>CM038675.1:414089530-414689530 GCA_021605145.1 Aegilops bicornis | reverse complement strand
AAGATAAAATGAATGACAATGATAAGGAGAAGATTGAGCTTCTAACTTAAGTTAGCTCATGAAACTATCTTAGCAGATCATCGAGAACTTTTAAGGACTCATGAGAAGTTATGCTTTGAAAAGCTCAATCTTAAGCAAGAGCATGAGTTCTTAAAGGCAATCAATGATGATCTGCGTAAGAAAAGTTCTTCTTACATTGCCAAGCGTTTACTCTTATCTACTTACATGCCTCAAGTCAAGTCCATTAACAAAACAAGAAGGATTCTTCCTCTAGTAGTAACAATAATCATGCTAAATCCAATGTTGTTGCTCCTAGTAGTTCTCTTGATTCCACTAATGATTCTCATATCCAACTTACACTTGAGCAAGAAAATAGCTTATTGAAGGGAATTATAGAGAAAGGTGTTTACAAGAGCCTTGCTGGGAGTAAGCAATTTGAGGAAATTGTACGCAAGCAAGGAAGGCACCGGAAGAATCAAGGTGTTGGTTTTGAACGAAAGTTCAATGCCAATGGAGTTGAGTGGGAAGAAGATCAATATCCCAAGACGAAGTTTGTTCCTCAACAAGAGAAGTATGACCCTACTTCTTTCAAAGGGACACAAGCTCAAGATGATCTTCCACCACAAGACCACAAGCAAAAAGGCAAGGACAAGCTTCAAGAGGAGATTGATGCATTTGAAGAAGCTCCTAAGGCCTTGGTCAAGTGGGTTCCCAAGACTACGACAAGTTCTACTTCATCAAGTACGACTACAACTCCAAGGATTCCCATCAAGATGATGTGGATCCCGAAGAAGAAGAACTAGAGAGTTCTTGATGGTGACTCCGCCAACATATTTGACTAATATCATTTTGGCAACAACAAGTGCAATCAACTTCCACATCTTGCACTAGTTCAAGGAGTCACAAACCCTCTTGTTGGTAAGACAAGGGACAAGGTAATCTAGTGCTTTCATAGACATCATCTTGTGTGTGCATCACTCTATGTCTATGGATATCCTAGTTTGTTCCTTGTGGGACTAACCCGTGTAGGTATTGAAAGTGCAACTCACTCCAAAAGGATTGCTCCAAATGATCTTCATCAACATTGAGCATCCACATCTTCAACACCTACATGAAGTCATCATCGACAAAACCCAACGTTAGTTCATCCCTCTAAGGGGGGTTCTCACATCTAGGGGGAGCTTTACTCTAAAAACTGAGCTAAAGCAACTCTAATGGTGTGAACACATCAATGCATTATGTAAAAGTGGTAACCCCACTTGAGCTTAAACGATGAGTATGACCTATGATCAAATGTTCTCATTTGACTCCTAAGTCAATATACTCATATATAGATGACCTAGTCATCGCCAATTGCTTGATAGATGCTAGAATTGGTTGTGCATGCTTTGCCACATATTTCATTTGCCATTTTATTGTGTGAGCATGTTGGTTGCATATTTTACTCATTCGAGGACATCCACTTGTTGTTTTGATTGATTGGTTTCTTTTTATTTGGCCAAGTGGATGGACAAGAATGCCTAAGAACCTTCTCTAGCTATCTATGCTTTTCTCGTCTCAAACTCTATTCATGCTACATCACAAAATTTGATCAAGTCAAATTCGAACCACTCTGTGTGAGGAGCACTCGGAGTCCCCGATTCGTCATAAACTTAAACTTCCAAAACTTCTTTGTGCGTTTCGGTCTGACCGATTCCTCCATTTTGGTCATACCGAGATCACTAAGTCGATCTAGGTTTTCAATCTCGGTGCAACCGATTTGAACTTTTCGGTCACACCGAGTTGCTGTAACTGTCAACAGTTATGCATCTCGGTGCCACCGAGTTGTTCCACTCGGTCACACCGACAGGGTCGGGCTATATATACTCACGGGCAAAAATTTGGAAACTTTCTCCGAACCCATTCGCCCGCACATAGCTCGCTCTGCCTCCAGGGTCTTCAGATCATCCTCCTCGTCGCCAGCCGCCTTCAGTCGCTGGTCTCCACCGCCGTCAACGGAATTCACCCCTGCTGTTGCCACCGTAGCGAGTTCATCGCCAAGCTAGGGTATGGACTCGATCACAGTGCTATCCCCGTCCGATTCCTAGCACATTGTGTTCATCATGATTCTTGCCAGGATTGAAACTATTCTATCCAGTCAAAACACTCCGTAGATTAGAGATGAATTGAAAATTTAGGGTTAGGTTTCCGCCGAAACCATCTCGGACCCACCGAGTTGCAGAACTCGGTTCCACCGATTCGGCTAAGGCCATTGCACAAGTGATTCTCGGTCTGACCGAGAATTGCAAATCGGTGTGACCGAGTTCAGGACTTTGTGAAACCCTAGCAGTCTCGGTGCCACCGAAGTATGACTCGGTCTGACCGAGTTCACTAGTTTAGGTTCCAAAAGCTGCTTCGGTATCACCAAGTTTGCAAATCGGTTGATCCTAAATGCTTTCTGTGGAAAACTAAAACTAAGTTTTTGACTCACTCTTTTGCAAAAATCTCTGTATTTTGTGATGCTCATCCACTCTATCTCATTCATGCCTATTCACAGGGTCTGCAGTCAGTGTGTGCAACATGTCTGATTAGAGTGACAGCCAGAACAAGTCAGAGGAGCAGATTCAGATGAGTGAGGGCATTGGTCCCTCTAGCAGCTCAGATGAGGGTAGCAGAAGCACCCCAAGCGACTTGCCCAAAGCTGCCACCAGGGCCAGAAAGAAGAAAACCTCAGAATCTGAGGATGAAGACTATGTGGCTGTAGAGGATGAGGCCATTTCCAAGAAAAAGGTGCTCAAGAAGGAGTATAGCACAGTTGCTGCCACCAAGCCAGGTCTAAAGACCAAAAGGCCAGCAGGAAGACAACCCATGTCTAAAGCCAGAGCATCCACTCAAGCATCTTTGGAATCTCAACCCAAAGAGGCTGCTTCAGAAGGGAAAAAAAGGAAGGAAAGGTTCAAGAAGACCATGGCCAGAGTTATTGGAAAGCCTTCCATGATGGAAGAGGAGGAAGAAGAAGAGGTTGCTACACCAGCACCCAAGGCTCAGAAGCTTATGGGTGATGCTATTAGATCAGGGGCTGCATCATCAAAGCCCAAAGAAGCACCCAAAGCTGTCGCCAAACCCAAGATTGCACCAAAGAGGAATACCAGAAACATATCTGGCCGGTGAGAAGAACAAGGCCCCAAAGGTTCTAGACTGTTGTCAAGAAGAAGAAGATGATGAAGAGCATATCCCGAGAAAGTTGAAGCCAAAGATTCCAGACCACAATGACGCACATCCCGTGGTGAGAACATGAAGATCGTGAGAGACTCGTGGATTGAGGCTATGGAGAGAGTCAGATCCATATGCCACCAGAAGAAGAACTGCTGTGGACTACAGGTTCCACACAAAGGAACAGCAGGACTTTTATGAGACAATTTTGTTGGACAAGAAGCCAATAGTGTGTGACATGAGGTGGGTCGACTGGACCTACATAAAGGAGAACGAGGAACACTATCCTGGTGTGTATGATAGTTTCAAGTGCATGTGGAGTTGCGCACTTTGTTGGGCGTAAGCTCACAAAGTGGAATGAGGAGCTCATAATGCAATTCTACTCCACAAAGACACTTCTATCCAGATGGCAGGATAGTATGGATGTCTGAAGGTACAAGGTACCAATCAACTATTGAGGAATGGGAAAATCTGATCAATGCACCTAAGGAGGAAGAAGATGACTTGGATGTCTATGCCAAGAAGAAGATGGATCACAACTCTATGGCACGTATGTACAAAGAGATTCCTGATGCAAATCTTGAGACTCACCAGTTTGGATCAGTGAAACACTTGCTGTCAGGTCTGCCAACCATCAACTGGATCCTCAGGCATACTCTATTGCCCAAGTCTGGTGACCACATAATGATCAGAGGCCATGCAATAAATCTGCTACATATATTTGATGTGCCACAGAAGTTCAAGGTCATGAGCCTTATAGTTGAGACTATCAAGAGGACAGCAGCTGATCAGAAAAGAAGTTGTGGATATGCCCCACAGATCCGTGGAGCTGATAAACTCCAAGATGGGCACAGGCACATACCTGTTGGATAAGGAGCACATGCCTATCTATCCAGACTTTGAGGACAACCAAGTGGTTATGGATGAAGATGAACCATCTTCAGTGCAAGCACAAGCTAAGAAGGAGATGGCAAGGACTGAGAAGGCTACCAAGATGCCAACAATGGAAGAGGCATCTTAGTACTTTCTGAAGAGCAAACATGATCAACTTGGCTACTTGATTGCATCCACTCTGAGGATTGAGAAGGGGCTGGCCACTTTGACTCGAAACCAGGAGAGCTTGGAGAGGATCATGGAGCAGAAGTTCTATGACATGGATGTGAAGGTCACAGAGATCCAGTCCGTTGTTGAGCAGCTTCAGGATGATATGAAGGAGAGGAAGGGAAAGTCAACCACTAAGGCATTTGCTAGAGTGCCTAGAGCTTAGAGATCAGCTGCAGTGCGATGCCACCGTGAGCCACTTCATCCGCACTACCACAGCCTTCAAAGGCCACCAGCTCCAGCACCTACACCTCCAGCTCCATCTACATCAACAGATGCTTTCGTCCTTGGCGTTTTGTCTACACCACCACCTGAAGATCAAGCCTGAGAGTCGACTTAGTACTATGCATTTTCTATGAACTTTTTGGTAACTTGTTGCCAAAGGGGGAGAAAAATGTATAGATCATAGGCTTCGAGAGAGAGTGTTGCTTTTTGTTCTCTCTTGCTTTGGTGGTTGAACTTTATTTGCTTGTTTGAGATACTCCATGTCTGTGTGATACTTGGATGATCATGTGTTTGATCATATGCTACATTTATGCTTGTTGGATGACATTATCCTTTTTATCTCTATATGATCATTCACTTTGCTTGGTGATGAGTGCATGTATTCAATCTTTATCATTTTGGGCGCTCCACCAAGATGTATGTGACATGGAAGAGTTACCCATGAGCCTAACTTCTTGTGCATTTGCAGTCCAAAGCAAATCCTAAACTATGCACAAATTTAGGGGGAGCTCTTGCTTTTCACATACTTCTCAAAGCGATAATGTTTTTCACTCTTATTATCATTTGTCGAAGCTTTGTTCTATATGTTTTCATCAATTTCCATAAAGGGGGAGATTGTAAGTGCAAATATCCCTAGGTGGTTTTGGTAATTCCTAAACAACATATAGCTCATTGAGCTAACATCATTCCAAGATGAATATTTCAGGAAAAGCTCAATGGATGGCATGGCATGGATGAGAAAAGTGGATCCCTCAAAATGCTAAGGATAAAAGGATTGGATCAAGCTCAAAAACTCAAGACTCTACATTTTATATTTTAGCGATCCAAGATCACATTGAGTCTATAGGAAAATCCAATACTATCAAGGAGGGATGAGGTGTTGCTTAATGAGTTTCTTGCTCTACAGTGCTTAGTGATATGCTCCAAAACCTCAACTACTTTCTCATATCCACATATGACCTAAACCCAAAGTCAGACTCGGCCCTACCGATTCTTTCTACCTGGCGCCACCGAGTTCAGATGTCATAGCCACTACCACAAACCCTAGGCAAATCGGTTTCACCGATAGGGATCTCGGTCTCACCGAGATGGGATTGTAATCTCTCTGTTTCCCTTCATAACGTTTTGGTACCACTGAGATGAGCGATCGGTCCCACCGAGATTGCAATGTAAACTCTCTGTTTCCTTTTTGTAACATTTCAGTCTCACCGAAATAAGCGAATCTGTCCCACCAAGTTTACCTGACCATCTCTCTGGTTAGCTTATTACCAAAGTAGGTCTCACCGAGTTTGTGTAATTGGTCTCACCGAGATTACGTTATGCCCTAACCCTAGCCATATCGGTACTACCGAGTTGCATGTCGGTCCCACCGAAAATCCTAACGGTCACTAGATTTGCTGAATCGGTCCTACCGAGTTTATCAATTCGGTCCCACCGAGTTTGGCAAGTTGTGTGTAACGGTTAGATTTTGTGTGGAGGCTATATATACCCCTTCACCTCCTCTTCATTCGTGAAGAGAGCCATCAGAACAAACCTACAGTTCCAACTTGTCAAGCTTTACGAGAAGGAACCACCTACTCATGTGTTGAGACCAAGATATTCCATTCCTACCATATGAATCTTGATCTCTAGCCTTCCCCAAGTTGCTTTCCACTAAAATCTTATTTCCACCAAATCCAAATCATGTGAGAGAGAGTTCAGTGTTGGGGAGACTATCATTTGAAGCACAAGAGCAAGGAGTTCGTCATCAACACACCATTTGTTACTTCTTGGAGAGTGGTGTCTCCTAGATTGGCTAGGTGTCACTTGGGAGCCTCCAACAAGATTGTGGAGTTGAACCAAGGAGTTTGTAAGGGCAAGGAGATTGCCAACTTCGTGAAGATCTACCGCTAGTGAGGAAAGTCCTTCGTGGGCGACGGCCATGGTGGGATAGACAAGGTTGTTTCTTCGTGGACCCTTCGTGGGTGGAGCCCTCCGTGGACTCACGCAACCGTTACCCTTCGTGGGTTGGAGTCTCCATCAACGTGGATGTACGATAGCACCACCTATCGGAACCACGACAAAAACATCCGTGTCTCCAATTGCGTTTGAATGCTCCAAACCCTTCCCTTTACATTCTTGCAAGTTGCATGCTTTACTTTCTGCTGCTCATATACTCTTTGCATGCTTGCTTGAATTGTGTTAAGATTCCTTGACTTGTGCTAAGATAGCTAAAATCTGCCAAAGACTAAAATTGGGAAAAGGAAAAGTTTTTATTTTGTCAAGTAGTCTAATCACCCCCCCCCTCTAGACATAATTTCCATCCTACAGTATTTCCCTCAGTGATGAGACCAAGGTTATCGAACTAGTAGGAGAACCACGCAACACCATGTAAACAGCTCCTACGGACAAAGAACAAATACTTGCAACCCAACGTAAGAGAGGGGTTGTCAATCCCTCACGGGTAAAAAGATAGGTAAAATTGTAGTAGATTGGATAAATAGATCTTGCAAGAACATGAGATAAAATAAAATAAATTGCAGCAAGGTATTTTTGTATTTTTTGATTAATAGATCTGAAAAGAAAAGCAAATAAAAATAGATCGCAAAGGCAAATATAATAGAGAAGAGGACCGGGGCCTTAGATTTCACTAGTGGCTTCTCTCGAGAAAAATAGCATACGGCGGGTAAACAAATTACTGTTGGGCAATTGATAGAATTTCAAATAATCATGACGATATCCAGGCAATGATCATTATATCGGCATCACTTCCAAGATCAGTAGACTGACTCCTGCCTGCATCTACTACTATTACTCCACACATCGACCGCTATCCAACATGCATCTAGTGTATTAAGTTAATGGAGAAACGGAGTAATGCAATAAGAACGATGACATGATGTAGACAAGATCTATTTATGTAGAAATAGATCCCATCTTGTTATCCTTAATAGCAACGATACATACGTGTCAGTTCCCCTTCTGTCACTGGGATCAAGCACCATAAGATCGAACCCATCACAAAGCACCTCTTCCCATGGCACGAAAAAAAATTATCTAGTTGGCCTAACTAAACCAAAGATTCGAAGAAGAAATACGAGGCTATAAGTAATCATGCATATAAGAGATCAAAAGACTCAAATACCTTTCATGGATAAAAACATAGATCTGATCATGAACTCAAAGTTCATCGAATTCCAACAAAGACACCGCAAAAAGAGTTACATCAAATAGATCTACTCACGCATCATCGGAGAGGCACCAATGGGGATGGTGAACCCCGCTGTGATGGTGTCTAGATTGGATCTGGTGATTTTGGAACTTGTGGTGGCTGAAATTGATTTTCGTCGACTACCCTAGGGTTTCTGGAATATTGGGGTATTTATAGAGCAAAGAGGTGGTGTGGGAGGCCACCGAGGTGGGCACAACCCACTTGGGAGCGCCTGGGCCCCCAGGCGCGCCCTGGTGGGTTGTGCTCCCCTCGGAGCCCCTCTCTGGTAGTTCTTTGGCCCAACAGGTGTCTTTTGGTCCATAAAAAATCTCTAAAAAGTTTCGCTGCGTTTGGACTCCGTTTGGTATTGATTTTCTGCGAAGTAAAAAACAAGCAAAAAAACAACAACTGGCACTGGGCACTATGTGAATAGGTTAGTCCCAAAAAATGATATAAATTCGCTATAAAATGATTGTAAAACATACAAGAATGATAATATAACAGAATGGAACAATCAAAAATTGTAGATACGTTGGAGACGTATCAGCATCCCCAAGCTTAATTCCTGCTCGTCCTCGAGTAGGTAAATGATAAAAACAGAATTTTTGATGTGGAATGCTGCCTAACATGTTCATCACATATTCTTTCCTTTTTAGGATGGACATTTGGACTTTTATATGATTCAAAGCAATAGTCTAGTTTTGGCATGAAGATTTCAATACTCAAGCATATCAACAAGTAACCATGTCTTTCAAAATATCAATACTAAAGTAAGTTATCCCTAGCCCATTATGCTCAATCATTGATCCATTCATGAAACACACTCGCATATTAGCTACACCCAATGCTCAAGTACGATCATAGTGCCCCTTAGTTGGTGCTTTATAAGAGAAGATGGAGACTCAAATTAAAAATAAAAATTGCATAAAGTAAATAGAAAGGCCCTTCATGGAGGGAAGTAGGGATTTGTAGAGGTGCCAGGGCTCAAAGCGAAAAAAGTAGAGATAAAAAAATTTAGGTGGCATGCTTTTCCTGTCAACAAAAAGATCGAGTAGTTAGAGAAACTCCAATGGGTCGACCCATTTCGTCCGCCGCCGTCCGTTTGGGTCCGTGCAGACACAAAAGGCGGCCCAACGCACCGACCCAAACGGACGCGCTCCGCTTTTTGTCCGCGGGCAAGCCATTCCCGGCCCATTTTTGAGCCGGATTTGCGTCGACGCGGACACACGACGGACGCGCGCATGCTCGCTTTCTCCTCCCTCGGGCCCGCTGGTCGGTGGCACATTGGCCTCCCCATCCAACAGCAACCATCGCCCGGCTCCTTCGTTGCTGCCGCCGCCCATTTTTGCCGGTTACTCTGCCAGCTGCCGGTGCCTCCACATCCGCCCAGCAACACCGCCCACTCCCATGCTGCCCGCCACCGTCGTCTTGCTGCCGGGGAGCCGACTGCTTCCCACGCCCGCGCCCCCACCACACAGCCGCCCCCCCGACCAAGAAACCGCCTCGCCGCCTGTAGCGACCCGACCCGAATGGATCAAGTCTCTGTGCTTTCGTGTCATCCCTGGATCGGTAAGCTGACACACACAGTACTCGAAGGATTTATAACAGAGGTAAATCACATGTATGAAATAACGTAAATACGATTACCTCGATCCAAAATATAGCGGGAGCAACAAGGTTGTGGATTCCCATCAACACCAACGGCAAAGTTGAGTATAGGAAATCGTAACCCTAACGTATCACTTACTCGTCGTCTGAGAAGTCTGCAACATGAAAAGTTGCAGCCCGAAAACGGGTCAAGACATGGAATATGCCGCAATGTAACACATAGAGAGTAATGAAAGAATAAGCCTATACTACATGCATATACTGGTGGAAAGCTCTATGGTTACAGTTTTTATAAAAGCCAATTTTTCCCTACTGCAAAGGAATAAATTTATTTAACTATCATGGTGGTTGTTGAACATTGAGAATGGTTGACAGCATCCTCAATCCCAATTAAAAAGTATTCATTAAACCCAAACAAATTATGTTAAGTAACGTGTTGAGATCAACAGGATATCCAAGTACTAGATACTCAAAATGTCCATAACCGGGGACACGGCTAATCATGATTAGTTTATACACTCTGCAGAGGTTTGCGCACTTTTCCCCACAAGACTCGATCGCCTCCGTTTGGTTTCTCGCACTACATGGTGTTTGAGAAATGGATGACCAAGACACAGTCTTTCAGAAGCACTAGCACCTTACATGTGGGTAGACCGTACCAACCTACATCCCCTACATCAGCTAGCCTACCCGTAAGAGTTCGCACAACTTAGTCAACTATGCCAGAGCCCATAATGGCTTGTGGCTGCACACGGAAGTTACTAGTTTGAATAATCTTATGATCCCTTTGAGCACAGGTGGCGGTCCAAGAAATACAGGCAAGTCTGATAGAAACCAGGTGCCTCAATCCACCCAGATGTGTGTTTAAGTTGCCACCTTAAATAAACCATTAAATTAACAATCTCACATCTGTCATGGATATTCACTCACCCAATCCACGTCTACTAGCATAGCATGGCAAATAAGCAAACGTAGAAGTAACTCCCAAGGTTTCATAAGTAAAACAGGTAATAGGTACTACCTCAATCTACTTCCCATCCCACAATTTAATTAGATCCTAATCATGCAAGTGTTCGAGGAATAGATCTAATGCATAAAACTGGGTAGTAGAAAAGGTATGATCAAGTGTTACTTGCTCGCAAAGTTGATGAAGATGATTCGCACTCAAAACTCTTGATAGCTCTACTCGTCACACTCCGGTCAATCTGTCAGTAATCAAGCAATAGTAACCACACATAAGCAATCACTCAAAAGATCGGAAGGATCAAGAAACAATTCGGAAAAGCGTCAAAACCAAATCTAATAACTCTTGCAGCATAAAACAATTTCTAACAGTACCAAAACTATGTGTATTTGGCCTTATCAGAAAGTTTAGGTCAAGAGCTTCGATTTGCAAAAAGAATCAACTAAATCGGAGTTACGAAACTCAAGTTATGATCAAACGAAGTTCAAATTACAAATCTGTTTGAATTCAAATTTTAAATCTTTCAAAAACATGTTTGAGTTGTAGTACTGGATAGAGGAGATCGTAACGAAGAAGTGGGCGTTGGTTTCGTTGGATTCCGACTTACGAGTAAAAAGTTATGAGCGTTTGAAGATTAGGGACTAACGGATAGGTCCATGACGAAAATTAAAAATAAAAGAAAAATCTATCGAGTTTAACGCCGCTAAACAAAACCGGAAAGAAAACCGGCGAAAATCGATCTAGGTTTCGGAAAGAAAACGAAACGAAAACCGATCTAGAAAACGGAACGGAAATCGATCTAGAAAACCGATCTAGAAAAGGTGATGCAGCGGGGCTAGTACCTCAAGAGGCGAGGGCTCCGGCATGGGCATAGGGCGGCGGCGGCAAGTGGCGGCGGCTGGTGAGGGCGGCGGCGAGGGCGGCGGCGGCTATGTGGGCGGCGGCGCTGGCGGTGCTTCACTGCTGTCTTTGTGGAGGAGAGGAGAGGAGAGTTGATTTGATGTGTTGGAGGGGGGGGTGCTTGGGTATTTATATTGGGGAGGGGAGGGGTTTTGCTTGGGGTAGGGGGCAAGAAATAGATTGGGATTAGAAAACAAGAGGAATAAATCTAGGAATAAATACGGAATAAACGAAGTAGGAAAAGAGTCCTACTAGGACTTGGGAAAAGGAGAAAAGGAACGGCTCCCTCCCTTGGTGCGCGTGTGGGCGTTGTGGCCTCGTGGCCGGCCGGTGGCTCCTAGGCGGCTTGGGCCTTTGGCCCAAGGCGCTGCAACTTTTTTTTTTTAAACAAAATTTTCAGTGAACTTAAAATAAAAAAAACAAAATGACTAAAACTTTTATATGGGTATATAATATATCAAAATTTACAGAAAAAGATTTTCTACAACATGGACATTATTTTAGCTTCAAATAAAATATACACAAATTCAAATAAAATAAACAGTGCTTCAGCTCTAATAAAATTTAATAAAAATCATTTTAAAAATACCAAAATGAATTCAATTTATTCCTCTCCAATTTTCTGTTGTAGGGAATCATGTTACCCTATTTTCTATGTATTTTATTTTTGTAGAAAAATAATTTGAATAAAACTCAAATAACTCCAAATTGAAAATAATTCAAAGGAACTTTGAATTTAATTCTTTGAAACTCCCAACTCATATTTCATATGTTTTGAAGAAGTCATTTTATCTTCGCTCGTGAAAATCATCGAGTTGCATAAAGTTTCAGAATTGGAAATGTTTTCCAAATGAAATTCAAATATTTTCAACACCCTTGTCATTTAAATAAATGGAAGAAGTCATGTCATCTTCTCTCCGGGTTTTTGTGATGAAAGAATTTGAATTCCCGAAGATCATAAAAGAAAATGAAAGTTTGGGAAAGTCCTTTTATTCCCTCTCATCTAACTTTCAAAAAGTTTCGAAATCACTCACTTTCAGTCAATCAATCCAGCAATCAATCAAATCTATCTATTTGTTTATAACATTCCAAAATTTAGAATGTTGGGATGTTACAAACTACCACCCTTAAAATGAATCTCGTCCTCGAGATTCGAAGAGGCTAGCAAGAAATAGGTTAGGGTTTGGGGGTCTTCTCAAAATCCATCGATCGTCTCCGGGGTCTCGGGTGCTACCACCCTTAGAAGCATTGTTAAGGTTCCATCAAAACTCATATACTCCATCCTTATTACTGACAGTGTCGGTCTTCTCAGATCGTAAGGATAATTCCTTCTCTGGGCTCTTCCTGTAGTGTCTTAACCTTTTCCTCAAATCTTTTTGCCCTTTACTCTGGGTAAGGTTATTCCGAGACTGGGTCTTCTTAGCTGAGAGGTCTGGCGCCAATTCTAAACAAATATCGGTATCTCATGGTGGTCAACGATTTATGGTTTCTCCTGCAGAAAACGGGTCTGGGTTGAACCTCACCGTATATCCTACGGTTGGCAACAACTGCCGTGTACAAGGGAAAAAAATACCTATACCTTTCTAAGGTTTAAACAAGGTTTAATATCGTCGTCTTGCAACTATACGTAAGTCACTCAGATTTACTATCCCATATAGCAAAGCGAATAATAAGAGTAAGTCGGTATGGTGATCAATCCATCCCGCACCCAAATCATTACCTTGTACATGGTTTAGCGAATCTCGCATTCTAACACTCGGTCATCCTCACAAGCATTGCAGAATTTCTCTTGTCGACGAACCAAGTTTGGAAAATCCATTGATTCTGCAAGCCAAACAAAACATCTATCGTTCCTTAACAACTCTCAGGTTTTGCGTAAACTCCTATAGGATCGTCTATCGATAAAATCATAACTCTTCCAGGGTTTTCCTTCAGCAAGAGGGTGCTTGCTTCTTGGCAGGTCCTGGGGCCTGTGGGTTATGGCCCACCTCATCACTTGTAAACCTTGAACTCATCATCGGGGCAACTGATCTTTATTCCAACCTTCAACTTCCAGTATTCTTAAATCCATTCAATTGTATTGTCTTCCTTCCTTCTATTGGCACCAAACTAGACATGATTACTCAGACTCATCATGGAATTTCCATTGATCCATATTTCCAACATCATACCTCCTTTATATCCAATAACACTTCATCTCTTCATCCTCGTGGGATGTCCCACATACCGAGATAAAAACTTATACTTATGAAGTCCATACTCCACTTCGTGGAACATCATTATCCTTTCCAGGGTCAAGCGTCCTTACAGGGGAATATTGGCCATCTCTGCATGGCACTTCTTCAATTGGGAAATGTGAAACACATCATGAACTCTTGACAGTCCTTCGGGTGACTCCAACTTGTTGGTAACTTCTCCCATACGTCCCAACTCGGTATGGTCCTACAAATCTCGGGGCTAACTTTCCCTTAACTCCAAATCGTTTAACTCCTCGCAGAGTGGCACACAAAGATATGCTCATCTCCGATTTCATAGACTATCTCCTTGCGTTTTTGAGTCTGCACAACTCTTCTGCCTGGACTGAGCTACCTTGATCTATCTCAAGCAACTTAACATTCTCTACTCACTCCTTGATCACATTTTGTCCAAACAATCGACGGTCTCCAACTTCATCCCACATCAACGGTGTCCTGCTCCTTCGCCATACAAAGCTTCAAAAGGGCCATCTTCAAACTGACTTGGTAGCTGTTGTTGAATGAGAAACTCCGTGTAAGGTAAATTATCATCCCTACTAGATCCATAATCTAGCGCACACGCTCTCAACATGTCCTCCAAAATATGATTTACTCTCTTAGTTTGTCCATCATCTCACGGATGAAAGGCTGCATCTTGAACTCTAGCCTAGTATCCAAAGTCCGGTGCAGCTGTTTCCAAAACTTTGAGGTAAACTGTGTTCCTCACGATGGTCCTCGGAACTCCATGCGGACATACGATCCTTTCTCAAATATATATCTTGGCCAACTTCGCACTTGTATAGGTGGTTTTCTCTGGGATAAAGCGAGCCACTTTGATCAAGCGAATAAACTACTACCCAGATAGAATCATATCCCGTTCGGGTTCTGGGAAATCTGGTAATGAAATCCATGCCAAGCTTATCCTGCTTCCATTCAGGTATTAGCATAGGTTGTAGTACTCTGACTAGCTTCTGATGCTCTACCTTCACTCTCTGACATACGTCACCCTCGACTACATACTCTGCAATATCCTTCTTCATACCAGTCCACCAGAAACACTCCTTCAAATCCGAATACATCTTGGTGTTTCCAGGGCGAATCAAGTATGGTGAGTCATGAGCCTCCTGAAGCATTAACTTCCTGATCTCTGCATTATTGGGTATATGTACACTGTCCTTAAACCATAAGGTGTCGTGCTCATCCTTACGAAAACCTTTGGCCTTTCCTTTGCTCATCCTCTCTTTTACCTCAGCAATCTCTTTGTCATCCTTCTGAGCTTCACGGATCTTTTCCAACAATGTAGACTGAACTTCCATTGCTACAACAAAACCTTTGGGAACAATCTCCAACCGAAGTTCCCTGAGATCCTCGGCTAACTCCTTTGGTAATCCTCCACTTATGAGGGTATTCATCCTTATTTTCTTTATGGTTGTGTCCTATTTCTCCACAAAGCTTGCATGCACTTTCTCCATATCATTTCCATAAGGCTTCAACTTCGGGACACAAACCGAGACTTTAGCAAAGTCAACTTAAATTCTTCCCAAGTGGTTACTCCTGGCCACATTGATGGTTTGGTACATCCTCCACCAAGTAGCAGCACCTCTTTCAAAGCACTGAAGAGCATGCTGGGCCATATACTTTCCAGCTATAGTGTTATTCGTCATATGATCTTTCATGTTCTAAATCCATCGGTCTGTCTCCAATTGACTCATCGGTCCAGAAAATATAATCTCATCTCCATTCATCCTCTATTGGGTCCATGGGTTTTGGGGTGAGATAAGAGAGATAGACCGGGAGGGATACACACAATGCAAACAAAAGTTTTGAAAAGACAGATTTTATTGTGGCTGTCGGAAAAACATCAAACAAATGACAGCTCACAATCGTCGCATCTAACGTAAAGGGTATAACAAGGGTTTGGTCTTCTAAAGGTCAATGAATCTCAAGTCATCAAACTCTTCAAGTCTTGTTCATGTCTCCAACGGCTTCTTCCAATCATGTTTGTCCTTCTCAAGTTCTTTTGCCATATCAGCTCCATTGGCGCAGAAGTCTCTCGTGACGTCCTTTAATAGTCATGGAGTTGCATTCCAAACTTCTGGTTTCAACTTCCTTGGCACGAACCATGATCCTACTGTCCTTCAATTCTTGACAAACCTCCGGTATCTCGATGTTTTGCTCCTTCAGCTTGTCTACTTTCAGCTTCCGGGTCCTGAGTTCTTCACGAACTGCTTCCTTATCAAATACTGCTTCGTAGGTCAATCTTAACTCCTTGATGTAATACTCCAGATCCTGGTCTTACTCCAATATACCTTAATCTCGGTATTGATTACTTCCATAATCTCTCAATTCCATAAGCGTAACCTTCCTAGGTCATAAAATCTGGGAATTCTTCAAAGCCTTCAAATTCTCCAAGTCTTCGGAGTCTTCAGCAGTTGTAGTTTCCATTTACATGGTAATATCCTCTTCATGCCAAATGGTCTTAGTTGTCCGAGATCTTATCTCCTTGGAGTGGTCTCATCGGTCAAAACTTCGAGTGGTCAAAAGGGAAAAGGGGTATGGTCTCACTAAAAAGGAATATTTGAATAAGCTCAGAAGAGAAGAGAGGTAAAAGATCTTTTTGAAAATGAAGCTGTAGAGAAAAATCTTTCCTATGGGCTTGTCAATTTCTAGGGTCACGTCCTCTGATCAACATGTGCTCGATACCATCTTGTAGCGACCCGACCGAATGGATCAAGTCTACGTGCTTCGTGTCATCCTCGGATCGGTATGTTGACACACACGACTCGAAGGATTTATAACAGAGGTAAATCACATGTATGAAAGTAACGTAAATACTATTACCTCGATCCAAAATATAGCGGAAGTAACAAGGTTGTGGATTCCCATCAACACCAACGGCAAAGTTGAGTATAGGAAATCGTAACCCTAACGTATCACTTACTCGTCGTCTGAGAAGTCTGCAACATGAAAAGTTGCAGCCCGAAACGGGTCAAGACATGGAATATCTTTGGCAATGTAACACATAGAGAGTAATGAAAGAGTAAGCCTATACTACATGCATATACGGCTGGTGGAAAGCTCTATGGTTACGATTTTTATGCGAAAAGCCAATTTTTCCCTACTGCAAAGGAATAAATTTATTTAACTATCATGGTGGTTGTTGAACATTGAGAATGATTGACAGCATCCTCAATCCCAATTAAAAAAGTACTCATTAAACCCAAACAAATTATGTTAAGTAACGTGTTGAGATCAATAGGATATCCAGGTACTAGATACTGAAAATGTCCATAACCGGGGACACGGCTAATCATGATTAGTTTATACACTCTGCAGAGGTTTGCGCACTTTTCCCCACAAGACTCGATCGCCTCCGTTTGGTTTCTCGCACTACATGGTGTTTGAGAAACGGATGACCGAGACACAGTCTTTCAGAAGCACTAGCACCTTACATGTGGGTAGACCGTACCAACCTACATCCCCTACATCAGCCTAGCCTACCCGTAAGAGTTCGCACAACTTAGTCAACTATGCCAGAGCCCATAATGGCTTGTGGCTGCACACGGAAGTTACTAGTTTGAATAATCTTATGATCCCTTTGAGCACAGGTGGCGGTCTGAAGAAATACAGGCAAGTCCTGATAGAAACCAGGTGCCTCAATCCACCCAGATGTGTGTTTAAGTTGCCACCTTAAATAAACCATTAAATTAACAATCTCACATCTGTCATGGATATTCACTCACCCAATCCATGTCTACTAGCATAGCATGGCAAATAAGCAAACGTAGAAGTAACTCCCAAGGTTTCATAAGTAAAATAGGTAATAGGTACTACCTCAATCTACTTCCCATCCCACAATTTAATTAGATCCTAATCATGCAAGTGTTCGAGAAATAGATCTAATGCATAAAACTGGGTAGTAGAAAAGGTATGATCAAGTGTTACTTGCCTGCAAAGTTGATGAAGATGATTCGCACTCAAAACTCTTGATAGCTCTACTCGTCACACTCCGGTCAATCTATCGTAATCAAGCAATAGTAACCACACATAAGCAATCACTCAAAAGATCGGAAGGATCGAAGAAACAATTCAGAAAACGTCAAAACCAAATCTAATAACTCTTGCAGCATAAAACAATTTCTAACAGTACCAAAACTGTGTGTATTTGGCCTTATCAGAAAGTTTAGGTCAAGAGCTTCGATTTGCAAAAAGAATCAACTAAATCGGAGTTCTGAAACTCAAGTTATGATCAAACGAAGTTCAAATACAAATCTGTTTGAATTCAACTTTTAAAACTTTCAAAAACATGTTTGAGTTGTAATCTTTGGATAGAGGAGATCGTGAATTGAAGAAGTGGGCGTTGGTTTCGTTGGATTCCGACTTACGAGTAAAAAGTTATGAGCGTTTGAAGATTAGGGACTAACGGATAGGTCCATGACGAAAATTAAAAATAAAAAGAAAAATCTATCGAGCGAATGCTCGCTAAACAAAACCGGAAAGAAAAACCGTGAGAAAACCGATCTAGGTTTCAAAAGAAAACCAAACGAAAAACCGATCTAGAAAGCGGAACGGAAATCGATCTAGAAAACCGATCTAGAAAAGGTGACGCCAAGGCTAGTACCTCGAAGAGGTGAGGGGCTCAGCTCTGGCGTAGGGCGGCGGCGGCAAGTGGCGGCCCGGCTGGTGAGGGCGGCTATGTGGGGCGGCGGCGGCGGTGGCACTTCTTCTTCTTCTTTGTGGAGGAGAGGAGAGGAGAGTTGATTTGATGTGTTGGAGGGGGCTGCTTGGGTATTTATATTGGGGAGGGAGGGTTTTGCTTGGGGTAGGGGCAAGAAATAGATTAGGATTAGGAAACAAGAGGAATAGATCTAGGAATAGATACGGAATAAACGAAGTAGGAAAAGAGTCCTACTAGGACTTGGGAAAAGGAGAAAAGGAACGGCTCCCTCCTTGGTGCGGCGTGGGCGTTGTGGCCTCGTGGTAGGCCGGGTGGCTTCTAGGCGGCTTGGGCCTTTGGCCCAAGCCGCAGCTTTTTTTTTTAAACAAAATTTTCAGAGAACTTAAAATAAAAAACAAAATGACTAAAACTTTTATATAGGCATATAATATATCAAAATTTGCAGAAAAAGATTTTCTACAACATGGACATTATTTTAGCTTCAAATAAAATATACACAAATTCAAATAAAATAAACAGTGATTTAGCTCTAATAAAATTTAATAAAAATCATTTTAAAAATACCAAAATGAATTCAATTTATTCCTCTCCAATTTTCTGTTGTAGGGAATCATGTTACCCTATTTTCTATGTATTTTATTTTTGGAGAAAAATAATTTGAATAAAACTCAAATAACTCCAAATTGAAAATAATTCAAAGGAACTTTGAATTTAATTCTTTGAAACTCCCAACTCATATTTCATATGTTTTGAAGAAGTCATTTTATCTTCGCTCGTGAAAATCATCGAGTTGCATAAAGTTTCAGAATTGGAAATGTTTTCCAAATGAAATTCAAATATTTTCAACACCCGTTGTCATTTAAATAAATGGAAGAAGTCATGTCATCTTCTCTCCGTGGTTTTTGTGATGAAAGAATTTGAATTCGAAGATCATAAAAGAAAATGAAAGTTTGGGAAAGTCCTTTTATTCCCTCTCATCTAACTTTCAAAAAGTTTCGAAATCACTCACTTTCAGTCAATCAATCAAGCAATCAATCAAATCTATCTATTTGTTTATAACATTCCAAAATTTAGAATTTTGGGATGTTACACCGCCCCGGCCAGATCCTCACCAGCACGCTCGTCGGACGCCGGCCCACTCGTCGAACGCCGGCAGGGCAGCTAGCTAGTCCGTGCGCGCCGCGACTCCCTTCGCCGGCCGTCTCCTTCGTCAATGCCTGCAAGTTGTTTGACAGTTTGCCAAGGCACAAAATGGACTCCGCCGACGAGTTCTTTTTTCACAATTTCCTTTGCAACTCCGACGATTCGCCGTCCGGTGACGAGGAGGAGATATTGGCTGCCGTGTTGGTCCATCACCACCTCAACAGCCAGCGGCCATTGTTCCGTGGCTCCATTCTGGGCCACCTTCCGGCATTGAATCACAACCGAGAAGCAGGCATTTCCTTCTTTGGAAGGACTACTTTGATACAACAAACCCATTGTTCAAACATCAAAAATTCCGCCGCCGTTTCCATATGAGTAGGCATCTTTTCAACCGTATTAGAGAGGGGTTGGTCGGCTATGATGACTATTTCGCAAAGAGGATGCCATTGGCAAGACTGGTTTCTCCTCTTATCAGAAATGCACTGCCGCCATCCGAATTCTTGCATACGGAGTGCCCGGTGATCTCATTGACGAGTACGTCCATATGAGCGATTCTACATGCCTAGAGTCCCTGTATAATTTCTGCAAGGCTGTTATTGTTGTGTTTGGCCTTGAGTACTTGAGAGAGCTGACTGCTGAAATTACAGCCCGTTTGTTGGTGATGAATGCCAGCAGGGGCTTCGCAGGGATGCTTGGCAGCATAGACTGCATGCACTGGGAGTGGAAGAACTGCCCTTCTGCTTGGCAAGGGTAGTATAAGGGCCATGTCAGGGCTTGCACTGGCATACTAGAGGCCGTGGTGTCTCAAGATCTTTGGATCTGGCACTCTTTCTTTGGCATCGCCGGATCACACAATGATATCAACATACTGCAGCGCTCGCCGGTGTTTGCTAGGCTTGCCGAGGACAACAGCTCACCGATGAACTTTATTGTCAACGGCCACAACTACGACAAAGGATACTACCTGGGTGACGGTATCTATCCTCAGTGGACCACTATTGTCAACACAATACCCAACCCTATCGGAGAGAAGAGGAAAAGATTTTCCCAAGAGCAAGAGAGTGCTAGGAAGGATGTCGAGCGTGCCTTTGGTGTTTTGCAATCTCCATGGGGCATTGTTCGGTATCCTGCTAATACCTGGAGCACGCAGAAACTGTGGGAGGTGATGATTGCTTGTGTGATCATGCACAATATGATCGTAGAAGACAAGCGCCCGGAACGTCTGTACGATCAAAGGTTTTAGTTTCAGGGCGAGAATGTTGTGCCTGACCATGGAGGAGCAGCAACATTTGAACAGTTCACCCAATTTCATCATGACATGCGTGATTGGGAAACTCACGTGCAACTGCAAAATGATTTGGTTGAGCATATGTGGGCTCATGTTGGCAACCAATAGATGTATCTTCTTTTATTCGTTTGCAAAACTATATGAGAACTACGTGAGACATTTTTATTTTTATTCGGCTTGTAAAACTATGCTATTTTATTCGGTTCAAACTATGTTATTTGACAATATGTTTAAATGCAAATTCGTCATCAATGCAAAAATAGGGCGGCCAGCCGGCCACGCCGGCACATATGGGTCGGCGCGTTGGGCACGCTGCCGACCCATATCTAAAACAAGGCGGACGCCGGGTGGGCGGCCGACCCAAACGGACAAAAAGCGGACGAAATCGCCGTCCGCTTGGGTCGCCCCATTGGAGTTTCTCTTACCAATACTTGCGATGCTAGATATATCATAGGCGGTTCCCAAACAGAAAATAAAGTTTATTCCTTTTTCCACCATACTTTCACTTTCCATGGCTAGCCGTATCCACAGGTGCCTTCCATACCAACACTTCCCAAGGAATTTATTATTTGACAACATAAAGTAAATTCATTTTTCATTTCAGGACTGGGCATCCCTAATACCTTTGTCGTACTCTCGTGCAATGACAAGTGAATAAACACTTCTTATAAAATCTTGAGAATAACACATCTAGCATTGAATTATATCACTCACTCCCTACCATTTCATGAGCGGTACGAGCACATAAAAGAGAAATTTATTTTGAAAATTAGAGATGGCACATACAAATTTGCTTAGAGTGGCAAAAGAATACCCAATATAGGTAGGTATAATGGACTCATATGGCAAAACTGGGTTTAAGGATTTTGGATGCACAAGTAGTGATCATACTTAGTGCAAATGAAGGCTAGCAAAAGATTGAGAAGCATCCAACCAAGAAACGAAAAATCTCATAAGCGAGCATTAAGCATAACTAACACTGAATAATGCACCACAAGTAGGACGTAATTTCATTGCATAACTATTGACTTCCGTGCTTGCATAGGGAATCACAAACCTTAACACCAATATTCTTACTAAATCATAATTACTCATCAAGATGACTCACATATTATATCATCATATCGCAAAACTATTACAAGGTTTATTTTGTCCAATGATCTTCATGAATGTTTTTATTATATCCCTCTTGAATATCTATCACTTTGGGACTCATTGCATATGTTGCTTTTGATAGCTCAAACAAATCTAATTGAAGAACATGAGCATAAAAATTTTCTTCTCTCAAAATAATTTAAGTGAAGGCTTAAGTGAAGATATAGGTGAAACACTAGAGCAATTCCATAGCTCATAAAGGTTTAAGTGAAGCATAGAGAGCAATTCTAACAAGTCATAGCATAATTTTGGCTCTCTCAAATAGGTGTGTCCAGCAAGGATTCATGACACAAAATAAAAATCAAAACAAGCAAAGACTCATATCATACAAGACGCTCCAAGCAAAACTCATGATATGTGACGAATAAAAATATAGCTCCAAGTAAAATACCGATGGTCATTAGAAGAAAGAGGGGATGCCACTCGGTCATCCCCAAGCTTAGGTGCTTGCTTCTCTTTAGATAATAGCTTGGGATGCCATGGGCATCCCCAAGATTAGGCTCTTCTTACTCCTTATTCCTTCATCCATCGTGATCTCACCCAAAACTTGAAAACTTCGATCAAACAGAACTCAACAAAACCTTCGTGAGATCCGTTAGTATAAAAAAGCAAATCACTACTATAAGTATTGTTACAAACCCAATAATATTTTATTTTTGCATTATATCTACTATATTCCAAATTTGATATGGCTCAAACACTTCAAAAGAGTCCATAGATTCATCAAAATAAGCACACAACGCAAAGAAAACAGAATCTGTCAAAAACAGAACAGCCTGTAGCAATCTGAATACTTCAAATACTTCTGTAACTCCAAAATTTATGAAAAATTAGGACAACGTGGGAAATTTGTATATTAAGCTTCTGTAAAAAGAATCAGTATTTTATCGCGCTTCTTTTAAAAATGAGAATTATTTTCATGAGCGCAGAAGTTTCTGTTTTTCAGCAAGATCAAAGCAACCATTACCCAACATGATCCCAAAGGCTTGGCTTGGCACAAACACTAATTAAAATACAAAAAACACATAACATTAGCATAATTGTGCAAAAACTCAAGAACAGAAAGAAAAATACAAAAAATAAATTTTATTCATTGGGTTGCCTCCCAACAAGCGCTATCGTTTTACGCCCCTAGCTATGCATAACGCAAGGATTCAAGTATTGTCATCTTTATTTCTAGATCCATAAGATGCCCTCATGATTGATTCATATGGTGGCCTAATTATTGTTCTTGGAAAGTGTTCCATACCCTTCCTTAGTGGAAATTGAAATTTAATATTGCCTTCTTTCATATCAATCACGACACCAATAGTGCGTAAAAACGGTCTACCAAGAATAATTGGACAAGACGGATTGCAATAAATATAAAGAACAATAAAATATATGGGCACATAATTCCTATTCACAAGAATAAGAACATCATTAATTCTTCCCATAGGCTTTTTAATAGTAGAATCCGTCAAGTGCAAATTTAAAGAACATTCTTCAATATCGGTAAGACCAAGCACATCACATAAAGATTTCGGAATTGTAGAAACACTAGCACCCAAGTCACATAAAGAAAAACACTCATATTTTTAATATTGACTTTGATAGTAGGTTCCCATTCATCATGTAATTTTATAGGAATTGAAATCTCTAATTCCAACTTTTCTTCCAAAGCTTTCATCATAGCATCAACGATATGTTCAGTAAAAGCTTTATTTTGTTCATAAGCATGGGGTGAATTTATAATGGATTACAACAAACAAATACAATCAATCAAAGAGCAATTATCATAATTAAGGTCTTTATAATCCAAAAGAGTGGGCACATCACTAGTTAAAGTTTTGACCTCTTCAAACCCACTTTTATCAATTTTCTCAACAAGATTTTCACCCTCCAAATTATCGGGACACCTTCTAACTAAAGTTGACTCTTCTCCAGTCCCTTTTTCATCAGTCTTAATTTTACTAAACAAAGAATCAATAGAAGAAACACCAATCATTTTAAGATCTTCATCATTTTTATGAAAGCAATCACTAGAAAACGCCTTTTCTAAAAATTCTCTTCTAGCACTAAACATAACGTTTCTTTTCTTACTTTCATCCATAGAAACATATAAAGCTTTAATTGATTCTTCTATCTTAGGCACAAAAGTTTCATCTTGAGATTTTCTAAATCATGAGAAATTCTATCGATGCTTCTAGACATATCATCAATCTTACTCAACTTTTCTTCTATCGTATTTGTCACATCCTAGCTAGTCATGCATTAGAGTGTTGCATCATGTCTATCTTTCATCAGAAACTTGAATTGGGGAAGATGTAACCCCAGACCCCCCCTCCAAATCAACTAAGGCTTACTAAAAATATTTTCAATGAACCTGAAATGCCCTTCTAAAAAGTTCACCCTCTTTGTCTTGGGTTAGAACCTCTGGCAAAATTGGTGCACAATTTTCTAGGTCAACAGAAGGTCATTGAATTAAATCATATGTAAATTGCATTTGGGCATTTAAATGCTAGTAAATATTTTGAATGCTCAAATAATTCTGAAAATAAGTGTGGGCTGTTGGAGATTTTCTAAACAGAGCCTCTGATTATTTTCAGGATTTTTAGAAGTGCCTAACTATTTTGAATAAAGCCACAAACTTACAGAAAAATAGAAAAAGAAAAACAAAGCAAAATAGAGGCTTACCTGGCGCCCATCTGGCAAGCCCACCTGCCGGCCCAGCCCAGCCACCGCTCCAGCGAGCTACTTGGCTCGGCCAGGCAGGCAGCCAGGTGCTCGGCGCACCGGCACAGCCACGCAGCCGCCGCCTCACTTCCTCCCCTCGCCGTTCTGCCGCCCTGGGTCGGTCACCCACTCCTCCCCCGAGCTCACAGACACGCCCTCTCCTCCCCAGCTCCTCTCCCTCGCTCTCCCGCACCATGGCCGACGCCACCGCAGCCGCACCGCCGCCGTAGTCGCGCTCTCCGTCGTCCCTGCGCCGTGCCACCGTGTCCAGAAGCTCCGCCGCCCTCCTCTCCTTCGAGCAAGCCGAGCCCCGAGCGCTCGCTTGCCCCGAAGCCTCTGCACCGACCTCGCCCGACTCCGCCACCGCCGGAGATCCCCTTTGCCGTCACCGCCGCACCAGTTCGTCCCCGACCACGTCGTCTGCACCGTCGTGACCGCCGTGAGCTCAGTTATCTCCTCCCCCTTCTCGTTCCCGCTCTCGAGCACCGCAGCAACCCCATGGAGCTTCACCGCACGCGCCACCGCCGAGCTCATCGCCGACGTGTCTCCGGCCAACCACCGGCCACACCACCGTGTCCAACACACTCACCGCATCGCGAGGAGTCCAAAGCACCTCACCACGTGCCTCGCCGTGCCCCGTAGCCTCGAGTTCATCTTCACCCGACTCCGGCGACCGCCAAGGTCGTCGCCGGCGACGTTTCCGGCCACCCCGAGCTCCACCACCGCCACCAAACGTTGTGGCCTGCTCCCAGCTACGCGTAGATGCCCTCCGCCGCTCATTCGGTCGCCGAAACGCGCTAATGCACTCTCACTGCCGCGTCTGGCCTCGCCGGCGGCTAAACGCCGGCGTGTTTCACCTTTGACTTTGACTGGGTGGGCCCAGGTTGACTCCCCTGAGTCTATGACAAGTGGGTGGCCCCCCTCTGCTAATTAACTCAGATTAGTTTTAACTAAATTTAGTTAGTTTAAATAACTGCTAACACACGGGACCCACTGGTCAGGTTGACCTGGACGTCCCCTTTGACCACTGACGTCACCCTGACGCACTGCTGACGCAATAACTAACTTCTGGATTTATTTTTATATAGAAAATTCTAGAAATTGTTGCAAACTTCAAAAATTCATAGAAATTAATCTGTAACTCCAAATGCAAAGATTTATATATGAATTTTGATCAGAAAAATTCAATCTATTCATTGGTAATGGTTTCATGCATGACAGAACAAGTTAACCTTGATGTTTAAGCAAAATAAGATAATGCACTAATATGGCTATGTTAAATGAACTAACATTTGAATCTTTGATTCAAATGAGTTCATTCCTTTCTGTTTTAGCTTTGCATTAGGCCAAGACACATTCATATTCCCATGTCATAGCATGCACCATATTGTTGCATATCGTCACGTGTTGATTATGTTCGGTGTGTCTTTCGTGGTAGGTTCTGCCTCTGAGGATAACCCCGAATATCCGTCTGAAGGGCAGTACCCTACTATCACTACATCAGGCAAGCAACCCATTGATCATTCCGATATAAACCCATGTTCTCGCTTCTGCTCTTGTTTACTGCATTAAGACAACGCGATTCAAACTGATGTGTGTTGCAGTAGTTGAACCCACTTCCTTTGCATGACCTGTCATTGCCACAGTAACTAGATGAAACCCACTAGCATGTGTAGGAGTTGATTGAGCCATATTTGTGTTTCCTACCATGCTATGCTTGCTATGCTTAGAGTTGTGTCAGGTCTGGCTCATCGGGATGATGAACTAGAGTGAAAGGTTGTGTCGGTAATGGGAGTGAGGTGTTGAACATGATTTGGTAAAGGTATTGATGAGAGGCCATGTAGGAGTACATGGTGGGTTGTTTCATTGAGGCCGTCCTTAAGAACTGAGATCTGTGTTTGTGATTTAAGACTCAACTACTACCACACATTGGGATCCTTAATTGACCCTCTCAACTTATTAACCACTCTTGTCCTCTGTCCGGGAGTTGCAAAGTAGTTTCTGGTGTTTGTAGCATCTTGGGGGCATGACGCAGCTTGACCTTAGGGGTGGGCTGTGTTGCGGTAGGCACGTGGCCCGGTGTACCGATTCGCCCGTTTGGTGTCTCGGGAACCCTGCACACATCGTTCGGGGCCGTTAGTGGAAACCTCGGCCGGACTCCCTGCGGATGGAACCCGAATAGGCGATAAACCTAGACTGGGGACTCGTGTTTTTAGTCAGGTGATGGCCGACACCCTCGCTGGGCTTCCGCTTGAAGGTTGCCGAGTACACGTCGTGTAGCGGCGATAAGTGGTGAGAGCGTGTGTGAAGAAGTACACCCCTGCAGGGTATAAAACTATTCGAATAGCCGCGTCCGCGGTAAAGGACTACTTGGTCACCTATGCAGTTCATAGACAAGTAAATGGATACTACTAAAAGCCTCAAGATAAGTGTGAGTACCGCGGATGGCCCTCTCGTAGGTTGACGAGACACGATCCACGGTGGAGTATTGTGTTGGTGATTAGTGGACTCGTGTGCGACAAATGCTTTCCAAGTGGTGTCTCATAGGATAGCTTAGCCAAGAGTCAAAGCTGGCTTGCTGCAATAACTCCACTACCTTCTTGAGAATGTGCATGTATAATAGGATTACATTGTAAGACTTCTTTGAGTACCTCCGTACTCATGTTGCTTTAATTAATGTTTTCAGATGATAACACCTCCCCCTCCGATGGGTTCTACGCAGACCTTGATGTCGACAAGTGACTAGCCACCCAGGTGGTGGTCCAAGCCTTGGAAGGGCCCTCTGTAGATAAATAGGCTTCCTCAAGCCTTTTTTCCTTTCTAGTGTATGTACTCAGACTAAGTTGCTTCTGCATGTGCTTGTATGATTGCATGACTTGAGTGTCGGGTCGTGTGACCCCTACCTGTATGAATATGTTATGTATGGCTCCTTGGAGCCTTTTAAATAAAGTACTTTGAGTTGTAGAGTTTTGTTGTGATGCCATGTTGTATGTACTCATATCGGGAATATTGTGTGTATGATTGAAATGCTTGGTATGAGTGGGATCCGACAATCTAGTTGTTTATCATTGGCAGCCTCTCATATGGGGAAATGTAGTCTAGTGCTTCTGGCGATAGTAGTCCACTACAGCCCGGTTCACCGAGTCCTGCCGGCCCAAAGACTACCGCTCTGGACACTTGGTAGCGGCATGTGTTTCACTTCGTTCATGTGTCTGTCCCTTCGGGGAAATGTCACGCGGTAACATCCGGAGTCCTGCCTAGCCTGCTACAGCCCGGGTTACCGGAGTCCTGTTAGCCCAGTGCTACAACCCAGATTCACGCGCTGTTGACTGACATGCTCGAAGTTGATTCATGTATGCCTGTCCCCATGGTTTCGCGCCGCTTTGGGTTCACAACTAGCCATGCCGGCCCGGGTTCTCTGTCATATGGATGCTAGCGACCCTATCATATACGTGAGCCAAAAAGGCGCAAACGGTCCCGGGCCATGGTAAGGCGACACCCGTGGGATTATCGTGCGTGAGGCCGCAAAGTGATATGAGGTGTTACCGGCTAGGTCGATGTGACTTGGAATCGGGGTCCTGACAGTATTATTGAAATTCTTTTGAGCATTGATAAATTCTTTAATATTATTCTCAAGATCAGAGGTGTTCCTATTACTATTATTATTATCATTATTATAAGAAGGATCACCATAGGAATTACCATAATTATTAGAGTAGTTTCCCGGAAAAGGCCTAGGATTAAAATTACCTCTATAAGCATTGTTATTAACATTGTTTCGCCAAACAAATTTCACATCTACGGCATCACTATTTTGCTCAATCAAAGTAGACAAAGGCACATCATTAAGATCAATAGGAGAATTTTTATTAGCAACCAACTTCATAAGAGCATCAACTTTTTCACTCAAAGAATTTATTTCTTCTACCGAATTGACTTTTTTACTAGTAGGGGCTCTTTCAGTATGCCATTGTGAATAATTTGCCATAATATTATCAAGAAATTTAGTAGCTTCATCCAAAGTAATTTCCATAGAAGTACCCCCACGGCGGAATCTAAAAGATTTTTAGAAACAAAATTCAATCCCGCATAAAAAAATTGTATGATCATCCAAAGATTTAAACCATGAGTAGGACAATTTCTTATCATCAATTTCATTCTTTCCCAATATTGCAACATGTTCATGCTCAAGTTGTTTAAAATTCATGATTTGTGTCCTAAGAGAAATAATTTTCACGGGCGGAAAATACTTAGTAATGAAAGCATCCTTGCACTTATCCCAAGAATCGATACTATTGCGAGGCAAAGAAGAAAACCAAATTGTTGCACAATCTCGCAAAGAAAACGGAAATAATTTCAACTTCACAATATCATTGTCCACATATTTTTTTCTTTTTCATATTGCATTATTCCACAAATGTGTTAAGATGAGACGCGACATCCTTATTAGGAGTACTGGAAAATTGATCTTTCATAATGAGATTCAACAAAGCGGCATTAATATCACAAGACTCCGCACTAGTGGCAGGTGGAGCAATCAGAGTGCTAATAAAATCATTGTTTTTGGTATTGGAGAAATCACACAACTTGGTGTTCTCTTGAGTCATTGTGACTACGCAACAAGATTGCACTCAAAACAGATCTGGCGAGAAAAACGACGAACGAAAAAGAGGGCGAATAAAACGGTAAAACAATTGTGAAGTGGGGGAGAGGAAACTGAGAGGCAAATGGCAAATAATTAAAATTGCAAGGAGATGAGATTTGTGAATAGGAACCTGGTAGATGTTGATTACGTCTCCCCAGCAACGGCGCCAGAAATTCCTTTTGATGCGGCTTGAACTACGTTGGTATTTCCCCAAATAGGAAGGGATGATGTAGCATAGCTACGGTAGGTATTTCCCTCAGTGATGAGATCAAGGTTATCAAACTAGTAGGAGAACCACGCAACAGCACGTAAACGGCTCCTACACACAAAGAACAAATACTTGAACCCCGGCGTAAGAGAGGATTTGTCAATCCCTCACGGGTAAAAAGATAGATAAAATTGTAGTAGATTGGATAAATAGATCTTGCAGGAACGCGAGTTAAAATAGATAACAATAAATTGCAGCAAGGTATTTTTTATTTTTGGATTAGTAGATCTGAAAATAAAAGCAAATAAACATAGATCACAAAGGCAAATATAATAAAGAAGAAGCCTGGGGGCTGTAGATTTCACTAGTGGCTTCTCTCAAGAAAAATAGCATACGGTGGGTAAACAAATTACCGTTGGGCAATTGATAGAACTTAAAATAATCATGACAATATCCATGCAATGATCATTATATAGGCATCACATCCAAGATTAGTAGACCAACTCCTGCCTACATCTATTACTATTACTCCACACATCGACCGCTATCCAGCATGCATCTAGTGTATTAAGTTCATGGAGTAACATAGTAATGCAATAAGAACGATGACATGATGTAGACAAGATCTATTTATGTAGAAATAGACCCTATCTTGTTATCCTTAATAGCAACAATACATACGTGCTGGTTCCCCTTCTGTCACTGGGATTGAACACCAAAAGATCGAACCCATCACAAAGCACCTCTTCCCATGGCAAGAAAAATCGATCTAGTTGGCCTAACTAAACTAAAGATTCGAAGAAGAAATGCGAGGCTATAAGTAATCATGCATATAAGAGATCAAAAGACTCAAATAACTTTCATGGATAAAAACATAGATCTGATCATAAAATCAAAGTTCATCGGATCCCAACAAACACGCCAAAAAAATAGTTACATCAAATAGATCTCCAAGAGACCATTGTATTGAGAATCAAGAGAGAGAGAGAGCAACCCATCTAGCTACTAACTACAGACCCGTAGGTCTACAATGAACTACTCGCACATCCTCAAACAGGTACCAATGGGGATGATGAAACCCTCCGTGATGGTGTCTAGATTGGATCTGTTGGTTCTGGAACTTGCGGCAGCTGGAATTGATTTTCGTCGACTCCCCTAAGGTTTCTAGAATATTGGGGTACTTATAGAGCAAAGAGGCGGTGCGGGAGGCCACCGAGTTGGGCACAACCCACCTAGGCGCGCCTGGGCCCCTAGGCCCGCCCTGGTGGGTTGTGCTCCTCTCGAAGCCCCCCCGGTACTTCTTTGGCCCAACAGGTGTCTTCTAGTCCAGAAAAAATCTCCAAAAAGTTTTGCTGCATTTGGACACCGTTTGGTATTGATTTTCTGTGAAGTAAAAAACAAGCAAAAAGACAGCAACTGGCACCGGGCACTATGTCAATAGGTTAGTCCCAAGAAATGATATAAAGTTGCTATAAATGATTGTAAAACATCCAAGAATGATAATATAACAACATGGAAAAATAAAAAATTATAGATACTGATAAATATATTTCCTATTCATATTTTGGCACACAAACACACCATTTATTGTGATCCGACGATCCATTCTTTCTATGAACTATGATATATTTGAATGAAAATCATATAAAAGATCATTTACTCGTCATTTGATTATTTTGCAGAAAAGTGCGCAAAGGCACTATAAACTTCAAGGTTCAGACAAATTGGCTATTTAGAAGAGAAAGGGGAAGGAAAGAAGTGAAGAAAGGGACTTGAGCGAGAAGAATTGAAGTAATCAAGGGGCCAAGCTATAGATGGCAGGACCAACTTGGGAAGAAAGAAGAGAAGTAGCAGGGCCAAATCGTAAAGTGGCAGAACAGAGGAGGGGATCAAAATCCCTAGCACAGCCTCAATTCTGCGGGGATTTTGATTTGTTGCCACCACTTATTTGGGACTTTGACAATTTGCCACTGTCTACTTTGTAATTGATATTTTGCCACTTCTTAGTTGGAACTTTTAAGATTTGCCCTTGCCCATGTGAAATACCGAATGTGCCCATGTTTTCGATTGGCCGAGCACGTGGATGAGCTCTTCCTTTTAGATCATTCATGTCTGCTACACTGATTATTTCATGGGAGCATGGCGAGCATGCAAGCAGCTCGGCGATTCTTCTATGATAGCAAACGAGGGACTTTTCTACGCTAATACACATCAGTGATTGCTCCCGCTCCAAGTGCCAGGATTATGCATCGCATCAGCTGCCATTCGTTCAGAGCACAAGAGTCTATGCAGCCGGCCAGTGCGGAGGCACGAGACTTGAGCAGCACCAACAGCAGTACACTACTACATGCGGCGGCGGCGACCAGCAGCACCTACTCTTGCACTAGTATGCGGGCGATGAAGAGCAGCATGGGGCAGGCGGGTGTGACTGACGAACTGAGTAGCAGGGGCGGCAGGTGGAAGCGGCTGAACGGCTCGGCGGTAGCCCGAAGCAATCGCCGGTGTTGAGTATCGTGATTATTAGGAAAGCTAGGATAACATAGGATATTATTCTACCTTGCCTTGTACTCCAAGATCATCATGTATTCCTATATATATGCCCACGAGGCTAAGCAGTACAACAAACATTACACCAATCCCTCTCTCCCTTCTAACATGGTATCAGAGCCCGGGTTCTAAACCCTAGCCGCCGCCGCTTCCGCACCCGCGCGCCGTCCCCGGGGTGGTCGGCCTCCATGACCGCCGCCGGGGACTGCACCGCCGGAGCCGATCCTCTTCTTCACCATTGGCGTACTTGGTGGCAATATCCATCATTCGACTCAGGGTCATGTCTCCGGTCCGACCGAATTTCAAACTTAACTCTCTATTCTTAACGCCTTCCTTGAAGGCACGGTACTGATGATCGAGATACATTCTCTATCGTGTGATGCAATGTGATCCATCTCTGGATGTAATCCCTCGAGTTTCATTCGACTTACGCACAAACGACCGCAACTCTCATCAACCCCTGCTGGCCGCTTGCAAGTTCCTTCAAATGTCCCGACAAACACTCGGGCAAAGATCTTCCCAAGTGTAAATGCTTTGGGTGCTAACTTATTCAACCACGCCCGGTGAGCCCTCCAACATAAGAGGCAGGTGTTTCATGGCCACTTCATCATTGCCGCCGCCAATCTGAACAGCCACTCGGTAGTCCTCAAGCCAAGTATCGCTTGGACTCACCGATGAACTTATCGACTCCGATCGCCAACTTTGAAGTTGGGAGGAATCACCGCGACCACGATGGCTCTGCTGAAACACTCGTCACGAGGCGTGTACTCTGCTGCTGGTGGGCGCATTTCTGTCATGGCCTTCTCGGTGAGCTCTGTTCCTGTCGACCAAACCTTGAACGATAATGGATCTCGCATCAAAGCCTGGTTCCCTCGGGTCGATTGGAACCCTTCGCCCAACACTGTGATGGCGTCTGTCATCCTGCTGTCAAGGCGCGTATGATCCACCCCTTGGGGGAGGAGTGGGCACTCGACGTCGATCATCACGATCGAATCGGTCCTCATACTGATCACGCCGGCCTCCATGTCCCTCACGCCTCGGGGGCGATCTTGGGCTATGAGCCGACTGGACTGTATTCGCAGTGACGGATCTGCTGTGAATCCTATTCCGCGACTGCGATACAGCTGAATTTTGATCTCCTGCTGCCCGGAGTAAATCTCTGATCTGTAGCAAGCCTCTGCCATCCTCTGACTGGGAAGGTTGAATGGACTCTGCTATACGGGCTGCAGCTGCTAGATTTTGAATTGGAGTTCAGTATACCTGAGTCGGTTGTGGAAAGAGTTGACGTTGACTGGACGACGGGACCCGTTGTTGCGCTCATTCATCGAGCACTCCCTGGAGATTTTCCAGTCGAGTGCGCTCAACCAAGTTGGCCAAACGCGCGTCTTCTAAGGCACGGGCCTTGGGGGTTTCTCCAATGATAGGAGTGTGAGGCGCATCCATGTTCTGGCGGCGAAGCTCCTCCCTCTGCAGCGAAGTGAGGGGCTCGGGTTGATACTCTTCGTGAACCTGCGTCGGATCGCCTCCGCCAGCGCCTCCGTCGGCGCGGGGGAAACCCGGAGGACTACGCGGTCCGTCGACCATCAGAACCTCGGCCACCGGATCACTGTTGTCGCACTCGGATGCAGTCTCTGCGGAGCCAGTCGACAGATTGAACAGGCCGTAGAGAGATTCGTCGGGCTCGATTGCCGCAACTTGGGGGTGGCCGACTGACGGGCCACCGCGTGCCTCACCCACCGCTGAAGCCTCGACCGACCTGAGCGCTTGCGCCGACGAGAGACTGGGAGGGAGGACGGCGCAGGAGATGACCGATACTGGGTCGATGGTTGCCGCAGAGGAGGGCTTCTGGACGCCGCGCGAAAGTCACGTTGCCCGTGGCGCGGAGCGCGTCGGCGTCAGTGGAGCCTCCACGAAGCCAAGCGGAGTCGTCGGCGATGAACGTGGTTGCGCCGAGACGGATCTTGCGGCCCTCAACCAAGACTCCACCGAAACCATGATGAAGGGGATCGGAAAACTGCAACTTCACCAACAAGTCGCTAAGACACACGCCCTCGGTGGGCGCCAACCGTCGTGGTTCTAAGTCCGATGAGAATGGGGGTAGGAATGGAGAGGCAAGATCCTAGCTATGGAGTAGTTGTATACGCAAGATGTTTACGAGTTCAGGCCCTTCTCGGAGGAAGTAACAGCCCCTCGTCTCGGAGCCCGGAGGCGGTCGATCGTATTATGTGCGTATGAGTTACGAGGGTGTGAACCATTTACACCGAGGAGGGGTGGCTTATATAGAGTTCGCCAGACCCCTCCAAATTTCGATTATGCAGGGATTAAGGTACATTAAGATAGGGAGTTCTTTGGTAACGTCCTACATAAAGTGCTATGATGACCATAAAGCCACTTAATGATCGACCGTTTGCGTGCAGACTGACTGTAGATCTCCTGGCGGTCGAGTGGTTGGCTTCACGATCGAGTGTCTTCAGGTCCGTCGAGAGGAACCCTTCCAGGTCGACTGAAAGGTGGTTTCTTCAAGAGATGTCCTTGGGGAGGGTACCTTGGACAGGTCCATGACCCTACCCTAGGTACATGGCTTCATCACCCTGCGCCCCTTGCCTCGCTGCTCCTATTCTCTTGCGCCCCCTGCTGCTCCTCACCACGTTGCTGCTCTTCCCTCTCCATCTCTGCTGCTGCTCTTCCTTGCGCACCCGTGCTGCTGCCTCTCCTTCCCTCCGCTGCTTATTTATTCTCCTTTGATCCCTTTGTTACTGCTCTTCTTCTCCCGCATACCCTGCTGCTAATCACTTGCTGAAGCTCTACTCTGAACATCTCCCTTGTCCCTACTGCTGCTGCACTCCTCTTGCTGCTCTTTGTTCCAAGAACAGGAACACCTGAATCTCTCTCTACTATATTCTGTTGTGTATTAGTACTATTCGTGTCTGTATGTCAGTTAGTTTACTTTAATAATTCAGATCACTTGTGATCTTTGTGTTGAATGTGCTTTCAGTGTTCTTGAGATGTATAAAACTGTTCAATATTCAGTTTACAATTTCTGAAACTTTTGTGATTCAGTGGTATCTCTGTGTATACATATTAGCCTGTGTACTGCTTGCTGCAGAAAATTTCAGTTTGTAAGTTCCTGTGATAGCTCCAATACATGTGATTTTTATGTTGTCTCAAGTACCTGTTATATATATACATATGTGTGTGTCTGTGATGTGATACATTTCTTCCCCCTGTTAATTGTTATATATATATATAAATATATAAATATATATATATATATATGTTCATGTATTTTTAATTCCTAAGCCGTTTGATGTTTGCTTGTTTTTGCTCTTTGCATTTTCTTTGTCAACGATCTTTGGGAACGACCTTATTAGTTTAGGTTTTATTTTCTGCATCCGTCTCTTAAAATTATGTTACCTACATTTAGCCGAGCATGATCATTGACTTTCCTAGTCCCTAAGGAGAACATGACTGTCGGCGTTCTGGGAACGGGGGTCCCCAGACTTGCTCGCACTGCGGCTCATGGGCGTGGCTCAAAGGAGGCCAGGACAGCCCATCTTCATCAACGAGCTCAAGACCCTCGCGAGGGACCAAGCCTCATGAGGCGGGCGACAAGGAGCTTCCTCGAGCACGGCCTCGTCGAGGCTGGCTCATGAGGAGGCGGAGAGTTCAAGCGGGGTACCTCGCGAGGTGCCCATGACGCATAAGCCATGACGACCAAGGGCGCCCGATCGGGCGCCAGCCCGCATAACGTCCTCCTTTCCTCTTTGGTGCAAAGGGAGCAAGCGCGGCCGAGAGCATCAAGCAAAGGCATCCGTTTGGTGCAACAAGACCAAGACCAGCCCCAACGGATGGAAGGAGTCATCATGGAGCCCAAGCAGGCGTCATCACGAGCCTTTGGCGGCGAGGACCAACTTTAGTCAGGATAAGTGTACCCGCTGTTCCCCTTCAAAATGGCCAATTGTTGGCGCCCTTCCCGCTCAATATTTGGGAAGAGGCCCAGGGCCTTCGCCTATAAATAGGAGTAGCCACACTCAGAGCAGGGCGATTGGAAGGACCGAGATCAATACGAAGAGGAGAGATCCAAGGTCCGAACCCTCATCAAGGAACCAGTAGCTAGAGCGACTGAACACCACCTAGCAGTTCATCGCACCCGCCAAGAACAGACCCTCGCGAGGCTGTTCTTCCTTGTATTGTTCCTCATCAGCCCAAGAGGCAGTCCACCACACCACACACTGGAGTAGGGTATTACACCACAATGGTGGCCTGAACCAGTATAAATCTTGTGTGTCTTGTGCTGTTCCGTTAGTAGTTTAGGTCTTAGCGATTCGAGGAGGTGCGAGATGGTGGAGGGTTGGATCTCCACGCGCACTCCAGTGTTCGAACCTCAAGGGTCTGCCGGAACCCGAAATCCGACAATGACATCTGTAGTTTTGGGCGTAAAAAACCCAATATACGTTCAACAGATCAGATACATTGGAGACGTATCATGTACCAAAGCATTATAATCAAGAAAAGCAGGGGGTAACTCAATGCCATTCTCCCTTATGGGTACCTCAAGATAATTAGCTAAACGGGTGCCATAAATTCCACCAAAAAGATCCCCCTCTTTAGCATTAAGGTGTAACCTCCTCACAACAATAGCTCCTAAATTATATCGCTTATCACCCAACACTGCACACTTGCCGACACTAAGATTCGATGCACAAAGGTGGCTATGATCATGTTTACCATTAATGCATCTGCCTATGAAGAGAGCAAAATAATGTATGGCAGGAAAATGAATGCTCCCCATGGAGGCTTGTGTGATACTTATAGTTTCTCCTATAGTGATGCTAGCAAGGAAATCATTGTATTCGGTTTTGTGAGGCTCACTAGGAATGCCGCATTGTGGGATTTTGCATGCATCACTAAAATCTTCTAGGTCCATGGCATAAGATTTGTTATAAATATCAAATAGGACAGTATGAGTATTGCACGGGGATGTAAATTTAAATCTTCGCACAAATGAATCAGTGCAGTGATAGTATTGTCGGCACTTATCTGATACGAAGTCCTCAAGGCCAGCATTTTGTATGTATGCATCAAACTCATCCTTGAAAACTGCACGAACCATGAATTCATCCGACGGCCATTCACAAGGATGCACTTGAGCTTCCCTTGGTGGTTCAAGGTCCGACTCACATATCGCGAACATCGGTGCTTGCTTCCTCGAGGAACCACCTTCGTACATTTTCCTAAACATTTTTCTTCCTATGAAAAATTTCTGAAATTTTTAGCGACTCAAAATAAAAGTTAACCAAACTCAACAAAATTGAGAGTAACTACGCCTACAAGTGCCTAGAGGCTATATCATGCATCAAAACTACTTTGGACCATATAAATTTGGCATGCAAGCTCAAGAACAAGGTCACCACAGCAGCAAAAATTTGCAATAAATAAATCATTAGAACAAAACCTAATTGGACCAATGGAGGAGTCACATACCGAAGAACAATCCCCCAAAACAGTTTTGCAAATGGAGCTTTCCACAAGGATATAAAAAATGGCAGCAAGATGAGCTAGAACACGGGTTTGAGCAACGGGATGATTTTTTCTGGAGGAAGACAAAGTGGATGGGTGCTGGAATAAGTGAGGGGGCCTACATGGGACCCACAAGGCAGCGGGCGCCCCCTCCACCCTTGTGGCCCACTGGTGCTGCCCTGGTGCATGTTCATTGCCAGAAATTCTAAAATATTCTAGAAAAAATCATACTAGATTTTTAGGATATTTGGAGAACTTTTATTTTCGAGACATTTTTTATAGCACGGATAATTCATAAAACAGACAGATAATACTAATTTTCTTTATTTAATCTAAATAACAGGAAGTAAAAAGTAGGTACAGAAAGTTGTGCTTTCTAAATTCATCCATCTCATGCTCATCAAAAGGAATCCATTAACAAGGTTGATCAAGTCTTATTAACAAACTTCTTCCGAATGACATGAAACCGTAGAATTTTCGAATAACACTAGGTTACCTCAACGGGGTTATGCATGTCCCCAACAATAAGAATATCACATTTATTTTTGACACTAGGGAGAGGAAATTCAAAACCTCCAATAGTAATAGTTGAAATTTTTCCAATAGAATTGATACTATGCACTTGAGGTTGTTTCTTCGGAAAGTGTACCGTATGCTCATTACCATTAACGTGAAAAGTGGCATTGCCTTTGTTGCAATCAATAACAGCCCCTGCAGTATTCAAAAAGGGTCTACCAAGGATGATCGACATACTGTCCTCCTCAGGAATATCAAGAATAACAAAGTCCGTTAAGATAGTAACGTTTGCAACCACAACAGGCACATCCTCAGAAATACCGATGGGTATAGCAGTTGATTTATGAGCCATTTGCAAAGAGATTTTGGTAGGTGTCAACTTATTCAATTCAAGTCTACGATATAAAGAGAAAGGCATAACACTAACACCGGCTCCAAGATCACATAAATCAGTTTTAACATAGTTTCTTTTAATGGAGCATTGTATAGTTGGTATTCCTGGGTCTCCAAGTTTCTTTGTTATTCCACCCTTAAAAGTATAATTAGCAAGCATGGTGGAAATTTCAGCTTCAGGTATCTTTCTTTTATTTGTAACAGTATCTTTCATATACTTAGCATAAGGAGACATTTTCAGCATATCAGTCAAACGCATATGCAAAAAGATATGTCTAATCATTACAGCAAAGCACTCAAAATCCTCATCATCCTTTTTCTTGGATGGTTAGGTAGGAAAGCGCATGGGTTTCTAAACCCATGGTTCTCTTTCTATACAATGTTTCCTAGCAACGAAGTCTCCCTTATCATAACATTGATTCTTCGATTGTGGGTTATCAAGATCAGCATCAGGTTCTACCTCAACATGAGCATCAACATTAGCATCATCATTATCATTAGCACTAGGTTCATGTTCATCACCAGATTGTGTCTCAGCATCAGAAATGGAAATATCATTTGGATTCTCAGGCGTGTCAATAATAGGTACACTAGAAGCATGCAAAGTCCTATCGGTTTTCTTTTTGTTTGCTCTAGAAGGACTAGGTGCATCAGTATTTCTCTGAGAATCTTGCTCAACTCTCTTAGGATGGCCCTCAGGATACAAATGTTCCTGGGTCATTTTACCACGACTAGTCATAACTCTAACAACATTATCATTGTTCTTACTATTCAACTCATTGAGCAAATCATACGGTGCCTTAAGTACTTGTTCTACTTGAGTTTTAACCATGGAAGCATGTTTACCAATAAGCTTAAGATCATCATTAATAGTTCTACTCATATAATCACCCAAGAGTTCAAGCATATAAGCATTACGTTTCAATTGTCTACTAACATAAGCATTGAAATTTTCTTGTTTAACAATAAAATTATCAAACTCATCCAAGCATTGACTAGCAGACTTATTATGAGGAATATCATCTTCATCAAATCTATAAAGAGAGTTTACCTCTACTACCTGTGTCGGGTTATCAAGACCATGTATTTCTTCAATAGGCGGTAAATTCTTAATGTCTTCAGCTTTAATACCTTTATCTTTCATAGATTTCTTTGCCTCTTGCATATCTTCAGGACTGAGAAATAGAATACCTCTTTTCTTCGGAGTTGGATTAGGAGTTTGTTCAGGAAGTGTCCAATCATTATCATTACTCAATATATTATTTAATAGCAATTTAGCTTGCTCAATAGTTCGTTCCCTGAAAACACAACCAGCACAACTATCTAGGTGGTTGATACGTCTCCAACGTATCTATAATTTTTTATTGTTCCATGTTATTATATAATCTGTTTTGGATGTTTGATATGCATTAATATGCTATTTTATATTATTTTTTGGACTAACTTATTAACCTACAACCCAGTGCCGGTTTCTGTTTTTCCCTTGTTTTTGAGTTCTGTAGAAAAGGAATACCAAACGGAGTCCAAACGAGCTGAAAATTTATGGTGATTTTTTATGGACCAGGACAATCCCTCGAAGCACAAGAGTTGGGCCAGAAGAGTCCCGAGTCAACGACAAGGGTGGAGGACGTGCCCACACCCCTAGGGCGCGCCCCCCTACCTTGTCACTGCCTCGTGGACCCCTGACTTGAAATCAATGCCAAAAATTCCTAAAAATCTAGAAACCCCCAGAGAGAAACCTAGTTTGGGAGTTCCGCCACCACAAGCCTCTGTAGCCATGAAAAATCAATCGAGAGCCCTTTCCGTTAGCGAAAGAAAACAAAAGAACACTTCAAGGTACTGTAATGAACTCATTATTTATTTATATTGGTGTTAAACCTACTGTATTCCAACTTCTATATGATTTATAAACTATTTTACTAGCCATAGGTTCATCAAAATAAGCAAACAACACACGAAAAACAGAATCTGTCAAAAACAGAATAGTCTGTAGTAATCTGTAACTAACGCAAACTTCTGGAACTACAAAAAATCATCCAAAATATGAAGACCTAGACAATTTGTTTATTTATCAGCAGCAATTGCAATCACTATTTTATCACGTTCTGGTGATTTTTAACAATTATTTCCGTGAACAGAAAGTTTCTGGAAATTACAGCAAGATCAAATAACTATCATCAAAGAAGATCCTATAGGTTTAACTTGGCACAAACACTAATTAAAACACAAAAACACATCTAATCAGATTCTAGAAAAAATATTTATTCCTAAACAGAAGCAAAAGCAAAAAAACTAAAAATAAAATTGGGTTGCCTCCCAACAAGCGCTATCGTTTAACGCCCCTAGCTAGGCATAAAAGCAAGGATAGATCTAGGTATTGCCATCTTTGGTAGGAAATCCATAAGTGGCTCTCATGAGAGATTCATATGGTAATTTTATTTTCTTCCTAGGAAGTGTTCCATGCCTTTCTTTAATCGAAATTGGAATCTAATATTCCCTTCCTTCATATCAATAATTGCACCAATCGTTCTAAGGAAAGGTCTACCAAGAATAATAGGACATGAAGGATTGCAATCTATATCAATAACGATAAAATCTACGGGCACATAATTCCTATTTGCAACAATAAGAACATCATTAATTCTTCCCATAGGTTTCTTAATAGTGGAATCCATGAGGTGCAAGTTTAGAGAGCAATCATCAAAATCACGTAAATCTAGCAAATCGCACAAAGTTTTGGGAATAGTGGAAACACTAGCACCCAAATCACATAAAGCATAGAACTCATGATCGTTAATCTTAATTTTAATAGTAGGTTCCCACTCATCATAAAGTTCTCTAGGAATAAAAACTTCCAACTCAAGCTTTTCTTCATAAGATTGCATCAAGGCATCAACGATATGTTTAGTAAACGCTTTATTTTGACTATAAGCATGAGGAGAATTTAGCACGGATTGCAACAAGGAAATACAATCTATCAAAGAGCAATTTTCGTAATTAAATTCCTTGAAATCCATAATAGTGGGTTTATTAACATCTAGGGTTTTGATTTCTTCAATCCTACTTTTATCAATTTTAGCATCAAGATCTAAAAACTCCGATTTTTGGAACGCCTTCTAGGTAAAGGTGGATCATATTCAGTCTCATCATTATCAAGATTCATATTGCAAGACAAAGATTTAATAGGGGACACGTCAATAACTTTTAGATCTTCATCTTTATTTTCATAGAAATTTGAAGAATACACTTTCATAAAGCAATCTTTCTTAGCACGCATTCTAGCGGTTCTTTCTTTGCACTCATCAATGGAAATTCTCATGGCTTTGAGAGACTAATTGATATCATGCTTAGGAGGAATAGATCTAAGCTTTAAATAAACAACATCAAGAGAAATTTTATCAACGTTCCTAGCCAATTCATCAACTTTAAGCAGTTTCTCTTCAAGCAAAGTATTGAAATTCTTTTGCGAATTCATAAACTCTTTAACACTAGTCTCAAATTCAGAGGGCATTTTATTAAAATTTCCATAAGAGTTGTTGTAAGAATTACCATAATTATTAGAGGAATTACTAGGATAAGGCCTAGGATTAAAGTTTCCTCTACACGCGTTGTTACCAAAATTATTCCTACCAACAAAATTCACATCCATAGATTCATTATTATTCTCAATCAAAGTAGACAAAGGCATATCATTAGGATCGGAAGAAACACTCTTAATAGCAAATAATTTCATAAGTTCATCCATCTTTCCACTCAAAACATTAATTTCTTCTATCGCATGCACTTTTTTATTAGTAGATCTTTCAATGTGCCATTGAGAATAATTAACCATAATATTATCTAGGAGTTTAGTAGCTTCTCCTAAAGTGATTTCCATAAAAGTGCCTCCCGCGGCCGAATCTAAAAGATTTCTAGAAGCAAAATTCAATCCGGCATAATTTTTTTGTATAATCATCCACAAATTCAAACCATGAGTGGGGCAATTATTTGTCATTAATTTCATCCTCTCCCAAGCTTGTGCAACATGTTCATGATCAAATTGCTTAAAATTCATAATATCGTTTCTAAGAGAGATGATCTTAGCGGGAGGAAAATACTTAGAGATAAAAGCATCTTTGCACTTGTGCCAAGAATCAATACTATTTTTAGGCAAAGACGAAAACCAAGCTTTAGCACGATCTCTAAGAGAAAAAGGAAATAGCTTCAATTTAACAATATCATTATCAACATCTTTCTTATTTTGCATATCACACAAATCGACGAAGTTATTTAGATGAGTAGCGGCATCTTCACTAGGAAGGCTGCGAATTGATCTTTCATGACAAGATTCAACAAAGCAGCATTGATTTCACAAGATTCAGTATCGATAAGAGGAGCAATCGGAGTGCTAAGGAAATCATTATTGTTGGTATTGGTAAAGTCACATAATTTGGTATTATCTTGAGCCATCGTGATAAGCAAGCAATCCAACACATGAGCAAACAAGAGACGGACAAAAAGAGGCAAACGAAAAAGAGAGGGCGAATAAAACGGCAAGGGTGATGTAACGCCCTCGATGCGGCTATATCTCCCACGTGTCGAAGCACGACTTAGAGGCATAACCGCATTGAAAGCAATGTCGCAAGTGAGGTAATCTTCACACAGCCCATGTAATACATAAGGGAAAGAGATACATAGTTGGCTTACAGTCGCCACTTCACACAATACATAAATAAACATCCATCATTCAGATTACACTCAAGGTCCGACTACGGAACCAAGGATACCCCAAATGCTACACAGATCCCCGATCGTCCCAACTGGGCTCCACTACTGATCATCAGGAAAAGACACATAGTAACGACCACGTTCCTCATCAAACTCCCACTTGAGCTCGGTTGCGTCATCTGCACTGGCATCGTCGGCACCTGCAACTGTTTTGGTAGAATCTGTGAGTCACGGGGACTCAGCAATCTCACACCCGCGAGATCAAGACTATTTAAGCTTATAGGAAGGACAGAGTTGTGAGGTGGAGCTCCAAAAGCGACTAGCATATATGGTGGCTACATTCGCAAAAGAGAGCGAGAAGAGAAGCAAGGCACGGTCGTGAAGCTAGTAGCGATCAAGAAGTGATCCTGAACTACTTACGTCAAACATTACTCCAACACCGTGTTCACTTCCCGGACTCCGCCGAGAAGAGACCATCACGGTTACACACGCGGTTGATGTGTTTTAATTAAGGTCAACTTCGGGTTTTCTACAACCGGACATTAGCAAATTCCCATCTGCCTCATAACATGACACGGCTTTGAAAGATAATACCCTGCAGGGTGTCCCAACTTAGCCCATTATAAGCTCTCACGGTCAACGAAGGATATTCCTTCTACCGGGAAGACCCGATCAGTCTCGGAATCCCGGAGTACAAGACATTTCGACAGCAATAAAACAAGACCAACAAAGCCGCCCGATTGTGCCGACAAATCCGGATAGGAGCTGCACATATCTCGTTCTCAGGGCACATCCGGATAAGTCAAGCTACGAGTAAAACCAAGCCTCGAGTTTCCCCGTGGTGGCCCCAAGTACTCGGTTCGGGCCAGCACTTTCGAAGGAGCACCGTCCGGGGTAAAATAAAGATGACCCTCGGGCTCGCGAAAACCCGGGGAAAAAGGCTTAGGTGGCAAATGGTAAAACCAATGTTGGGCCTTCTTTGGAGGAGTCTTATTCAAAGCGAACTGTCAGCGGGTCCCATAAATCACCCAACCGTGTAAGGAACGTGAAATCAAGGAACATAACACCGGTATGACGGAAACTAGGGTGGCAAGAGTGGAACAAAACACTGGGCATAAGGCCGAGCCTTCCACCCTTTACCAAGTATATAGATGCATTAATTATAGCAGATATATTGTGATATCCCCAACAAGTAAACATGTTCCAATAAGGAACAACATCTCCATGTTCCAAAAGGAACAAACTTCAACTTCACCTGCAACTAGCAACGCTATAAGAGGGGCTGAGCAAAGCGGTAACATAGTCAATCAACGGTTTGCTAGGAAAGGATGATTAGAGGTTTGACATGGCAATATGGGTGGCATGATATAGAAAGTGATAGGCATCATGGCATAGGCATAGCAAAAGAGCGAGCATCTAGCAAGCAAAGATAGAAGTGATTTCGAGGGTATGGTCATCTTGCCTGCAAAGTTCTCAGAGTTGTCGAAAGCTTGATCCTCGTAAGCGTTCTCAACAGGTTCCTCGTTCACGTACTCGTCTCCCGGCTCTACCCAAAGCAAGAACACAAACAAATAAACCTCAATAAATCACGGTGCAATGCACAAGCAACATGATGCAAAACATGACGTGATATGCGAGATGTGATATGCAATGCGTATGCATGCTCCGGAAGGAAAATGATGAACCAGGCATCAAATTGGCAAACCAAGTATGCCGCTGGAAAGATGAGATGATTTTGGTTGAAATCGATATAAAGATCACCGGAATCGGATGCACGGTTTGCAAATGACAAGCAAAACAAGAATGGCACAAATCTGCCTTTAACAGCATGATAACACATAGCAAGCAACAAGAAATTAAGCTACTGCACCCAAACGTGCCAGAAAAGCATATGGCATTGATCTAATCAAGATGCTTGACAAAAGATGAACACTGAGCTACAGCTAAATCACATCATAACAGGTCCAAACAAGCATGGCAAAAGTGCAAAATATATCAGCTTCCCTGAACAGAAAGTTTTAAATTACAGCAAGATCAAATAACTATCATCAAAGAAGATCCTATAGGTTTAACTTGGCACAAACACTAATTAAACACAAAAACACATCTAATCAGATTCTAGAAAAAATATTTATTCCTAAATAGAAGCAAAAGCAAAAAAACTAAAAATAAAATTGGGTTGCCTCCCAACAAGCGCTATCGTTTAACGCCCCTAGCTAGGCATAAAAGCAAGGATAGATCTAGGTATTGCCATCTTTGGTAGGCAATCCATAAGTGGCTCTCATGATAGATTCATATGGTAATTTTATTTTCTTCCTAGGGAAGTGTTCCATGCCTTTCTTTAATGGAAATTGGAATCTAATATTCCCTTCCTTCATATCAATAATTGCACCAATCTTTCTAAGGAAAGGTCTACCAAGAATAATAGGACATGAAGGATTGCAATCTATATCAATAACGATAAAATCTACGGGCACATAATTCCTATTTGCAACAATAAGAACATCATTAATTCTTCCCATAGGTTTCTTAATAGTGGAATCCATGAGGTGCAAGTTTAGAGAGCAATCATCAAAATCACAGAAATCTAGCAAATCGCACAAAGTTTTGGGAATAGTGGAAACACTAGCACCCAAATCACATAAAGCATAGAACTCATGATCGTTAATCTTAATTTTAATAGTAGGTTCCCACTCATCATAAAGTTTTCTAGGAATAGAAACTTCCAACTCAAGCTTTTCTTCATAAGATTGCATCAAGGCATCAACGATATGTTTAGTAAACGCTTTATTTTGACTATAAGCATGAGGAGAATTTAGCACGGATTGCAACAAGGAAATACAATCTATCAAAGAGCAATTTTCGTAATTAAATTCCTTGAAATCCATAATAGTGGGTTTATTAACATCTAGGGTTTTGATTTCTTCAATCCTACTTTTATCAATTTTAGCATCAAGAACTAAAAACTCCGAATTTTTGGAACGCCTTCTAGGTAAAGGTGGATCATATTCAGTCTCATCATTATCAAGATTCATATTGCAAGACAAAGATTTAATAGGGGACACGTCAATAACTTTTAGATCTTCATCTTTATTTTCATAGAAATTTGAAGAATACACTTTCATAAAGCAATCTTTCTTATACGCATTCTAGCGGTTCTTTCTTTGCACTCATCAATGGAAATTCTCATGGCTTTGAGAGACTAATTGATATCATGCTTAGGAGGAATAGATCTAAGCTTTAAATAAACAACATCAAGAGAAATTTTATCAACGTTCCTAGCCAATTCATCAACTTTAAGCAGTTTCTCTTCAAGCAAAGCATTGAAATTCTTTTGCGAATTCATAAACTCTTTAACACTAGTCTCAAATTCAGAGGGCATTTTATTAAAATTTCCATAAGAGTTGTTGTAAGAATTACCATAATTATTAGAGAAATTACTAGGATAAGGCCTAGGATTAAAGTTTCCACTACACGCGTTGTTACCAAAATTATTCCTACCAACAAAATTCACATCCATAGATTCATTATTATTCTCAATCAAAGTAGACAAAGGCATATCATTAGGATCGGAAGAAACACTCTTAATAGCAAATAATTTCCCAAGTTCATCCATCTTTCCACTCAAGACATTAATTTCTTCTATCGCATGCACTTTTTTATTAGTAGATCTTTCAGTGTGCCATTGAGAACAATTAACCATAATATTATCTAGGAGTTTAGTAGCTTCTCCTAAAGTGATTTCCATAAAAGTGCCTCCATGACGAATCTAAAAGATCTCTAGAAGCAAAATTCAATCCGGCATAATTTTTTTGTATAATCATCCACAAATTCAAACCATGAGTGGGGCAATTATTTATCAGTAATTTCATCCTCTCCCAAGCTTGTGCAACATGTTCATGATCAAATTGCTTAAAATTCATAATATCGTTTCTAAGAGAGATGATCTTAGCGGGAGGAAAATACTTAGAGATAAAAGCATCTTTGCACTTGTGCCAAGAATCAATACTATTTTTAGGCAAAGACGAAAACCAAGCTTTAGCACGATCTCTAAGAGAAAAAGTAAATAGCTTCAATTTAACAATATCATTATCAACATCTTTCTTATTTTGCATATCACACAAATCGACGAAGTTATTTAGATGAGTAGCGGCATCTTCACTAGGAAGGCCGCGAATTGATCTTTCATGACAAGATTCAACAAAGCAGCATTGATTTCACAAGATTCAATATCGGTAAGAGGAGCAATCGGAGTGCTAAGGAAATCATTATTGTTGGTATTGGTAAAGTCACATAATTTGGTATTATCTTGAGCCATCGTGATAAGCAGGCAATCCAACACATGAGCAAACAAGAGACGGACAAAAAGAGGCAAACGAAAAAGAGAGGGCGAATAAAACGACAAGGGTGATGTAACGCCCTCGATGCGGCTATATCTCCCACGTGTCGAAGCACGACTTAGAGGCATAACCGCATTGAAAGCAATGTCGCAAGTGAGGTAATCTTCACACAGCCCATGTAATACATAAGGAAAGAGATACATAGTTGGCTTACGATCGCCACTTCACACAATACATAAATAAACATCCATCATTCAGATTACACTCAAGGTCCGACTACGGAACCAAGGATACCCCAAATGCTACAGATCCCGATCGTCCCAAGCTGAGCTCCACTACGATCATCGGGAAAAGACACATAGTAACGACCACGTTCCTCATCGAACTCCCACTTGAGCTCGGTTGCGTCACCTGCCAGCATCGTCGACACCTGCAACTGTTTTGGTAGAATCTGTGAGTCACGGGGACTCAGCAATCTCACACCCGCGAGATCAAGACTATTTGAGCTTATAGGAAGGACAGAGTTGTGAGGTGGAGCTGCAACAAGCGACTAGCATATATGGTGGCTACATTCGCAAAAGAGAGCGAGAAGAGAAGCAAAACGCGATCATTGAAGCTAGTAGCGATCAAGAAGTGATCCTGAACTACTTACGTCAAACATTACTCCAACACCGTGTTCACTTCCCGGACTCCGAGAAGAGACCATCACGGTTACACACTTGATTGATGTGTTTTAATTAAGGTCAACTTGGGTTTTCTACAACCGGACATTAGCAAATTCCCATCTGCCTCATAACCGCAGCACGGCTTTGAAAGATAATACCACAGTAGGGGTGTCCCAACTTAGCCCATTATAAGCTCTCACGGTCAACGAAGGATATTCCTTCTCTGGGAAGACCCGATCGATCTCGGAATCCCGGACTACAAGACATTTCGACAGCAATAAAACAAGACCAGCAAAGCCGCCCGATTGTGCCGACAAATCCCGATAGGAGCTGCACATATCTCGTTCTCGTGGCACATCCGGATAAGTCAAGCTACTGAGTAAAACCAAGCCTCGAGTTTCCCGTGGTGGCCCCAGTTGCTTTCGGTTCGGGCCAGCACTCGAAGGAGCACCGTCGAGGGGTAAAATAAAGATGACCCTCGGGCTCGCGAAAACCGGGGAAAAAAGGCTTAGGTGGCAAATGGTAAAACCAATGTTGGGCCTTCTTTGGAGGAGTCTTATTCAAAGCGAACTGTCAGCAGGGTCCCATAAATCACCCAACCATGTAAGGAACGCGAAATCAAGGAACATAACACCGGTATGGCCGGAAACTAGGGTGGCAAGAGTGGAACAAAACACCAGGCATAAGGCCGAGCCTTCCACCCTTTACCAAATATATAGATGCATTAATTATAGCAGATATATTGTGATATCCCCAACAAGTAAACATGTTCCAATAAGGAACAACATCTCCATGTTCCAAAAGGAACAAACTTCAACTTCACCGCAACTAGCAACGTTATAAGAGGGTGAGCAAAGCGGTAACATAGCCAATCAACGGTTTTGCTAGGAAAGGATGGTTAGAAGGTTTGACATGGCAATATGGGTGGCATGATATAGAAAGTGATAGGCATCGTAGCATAGGCATAGCAAAAGAGCGAGCATCTAGCAAGCAAAGATAGAAGTGATTTCGAGGGTATGGTCATCTTGCCTGCAAAGTTCTCAGAGTTGTAAAAAGCTTGATCCTCGTAAGCGTTCTCAACAGGTTCCTCGTTCACGTACTCGTCTCCCGGCTCTACCCAAAGCAATAACACAAACAAATAAACCTCAATAAATCACGGTGCAATGCACAAGCAACATGATGCAAAACATGACGTGATATGCGAGATGTGATATGCAATGCGTATGCGTGCTCCGGAAGGAAAATGATGAACCAGGCATCAACTTGGCAAACCAAGTATGCCTCTGGAAAGATGAGATGATTTCGGTTGAAATCGATATAAAGATCACCGGAATCGGATGCACGGTTTGCAAATGACAAGCAAAACAAGAATGGCACAAATCTGCCATTAACAGCATGATAACACATAGCAAGCAACAAGAAATTAAGCTACTGCACCCAAACGTGCCAGAAAAGCATATGGCACTGATCTAATCAAGATGCTTGACAAAAGATGAACACTGAGCTACAGCTAAATCACATCATAACAGGTCCAAACAAGCATGGCAAAAGTGCAAAATATATCAGCTTCACAGACTTGGTGAAATTACTGAACATGGCAAAATCAGCATCAGGAAGCAATGTTCAGAGGAAGCAAACGACATGCTACAGGAACTTATAATAGCAAAACAAGGCATGGCAGGAGTCTACTCAAAGCATAGAACAAAAGTCCCTTACTGACCATAAGCCAAAAAGAAACAGAAAATATAATAGCACCCATGTAAACATAGCAAGTTTCGTTAACAGATTCAGCAACAGGGCATGACAAAAACAGATAACAAGTAGGCATGTTTAAGAGCTCAATGCGCTCACTACAGAGCATGTCATGACATACTAAGCATACATACATCAATAATACATGGCATAGAAGATATACATGGAAAGAACAACATCATAGCATAAACGGATCAACTACAACAACCTTGGCAAAATTGAATAACATGTAAACAATCTGCCAGGAAACATTTTATAGCAAAAGTAGAGCTCGATTGACTCAAGCTATGGCACTCTATAATTTCAAAAATGGCATGGATGGATATAGAATAACCATATTTCCAAAACATCCTTACTGAAGTATCTCAAAATATGCACGGATCTCTTGGTAGCATCAAGTTAACATGGCATAAAAATATCAGCAAAACAGGGGCTGAAATCAGCAACATCATGAAGCCTAGTTTTCATGCTTGTGCTAGTCACCACAGGGATCACACAAATACATGGCATACACCCCTGTAAAGATGGCATGGCATATCACAGAACACATGTAGGACTCAAGTTCATAGGATGCACACATCAATCATGGAAAAAATGACAAAAGTGCATGTTCTGTTAAGAAACAGAAACCAACATCACATAGCCCTCTTCTAACAGCATTTCGGGCATCAAGATGAGCTCAAATGAAAATGATGCAATGAGATGAAGCGATCTACTCTTCGAGGCGAACAGTTTGACATATTACACGCACGAAACGGAGTCACAGGTGCAAAGTTATGGCACGATGAAAATGCAAGAAATATCACCGAAAAATGACTTAGAGGATTCGGGGGGAAGGAGAAAGTCAACCCTTCGAGGTGGATCTCAGATCCGGCCGGAACGGAAGCCGAGGCGGTGGCGCGGCTCGCCGGAGCTCGGGCCGGGGAGGAGAGGGAGAGGCCAGTCGGAGGAGGCGCGGCGGCGCGGGGCGTGAGGCCGGCCGGCGGCGGCGGCCGGGGTCATGGTGGCGGCCGGGCGGCGTGAATGGCAGCGGGGCGCGGCGGGCAGCGGCGTGGGCGACGGGCGTGGAGGGTTGCGCTGGCCCAGGCGCGGGCGGCGAAGCCGGGGACCGCCACGTGGCAGCCTGGTTGGTCAGGCTGCGCGGGCGGACGTTGGACCGATCCCACGTGTCCGGTGAGAGGAGCGGAGCTAGGGTTAGGGTAGAATTGATTCGGGATTTGGAGGAGATGCATATTTATAGGTAGAAGGAGCTAGGAAGCTCCAAATGAGGTCTTGATTTTCGCCCACACGATCGTGATCGAACGACGGAGAGCATGGAAGTGACTTAGATGGGTTATTGGGCTGTTTTGAAAGGGTGTTAGGCTGCAACTTAAAAGAGGCCTTTGCGAGAGTGCGGTTAACCGTTGGAGTACCAAACGAGCTCCAAATGACCCGAAACTTGACAGGTGGTCTAGGTGGTGTACCAAGGCCACTTGACAAGGCTCGGTCCATTCCGAGAAAGTTTAGTACCTGCTCACGGAAAAACGTAAAAGGGGACGTCGGGGAACATAGGAGTGCCGGATTGCAAAACGGACAACGAGGAAAATGCTCGGAATCATGAGACGAACACGTATGCAAATGCGATGCACATGATGACATGATATGAGATGCATGACACGGACAAAATGCAAAACAAAAGACAAAAACCCAACCACGGAGGGAATATCATATCACAATGCCGAAAATGGCAAGAGTTGGAGATACAAATATGGAAAGTTACATCCGGGGTGTTACAACACTCCACCACTACAAGAGGATCTCGTCCCGAGATCTAGGACTGAAAGAACTCCGGATATTTGGAACGGAGGTGATCCTCGCGCTCCCAGGTGGCTTCTCGGTCGGAATGGTGTGACCACTTCACTTTCAGGAATTTGATTGACTTGTTGCGAGTCTTGCGCTCGATTTCTTCAAGAATAACAGCAGGGGTGCTCATGATAAGAGAGATCTTCTTGAAGGTCAATTTCTTGAAGTTGATAGTGCGTTCAGGAGTCTTGAAGCACTTGCGGTATGACACATGAAACACATCGTGCACGTTCGCGAAGTTGGACGGAAGCTCAAGTTGATAGGCGAGATCGCCTCTTTTGCCAATGATCTTGAAAGGACCCACGTATCTAGGGGCAAGCTTGCCTTTGATACCGAAGCGACGAGTGCCTTTCATTGGAGAGACGCGGAGGTAGACATGGTCTCCGATTTCAAAAGCCACATCATGGTGCTTGTCATCATAATAGCTCTTCTGGCGCGATTGCGCGACTTTGAGATTCTCACGAATGACTTTGCACATTTCTTGACTTCGTGATCAAGTCGTTGCCAAGAAGTTGGCGTTCACCTGTCTCGGACCAATTGAGAGGAGTACGACACTTTACGCCATAGAGAATTTTGAGCAGGGCCTTGCCGAACTTCGCTTGGAAGCTGTTGTTGTAGGAGAACTTCGGCATATGGAAGACAATCTTCCCACTTCATACCGAAGGAAATGACACAAGCCCTGAGCATATCTTCAAGGATTTGATTGACTCGCTCGACTTGGCCACTTGTTTGAGGATGGAAAACTGTGCTGAAACGAATGTTGGTGCCCATGGCCTTCTGAAAAGAATCCCAAAACTTGGAGGTGAAAATGCTGCCACGGTCTGAAGAGATCACTTGTGGAATGCCGTGCAAGGAGACAATCCTGGATGTGTAAAGCTCTGCCAACTGAGCTGCTGTGATGGATTCTTTGATAGGAAGAAAATGAGCCACTTTAGTAAGCTTGTCAATGACAACGAAGATAGCATCATTTCCACGCTTGGACTTAGGAAAACCAGTCACGAAGTCCATTTCAATATGATCAAACTTCCATTCTGGAATAGCAAGAGGTTGGAGGAGACCAGCTGGTCTTTGGTGTTCTGCTTTCACTCTTCTGCAGACATCACACTCATTCACGAATTGAGCAATTTCTCGCTTGATTCGAGTCTACCAATATGATTGCTTGAGGTCATGGTACATCTTTGTACTTCCAGGATGAATGGATAGAAGTGAATTGTGCGCCTCGTTCATAATGACTTTACGTAGATCACCCTTAGGAACCACAATCCGGTCCTCGAAGAAAAGAGTATCTTTGTCATCAATGTGGAAGCACTTGTACTTGGAAATGCCCTTGTCGATACCACGCTTCACCTTTTTCACCATGGTATCCAGGAGTTGAGCCTCACGAATCTGATCTTCCAAAGTAGGAGAGACTATGAGGTTGGCAAGAAAGCCTTGAGGAACAACTTGAAGATTTAGCTTGCGGAAAGCTTCACAAAGATCCGGTTGGAAGGGCTTGAGGATTAAACTGTTGCAGTAAGCCTTCCTGCTCAAAGCATCTGCAATGACATTGGCCTTGCCCAGAGTATATTCAATACTTGGGTTGTACTCTTGAATCATTTCGACCCATCGAGTTTGCCTGAGGTTGAGGTTGGTTTGAGTGAAGATATACTTGAGGCTCTTGTGATCGGTGAATATGTCCACTTTCCTTCCCAACAAGAGATGTCTCCATGTTATCAATGCATGGACAACTGCCGCCAACTCAAGATCGTGAGTGGGGTAGTTCTTTTCGTTGGGCTTCAACTGGCGAGAGGTATAGGCCACAACTCTCTTCTCTTGCATTAACACAGCACCGAGACCTTGAAGAGAAGCATCACAGAAAACTTCGAATGGCTTGGATTCATCAGGAGGAGTCAAGACAGGAGCTGTGACGAGTTTCTCTTTGAGAGTATTGAAAGCAACGTCACACTCAGGAGAATGTATATACTTCACATGCTTACGGAGGAGGTTGGAAAGAGGCTTTGCAATCTTGGAGAAGTTCTCAACGAATCTTGACAATAGCTTGCAAGACCAAGAAAATCATGGAGCTGCTTGACATTCCGAGGAGGTTCCCAATTCACAATCACGGACACCTTCTCGGGGTTAACAGCGATGCCCTTGGCGGAGATGATGTGACCAAGATAAAGCACTTCATCAAGCCAAAATTCACATTTGGAAAACTTCGCATAGAATTGATACTCTCTGAGCTTGTCGAGCACCAATCGCAAATGTTTGGCATGATCCTTCTTATTCTTGGAGAAGACCAAAATATCATCAAGATAGACCAAGACGGATTCATTGGTGTAGGGGTTGAAGATGAAGTTCATCATCCGAGAGAATGTTGGAGGAGCATTGACAAGGCCAAAAGACATGACAGTATATTCATAAGAACCAAAGCTTGTTCTGAATGATGTCTTGGGAATATCTTGTTCACGAATGCGAATTTGATGATAACCCATACGAAGGTCAAGCTTGGAGAACACTTTAGCACCTTTGAGTTGCTCGAAAAGCTCATTGATGTTGGGAAGTGGATACTTGTTCTTGATAGTCTTCTTATTCAATGGACGGTAATCGGCCTTAAAGTTGGTCCGTGCCATCCTTTTTCCGGACAAAAAGAACACCACAACCCCAAGGAGATGAACTCGGTCTGATCAAACCCAGACGCTTTTGTTCATCGAGCTGCTTCTTCAATTCCTTTAGCTCATTAGGTCCAAGCTTGTATGGACGCTTGCAAACGGGTTCCGTGCCAGGCTCAAGATCGATAACGAACTCAAGCTGGCGGTGAGGAGGCATTCTGGAAGCTCTTACGGAAAGACATCTTGGTACTCTGGCTTATTTGGAATCGAGAGATAGCATCCAATTCGCCCTTCTCATTGAGAGAAAACAATCGAATGGTTTCATCATGAAGCGGCATAGATGATCACATCATTAGAGGAGTGAGTCAATTGAATATCCTGGCAGCACAATCAAGCTGAGCTTTATCTTTGAAAGCCATCCATCCCGAGAATAAGATCAATATCCAAGTCACCAAGGACAATTGGTTTAGCCGTAAATCTATAGTCGCCCATCTTGATTGTGGTATCCGGAACCACCAAACTAGAGCTCAACCGTTTACCCGAGAAAGCGACATCCATGGGTTTACCCAAATGTGAAGAAGTGAATTCATGCTTGGCAAAAACGGTCTTGACATGAAACAATGCGATGCACCAAGATCAAATAAGACTTTTGCAGAATATCATTAACCGAGAGATTACCCATTATCACATCAAGAGATTCCTCCGCTTGAGCTGCATTCATCATATTCACCTTGGCATGCTTTGGATTATGCTTGACCACCTTTGCATTGCCTTTGGAAGATTTCACAGAGGAGGAGGCGGAAGGCGCCTCTGGTTGAAGCACTTGTTCGCATAGTGACCTTTCTGTGACATTTGTTGCAAGTCACCTCTCACGAGCGGACGGTGATAAGGAGCATTTGACCTTGGAGCTTGAGAATTAGACTTGTTACGATAGCTTTGGGTTGGGCGGGTGGGAAGATCCACGACCACCTGAGTTCTTCTGTTGATAAGGCTGTGAGCGGAGGAGGAGGAAGGTAGAACTTTTGCTGCTTAGCTGCCACTTGAGAGGAAGAAGAAGACTGAATCGCATCCCTGATTCTCTTCTTAGAAGCCTCACATTTGAGCTGGGCAGCTTCTTGCTTCAAAGTGCCATGTTGTAGAATTCATCATACTTTTCTGGCTCAAAAAGCACAAGAGCTAATTGCAGATCTTCTCTGAGACCACCTCTAAATTGATAGATCATACTCTTTTCATCAGGGACGTCTTGCTTAGCGAAGCGAGCGAGTTTCTGGAACTGGATATTGTATTGATACACAGACATGTTGCCTTGCTTGAGATTGCGGAACTCCTCACGCTTGCTCTCAACAACACTTTTCGGAATGTGGTGAGCTCGGAAGTCTCGGCGGAACTCATCCCAGGTAATGACACGACCTCCTCTGGAATCTTTGTATTGCTGGTACCACTCGGCAGCTTGGTCCTTGAGTTGAAAGCAAGCGAACTTGACAAAGTCCTCGTGCGACATTGCTACATTCAAAATGTTTGCAGATGTCCACAAGCCAATCGTCGGCGTCTGTGGCCTCGGCTACGTAAAACCGAAAGACTTCGCTGATTAGCGAGGAACCGATTGAGGGTAGCAAAGTGCGGCTGGTTGTTGCCTTGGCCTTGATTTCCTTGATTGCCTTGCCCTTGGGTACGCTCTTGCAAGAGTTGCAAAATCATCGAGCATTGGCATTGGTGGCTGCCATGATAGCTTGCCATGCCTCCGGGAGGCGGAGGTGGAGGTGGAGGGTTCGACTGACTCTCATCATTGCGATCCGGATTCAGACGCGTTGGCGGAGCCATCCTGAAGAGGGAGACATCCGTTAGCACTTGATAGACAGATAAACAAGTTGAATCAATGGATAGAAATTGCAACATATAGTCTTCACAATAAACATTCGAACAAGGATGAACGAATGAATTCCAAAGTTAACATCACACGTCCATTAAGGTGAGAAGCCACTTGATTAAGGTTGATGAAAAAAATAACAAGGTACGACTGGAACAAATAAGTGGTAAGGATTACCCAATCACAAACCAAATATCTGCGGGAAGAAATGCTAAGAGCTACTTGAATCCCACCTATAAACTCCCGAAACTCTCTGGTTATGCAATCTGGTGTTGGGGATACAGGACACAAAATATATCACCCAAACTAACAATACCTAGATCCAGCTGTATCCATCCGTCAACACATAACCAAGAAACCTTCGAAATCGTGGTACCTCGAACTTGAAAAGCATCCGTTTATCTGAGTCATGGCAATACTCCCGAGCTCGCCCAAAGATCGGGTTATCGGGTTATCTCACCAACAAGCGCACAAAAGAGATTTTCGATGTCGGCAAATCTCGTGTATTCCAGAACTACAACGATAAAATCGTGGCGACAACACCTCGGAGCTCAACTCCCCGGGACACCGCCACAACCCCTAAATGTCGAGGCACCAAGAACAATGTTCTCGTCACAAAACCATCGGAACTATTCCAAGATACCCGCGTGATACTAAAAAAAATTTAGGGAAATTTGAGGATAGAAGAGTCAAAACTTATACGTCACGAGAACTCACCAGAGCAGAAGGGACCGGGAGTAAAAGAATCCTAATCTCCAATATATATAATCCTAAGACTCAAAACATTTTGTTCTAGACTCAACAACGCCAGCAAACAATCAAGCAGGGGGCTCCTAAGTCGGGGAAGGCTCTGATTACCAACTTGTAACGCCCTCGATGCGGCTATATCTCCCACGTGTCGAAGCACGACTTAGAGGCATAACCGCATTGAAAGCAATGTCGCAAGTGAGGTAATCTTCACACAGCCCATGTAATACATAAGGGAAAGAGATACATAGTTGGCTTACAGTCGCCACTTCACACAATACATAAATAAACATCCATCATTCAGATTACACTCAAGGTCCGACTACGGAACCAAAATAAAAGAAGATACCCCAAATGCTACACGGATCCCGATCGTCCCAACTGAGCTCCACTCATCGATCATCGAGGAAAAGACACATAGTAACGACCACGTTCCTCATCGAACTCCCACTTGAGCTCGGTTGCGTCACCTACACCGCATCGTCGGCACCTGCAATTGTTTTGGTAGAATCTGTGAGTCACGGGGACTCAAACAATCTCACCACCGAGATCAAGACTATTTAAGCTTATAGGAAGGACAGAGTTGTGAGGTGAAGCTGCAGCAAGCGACTAGCATATATGGTGGCTACATTTGCAAAAGAGAGCGAGAAGAGAAGCAAGGCACGGTCGTGAAGCTAGTAGCGATCAAGAAGTGATCCTGAACTACTTACGTCAAACATTACTCCAACACCGTGTTCACTTCCCGGACTCCGCCGAGAAGAGACCATCACGGTTACACATGCGGTTGATGTGTTTTAATTAAGGTCAACTTCGGGTTTTCTACAACCGGACATTAGCAAATTCCCATCTGCCTCATAACCGCGGGCACGGCTTTGAAAGATAATACCTGCAGGGTGTCCCAACTTAGCCCATTATAAGCTCTCACGGTCAACGAAGGATATTCCTTCTACGGGAAGACCCGATCGATGTCGGAATCCCGGACTACAAGACATTTCGACAGCAATAAAACAAGACCAGCAAAGCCGCCCGATTGTGCCGACAAATCCCGATAGGAGCTGCACATATCTCGTTCTCGTGGCACATCCGGATAAGTCAAGCTACGAGTAAAACCAAGCCTCAATTTTCCCGTGGTGGCCCATTGATCTACTTCGGTTCGGGCCAACACTTTCGAAGAGCACCTTGGTCAGGGGGGGTAAAATAAAGATGACCCTCGGGCTCGCGAAAACCCGGGGGAAAAGGCTTAGGTGGCAAATGGTAAAACCAATGTTGGGCCTTCTTTGGAGGAGTCTTATTCAAAGCGAACTATCAAGGGGTTTCATAAATCACCCAACCGTGTAAGGAACACGAAATCAAGGAACATAACACCGGTATGACGGAAACTAGGGTGGCAAGAGTGGAACAAAACACGGGCATAAGGCCGAGCCTTCCACCCTTTACCAAATATATAGATGCATTAATTATAGCAGATATATTGTGATATCCCCAACAAGTAAACATGTTCCAATAAGGAACAACATCTCCATGTTCCAAAAGGAACAAACTTCAACTTCACCTGCAACTAGCAATGCTATAAGAGGGGCTGAGCAAAGCGGTAACATAGCCAATCAACGGTTTGCTAGGAAAGGATGGTTAGAGGTTTGACATGGCAATATGGGTGGCATGATATAGCAAGTGATAGGCATCGTAGCATAGGCATAGCAAAAGAACGAGCATCTAGCAAGCAAAGATAGAAGTGATTTCGAGGGTATGGTCATCTTGCCTGCAAAGTTCTCAGAGTTGTCGAAAGCTTGATCCTCGTGGCGTTCTCAACAGGTTCCTCGTTCACGTACTCGTCTCCCTGCTCTACCCAAAGCAAGAACACAAACAAAGGAACCACAATAAATCACGGTGCAATGCACAAGCAACATGATGCAAAACATGACATGATTTGCGAGATGTGATATGCAATGCGCATGCGTGCTCCGGAAGGAAAATGATGAACCAGGCATCAACTTGGCAAACCAAGTATTCCGCTGGAAAGATGAGATGATTTCGGTTGAAATCGATATAAAGATCACCGGAATCGGATGCACGGTTGGCAAATGACAAGCAAAACAAGAATGGCACAAATCTGCCATTAACAGCATGATAACACATAGCAAGCAACAAGAAATTAAGCTACTGCTCCCAAACGTACCAGAAAAGCATATGGCAGTGATCTACTCACGATGCTTGACAAAAGATGAACACTGAGATACAACTAAATCACATCATAACAGGTCCAAACAAGCATGGCAAAAGTGCAAAATATATCAGCTTCACCGACTGTGAAATTACTGAACATGGCAAAATCAGCATCAGGATGCAATGTTCAGAGCAAGCAAACGACATGCTACATGAACTCATAATAGCAAAACAAGACATGGCATGAGTCTACTCAAAGCATAGAACAAACTTACCTTACTGTCCATAAGCCAAAAAGGATCAGAAAATATAATAGCACCCATGTAAACATAGCAAGTTTCGTTAACAGATTCAGCAACAGGGCATGACAAAAACAGATAACAAGTAGGCATGTTTAAGGGCTCAATGCACTCACTACCGAGCATCTCATGACAAACTAAGCATACATACATCAGTAAGACATGGCATAGAAGATATACATGGAAAGAACAAAATCATAGCATACACGGATCAACTACAACAACCTTGGCAAAATTGAATAACATGTAAACAATCTGCCAGGAAACATTTTATTGCAAAAGTAGAGCTCGATTGACTCAAGCTATGGCCCTCCATAATTACAAACAAGGGAATGGATGGATAGAACATAACCATATTTTCAAAACATCCTTACTGAAGTATCTCAAAATATGCACGGATCTCTCGGTAGCATCAAGTTAACATGGCATAAAAATATCAGCAAAACAGGGGCTGAAATCAGCAACATCATGAAGCCTAGTTTGCATGATTGTGCTAGTCACCACAGAGATCACAAAAATACATGGCATACACCCCTGTCAAGATGGCATGGCATATTACAAAACACATGTAGGACTCAAGTTCATAGGATGCACACATCAATCATGGAAAAAATGACAAAAGTGCATGTTCTGTTAAGAAACAGAAACCAACATCACATAGCCCTCTTCTAACAGCATTTCGGGCATCACGATGAGCTCAAATGAAAATGACGCAATGAGATGAAATGATCTACTCTTTGAGGCGAACATTTTGACATATTACACGGATGAAACGGAGTCACAGGTGCAAAGTTATGGCACGATGAAAATGCAAGAAATATCACCGAAAAATGACTTAGAGGATTCGGGGGGAAGGAGAAAGTCAACCCTTCGAGGTGGATCTCAGATCCGCCGAACGGAAGCCGAGGCGGCGGCGCTGCTCACGGAGGAGGCGCTGGCGGCGCCCAGCGGAGGCCGGGGTTAGCGGCGGCGGCGGGCTGGTGATGGCCGGCCGGAATGAAGCGGAAGCCGGGAGGGAGCCGGGCCATGGGCCCGGCGCTGGCCGGGCGGCGAGCTGGGGACCGGGGGCCACGTGGCAGCCCCTGGTTGGCTGCGGGCGCGGCGGCGGACGCGTCCGGTCCCATCCGGACGTGTCCGGCACGGGGAGAGGAGCGGGGAGCTAGGGTTAGGGTAGAATTGATCCGGGATTTGGAGGGGGAGATGCATATTTATAGGTAGAAGTAGCTAGGAAGCTCCAAATGAGGTGCGGTTTTCGCCCACACGATCGTGATCGAACGACGGAGAGCATGGAAGTGACGTAGATGGGTTATTGGGCTGTTTTGAAAGGGTGTTGGGCTGCAACTTAAAAGAGGCCTTTGCGAGAGTGCGGTTAACCGTTGGAGTACCAAACGAGCTCCAAATGACCCGAAACTTGACAGGTGGTCTACCGGTGGTGTACCAAGGCCACTTGACAAGGCTCGGTCCATTCCGAGAAAGTTTAGTACCCGCTCACGGAAAAACGTAAAAGGGGGCCCGGGGAACATAGGAGTGCCGGATTGCAAAAGCGGACAGCAGGGGAAAATGCTCGGAATCACGAGACGAACACGTATGCAAATGCGATGCACATGATGACATGATATGAGATGCATGACACGTACAAAATGCAAAAAGAAGAAAAACCCAACCACGGAGGGAATATCATATCACAATGCCGAAAATGGCAAGAGTTGAAGATACAAATATGGAAAGTTACATCCGGGGTGTTACAGGTGAAGTGGGGGAGAGGAAAACGAGAGGCAAATGGCAAATAATGTAATGCGGGAGATAAGGGTTTGTGATGGGTACTTGGTATGTTGACTTTTGCGTAGACCTCCTCGCAACGGGCGCCCAGAAATGGCTCGTTGTCGGGAGTCCAAATCTTGACTTGACCTTGCGTAAGCCTCCCCGGCAAAGGCGCCAGAAATCCTTCTTGCTACCTCTTGAGCACTGCGTTGGTTTTCCCTTGAAGAGGAAAAGGTGATGCAGCAAAGTAGCGTAAGTATTTCCCTCAGTTTTTGAGAACCAAGGTATCAATCCAGTAGGAGGCTACGCGCGAGTCCCTAGTACCTACACAAAACAAATAAATCCTCGCAACCAACGCGATAAGGGTTTGTCAATCCCTTCACAGTCACTTACGAGAGTGAGATCTGATAGATATGATACGATAATATTTTTGGTATTTTTGTGATAAAGATGCAAAGTAAAATAAAAGAAAAGTAAAAAAGCAAAGGAAATAACTAAGTATTGGAAGATTAATATGATGAATAGACCCGGGGGCCATAGGTTTCACTAGTGGCTTCTCTCGAGAGCATAAGTATTTCACGGTGGGTGAACGAATTACTGTTGAGCAATTGACAGAATTGAGCATAGTTATGAGAATATCTAGGTATGATCATGTATATAGGCATCACGTCCGAGACAAGTAGACCGGCTCCTACCTGCATCTACTACTATTACTCCACTATCGACGGCTATCCAGCATGCATCTAGAGTATTAAGTTCATGAAAATAGAGTAACGCCTTAAGCAAGATGACATGATGTAGAGGGATAAATTCATGCAATATGATAAAAAAAAACCCCATCTTGTTATCCTCGATGGCAACAATGCAATACATGCCTTGCTGCCCCTACTGTCACTGGGAAAGGACACCACAAGATTGAACCCAAAGCTAATCACTTATCCCATTGCAAGAAAGATCAATCTAGTAGGCCAAACCAAACTGATAATTCGAAGAGACTTGCAAAGATAACCAATCATACATAAAATAATTCAGAGAAGATTCAAATATTGTTCATAGATAATCTTGATCATAAACCCACAATTCATTGGTCTCAACAAACACACCGCAAAAAGAAGATTACATTGAATAGATCTCCACGAGAGAGGGGGAGAACATTGTATTGAGATCCAAAAAGAGAGAAGAAGCCATCTAGCTACTAACTACGGACCCGAAGGTCTGAAGTAAACTACTCACACTTCATCGGAGAGGCTATGGTGTTGATGTAGAAGCCCTCCGTGATTGATGCCCTCTCCGTGAAGCTCTAAACAGGCCCCAAGATGGGATCTCGTGGGCATGTAAGCTTGCGGCGGTGGAATTAGGTTTTTGGCTCCGTATCTGATCGTTTGGGGTACGTAGGTATATATAGGAGGAAGGAGTACGTCGGTGGAGCAACAGGGGGCCCACGAGGGTGGAGGGCGCGCCCTGGGGGGTAGGCGCGCCCCCCTACCTCGTGGCATCCTCTTTTGTTTCTTGACATAGGGTCCAAGTCTCCTGGATCATATTCTTCCTAAAAATCACGTTCCCGAAGGTTTCATTCCGTTTGGACTCCGTTTGATATTCCTTTTTTGCGAAACTCTGAAATAGGCAAAAAACAGCAATTCTGGGTTGGGCCTCAAGTTAATAGGTTAGTCCCAAAAATAATATAAAAGTGAATAATAAATCCCAATAATGTCCAAAACAGTAGATAATATAGCATGGAGCAATCAAAAATTATAGATACATTGGAGACGTATCAACGCGCGTCCGAACTGACGAGGCGGGTAGTGCCACGATGACTGCTGAGTTGGTGCGGTGGCAGAGTCTTCACGAAGATCTGCATGCCACCACGCAGGTGCTTTCTGAGTTGGCCTAGAGGCCACACGTCGCCATGCAGGTGCTCGCCTAGTTGGTGGGCTAGCAGCTGCATGGGAACGGTGGCGGAATCTTGGAAGATGTGGGCCTGGCTGCGGCCCCGCGGATGTCTCTGGCAAGGGTCTTGCCGGGGCCCCAGCAAGGGTCTTGCCGCGGCATCGTGGGCGTCCTCGGCAAGGGTCTTGCCGGGGGTCTCGTGGGTATCCTTGGCAAGGATCTTTCCAAGGATCGTTGCCTTCTGGTCATCATCTAGTCTTGTATGTTCGTGGTCTTCACAAAGATCTGCACGCCACCACGGAGGCGCCTCCCGAGCTCTGGTTCCATTGTGGTTGAGGGCGTTGGAACTCTCAGGCTCAAGGGTGGCAGCCCTGTTGGCACTGGGCAAGTGGCCCCAGCAAGGTTCTTGTCGGGGCTGCGGAAACCGCACCAGCAAGGGCCTTGCCAGGGGAGTCCACCTCGCCCTTCTGCTTTTTGTGTTTCTGGCTCGGCGTTGGTCTAGTCGTCTTGTGCCTTTGCTTCTTATACCCCGCCAGGCGTGGCCAGGGGCGTGGGGCTGCAACTGCCCGCGCACAAGTAAAGGGGTGCAAAAAGGGACCCCTACTTTTGTACACTGACAGGAGGCCCCGGGCCTGGGCCACATATAAGCGCGGAGCGTTATTGGGCCAGGCCTAGAATGGTGCGCGGGCGCGTGGGCGGCAGAGTTTTTATAGCAGTAACTCCCTCGCCCGCTGCGCTCCCCCACGACCCGCGTTAAATGCGTGACGTGGGGGGTGTGCGTGATGTGGGGGTCATGCGTGGGGCGGTGGCTACCCTCATGCGTCACATGACAGTAAATGGTAAAGAGGCGGCCCGCGCCTTCCCCATAAAAAGGAAAAACCGCAGGCGCGCTGCTCATTTACCCCCCCCCCCCCGGTCCTTTCAATCTTGGAACCGCCACTCCCTTCTTCTTCCTCAAGCGACAAGGCCGAAACTCCCGCCTCCATCTGTCGCTGCCGCGCCCCTATTTCCTTCAATCTTCCATTGCTCAAGATCCCTCACCTCTTTCTCGGCTGCCATGGCACCCAAAACCAATAAGGGCAAGGGAGTGGCCAAGGACGCCGGGGAGAAGGAGGTGCCGAAGAGCGAGTTGGCGGCGCTTTGGATGCAGCTTGCCCTCTTCTCCTCAATAGTCAATGCGGTCCACCTCAGGGACTACTTCAGGCCTCTGTGGGGGGCGAAGACAACGGGGCATCCGGCCACGCACATCATCCCCGCTGATTTTGCCGAGGCCAGCCCGAATCTGTATCTTTTCTTCGTTGACTACTTCTCCTGCGGGCTCTGCCCCCCCTTTCTCCGATTTTTTCAATGATTCCATGCACACCTACGGCTTCCATCTTCTTGATTTCACGCCGAATGTCGTGGCATGTATGGCCTTCTTTGCCCACCTCTGTGAGGGCTTCGCCGGAATGCTTCCCAGCACGGCGCTCTTCCGCCACTACTTCTATCCCCGCATCCAGGCGATGGGCGCCATCTCCGGCTGCGTCACATGGATCCCACGGACCCAGGAGAAGGGCACGTATCCGGAGGGCGCCCAGAAGGAGAGGTGGGAGGAGTGGCGGGGCCGGTGGCTATGGATCAAGGAGGAGGATCCGCAGGAGTTCTGCCGAGTTCGTCAGAGCCCGCCAGCCCGTCGCAAGGACTGGAGCGACCCCGATGCCGATGACGAGAAGCTCGCGGTCGCTACTACCAGAATCCATCGCCTCACCATGGCCGGGCTCACCCTTGAGATGATTGAGGCCGATTTCATCTGCCGCCGAATCGCCCCACTGCATAACAAGGGGAGGCCGGCCTAGCTCTTCAGGAACGCGACCGACATCATGAGGCTTCGTCCTGGCCGGAAGCACAACTTCACGGTGATGGGGCACGCCCATTTTTGTCAGAGGATTTTTCAGCTCAATGTGGGTGACGACAGCAGGGCTGAGAGAGCCGGCAAGGCCGCGAAGGACGTCAAGGCCGTCAAGGGGCCTTTGTTTGGGTTGCCGGCGGGAGTGGTCCCGCTGAGCAACAACTCTCGCCAAACCGACATCATCACCATGATGCCGGGTTTCAACGTGCACGTCCTTGACCCAAAGTGGGCCGAGCCAAAGGTGGAGTAGGTGCAGGAGTTCTTCGATAACCTGTCGGAGAGGTACGTCCGCGATGAGCCACTGCTTATCCAGGACACCACCAAGGAGGAACTAGACTACATTGCCGCCAGGGCGGCGGAGGCGGTGCTTGCTAGGGAGGCTGGCAGCGCCGGCCACGAGGAGGACGAGGCTGAGGCGGTCGCGGAGGAGAAGGAGCTCAACGGATGGGCGGAGTCTGCTGGGGAGGCCAGTAGCACTGGCACCGGGGCCCCTCTCATCAAAGATGTGGTCGAGGAGTCGACCGAGAAAGAGGCCGAGGTTGGCGACCCTCCGGCCATGGGAAAATGGCGCGTCCTGCGGCGGGCCAGCTCTAGAGAGCCGGTCCGGCCCGGCAAGACTGCATGGCGGCAAGGGACCCAGGAGGAGTCTGTGCGCCTGACGAGGGTTGCGGCAGCGAAGAAGGTGGTGAAGGCCGCGGTGGCGAAGAAGAAAGCGACCGCCTCTTCCTCATCCTGGCATTGCCGGACTCCATCCCCTTCCCCTCCGCCCGCAGACGTTGACATGGAGGTTGTCTTTGATCTTGGGTCTCTCAGCCCAAGGAGGAAGAGGAAGGCAGTGGAAGAGGAGGTGGAGGATGAGTAAGCATCCTGCCCTTCATTATCCCCGACCCTTCAGATTGCGCCACTGTTCTTGACTTGTTTTCATCTTTGCAGGGACGTGGAGACGCTGGCCCAGAGGGCGGCAAAGAGGGCAAAAGCCTCGACAGGCGACAAGCCCCCGGCGGGCACCCCACACAAGCCGGTGTTGGTGGACAGCAGCCCCCGGCGCAGCCCTCATTTCAGCCCCCAGCATAAGCACATCACTTACTCCTCCATTGATGAACTTTGGGGGTGTGAGTGTCGGATTTCGGGTTCCGGCAGACCCTCTAGGTTTGAACTTTGGGGTGCGCGCGGAGATCTCGCCCCCTACCTACCTACACCTCGTCGCCTCGCAAGGATCTAGAACTACACGAAGAGCAACACAAGGGACACAAGTTTTATACTAGTTCGGGCCACCATTGTGGTGTAATACCCTACTCTAGTTTGTGGTGTGGTGGATTGCCTCTGGGGCTGATGATGAACAGTACAAGGAAGAACAGCCTCGCGAGGGTCTGTTCTTGGCTGGTGCGATGAACTGCTAGGGGGAGTTCCGTCGCTTCTCTCTCTCTCTCTCTCTCTCTCTCTCTCTCTCTCTCTCTGCGATTGATCTCTCGATTCCAGATCAAGCCCCTCTACGTTGTGGGTGGCTAGTCCTATTTATAGGCAGAGGCCCTGGGCCTCTTCCCAAATATTGAGCGGGAAGGGCGCCAACAATTGGCCATTTTGAAGGGGAACATCTAGTACACTTATCCTGACTAAAGTTGGTCCTCGCCGGCCAAAGGCTCTGGTGGTGACGCCGGCTTGGGCTCCACGATGACTTCCTTCCTGCCGTTCACGGCAGTCTTGGTCTTGTTGCACCGAAGCAGGTGCCTTTGCTTGATGCTCTCGCTGCGCTTGCCCCCTTTGCACCAAAGAGGAAATGAGGACCTTTATGCGGGCTGGCGCCCGCCTGGCGCCCTTGGTCGTTATGGCTTGCGTCATGGGCACCTCGTGAGGTACCCCGCCTTGATCTCTCCGCCTCCTCGCGAGCCAGCCTGACGAGGCCATGTCTGAGGAAGCTTCCTGTCGTCCGCCCCGCAAGGCTTGGCCCCTCGCGAGGGTCTTGAGCTCGTGCTGATGACGATGGGTCATACTGGGCTAGCCCTTGAGCCACGCCGCAGGTCGCAGGTAGGCAAGTCTGAATACCCCCGTTCCCAGAACACCGACAGTAGCCCCCGGGCCCAAGGCGCGCCTGGACTTGGCTGAGCAGAGAAGCGAAGGGGAAAGTGCGAAGCGCCGCAGGCCCTAACAGCCTATGGCCTTGGGCGCCGCGTGGCGATTGATTGGACGTGGGCGTCTCCACTTCCCCACGACGCCTCGACAACTGCATGAATTGGCAAGTCCCTGCATGCGAAGCGGGTCATGATTACCTGCGGTCGTGGAGGTCAACGGTTGGCCTTCCCCGGCTATAAGTACGGAACGGCACGTGCCCTTCCAGCCCATCTCTTCCTGCTTCTCCTTCTTCTCCATGGCTCCGCCGAAGAGGTTCTCGGCCGCGAAGAAGGGAAAGGCCCGCCAGGTAGAGCCTGACTCTCCCCCGGCCTAGCGCGGTCGAGGCCGTCCTCGCAAGCACCCTGTGGGTCCCGTAGCGGCTCCCCGCGGCCATGGAGCCGATCTCCAGCGCGGCGACGGGCGTCAGGCTGATGATGCGGGGCGCGCTACGGCCGCGCGACCCCCTAGGCCACGCTTCCGCTCGGCGGAGGTGCTACCGTAGTTTGTCGTGTGGTCGGTGGAGCCGACCGGCAACTCCGGCTTCCCGCTTCTTCTTAGGTGAACTTCCGGCGGCGCCCGGGCGGCCTGTGGCTCGGTGAGCAGTTCTGTAGCCGGGCCTCCCTGGCTTCATTGAGGTCTCCGTGGCCGGGGCGTGGCCCCGACCGCTGGTAGCAAACGTTTGCCCGCGCGCGTGGTCTGAGCCGGTGGTGCACCCTGCACTTCAAGTTCGACGGCGATGTCACCCTCTACGTGAGGGTGTTCGAGGAAGATGGTCACCGCGCTGGGTGCTGCCCCGAGGACGACGACCTCGGCCGTGAGCCCAGCCCCGGCGACGATGAAGATGGCAGCGTGCGCATGATTGGCGGCGCCCGGGGTTCGTCGAGCTTTGGCGTCTCTTCTTCGGACAGCGGCTCCTCCAGCGGTGGCCGCGACCAGCCACTGCGCTCGCCTGGAGGGAGGTAGCGGGTCTGCCCGCCGTCGCGCCTCGGTGAAGCGCGAGAGGGAGTCCGCCTAAGCTCCGGAGGTAGTCCGAGCTCTCGCCACGAGTTGGTGTCGGGCGAGTCGCGCCTGTTTTGTTCTTCTTCCTTTTCCTACGCAAGGAGACCGTAGTGCAGGGCCCCGCCGGGGCGTGCTTGGACTATTGCTGTTAATTATCGTATTGTTTCTGCTATTTTGGTATTATGCCTTTATGCCATACACCTACGCGTAGAAATTACTTAGCTCGGGGGGGGGCCTGCCGTGGCCTTTGCTTCCCGAGGCCGAGGCCTCGTCGAACGCTTCATGTCCTGCAAAGGTTAGTCTGGAGAGGTAGCCCCTGGCCTCAGCTGTGGAGGCGACCGACCCAGGTCCTGTGTTCGTGTCGCGGTGCCCGTGGGGCACGGACTGGAGGGGTGCTCCTGTAGTGGACCCGGGTAGGGAAGCCTCAAACGATGAGGGCAGAAAACATTCACGAGGGTGCCCGCGCTGCTCCCTCGCGAGACTTGCGCGAGAGAAATCGAGGCAGGAGAGCGAAAAAGGTAGAGAGTCACAAGCCAAAGACGGCAACAACTTCAATAAAACTTCAAATGGGAATGAACAAGCCAACTGCAGAAAGCAAATGAGAAAAGCCGCGTCCGGCACCTAATCTAGTCTTCGACTTCTACTCACCAGCGCGGAGCTAAGTGCTGCCACTTGGCGTGGGAGGGAGCCCCAGGGCCTGAGGCCGGCGCTCCTGAGACTCCGGGGCGTGTACATCCCCAACTCATTATTACGTGAAAGTGTCACGGGCGGCGAGCTTCATAGGCATTGGCCTTCTTCATAGGCTCCGGGCCTTTCTCAGAAAGATAAACTTCACAGGCGTTTGCCTTCTTCACAGGCACCGGGCCTTTTCCAAAACACAACAGCTTCACAGGCGTTCGCCTTCTTCACAGGATCTGGGCCTTTTTTGAAACGCATCAGCTTCACAGGAATTCGCCTTCTTCACAGGCACCGGGCCTTTTCCCAAAACGCATCAGCTTCACAGGCATTCACCTTCTTCACAGGCACCGGGCCTTTTCCAAAACGCATCAGCTTCACAGGGATTCGCCTTATTCACAGGCACCGGGCCTTTTCCCAAAACGCATCAGCTTCATAGGCATTCGCCTTCTTCACACGCACCGGGCCTTTTCCCAAAACGCAGCGCTTCACAGGCATTCGCCTTCTTCACAGGCACCGGGCCTTTTTAGGGGTAAAACCTCCGCAGGTGCTGGATGTTCCACGCGTGCTCGACGGGCACCCCTCCCCGAGTCTCCAAGCACGCGGAGCCGGGCACAGAAACATGAACAACCTTGAGCGGGCCCTCCCACATGGGGGATAGCTTATGCGATCCTTCCTGGAGAGAACCCGCTGAGCACGAGGTCCCCTACCTCGAGAGTCCAGGGCGGATGTTGCGGCGATGGTATCGCCGCAGCGCTTGTTGGAATCTTGCCGCTCGTAGCGCGGCTTCCCAACGATGCTCCTCCCCCAGCACGAGGTCCGTCCCCCGCATGGCGTCCTGCTGTGCCTCGTCGAATGCCAGGACCCATGTGGAATGACGTCTGACCTCGTGAGGGAGGACTGCTTCAGCTCCATAGATTAGGAAGAACGGGGTCTCGCCTGTCGGCTTGGTCGCGGTTGTGCGGATGGACCATAATACGGACTGAAGCTCATCATACCAGCCTCCGCCGCAGGCCTCCAGCTTCTTCTTGAATGTCCTGGTTTTGAGGCCCCTCAGGACCTCTGCATTAGCCCGCTCGGCCTGACCGTTGCTCCGTGGGTGTGCTACCGAGGCGTAGCATATCTGTGTCCCAAGGTTAGCACAATATGTTTTGAAGAGGTTATTGGTGAACCGCGAACCGTTGTCGGTGATGATGCGGTTCGGCACCCCGAACCGGCTCACGATGCCCTTGATGAACTTGACCGTAGAACCTGCGGGGATGGTGCGGACTGCTTCCACTTCAGCCCACTTGGTGAACTTGTCCACGGCGACGTAGAGGTAGCGATAGCCCCCTGGCGCCCGAGGAAACGGGCCCAGGATATCCAGCCCCCAGACTGCGAATGGCCACGAGTGGGGTATAGTTTACAGACCTCCCACCGGTTGATGGATCTGCTTGGCATGGAATTGGCAGGCTTCGCAAGCCTTCACCAGTTCGATGGCGTCACTGAGCGCAGTGGGCCAATAGAACCCATTGCGGAACGCCTTGCCAACAAGGGTCCGCGATGATGAATGATGCCCACAGTCTCCACTGTGTATATCTGCCAGCAGTTCCTTCCCTTGCTCCCTGGAGATGCAGCGTAGGGACACATCATTTGGTCGCTTCCGGTAGAGCTCTCCATCCCTAATGCAGTATGCTGTGGCTTGCCGCGCCACACGCTCCGCTTCCTCCTCCTTCTCCGGCAAGGTCCCTTGCGTCAGGTAGCTCCGGAGCTCTATGATCCAGCACCCCTCCTGAGGTTCCAGCGTCAAGAGCAGGCGCGCTCCTGAGGCCGGGCCGCAGAACGGGGCTCCTGAGGCTGGTGGCTGGGGGAGCTCCTCCCAAGGCTGCATCGTGCTTGACAGTGATGGCGTGGCCGAGGGCTTGATGAGCCGCTCTTCGAAGACGCCAGGCTCCTGAGGTAGCCGCCTGGATGCCCGTTTGGCGATGTCGTCGGCCTCTTGATTGGTGCCACGGGGCACATGCTGCAACTCCAGCCCCAGAACTGCTTCTCCATCCTGCGGACCTCTGCGAGGTAGGCTTCCATGTGCTCATCCCTCGGCTCGTATACCTTGTTGGAGAAGTTCACAAGGAGTTGTGAATCACCCTTGATGGTAAGGCGCTTCACTCCTAGGGCAGCTGCGGCCTTCAGGCCTGCTATCGAACCTTCATATTCTGCTATGTTGTTGGAGACCTTTTCTCCGTCTTTGGAAAGCAGAGATGCACGCGTAGTAGAGCTTGTCTTGAGTAGGAGATATAAGCCTTGCTCCAGCCCAGCGCGTGCCTGGAGAACGCCCCGTCGAAGTACATGACCCAACCGTCCGGCGCCTCGCTTCCCTGGGAGAGGGATCGATCCTCATCAGCCTTGAGGCCCGGCGCCTCCGTCCATTCTGCCATGAAATCCGCCAATGCGGCCCCCTTGATGAGTCTGGTTGTGCTGAATTCGAGCTAAAACACTTGCAATTCGATGTTCCACTCAGCGACTCTTCCAGCTGAGTTGGGGCCCATGAGTACCCTTTCCAAGGGGTATGCTGAGACAACCTTGATGGGGTGGCCCTGAAAATAATGCCGCAGCTTGCGCGAGGCCACCAATAGCGCGAGGAGGAGTTTCTGAGGCATGGGGTACCGCGCCCTCGCGTCTCGCAACAATGTCTTTGGCCGAAGTACAGGGTGTTCAACGAGGTTGGGAGTGCTGGTGTCGATGGCGCCCTCCGGAGACCGTGTCGCCTCCTGAGACAGTGGGGCCTCCAGCGGCTGGTTGCCAGAGGGGGGGGGGTCTCTTCTGTCCCGAGTGCGTTTCCCTGCGGCGGTTGATCCCTTTCGGCTGTGGTAGTGGTCTCTGTGAGTCTTCCCTGATCCTGCTTCGCCTTGACCCGGGCACCTGCCGCGGCTTTGGTCCGACGCACCTCCCTAACCGCCACCAGGGCTGCGCTGGCGGAGTAGGGAGTGGCTGCAAGGTAGAGCACCAGGGGTTCTTGAGGGCGCGGGGCCACCATTACCGGAGGGCTGGTTAGGTACCTCTTGAGATATTGGAACGCCTTGTCGGCCTCTTGATCCATTCAAAAGGGCCTTTTTCTTCATCGGCTAGAAGAAAGGCAGCGCCGCTCCCCCAACTTGGAGATGAAGCGTCCTAGTGCGGTCCACGCGCCCAGTGAGCTTCTGCATTTCTCTGAGGGTCTTTGGCGGGCTCATGTCCTCGACCGCCTTGACCTTCTCTGGGTTAGCCTCGATGCCTTGGTGGGACACGAGGAACCCCAAGAGCTTGCCCGAGGGGACCCCAAACACACACTTCTCCGGGTTGAGCCGCAGGTTCACTGCGTTGAGGCTCGTGAAGGTTTCCTCCAGGTCTTGTATCGTGGTTTTGGCCTCCACGAGACTTCACCACAATGTCATCGACGTCAGCCTCAACATTCTTCCCGAGCTGCGGGCCCAAGGTGATGTGCATCGGCCCCGAAGGTCGCTCTGCGTTCGCAGCCCAGGCAGCATGCATGTGTAGCAGTACACTCCACACGGGGTCAAGAAGGCCGTCTTTTCCACGTCTTCTACCGCCATCTTGATCTGGTGATAGCCAGAGAAGGCATCCAGAAAGCATAACAGGTCGCACTCAGCGGTGGAATCGACGATCTGATCGATACCGGGGAGCGGGAATGGATCCTGCGGGCAGGCTTTGTTGAGGTTGGTGAAGTCGACACACGTGCGTTCCTTCCCCCCTTTCTTTGGCACAACAACCGGGTTAGCCAACCAATCTGGGTATCGGACCTCGCGAATGACCCCTGCAACTTCCAGTTTGCGGGTCTCTTGGACGATGAAAGCCTGCTTTTCGATTGGATCGCCGTCTCGCTTTACGCTTCCGCAGGCGTCACGTTGGGGCACACGTTGAGGTGATGCTCGATTACGCCTCTAGGGATCCCCGCCAGCTGATCAGGCTCCCATGTGAATACCTTCTTGTTTGCGCGCAGGAACTTTGTGACACTCCAAAAAAATTTACTTGGTTTTTGACAAAACCTTTATTTGATTTGAAGGAGGCTACTTAAAAATCTTTCCAAAAGCCCCTCCTTCTCAAAAAAATTCTCCTATGACAAGTATTTTATTTTTGTGTCTTCCTCAACCTTGGTGTTTGGTTTTTTTTTTAACTTTCCTTCTGATGTTAACTCATCACAATAAATTTTTGGGAATTATATTTTTATTAAATAGAAATCCTATGGGTTTTGGGGCTATTCTTTCTTTTGCAACCACTTTTTTTTACCATGCCTCATATCAAAATTTCTCCGAAACCCCTCCCCCCACTTTGGGCCAAGCCAAATATCCTATTCCAACAAGTTCAACCCATTTTTGAATTTTATTTCATTTATTTTATCCCCAAAAATAATTCTGCCTTTTATTTTGGGCCTAGGTGATTTACAAAGGAAGTATCTGTTTTCCTTTGAGTTTTGATCTCAAACCAACACCTCTGGCTAGTCCCTAGCACCCCAAACCTAGATCCATCAAGATCCACTCTTCCACAATTCAAAATTTTCAAGTTTCACTCACTGCAAGTTTGGACCAGATTTGGCAAATTTGGTGAAATTCATATTTTTCCTTCTCCAAAAATTCTACCAAAATTCAGGCAGCCCCCAGGTGCATTGAGAGGCCACCTCACCAAAGATCAGCTCCAGATAAATTTCCCACATGCCAAAATCATTTCATCGAACACCTAGCAGGCACTGCTGCTGTACATATTCAGAGTTCAGTGTTTTGATCATTTGTCGATGTCGTTTTCTTGATCATGGCGTCGATCTCACGGTGCCCACTCTGGAGCCATGCGCCTTGCTCCTTCCTCTTATCCAGGCGCCGCCACGGTCCTTTGGGCGGACACCACCGTCGGTGGTGGCGTGTCCCGCCGCCCGGCAGCTTACGTGGTGGCGAGCCAACCAAGGTGGCCAGCGAGGATCAGCCCGGCTTTGGCGCCGTCGGCTTGCCCAAACCACCCGAGGCCTCAGCGTGGTAAATGCGCTTGCTGCGCATCTTTGTGGCACTGTCGTCATGGCCTGAGCAGCGCAGAGCGTGCTCCCTGCCGCCGACGAGCTCCGTGCGCCGTTCTGTTCGGAACTTGGAGTAGCAGCCAAGGCAGGCCAAGTTTAGCACTTAAACTGAACCCGTAGGCCCCCACGGTGATGCCTAGCCCCCTAAACCACCTGACCAACCGCTGCACTGCCGTAATCATCGCCAGAGATTTCCCGTTCATGGCCACCGCCTCGGATCAGCTATAAAAGGAGCCCCCGAGCTCGCTCTCGACTCCGCACCACAACTCCACCTCACCAGAGCCCCGCCAAGCCACTAGGAGGACCCCGAGGAGGTCTCCTTCCCCGACTCCGGCCGCCCCGGTCCGCCTTGGGCTTCGGCTTGATTCACTCAGGTGAGGCCACCTCCGACTCCCAAACCACGTCAGCAGCCCTTTGGTGCACCCAGTGTTCTAACCCGAGCCTCAATTCAACCTGTGTAGCCCTCCCCGACGAGATCCACCAACGCCCGAACCACCGCCCGCCGGAGTTGAGGCCGCCGTCGACGTGGTGCTCGTCGTCGACGTGGTGCTCGCCGTCGACCAACTCCACCACCCACAGGTGCGGAAGGACCCAAGGAGCCCGTGGGTACCAACCACTCCTCCTAACTCGCCGTGGAGTGCGCCGGCGCTTTCCATGACAACCGGGCGCCGGTGACTCTGTTTCAGAGTTTAAACCTGACAAGTGGGACCCCCCGTCAGCTTTTTCTTCTTTTCAAAACGTTTTCTAAAAATGCCTTCAGGCATGATACATTTCCCTTTGGAGTTGGCGGGTTTTTAATCGAGCCGTTTTCTGTTTTTATAAGCTAGCCCCTGGGAACTTTCTGTTTCATTACAGACAAGTCCCTAGACTAAAACTTTAATAACTTTTAAACATAAAATGATTTTTGATTGATTCTTTTTCTGTCACCTTTATTTTTCTGTCTAGTTTTTTATCATATTTATTTGAAAAATATTTGGAACAGTTTTTTTGCACACACAGTATTTACGTTAGTACGTATTTTTCTTATACCGTAGATACCGGGAGAGGTGACGGGACCGTGAACTTCACCGAGCTAGACTCTGACTACTCCGAACCAGGCAAGCATGTTTGAACCTTTGATATGATGAGTGTTTTGCATGTTTGCATTGAGTAGTCAGTTCATGGCATGATCATATGCATATCGGTAAGGGGTATATTACATGCAAACCTATTGCAAGTGAGCTTCGAAACTCGATGCGTGATTCGATGTGAGTTTACATGATCATGTGGTGACATGATGGGTGGTAAGATGGTATTGTTGTAGCATGCCAGTCTTATGCCAAACTACTTAACTCCAGTGTCAACGTGAATCAAGTCACGTTACCATCCATTCCTTTTCTTGTACTACCACATGTTTTCTTTATGGAATATGGTATAGTAAGTTACAAACCTCTTTCCTGGTACACACCCAACAGAGGGGCGGGATGAGGTTCCATCGCCCTGGATTAAAGCCCGTCATCCGGTCGGGGAGCATGGGTGTTTCCGGTTGGGACCGTGAGGGGCACCCTTCGAGCCAGCGAGATAAATTTGATCCCATGCTATTCAAGGTTGTGACCTCCCGTCTTAGAGTTTTTCTTGAAGCGTTGCCTAGGGTGATTCTGGCAGCGGAATGTGGAATTGGGTGTTCTTGGTTAGATGTGTTTCTTCTAAAATACCGTAAACGGAACTAGTCCCTTGCGACTCATGAAATCCGTTGGCTGTGGTTTAATAGTACAAACTCTGCAGAGTCAAACTCATCCAAGTACTGCACCTATGGTCAAGGTGCATGTTCAACTTGTCCTTGTCGGTCTCGATGTCGATCTCCTTGACAAATCTCCGATGAATGCAGACATGAGTGGTAAACTCGACTATATGATTACTCCTGTGGATGGACTAACCCATTTATTTTTATTATGTGCTAAGTATTTTCCTTGGAATGGTCTATACTGCTTGAATACGACAATGAAATATGAGCCCTTTATGTGATGTCGCTCAGACGTCCGACTGTGGCATTTATGTTATTTATTTTCAATATAAGCCCTTTATGTGATGTCACTCAGATGTCCGACTGTGGCATTTATGTTGTTTTACTTTCAATATAATCCCTTTATGTGATGTCGCTCAGACGTCCGACTGAGGCACTCTCGTTATTTACTTTCAATATAAGCCCTTTATGTGATGTCACTCAGACGTCCGACTGAGGCACTCTCGTTATTTACTTTCAATATAAGCCCTTTATGTATGTCGCTCAGACGTCCGACTGAGGCACTCTCGTTATTTACATTCGATATAAGCCCTTTATGTGATGTCGCTTTGACGTCCGACTGTGGCACGCACTGTCATTTACTTTTCAATATAAGCCCTTTATGTGGTGTCGCTTAGGCATCCGATCATGACATGTTAATTTATTTGTTCACCATTCGAGGCGTGCTTTGAGACCTTGATCGGTTTTCAGTTATTTCTGTTGGGATTTCGGGAGGACTACCGCCTGACTTCCTTTTATTTATCATGTCGTGCAAGTTTATCATTTGAGTGTGCATTGCCAATTGCTCATGTTGCATCATGCTTACATTTGTTATATCTTATGTCCGAACTGTCTTGCGAGTACATTCAAGGTATTCACCTGGCTTGTTGATTTGGCCAGATGTTGACGAAGGCGATCTTATGGATGAAGAGATCGATAGCGAGTCCGACGCCTAGAGGAGTCGGTCGATCCGTGCGATTCTGGAATTTATCACTTGTACCATATCCGCTTCCGCTACCCGAATAAACCATCGAGCCTCACCTAGACGCTCGATGACCTGCAAGAGTAGGAGTCAATGTCACCCACTTCACTGTGACATATCCACCACCACCTTTATATATACGAGCCAGTAGTATGCCACCACACCCTTGTGTCATATCCTCCTTTATGTATATTATTGGCGTGCTTGTAATAAGATTGTTGAGCAACCTCAGCTCAACCTTGTAATATATCTAGTACTTCTGGACTCTTGTATCAAGAATTTGTCTACCAGTAAGGAGGACTCTCCTATACTGGAAATAAAAAGATCGGTTTCTCAATAAGTATTTTATTGAAAACCGGTCGTGACAAACTTGGTACCAGAGCCAGGCTGAAGTAAGGAGGACTCTCCTATACTGGAAATAAAAAGATCGGTTTCTCAATAAGTATTTTATTGAAAACCGGTCGTGACAAACTTGGTAACAGAGCCAGGCTGACTGTAGGAAGCCACTAGGTGCGATCGCTAATCGGTTATTAGCGTCTTAATGTGATTTTAACATTTTTGCAAAATGTAGCAATTTTTCTGTTAGTCATCATAAATTTATGATCTGACTATTCGGAATTTTTGTCTACTTTTGTAGATGGCTAGCAGCGATCGTGGAGTCACAGTGTTCGCCAATGTTCTGAGGGATTTATCAAGCTCCTCACCTACATCGTCAAGATCGCGATTGGGCCATCGGTTCGCCCGGTGTTCACACTCTACCGGCACAAGATCAGCGACGATCTGTCTATGCACCGAGCAGCAGTACAGTTCAAGGGAGGGCGTTCAGAGTCATGCCAATTCCGATTTGTTGGCAGGGCCATGCCTACGGAGAGGCATGCCATCCAGATGGCTGCCCGTGAGGCGATAGCTCGTCTCCGGGATGTTCTTCTTTCGATGAAGACTCGTCGTTACCGCTACCTTCCATGCCACGTGACATACACGTGTCACTATGCATTCGCTTGCCCCAGAGGAGAGCGAGATGAGGCTATTGAGATGCTTGTGGAATACCTCCAGGCACTAGAGGCAGCGTTTGATAACCTTGTGGACGACCTTGTGGTTGCCCGTATGGACTCAGTCCATGGCTGTGCCGCCAACAGGAGGGAGCTCCTCCACACAGCACCATCGACCTTCGTCTCTTCCTCGACTTCTTATTCACCTACCATCCTCGCCACCGCTCGTCGCCTGCCTACCACCGAGGAGTTCGACCAAGTCGCCAGCGCCCTCCGATCCGTGTTGCACCATCTATTGCGCCCTCCAGTCCGTGTGGCACCACCTATTACGCCCGCCCAAATCCGCGTTGCACCGCCTCTACGCACCGCTCCAGCTTCTCAACAGCACTTCACGCTGGAGCACATTAGTGAGGAGGAGGTTGAGTCCCCAGCATCACTGGGCCTCACCCTCGGCAGGCCAAGGGAAGTCCTTACCATCTCTGAATGAGTACGCCTAGCAGCCCCGCATTGTGCCAGCTTGTATGATATATTTATATGTATACAGGTTGTGAGAAGTAGTTTGTATGCGCATCATGTAGGAACTGGGAGAAGTGCACTAGCCTAAATAACATGTCAGGATTGTGTACGCACATCCTGAGTGATGTATTGTATAATTACTGCTTGCGTGTAAGATATGTACTGAGCGGTCCTTCTCCATGCGCTATCAAATATTTTCTTGAGAAATCTTGGAGTGGTTAAAAATTTTTCTTCGCCTTTGAGTATTTATTTATTTTTGCGGCTCAGTTTATTTTCCTTATGATTTTTCCAAAATATATCCCCAGAGTGGAAAATGTCTCGTCCTTGGACTCGTTCCATGCCAAATCCGCCGGAAGAGAATTATGGCACCCAAACCAGCAACAATTTCACACAGGGACAGTCAAGTCAACAGGGCAGTGAGACAGCTTTTTCTCAAGTGTGCCGCCTTTATGAGCAAAGCTAGCAACAACACCAAGATATGATGAACCAGGTCATCAATATGGGAAATCACCGTGAACCGTATCAGCAACAATCCAAATTGTCAGAACTACAAAAGACGCGTCCCCCAACTTTCTCGCATACTGAAAAACCTCTTGAGGCCGATGACTGGCTTTGAGACATTGAAAGAAAATTGATTATTGCACAATGTTCAGACCATGAGAAGGTACTATATGCACCTCACTACCTCACAGGAGCAGCTGCATCATGGTGGGAAAATTTCCTACACATGCACCCCAATGAGAATAACATCACCTGGGAAGAATTTAAAGAAGGTTTTCGTGGGGCGCATATTCCCAAAAGCGTTATGAAAATCAAGAAGAGGGAGTTTGATGACCTCAAGCAGAGAGGCATGACGGTGAATGAGTACAAGGATGGAAAGCTATACAGTGCTCGAGCCTATCCTTTGGCACCGTAAGACAAACACATTTAAAGCGCTGCCGACGTGCCCTTCTTGCTTTATCAAGGATGGCAAGGAAGCTCGTCCCAGCTGTCGCCACCTCGCCTGGCTTCGACGCGCGTCTGAAGTGACGAGGCAGGTAGTGCCACGCTGGCTGGCTGGCTGCTGAGTTGGTGCGATGGCAGAGTCTTCACGAAGATCTGCATGCCACCACGCAGGTGCTTTCTGAGTTGGCCTAGAGGCCGCACGTCGCCACGCAGGTGCTCGCCTAGTTGGTGGGCTGGCAGCTGGATGGGAACAGCGGCGGAATCTTGGCAGATGTGGGCTGGCTGCGACCGCAGATGTCTCTGGCAAGGGTCTTGCCAGGGCCCCGGCAAGGGTCTTGCCACGGCGTCGTGGGTGTCCCCGGCAAGGGTCTTGCCGGGGGTCTCGTGGGTATCCTTGGCAAGGATCTTGCCGAGGATCGTTGCCTTCTGGTCATCATCTAGTCTTGTATGTTCTTGGTCTTCACAAAGATCTGCATGCCAACACGGAGGTGCATCCCGAGCTCTGGTTCCAATGTGGTTGAGGGTGTTGGAACTCTCAGGCTCAAGGGTGGCAGCCCTGTTGGCACTGGGCCAGTGGCCCCGGCAAGGGCCTTGCCGGGGGAGTCCACCTCGCCCTTCGGCTTTTTTTGTTTCTGGCTCGGCATTGGTCTAGTCGTCTTGTGCCTTTGCTTCTTCTGCCCCGCCAGGCGTGGCCAGGGCGTGGGGCTGCGACCGCTCGCGCACAAGTAAAGGGGTGCAAAAAGGGACCCCTACTTTTGTACACCAACACAATTTCAATATAAATTTGTATTACGTAAAAATCCAACGAAACATTGCACGTGCAACAATTAATCAAATTAAAAATTTCAAAATCCAGAAATATTGTTTTATAAAGTAATTACGTGTTTGGTGCATTTTTTTATAGTTACTGCCCAGTTTTTATAATTACATCCCATTTATTATTTCTTAAAGCCCATTTTCTTGTTAAGCCTAATGCATCCCTCCTAGGAAAGATTTGCAGCCCAGCAGGACGGAGAATAACAAGTTGACCTTGCCTGGGTATTCCTCAAAAAAAAGTATAGCTGGGCTAGCCATTTTCAGCTTGAAAAAAATTAATATCTGGGCTGGATATCTGGCCTGGGCTAGACGGGCCACAACCCGCCCAGTTAATACCCTGCTCTCCTCTGAACAACAACGAAAACATCGCTCAAGAAAAACTCTGCAGTGCTCACACCTCAAAAAGACAAATACTGCTCGAGCTGCTTGGTCCCAGCTGTCGGTCGCTCCTTGTGCAATTCTCTCGTTTATTGACTACATAGGTTGACAATGGTGTGGGACCGTGATGTCAGGAAACCAGGAGGAAGCAAAAAATATTACAGTTGTATATAATAAGGAGGCACTTGCGTACGTGCCGCTATGGCCCAGGTGGGTCCCCATTGTCATCCTCTCCAAGTAAAGTCATCTCCTCATTCCTCATGTCGTTGACCATGTTGACAATGCGAGACGGCGGCGCCACAGCGAGCACAACAAATCGAAGGACGACGGAGAGAGCCTCGCGGGCCCTACGGATGGTCTGATACAGCGCCTGCTGCTCATTCGGGAAGCCAGGATCATAGGGCCACATGTCCGCGACGGCATTGCCGTTCACTTGTTCACCGGTGCTCGTTGAGGAGATGGAGGTTGCAGCACAGGCCCTCCTGCGCTGGTAGCTCTTCCGCCATTACAGCGTCGAAGTGGGTCGCGCCTGCTCTATGGTGAACACGGCATGAACCGGCTTGGTCAGTGGCGTCGGCTCCTGGTCGGAAGCTACGTCCATCGTCTGATTGTCGTCGCTCAGCTCGGCGAGCTCGCTGGCGAGCCAGCATGTCCCGACTCCTGGACCGACCCGCTGCCAAGCATGAGTCGACTGCCCTGGCCCACCCAGACCACCTCCCTCACCCGCGCGCGCTTTCCGCCCGAAACGGTTAGCGCCGCCCGCCCCGCTTCCCGGTGCAAGCGATTGCTCCGCCTTCAAACGACACAAGTGACGTCCGTCCGTCCATCTGCCGCCCACATTAATGATACGCGGTTACCGAGGAGGCTACTCCGGCGCCACACGTCCGTCGCTCCGCCGCCCACCATTGCTATATAAATTGCTGCGCCGGCCATAGCCACAGTCATCCACCTTCGTTCCCTTTCTCCTGTCCACACCACTACTCCCACCATGGTTTCCTCGCGCTCCAGCGCTCTTCGGGACGGGCGGACGATGGACAACAAGGAGATGGCAGCCATTGCTGCCGACTGGCTGGCCGGCAGGCAGCCGGAGGACAACAACGTCCCAATGGAGAACATGGTAGTCGACGATCCGGCGCCAACCCCCTCCTGCGCGCCATCCTCGCTGGTGCATTGCACCATGACCATTTTTGACTATAAACAGTAGGGTAAAACCCCACTGCAATTTTTATCATTATAGAGCATAGTAACAAGTAGTCTTAAAGGCTTGAGATAAGCCTACAGAAAGAGAGGAAAAATAAAGGAAAGAAAAGAAAACTAAAAAAAGGAAAGAAAAAGGGAGGAGAGAAAGAAAGAAAGAGAAAGAAAGAACTAGGCTAAAAAAATAAAATTACAACAGGGCCTCAAGCCAAAGAGTGAATTGTCTCTTGTGCTTTTTCTTCATTCTGAACCTTAAAAGCTTTAGCTCCTCCAGGAAAATGTACTTCCATCCTTGAAAAGATGGTGCAATACTTTCGAAAATTTTATTGTTTCTAGTTATCCAGATGGCCCCTGCTCCAAGAATGATAATCTCCATGTAAAAGGGGTAATTTAGTTTGTCCTTTAGATTTTGGAATGCTTCCAGCACTGACAAGTTTGGTGTTCTTGTTGGACAAATAAAGTCCCAGCATTGTTGCACAAAGGGACATCCCCAAAAAAGATGATGAAGTGTTTCTTCCTGTTGGCAGTCACTAACTGCACAGTTGTATGCTTCCAACACAAAATTCTTCCTTCTAAGCAGGTTTCTTGTATTAACTCTGTCATGAAGCAGTTGCCAGAAAAATACTTTGTGTTTTGGCTGACATGAGCTTTGCCAAAAGTTGAAGTGAGGAGGAGTTTGCTTGTGACCTATTAACACTTTATATGCTTTGATGGATGAGTACATTTCATTTCCCCAAATGTAACTCCATGTGTCTAAAGATCCCAGAAATTCAGATTTCCTCATAGAGATGCAAATGTCCTCCATTTCTAAGAATTCCTAATATGCCTCTGTTGTCAATGGGAGGAAGAAAAGATCCTGAAGGTACTCTGTCTGCAATACCTGTTGTATGTTCAACTGTGGATTTCTCACAAAGGAGTATAGGTGATGGAATTTGTGTTTGAGTACTGCCTGCTGCCATAGATCATCCCAAAAAGAAGCACTGACCCCATCTCCCACATTGCATCTAGCAATAGCTTTGTAATGATCAATAATAGCTAAGTTGGATTTCCACCAAAAATAACCCACCATGCGGTCACCTGGCAATTTCCCATCACTGCAGTAACTTTCCCATATCAAGTTGAACCATGGTATGTCATGTCTGTTGAAAAATTTATGCAAATTCTTCATTAGCAGGGTTTTGTTATGGGTATATATATCCAAAACACCTAGACCTCCCTGATCTTTGGGTTTGCACACAGTGTGCCAAGCTACTAAAGCAGGTCTGCGGTCTTCCATGTCAGGGCCTATCCAAAGATAGTGTCTTAGGTATTTTATTATCTGTTTCTTTATTGTGATTGGGATATCCAGACAACTCATGAAGAATACTGACAAAGAAGTGAGCACTGATTTGACCAAAGCAATTTTCTGCACAGGTCATGAAGATAGAAATACCTGCCAATCTTTTTGCAATCCTGTTGACAAGAGGTAAACATTGTTCCACAGTGGGTTTGTATATTCCCAATGGAAGGCCAAGGTAGGTGAAAGGGAAGTTTCCTCTGGCACATTGTAGTGTGTTTGTGAATAATTCAATCATGTCTTCATTGGTGTTTAGAGGAACCAGAAATGACTTCCCATAATTCACTTTCAGTCCTGTTGTAGAAGCAAAAGTGTTGAGTAAGGCCTTTAGACAGAAGAGCTGCCTAGTATCTGCTTGCATAATCACCAGAGTGTCATCTGCATACTGCACAATTGGGAAATGGGGGCAAGAGTTCACTTGCAGTGGTGCAGAGAGTAAGTTTAGCCTCATTGCTTTGTTAAGAATAGATTGCAACAGGTCAGCTGCAAGCACAAAAATTAGAGGAGAGTAAGGGTCTCCCTGTTGCACCATGACCATCGGCGAGGCCCGTGCTCAATACATGGAAACGGTGAGGCGAGCGTCGGGGAGCGATCTGGAGGTGCAGGCCGACGCTGCCTGCAACCACCATCTCCTCCAGGAGCACCTACAGGCAAAGGAGTTGATCGCCGCGGAGCGGGCGGAGCAAGAGGCACTGCTCGCCTCGTACCACTCCGCCCGCGAGGGCCGCCACGAGCGCTGGCGGTACCACATGCGGGTGGTGGAGGCTGCGGCCGCCTACAAAGAGGGTGATGAAGCGGGCGAGGCGCTGTTTGGCGAGACCGAGTATGAGACAGAGGACAATGCCGGCTCCAACGAGTCCCCGCTCCACTGGCGTCGACGAGGCCCTGCTCCGCCGAGGCCCCGCAGCGCCAACAACAAGGTAGAGGACACCGCCGGCTCTGCCGAGGCCCCGCGGTGCCAACAACAAGGCAGAGGACACCACCGGCTCCGCCGAGGCCCCGCATCGCTAACAACAAGGCAGAGGACATCGCTGGCTCAGCCGAGGCCCCACCCTGCAGGCAACCAGGGGGAGGATTTCCCCCGCTCCGTCGAGGCGCCGCCCTGCCGGCAACGAGACAGAGGACATTGTCGGCTCCGTCGAGGCCCCGCCCCACTGCCAACGAGGCCGCGCCACACAGAAAACGAGGAAGAGTAGAACACGGTAGGTCGCGGCCGCTCGGGTCCAAGTAAGGCCACCGCTGCTACCCTCCGGTTGAAGCCAAGCTAGGCGGGTTGACCATTGACGACCGATTAGCTTATTGGCGGCGACGTGGAGTCGGAGAGCTATGTTGGATAAGGACGCTGCTTCAGTTACTTAACTGCAGGTGCAGTTGGGTCACTGGCATGTGGGCCCAAGAGGCATCTAGCCCACATGTAAGTGACGCAAATGCACCTGCTGTTATGTCACTGAAGCTCAGTCCGCAGGAGAAGAAGCTTCTGTTCGGCTCAGCCGGACACGGGTGCTACGGTTAATTAATTATACCTCCAGCGCACCCCTTTTTAGTTGAAGAATGTATGAAATGTAATGAAATCCAGCATGTCTATATGAAATCCGGTAGTGTATGAATGAATTTAGTTCGATTTGTTTGAATTCTTGTTTCACTGGCATTGGATGAACATGCAAAACAATACGTACTAGCATTATTCCCAGGGTGATCACCTCGTTTGTAGCAGTTTCACATGTACTCCCTCCGGTCCTTTTTAGTCTGCATATAAGTTTTGTCTGAAGTCAAAGTATCTCTACTTTGACCAATCTTACAGAAAAAAGTATCAACATTCACAATGTAAAATCAACTGACTTGAAACAAATCTAATATGCGAAGTAAAAAGGAACAGAGGGAGTACAAAATTTAGCGTTCCTGCACATTGCAATCAACACACAGGCCTGGCAATTCATAGAGAACATTCAAAACAATTGATGATTATGCATCTCACCGATTCACATGTCAGAGCCAATATTTACTTCACACCTAAAGAATAAAGAAAAATCGATAGATGCTGCTAACAGCAAAGGGCGTCCCATTGGAAAATATCAAACACATGTCTTCTTGCGAACATCAATGAGCAAAATTTTACAAGGTTGTCCCATTCCAAAATGTCAAATGCGTGTTTTTTTGCGTACATCAATGAGCAAACTTTGACAAGGTTTTACCATCCCAAAATATCAAATTCCTGCGGTTGTGGAATGGGCAGGGTTTGCCACAAGTTCGGACATTGACATGGCACCTCGTGCTAAATAAACCAGCTGTTCTTTTTGTGCAGTTCCACCAAAATCAACCAAATTTGTGCGTAGCTTGTATGATTTTGCCTTTATATATTGCAACGCCTTGAACATATCGACACCTCCTTTTTTGTGGTGGAAATGAATGATTCGAGAATATTCGATGTATTCGGGAACATTTTGTGCAGTTCCCATTGAAATCAAACTGAGCACCCCTGTTTACATAAATACAAAAAAAGTGATTAGTATAAAGCAAAATGTACTTTGAATTGACAGTTAAACAGTCAACCTACATGATCCATGCAGAGCACATATTTAAAAAAATGGAACTCACCGGAAGGAATCGTAAAACAACATTGTACTGGCCATCACAGCAACAAAGGTGCAAATCCGTGAGTCCTTCTGAGCTGAAGTTAGTCTGTTCTTATGGGCAATAATGTAACCATCCTTCAACTGCTCCCTTCATAAGAAGAGAGGCTTGGCTTCTTTATCCTGGCATAATCCGAACTAGGCACTTCACGTACTCCATATTCATCTTCCGATGAGGATGATCCTGATGTGCAAAGACAAGAGGACAACTAAATGCTAGCATCCCTATTTGCTCAAAAAAAAGGAAAGGAAATATTTAAAACAACACAGATGAAGCACTTCTCAAGGACAATACCACTTTCTCATGACAGTATCTAAACAGTAGCACAACACCAATAGAGATGAGAAAGCTCAATCATATGGATGAAATCCGTGGGCGAGTACCAACCTTTGTCAGGAGGCTTATTGTGTAGAGCATACAGATCAAGCACTTCTCCGGAACCATCTGTTGTTATCTACTATGGTTGCCATGCTTACTATATACTCCTCGATTATTTTAATGTTTCCAACATCTTCTTGTGCAGTTCCACTAAAATATATGGTATCTTCAAAGAAGATCCCTGTTTGCACAAGTAGAGGTAACTACATATTACATTAAGAGTGGCATCAAAACAGTGGAAAAACAATTGCTCGTTCCAGCCATAGCAATAAATTAAGATGCAAAACTATATCATTACTTGTGTCATCATAGTTCCAGTGCTTAATTACAGCACCGGGAGTTGATTTTTGTTTTTCATCCACTTGTTCTTCCCCTTCATCTCTTGGTTCAATAACAGACAAGCTTCACCTTCAATGTAAGATTTGGCATGTCAATTAGGGAGCACAAGTATAGCACTAAACAACGACATTAATTTTCAGATGAAATTGGCAAATATAGGCCAACAGTTGTGAAATATCCTTATCTTACCTCAATGGGATATTACGGTGCACATACAAATTGGAAGTCTTGTCTCCATTTGTGCAGTTCCCTAAAATCAAGCAACATTAGCGTACAAGTAGCACAACATATGAAAGCACACTGCAAAATCATGTGAAAGAAGGCTAGTAATCTTGACCTCTCATGACGCTGAATTCAAACAACTCACAAGAAGAAGATCTGAACCAAATTTGCCAACACGGATAGGAAGTAAGATCTCCTCTTGTGCAGTTCCACTAAGATCAAGCAATCAAGCAACATTGTCGGTGTGACATTTTGGTTGAACTGCACAAAACATTCTTAAAACAAAAGTGTTTTGTGGAGTGCAACAAAAGGTCACAATAGCAACAAGGTGAAGTAGATAACCCTGTTTACACAGAGGTGCAAAGGAAAACAACTAGTGGTCTATAACGGTGGATGACACAGAAGCCAACAAAAAGAAGTGTCTAACTTATCTAAATGGGAACTAAAGCAAGACAGTAGCATTTCTTAAACGGTGGCATTGATTAATATTAACAGAGAGATTATATTAACAATAAAATTTGTTAAACATGTAATTTGCTTTTAACTATGGCATTGCATCAATTTTCCAGCGGCATTATTAGAGGGTGTTTGTTTATAGGCACATTTTGGTGTAGGGACTAAGAATTCTATGGTACTACTGTTCATGCATTTGGTTCAAAGGAATGGAGCAAAGGAAAACTGTAGGATTTGTTCCTTTAGTGTCTCCTTGAAAGGAAAACCGTACGGATTTTAATTTCCACTTGTCCTCCTTTTCAAATTTCTATTCATGAAGGACAAGACTAAGAGATAGTAGCATAATAGCATTATAACCGTACATTTTCTTGTGGTTTGACTTAATCTCACCATGCTTCTTTGCATCTTGTGATCTTCCAATTCTTGTGAACCAAACACCCAGTTAAGCGGAAATCATGTGTTTTTAAATTCTCTGTTTTGCACGTGCATTCCTATCCTATTACTGTGTATTTCCTATCCCTGCGTTGTTAGAATCCTCCAATTCAAACGAGCCCTTACAGAATTACTTCTCTTACAGATAGTTTTTAAACAAAACCTTGTGTGGTTTGTCCCGCTCCTGCTGCGCCCTCGTCCACCCAAGCTCAGCTGTTCCAACGACAGAAGGGTCCAGCACAGCAGGGATCCGTCCTCCAGACTGTCTTTCGCCACCTCAGATCTTCTTCCCCACGGCCGGCAGCCATGACAAGGGCATTACCATCATCAACCAAGCAGATGACCTCGAGGACTACACGGGTCTGCAAGAGAGGTCGCACTCTTTCGTGTCTGCTTACGTTATGCATTGCTTAATATTACATGCTACTTTATCATACTGTTCACCGATTAGACTCAGCTCCAAACTAATGGTCAAACTTGAGTTTTTAAATGGTTCAAGGGTACATATCGGGGCCGCAACCAATAGTACCTATCTACTATCCGGTTAATCTCTGGTGTCTACTATGAGTTTCATGTTGGGTGGGAAACAAACAGTAAAGAAGCCATTATCTGTATTTTTTAACTGAAGTCATTATATGCCCCCAATCTTTGGTTTTGGGTCTATCTACAAGTTGCTACGATCACTCTGGATTTCTGCATGCACTCCTTACATAATCTCACTATGTTTTATTCCTATGCATGTCAGTTATTGTACACAATGGAACTAAACATGTAGAGCAAAAGAGACGAGGCTTGCGTGGCAATAAAATTTCATGCAGACGTCGCTCCATGGTGGGTGCAAAGGTACCCCCCCTCCACCCATTTCAGATTGTAATAAAAAGGAAGATAACTGTTCTGAGGGGGATTCAGAAGGAGAAGACCACTCCTATTTACCCCCTGAGGTCTTTGCTCTAACTTGGCATGCTGATGTTGGTAATGTCATGCATATGCTGCCTTGCATTGCTTACTTTATACATCAAATATGTCATCTGCTTAGTTTAGACATGCTTTGTGTGAATGCCATCTGTTTAGTTTCTTCATCGTATATGTGAATTATGCAACGCCATCTTGTTTAGCCAGGCATCATATATGTGAATTTTGCAATGCCATCCTGCTTACCCAGTCATCTTATATGTGAATTATATCATGTCATCCTTTTTTACATTACGTATTACATTTGTCAACAATGTTAGTACATTCAACTACTCTTAGTGTGCATCAGCCATTTGACACGATGATGGAAATTCTGGAGCGAAAACAAGGTCTTTAGAGCAGACTATGCTATCTGACGAAGCGCATATCTCGCTGGTTACGGATAACTCCTCAGAGGAGGATTCAGAGACAGATGACCAGTCATATTTCCCCCGAGGTGTATGCTCTAACTTGGCAGGGTTATGTTGCTCATATCGTGCATATGGTGTCTTGCATTGCTATGTCATTTGATTAGTTTAGACATGCTTTGGGTGAATGCCACCTGTTTAGTGTCTAATTACCATATATGTGAATTATGCATTGCCATCTTGTTGCAAGACATTATATATGCGAATTTTGCAATGTTATCTTGTTACAAAGGCATTATATATATATATATGTGTGTGTGTGTGTGTGTGTGTGTGTGTGTGTGTGTGTGTGAATTATGCAATGCCATGCTGTTGAGCCAATCATCATGTATGTGAATTATATCATGCTATCATTTTTTGTATTACGTGTTCCATTTGTCGACAAGTTTGTATATTCAACTACTCTTCCTGTGCATCAGCCATTTGAAGCGGTGATGGAAGTATCTGGAGTGAAAACAAGGTATTGAGCGGAACAATGCTACTTGTCAAGCGGACATCTTGTGGATACTGAAGAGCTCCTCGAGAGGAGGATTCGTAGACCGATGACCAGTCCTATTTCCCCACGAGGTCTATGCTCAAACTTGGCAGGGTTATATTACCCATGTCATGCATGTTGTCTTGCATTGCTTAGTTTTTACATCATATATGGATTGCCATCTGCTTACTTGCTTACTATATAAATCATATATTTGAATTATATCATGCCATCATGTTTACATACACAGCATCTATCTGAATTATGGCATGGTAACCCATTTAATAAAGACATCATATAGTTATATCATCTCATCCTGTTTAGTGTTTACAGTCATCATATTTTGAATTATGTCATTCTATCTGGGAATTATATCATGCTATCATGTTTACATAGGCGGCATGTATGTGAATTATGGCATGCCAACCTATTTAATAAACACATTATATAGTTATATCATGTCATCCTGTTTACATAGTCATCATATTTTGAACTATGTCTTTCCATCTTTTTTAGTTAGCCATCATAATGTGAAATTGTGTCATGCTATCCTATTTAGTTAGCCATCATATATGTGAAATTGTGTCATGCTATCATGTTTGGTTAGACAACATAAATGTGAATTATTTCATGCCCTCTTTTATTCCCCACTATCCATTGCAGCTGTCTATCATACAATGTCTGTACATTCAATTACTTTTCTTGTTTATTAGCCATTTGAATTAGAGAGGGTGATGGCAGTATCTAAGGGAGTAACAACATGGTATTCAGAAAAGATAGTGCTACCAGTTGATGCAGATAGAACCACGGTTGTACTTGCCCAAGAACCAGCCCCACCACACATAACCCAGACTCTCGCAGACTGTACCCCTACCCAGTTGGACAGAGAACCAGCTACACCCCTTCTAACCCCAACCCCAGCAGATAGTAACCCAGTTCCAGTTGACACAGCACCGTCTCCACCATAGTGCACCCAAACACGAGCAGTTAGTAAGGGAACTGCAGTGCCCAAAGCACGAGGACCACCACTCTGAATCCCAACTCAACGCTGAAAGGAGAAGAAGAATTGTTCTCATGTCAGGTTCTGTAGCTATGGTTCATACTCCTTTAATCTTGCATCATTGTATTTACTCAGACCAACTATTTTCAAATTTGAAGGATGGAATTGAAACTCCAATGGCGCAACAGGTATGTTTTAAACCTGTTTCTTTAACTGGTTTGCTGTTGTAACTTATTCTATGTTGATTTCAGTTTCAATTGAATAAACAGTTATGTTCTCATGTCATGCACATTACAAGTGTTGTTATTGCTCTATAGTTTCCCACGCTTATATTATATCTATTCTGCTTTGTCTTGAACAAATATTATTTGAACTGTGTCTCTATCTTGATTTGGCAGCAAAAACTAGAATGATATAGACCATAAAGTGACCATGGTACATAGATATATGTTTGTTTCATGATGTTATCCTGTGCACTTTACTACTGAATTGATTTACCAAAATGAGTTTCATATACAACATGGTAAACCTGTGATGTGTCTGCTTGTTTCTCTTTTAGAATGCAAACAAAATATTGGAAAATAGTACCCCATTATGCAATGGTAAAGGAAGTAATGCAGATAAGGTTCAAGATAGTGAGACATCCAAGTTGGTCTCCAAGAAAGCTGATGAAAACTACCTTGATGACAGTGAGAAAACCCAAAAGTCATGTCTTGATGTAGTGTTCGAGTCATCGGCCCTTCTTTGGCACAAGCTCTTCGAACTCGCTGCCTGAATCAGTTCATCTTCTTGAGTCTCAACTTCAAGTTGAAAGACATCGATCAAATGTGCTGCGACAGGAAGCTGAAGGACTGAGGAAGTCCCTGCAGAATTCAGATGCATACTTTCTGGTGCAATAGCAAGCGCTGGAGGATTTAAGCGCCAAACAAGAGAAAGTTAATAAGCTTGCTAAGCATCTTGCCAGCATTATGGGTACCCAGGATATTGTTTCTTGAGCTCTTCTAAAGTGGTTTCAGTTACGGACTTGGTTTGTCATGGCGTTTATTTGCCTTTGATAAGCCAACTTTGACAAAGGTATATGATATCTTTGCTTTGTTCCCTATATTTGCACTGGTGGCGAACTTTGATGCCTAGTGGATGTAATATGTGTAATAGTCGTGATAGCCTAGCGTAAGTTGCTTGCTTATTTATTTCCTTATTGTCTTGTTTATTTGTTTGCGTGTAGTCAGTGCTGTTCTTTTTCCGCGGTTTGCTAGTGGCCGCAATAACCTATTTTTTGAAACTAGGCAACAATAACCATGGGCTACATATTTACTGTAGTTACCATGGGCCTCCTACGGGCCGAAGAAACAATGGGCCTTCTTAGGGCCGTAGAAAGAATGGGCCTTCTACGGGCCATAGCATCAATGGGCCTTCTATGGGCCGTAGCATCAATGGGCCTTCTACGTGTCGTATGATCGATAGGCCAAACATGGGCCAATAACAGACCGCATTATGGGCCATAAACGGGCTAGATTTGCAATCGTCCGTTCATGGGCCGACAATAACAGGCCATCATTAATCGGTCATATTTGATGACGTTATGAAAACGGCCCAACAGAGTAATGGGCCACAAACGGGCGGATTGTAACTGCGGGCTGAATTTGGCCCACAGGCAGAAAAGGCCAATGACGGGTCGTAAGTAACCGAATGCTGGAAATGGGCCCAAGAATAAATGGGCCCTGAGAAGGCCGAAAGATAACACGAGTTGGAAATGGCCCAATGGAATAATGGGCCGTTAATGGATATAAAGGGGTACACTGTTCATTGCGGGCCAGATTCACCACGGGCCGTTAATGGGCCAAGAGTTACAAATGGTCTCGTATGGGCCGAAAGACATCATGGGCCATACATGGGCTGGAAGTTACAATGGGCTGGAATCATATTGGAAGGCCTAGATGAAGCTACTGTGCTTAATTCGGATAGGCCGTAACGGGCCGTGAGTTAGCGGGCCATGAATGGGCTATATACGAATAGGCCGTTAACAGGCTTTCCGCGGGCCGACCCATTACCTTTTGACCAAGTCAAACGGGCCGGCCTTTTCACCGGAATGTGCCTCTGTTGGGTCGTGCCAGATGTCGACGTATCATAGGCGCCTCCTATCCAATGAATGGATGACATCTGTCCCAAGGTGAGCCAACACGTGTTTCCTCCAGCCAATGAGAATTTTACACGTGGAAAATCCTCATTGGTCCGGGCTGTTAGCGGGTTATCGGATCCAAAACCGGACCCGATAGCTTAACAGCATTCCATTACGGTGGATGCCACGTGTCGGTCACCCTTGACGAAAGCACTTCCATGACGCGTGATTTATCGTCATGGAAGTGGACACTTCCCTGATGATAATTTTGGTAATGTCATGGAACACTTCTACGACAACACAGGTATGACTATCTTGATTCTGTCATAAATTTATCATGGATGTACATGCATGACAGAAAACGTGACCTACTGTGAAAAACACGTATCATCACGGAAGTGTCTTTTTTTTTGTAGTGTTGGCTTGTATATTCCAATGATGGGCTTCCTCAAATTTCCCTAGGTCTTCATGAGCAAGCAAGTTAGATGCACACCCACTGAGTTTCTTTTTGAGATTTCATAAATTTATAGCTCTGGTGCATCCGTTGCATGGCAATCCCTACTCACTAACATTGATATCTATTGATGGGCATCTCCATAGCCCGTTGATACGCCTAGTTGATGTGAGACTATCTCCTTATTTTTGTCTTCTCCACAACCACCATATTCTATCCCACCTATAGTGTTATGTCCATGGATCATGCTCATGTATTCTGTCAGAGTTGAAAAGGTTTGAGAACATCAAAAGTATGAAACAATTGCTTGGCTTGTCATCGGGGTTGTGCATGATTTGAATATTTTGTGTGATGAAGATGGAGCATAGCCAAACTATATGATTTTGTAGGGATAACTTTCTTTAGACATGTTATTTTGAGAAGACATAATTGTCTTGTTAGTATGCTTGAAGCATTATTATTTTTATGTCAATATCAAACTTCTGTTTTGAATCGTGTGGATCTGAACATTTGTGCCACAATAAAGAAAATTACATGGATAAATATGTTAGGTAGCATGCCACATCAAAAATTCTGTTTTTATCATTTACCTACTTGAGGACGAGCAGGAATTAAGCTTGGGGATGCTTGATACGTCTCCAATGTATCTATAATTTTTTATTGTTCCATGCTATTATATTATCTGTTTTGGATGTTTTATATGCATTAATATGCAATTTTATATTATTTTTGGGACTAACTTATTAATCTAGAGCCCAGTGCCAGTTTCCGTTTTTCCTTGTTTTTGAGTTTTGCAGAAAAGGAATACCAAACGGGGTCCAAATGAGCTAAAAAATTACGGTGATTTTTATGGACCAGAAGAAGCCCCGAAGCACAAGAGTTGGGCCAGAAGAGTCCCGAGTCAACGAAAAGGGTGGAGGGCGTGCCCACCCCCCCTAGGGCGCGCCCTAATACGTCTCCAACATATCTATAATTTTTTATTGTTCCATGCTATATTATATTCTGTTTTGGATGTTTATTGGGCTTTATTATACACTTTTATGTTATTTTTGGGACTAAACTATTAACCGGAGGCCCAGCCCAAATTGCTGTTTTTTTTCCTATTTCAGTGTTTCAAAGGAAAAGGATATCAAACGGAGTCCAAATGGAATGAAACCTTCGGGAACGTGATTTTCGGAACAAACATGATCCAGAGGACTTGGAGTCTACATAAAGCAATCAACGAGGAGGGCACGAGGCAAGGGGGCGCGCCCACCTCCCCCAGGCGCGCCCTCCACCCTCGTGGGCCCCTCGTTGCTCCACCGACGTACTTCTTCCTCCTATATATACCCATGTACCCTGGAAACGCCATATACGGAGCCAAAACCCTATTTCCACCGCTGCAACCTTCTGTACCCGTGAGATCCCATCTTGGAGCCTTTTCCGGCGCTCCACCGGAGGGGGCATTGATCATGGAGGGCTTCTACATCAACACCATAGCCTCTCCGATGATGTTTGAGTAGTTTACCTCAGACCTTCGGGTCCATAGTTATTAGCTAGATGGCTTCTTCTCTCTCTTTGGATCTCAGTAAAATTTCTCCTCGATCTTCTTGGAGATCTATTTGATGTAATCTTCTTTTGCGGTGTGTTTGTTGAGATCCGATGAATTGTGGGTTTATGATCAAGTTTATCTATGAACAATATTTGAATATCCTCTAAATTCTTTTATGTATGACTGTTTATCTTTGCAAGTCTCTTCGAATTATCAGTTTGGTTTGGCCTACTAGATTGATCTTTCTTGCAATGGGAGAAGTGCTTAGCTTTGGGTTAAATCTTGCGGTGTCCTTTCCTAGTGACATCAGGGGCAGCAAGGCACGTATTGCATTGTTGCCATCGAGGATAAAAAGATGGGGTTTATATCATATTGCATGAGTTTATCCCTCTACATCATGTCATCTTGCTTAAAGCATTACTCTGTTTTTATGAACTTAATACTCTAGATGCATGCTGGATAGCGGTCGATGTGTGGAGTAATAGTAGTAGATGCAGAATCGTTTCGGTCTACTTGTCGCGGACGTGATGCCTACATACATGATCATACCTAGATATTCTCATAACTATGCTCAATTCTATCAATTGCTCGACAATAATTCGTTTACCCACCGTAATACTTATGCTATCTTGAGAGAAACCACTAGTGAAACCTATGGCCCCGGGTCTATTTTCCATCATATTAATCTCCCGTCAACAAGCTATTTCTATCTTTGTTTACTTTGCGATCTTTACTTTTAATCTTTATCATAAAAATACCAAAAATAGTATCTTATCATCTCTATCAGATCTCTCTTTTGCAAGTGGTCGTGAAGGGATTGACAACCCCTTTATCGCATTGGTTGCAAGGTTCTTATTTGTTTGTGTAGGTGCGTGGGACTTGAGTGTGGCCTCCTACTGGATTGATACCTTGGTTCTCAAAAACTGAGGGAAATACTTACGCTACTTACTACATCACTCTTTCCTCTTCGAGGGAAAACCAACGCAGTGCTCAAGAGGTAGCAAGAAGGATTTCTGGCGCCGCTGCCGGGGAAGCTCACACCAAGTCAAGTAAAGATTTGACTCCCGCCAACGTGCGATTTCTGGCGCCGTTGCCGGGGAGGCTCACACCAAGTCAAGTAAAGGTTTGCCTCCCGCCAACGTGCGATTTCTGGCGCCGTTGTCAGGGAGTCTACACACAAGTCAAGACATACCAAGTACCCATCACAAACTCTTATCCCTCGCGTTACATTATTTGCCATTTGCCTCTCTTTTTCCTCTCCCCACTTCACCTTGCCGTTTTATTCGCCCTCTTTTCCGTTCGCCTCTTTTTAGCTTGCTTCTTGTTTGCTTGTGTGTTGAATTGCTTGCTTGTCACGATGGCTCAAGATAATACTAAATTATGTGACTTTACCAATACCAACAACAATGATTTTCTTAGCACTCCGATTGCTCCTCTTACCGATGCTGAATCTTGTGAAATTAATGTTGCTTTGTTGAATCTTGTCATGAAAGATCAATTCGCCGGCCTTCCTAGTGAAGATGTTGCTACCCATCTAAATAGCTTCATTGATTTATGTGATATGCAAAATAAGAAAGATGTGGACAATGATATTGTTAAATTGAAGCTATTTCCTTTTTCTCTTAGAGACCGTGCTAAAGCTTGGTTTTCGTCTTTGCCTAAAAATAGTATTGATTCATGGAATAAGTGCAAAGATGCCTTTATCTCTAAGTATTTTCCTCCTGCTAAAATCATCTCTCTTAAAAACAATATCATGAATTTTAAGCAACTTCATCATGAACATGTTGCACAAGCTTGGGAGAGGATGAAATTAATGATACGTAATTGCCCTACACATGGTTTGAATCTTTGGATGATTATACAAAAATATTATGTCGGATTGAATTTTGCTTCTAGAAATCTTTCAGATTCGGCCACGGGAGGCACTTTTATGGAAATCACTTTAGGAGAAGCTACTAAACTCCTAGATAATATTATGGTTAACTATTCTCAATGGCACACCGAAAGATCTACTAATAAAAAAGTGCATGCGATAGAAGAAATTAATGTTTTGAGTGGAAAGATGGATTAACTTATGGAATTATATGCTACTAAAAGTGTTTCTTCTGATCCTAATGACATGCCTTTGTCTACTTTGATTGAGAACAATAATGAATCTATGGATGTGAATTTTGTTGGTAGGAATAATTTTGGTAACAACGCGTATAGAGGAAACTTTAATCCTAGGCCGTTCCCTAGTAATTCCTCTAATAATTATGGTAATTCCTACAACAATTCTTATGGAAATTTTAATAAGATGCCCTCTGAATTTGAGACTAGTGTTAAGGAGTTTATGAATTCGCAAAAGAATTTCAACGCTTTGCTTGAAGAAAAATTGCTTAAGATTAATGAATTGGCTAGGAACTTTGATAGAATTTCTCTTGATGTTCATTCTTTGAAACTTAGAGCTATTCCACCTAAGCATGATATCAATGAGTCTCTCAAAGCCATGAGAATTTCCATTGATGAGTGCAAAGAAAGAACTGCTAGGGTGCGTGCTAAGAAAGATTGCTTTGTGAAAGCGTGTTCTTCTAGTTTCTATGAGAATAAAGATGAAGATCTAAATGTTATTGATGTGTCTCCTATTAAATCTTTGTTTTGCAATATGAATCTTGATAATGATGGGACTGGAGATGAGTCACCTTTACCTAGAAGGCGTCCCAAAAATTCGGAGTTTTTAGATCTTGATGCAAAAATTGGTAAAAGTGGGATTGAATAGGTCAAAACTTTAGATATCAATCAACCCACTATTTTGGATTTCAAGGAATTTAATTATGATAATTGCTCTTTGATAGATAGTATTTCCTTGTTGCAATCCGTGCTAAATTCCCCTCATGCTTATAGTCAAAATAAAGCTTTTACTAAACATATTGTTGATGCTTTGATGCAATCTTATGAAGAAAAACTTGAGTTGGAAGTTTCTATCCCTAGAAAACTTTATGATGAGTGGGAACCTACTATTAAAATTATAATTAAAGATCGTGAATGCTATGCTTTGTGTGAATTGGGTGCTAGTGTTTCCACGATCCCAAAAACTTTGTGTGATTTGCTAGGATTCCGTGAATTTGATTATTGTTCTTTATACTTGCACCTTGCGTATTCCACTATTAAGAAACCTATGGGAAGAATTAATGATGTTCTTATTGTTGCAAATAGGAACTATGTGCCCATAGATTTCATTGTTCTTGATATAGATTCCAATCCTTCATGTCCGATTATTCTTGGTAGACCTTTCCTTAGAACGATTGGTGCAATTATTGATATGAAGGAAGGGAATATTAGATTCCAATTTCCATTAAGGAAAGGCATGGAACACTTTCCTAGAAAGAAAATAAAATTACCTCATGAATCTATTATGAGAGCCACTTATGGATTGCCTACTAAAGATGGCAATACCTAGATCTATCCTTGTTTTTATGCCTAGCTAGGGGCGTTAAACAATAGCGCTTGTTGGGAGGCAACCCAATTTTATTTTAGTTTTTTTCTTTTTGATTCTGTTTAGGAATAAATATTTGATCTAGCCTCTGGTTAGATTTGTTTTTATGTTTTAATTAGTGTTTGTGCCAAGTGAAACGTATAGGATCTTCTTGGATGATAGTTATTTGATCTTGCTGAAAATTCCAGAAACTTTCTGTTCACGAAAACAATTGTTAAAAATCACCGGAACGTGATAAAATACTGATTCCAATTGCAGAAGATCAATAAACAAATTATTTAGGTCTTCCTATTTTGGTAGAATTTTTGAGTTCCATAAGTTTGCGTTAGTTACAGATTACTACAGACTGTTCTGTTTTTGACAGATTCTGTTTTTCGTGTGTTGTTTGCTTATTTTGATGAATCTATGGCTAGTAAAATAGTTTATAAATCATATAGAAGTTGGAATACAGTAAATTTAAGACCAATATAAATAAAGAATGAGTTCAATACAGTACCTTGAAGTGGTGTTTTGTTTTCTTTCGCTAACGGAGCTCACGAGATTTTCTGTTGAGTTTTGTGTTGTGAAGTTTTCAATTTTTGGGTAAAGATTTGATGGATTATGGAACAAGGAGTGGCAAGATCCTAAGCTTGGGGATTCCCATGTCACCCCAAGGTAATCTAAGGACACCAAAAAGCCAAATCTTGGGGATGCCCCGGAAGGCATCCCTCTTTAAATCTTCGTCCATCGGTAACTTTACTTGGAGCTATATTTTTATTCACCACATGATATGTGTTTGTCTTGGAGCATCTTGTATGATTTGAGTCTTTGCTTTTAGTTTACCACAATCATCCTTTCTGTACACACCTTTTGAGAGGCACACATGATTTGGAATTTATTAGAATACTCTATGTGCTTCACTTATATCTTTTGAGCTATATAATTTTTGCTCTAGTGCTTCACTTATATCTTTTAGAGCACGGCGGTGGCTTGTTTTATAGAAACTATTGTTCTCTCATGCTTAACTTATATTATTTTGAGAGTCCTACAAAACAGCATGGTAATTTGCTTTAATTATGATAGGCATTCTAGATTAGTAAAAAACTTTCTTATGAGTGTGTTGAATACTATGAGAAGTTTGATGCTTGATATTTGTCTTGAGATATGAAGTTGATGATATTAGAGTCATGCTAGTTGAGTAGTTGTGAATTTGAGAAATACTTGTGTTAAAGTTTGTGATTCCCGTAGCATGCACGTATGGTGAACCGTTATGTGATGAAGTCGGTGCATGATTTATTTATTGATTGTCTTCCTTATGAGTGGCGGTCGGGGACGAGCGATGGTCTTCTCCTACCAATCTATCCCCCTAGGAGCATGCGCGTAATACTTTGCTTTGATAACTTGTAGATTTTTGCAACAAGTATATGAGTTCTTTATGACTAATGATTATACACAATCTCATCCTTCCACCATTGCTAGCCTCTCTGATACAAGACTTTTCACCCGGTATCATACACCCACCATATACCTTCCTCAAAACAGCCACCATACCTACCTATCATGGCATTTCCATAGCCATTCCGAGATATATTGCGATGCAACTTACCACCGTTCCGTTTATTATGACACGCTCCATCATTGTCATATTGCTTTGCATGATCATGTAGTTGACATCGTATTTGTGGCAAAGCCACCGTTCATTATCTTCATACATGTCACTCTTGATTCATTGCATATCCCGGTACATCACGGAGGCATTCACATAGAGTCATATTTTGTTCTAAGTATTGAGTTGTAATTCTTGAGTTGTAAGTAATAAAAGTGTGATGATCATAATTATTAGAGCATTGTCCGAAGTGAGGAAAGGATGATGGAAACTATGATTCCCCCACAAGTCGGGATGAGATTCCGAACTAAATATAAAAAAAGAGAAGGCCAAAAAAAAAGAAGGCCCATAAAAATGAGAGAAAAAGAGAGAAGGGACAATGCTACTATCCTTTGTCCACGCTTGTGCTTCAAAATAGCACTATGATCTTTATGATAGAGAGTCTCTTGATTTGTCACATTCATATACTAGTGGGAATTTTTCATTATATAACTTGGCTTGTATATTCCAATGATGGGCTTCCTCAAATTGCCCTAGGTCTTTGTGAGCAAGCAAGTTGGATGCACACCCACTTAGTTTCCATTGTTGAGCTTTCATATACTTATAGATCTAGTGCATCCGTTGCATGGCAATCCCTACTAACTCACATCGATATCTATTAATGGGCATCTCCATAGCCCGTTGATACGCCTAGTTGATGTGAGACTATCTTCTCCTTTTTGTCTTCTCCACAACCACCATCCTATTCCAACTATAGTGTTATATCCATGGCTCACGCTCATGTATTGCGTGAAGATTGAAAAGTTTGAGAACATCAAAAGTATGAAACAATTGCTTGGCTTGTAATCGGGGTTGTGCATGATTTAAATACTTTGTGTGGTGAAGATAGAGCATAGCCAGACTATATGATTTTGTAGGGATGAACTTTCTTTGGCCATGTTATTTTGAGAAGACATAATTGCTTAGTTAGTATGCTTGAAGTATTATTACTTTTATGTCAATATTAAACTTTTATCTTGATTCTTTCGGATCTGAATATTCATATCACAATTAAGGGTTACATTGAAAATTATGCTAAGTAGCATTCCACATCAAAAATTCTGTTTTTATCATTTACCTACTCGAGGACGAGCAGGAATTAAGCTTGGGGATGCTTGATACGTCTCCAACGTATCTATAAATTTTTATTGTTCCATGCTATATTATATTATGTTTTGGATGTTTATTGGGCTTTATTATACACTTTTATGTTATTTTTGGGACTAACCTATTAACCGGAGGCCCGGCCCAAATTGCTGTTTTTTGCCTATTTCAGTGTTTCAAAGGAAAAGGATATCAAACGGAGTCCAAATGGAATGAAACCTTCGGGAACGTGATTTTCGGAACAAACGTGATCCAGAGGACTTGGAGTCTACGTAAAGCAATCAACGAGGAGGGCAGGAGGCAGGGGGCGCGCCCACCTCCCCCAGGCACGCCCTCCACCCTTGTGGGCCCCTCATTGCTCCACCGACGTACTTCTTCCTCCTATATATACCCATGTACCCTGGAAACATCATATACGGAGCCAAAACCCTATTTCCACCGCCGCAACCTTCTGTACCCGTGAGATCCCATCTTGGGGCCTTTTCCGGCGCTCACGGGAGGGGCATTGATCACGGAGGGCTTCTACATCAACACCATAGCCTCTCCGATGATGTGTGAGTAGTTTACCTCGGACCTTCGGATCCATAGTTATTAGCTAGATGGCTTCTTCTCTCTCTTTGGATCTCAATACAAAGTTCTCCTCGATCTTCTTGGAGATCTATTCGATGTAATCTTCTTTTGCGGTGTGTTTGTCGAGATCCGATGAATTGTGGGTTTATGATCAAGTTTATCTATGAACAATATTTGAATCTCCTCTAAATTCTTTTATGTGTGACTGGTTATCTTTGCAAGTCTCTTCGAATTATCAGTTTGGTTTGGCCTACTAGATTGATCTTTCTTGCAATGGGAGAAGTTCTTAGCTTTGGGTTCAATCTTGTGGTGTCCTTTCCCAGTGATAGCAGGGGCAGCAAGGCACGTATTGTATTGTTGCCATCGAGGATAAAAAAGATGGGGTTTATATCATATTGCATGAGTTTATCCCTCTACATCATGTCATCTTGCTTAAAGCATTACTCTGTTTTTATGAACTTAATACTCTAGATGCATGCTGGATAGCGGTCGATGTGTGGAGTAATAGTAGTAGATGCAGAATCGCTTCGGTCTGCTTGTCGCGGACATGATGCCTGTATACATGATCATACCTAGATATTCTCATAACTATGCTCAGTTCTATCAATTACTCGACAGTAATTGATTTACCCACCGTAATACTTATGCTATCTTGAGAGAAGCCACTAGTGAAACCTATGGCCCCCGGGTCTATTTTCCATCATATTAATCTCCCGTCAACAAGCTATTTCTATCTTTGTTTACTTTGCAATCTTTTCTTTTAATCTTTATCATAAAAATACCAAAAATATTATCTTATCATCTCTATTAGATCTCACTTTTGCAAGTGGCCGTGAAGGGATTGACAACCCCTTTATCGCGTTGGTTGCAAGGTTCTTATTTGTTTGTGTAGGTGCGTGGGACTTGAGTGTGGCCTCCTACTGGATTGATATCTTGGTTCTCGAAAACTAAGGAAATACTTACGCTACTTTACTACATCACCTTTTCCTCTTCAAGGGAAAACCAACGCAGTGCTCAAGAGGTAGCACGCCCCCCTACCTTGTCGCTGCCTCGTGGACCCCCTGACTTGAAACCAACGCCAAAAATTCCTATAAATCTAGAAACCCCCAGAAATAAACCTAGATCAGGAGTTCCACTGCCGCAAGCCTCTATAGCCACGAAAAACCAATCGGGAGCCCGTTCTGGCACCCTGGCGAAGGGGGAAACCATCACCGGTGGCCCTCTTCATCATCCTGGCGCTCTCCATGACGAGGAGGGAGTTGTTCACTCTCGGGGATGAGGGTATGTACTAGTAGCTATGTGTTTGATCTCTCTCTCTCTCTCTCTCTCTCTCTCTCGTGTTCTTGATATGGCACAATCTTGATGTACCGTGAGCTTTGTTACTATAGTTGGATCATATGGTGTTTCTCCCCCTCTATCTTCTTGTGATGAATTGAGTTTTACCTTTGAGGTTTCACTATTATTGGATTGAATACTATTATGGATTTGAGAACACCTTATGTATGTCTTACGCGGGATACCCATGGTGACAATGGGGTGTTCTATTGATTCACTTGATGTACGTTTTGGCACTCAACTCGCGGATTGCCGAGGTGACATTGGGGTAATCTATGCATAGGGGTTGATGCTTGTTTTCGTCCTTGTTTCTCCGGTAGGAACCTTGGGGCACTCTTTGAGGTTCTTTATGTTGGATTGAATATTATGAATCTAAAGTTGTTTGATGCATATCATATAATTGACCAACACATACTTGTGATGACATTGGAGTATCTAGGTGACATTAGGGTTGATTGATGTGTGTCATATGATGTTATTTTACTACAAACTCTGGGGTTGTTTGTGACACTTATAGGAATAGCTCAATGGATTGATCGGAAAGAATAACTTTGAGGTGGTTTCATACCCTACAAGCAATTTCATCTTATGTTCTCCGCGATAGGAACTTTGGAGTGACTTTTAGCCATACGTTGAGGGATTGTCATATGATCTAATTATGTTATCATTGTTGAGAGAACTTGCACTAGTGAAAGTATGAACCCTAGGCCTTGTTTCCAAGCATTGTAATACCATTTTTACTCACTTTTGTTACTAGTTACCTTGCTGTTTTTATATTTTCAGATTGCAAAAAACCTATATCTACCATCCATATTGCACTTGTATCACCATCTCTTCGCCGAACTAGTGCACCTATACAATTTACCATTGTATTGGGTGTGTTGGGGACACAAAAGACTCTTTGTTATTTGGTTGCAGGGTTGTTTGAGAGAGACCATCTTCATCCTACACCTCCCATGGATTGATAAACCTTAGGTCATCCACTTGAGGGAAATTTGCTACTGCCACTACAAAAAAAGACACATCTGTGACATTTTGGGCCGAACGAAAAAAAATTATGTCATGCTTGTGACACATCTATGACGATAATTATGACAAAACCCGGTATCATCATAGATGTGGTGGGCTCCTACTTCTATGACACAAAATCATGATAGAAATTGGGCTTTTCGTCCTGGGCGGGCTGGAGACGCGGCTGCATGACATTCTTTAGGCCATCCATGATGAAAAAAATCATGGTAGAAGCAAGGGCGAGGAAAATATCACGGAGTTCCCGGTTACCGTGGGTGGTCGGGGCCGAGCGATGCACCATGATTTGCATGTTTCTCTCATGTACGCGTGTGAGTGCGAGGCGTTGGCTAACTGAACCCGAGCGATCGCACGTTACTGAACCGGAGCAATCGATCCCTTGGCTGTTAACTGAACCCAAGCGATTCATTCGCTGCTGACTGAACCCGAGCAATTCCTTCGGTGCTGCTGCTAACTGAACCCGAGCGATCAATCACTGGTGCTGCTTACTGAAGCCGAGCAAGCCCCCGTGCGAGATGTAGCCAGCCGGTGTTGGGTTGCCTCTTGATGAACAGTGATCGTTGCTACCGTGCGCGCGGTACATAGAACAAGTCGAGACATGGTGAGTCGAGCCGGTTGGTTGGCTGTGGATGAACAGCTCCCGGTGGGGGTTGGATGAACAGGACCCCGTGGTAGTAGGTCGTTGCCGCTGGATGAACAGGACCCCGAGGAGGCCGCTGCACCCCAGCCGGTTGGGGGTGGATGAACAGGACCCCGTGGAGGCTCTATGAACAGCAGCCGGTGGAGGCTGGATGAACAGTAGCCATGGATGAACAGTAGCCTGTGGAGGGTGGAGGAGGTTGACGGTGGATGAACAGTAGCCCGTGGAGGCTGGAGCGAGGCAGTAGACGGTGGATGAACAAGACCCCGTTTCGACCGTAGGCGCTCCAACACAAGTCTGTTTCCTCCGTTTTGCGGTACTCCACACCCCTCCCGATCAACAGGACCCCATTTCGACCTTAGGCACTCAAACACAAGTCTGTTTCCTCTGTTTTGCGGTATGCCAGACCCCTCCGATGAACAGGGTCCCGTTTCGACCGTGGCCGGTCGAACAGAAGGCCGCTTCCTCCGTTCTGCGGTACGCTAGACCCCGTTTCGGCTATTCCGTCCAAGCTGGTTGGCTCCCGTTGAGCAGGACACATTCTGACCCAGTCGGTTGCCTCCTGATGAACAGGCGTTGTTTCTCTGTTCTGACCCAGCCGGTTCGTTGCCCGATGAATAGGACGTTGTTGCTGTCGCCCGTTGCCTCTCCATGTACACAAGCCCTGGTCGTCCGTATATATGCGTGAGTACGCACTCGAGACCCCGCCCGTATGTACGTACGTGGCCATATTTTTTGCCCTGTGGCTGTATGTACGTGTACAGGACTTAGACGGGACTGCGTGAACTATTATGTCGGGTGCTCTACAATGACACGTGCCGCTACTTACTCGGCCACGGTTCATACTTGCAGACAGACCGATCGACCAGTATGTACGTACATGTTCGCTACCAGACAGACAACACTGCGTACGCTTTGACCGGGTGGGTCCCAGTGGTCAGGGAGGATAAGGACGCGCCTCCTTGCATGCGAAGATATAGCTAGTCGGTCCCAGCTGTCAAGGGGAGGAATCGTTTTTATTTTGCGAGTAATAAGGAGGCACTTCCTTGTGTTCGAAGATGTAGCTGGTGGGTCCAGCTGTCAGCCTCACCACCTAAAGTCCTCTTCTGATGGTTGTCCTTCGTTGACCATGTTGACCACGCTGCACCGAGAGCACCAAGGTGGTGGACGAAGGCGAGGCCTAGGAAGGGAACGACGCAGAGCCGGGGAAAACGCGGCAGTGGATGCCCACGTGGAGGGGAGTACGTGGGTTGACTGCTTCGGCTGCGATGTGAGGCTGCCATCACCGGAGAATAATAGGAGGTGTGGGTGAGTATAGAGGGATGGCATGGCCAGCGGTGGCAGCACAGTCGGACACGGGAGGCAGGAGTAGGAAGCACGGCCGGCGCTGGTTTGGGCAACATGAGCAAGAAGACCAGAGGTTGAAGAAGCACGAGGGTCGTTGGATGGACATCGTACGGTCAATGCAGCTAGAATCGTTTATATTGACTAAGTTGACAAAGCCCTTGGTACGCGTCGACTTAGTAGGCCCATAGGTCAGCCTCCGAAATGGTGTGCCCCAGATGTCAGGGGGAGGAATCATTTTTTGGGCGGCTGAAGCAAGAATATCCGAGATTGAAGAAGAAGCACGACATCCGTTGGATGGACATCCAACGGCCACTGCTGCTAGAACCGTGTGTTGACTATAACTTGACAAAGCCTTGCGTACGCGTCAACTTAGTAGGCCCACAAGTGTGTGGCAGAGAACATATAGCCCATTTGCGATTTGTAAGAATGTACAGCCCATTTTTGAATTCTAATGGAATATACTACAGCCCATTTACAGTTTCTTAAAAGCACAACCAATTTTCTAGCTAAGACAACGATTAATAATTTCAACCAACCGCTCAAAACAGAATTCAATAAAATTTCCCACATTTTGATGGAATCAGAAATATTTGTGTCCCGAAATTTCTAGTCAAATTAAATATAATTTCAAAATAATTTTGTAGTGCGTAAAAATCCAATGAAATATTGCACGCGCAACAATTAATGCAATTAAAATTTTCAAAATCCAAAAAATATTTTTTTAACTAATTATGTGTTTGGTGCATTTTTTATAGTTACTGTCCAGTTTTTATAATTACACCCCATTTATTATTTCTTAAAGCCCATTTTCTTGTTAAGGCTAATGGGTCCCTCCTAGGATAGATTTAAATCACAACGGGGCGGAGAATAACAAGTTGACCTTGCTTGGGTATTCCCCAAAAAAAGTATAGCTGGGCTAGCCATTTTCAGCTTGAAAAAAATTAATATATGGGCTGGATATCTGGCCTGGGCTAGACGGGCCACAGCCCGCCCAGTTGATACCCTGCTCTCCTCAGAACAACAAGAAAAACATCGCTCAAGAAAAACTCTGCAGTGCTCACACCTCAAAAAGACAAATACTGCTCGAGCTGCTTGGTCCCGGTTGTCGGCCGCTCCTTATGCAATTCTCTCGTTTATTGACTACATAGGTTGACAATTGTCGGTGTACAAAAAGAGGGGTGCACTTCTTGTACCCCTATAACTGTGCAGGCGATCTGAGCCTTGAGCACCACCGCCTTGAGCAAGGCAAGGGAGGTGAGCCAAGATAAGGCGAAGCTTCGAAAGGAGGCGAGCAGCGCCAAGACCAAGACCACAAAGAGCAAAGGGATGAAGCGGACTCCCGGCAAGACCCTTGCCGGGAGGCGGTTTTAGCAAACCCGGCAAGACCCTTGCCGTGGCAGCTTGTCCCACACCTACGGAGCGAATCACCCTTGAGTCCACTGCCCCCATGGGGCAAGGATTCGGGAGACATCCCCGTCGTGGCATGCAGATCTTTGTGAAGACATGCAAGATCAGATACACACTATAGAAGATGACGACCCTTGGCGGGATCCCAGGCAAGGAGGACCACAAGGCCCCCGGCAAGAGCCTTGCCGGGGATGACAGCAGGCGCCACGGCAAGACCCTTGCTGGGGCCCCGGCAAGACCCTTGCCGGGGATACGGCGAGGCCCTCGCCAAGAACACCCGTAGGGCCACCATCAGGCCCACGCCAATCAAACCTCCACCACAGTTCGCATGCAGCTGCCGACCCAACCAGTTGGGCAGGCATCTGCGTGGCGGCAAGCGGATCTTCGTGGAGACCCACCACTGCGCCACCTCACCGCCTGCCGCCTACATGGCACCGCTGGCACCGCTGGCCAGGGCGCGTGTCGACACGAAAGGGAGCGGTGACGGACGAGACAGGGCCCTCCCCCATCCCCGATAAAGCAAGGACACCTAAGCAAGGCGCATTAAAAGCGCCTTGTCATGTAATGCGAGGGATAAACTCGCATCACTGTACCCTTTCCACCTCCTGTGTGCCACTGTGGCAACCCCTTTCCCTATAAAAGGAGGCCCAAGGCGACCATGAGGAGGATTCGGCTTTTTGGAGCTCCTCACGCCCCATTGCTATTTCAAGAACACAGATAAACAAACCACCAAAGCAGGAGTAGGGTTTTACGCATCCTCGCGGCCCGAACCTGGATAAGGAAACCGTGTGCTATCTGCTTGATCCGCTCTTCTCACGACCCAGCGCCCGCGACCGTAGTAGGGATTCTTGTGATCCCATAGGTGTCGTTCCACCGACATCTTTAGCGCGCCCGGGTAGAAGCGCGATTGTGAGAATCGGCTCTAGCAGTTAGTTCGGCGCTTCTTCATCCTCATGGCGCCCAAGAAGAAGATGACGGTGGCGGTTGTCCCGTCGGAAGTCGGACATCCCATCCCGACGCGGGTGAGCAGCGGACCGGCCGCAGAAAGGACCCGGGGCGCCGTTCACGAACACCAAAACCGTCCCAGCAACCGAAGTTTGGGAGGTGGCGATGTTCGTGTGCCTGGTAACGGGCCGCACGCCGCCAAATCCAAAGACGGAGCCAGGCCCTCCGCGGGTGGCGCGGGGCCTTCCAAGATTGCTGCCACCCGCCCAAGGCGGCGAGGGTTTCAAGACTCCACGCCCGGCGCCGACGGCGCGATTTAACAGCGTAATCACGCCGAGGACCCCGGCGTCGCCGCGGAAAGAGCCCCGGCGCCACTCCGGGATTTAGAAGACCTGCCCGCTCGCCGAGGTGCTGGTGAAGATGGCATGCGACCATCGCGGGGTCGTGATAGAGCTCGCCGACATGGTCAAGTCGAAGCAACGCTGCCGCGATCCGTGCAGGTTTCGCTACCACCAACGCCAGCAGAAGCCCTGGCGCGTGCGCAGTTGCTCCTCGATTTTCCTCCCACTACGGGGAAACTCGACGAATGGAGAGCCACTATCCGAAGCCTTGTTGCGGTGGCCAACAAAGACAAACCGAGTCCGGTGGAGCCCCCGGGTCGACGCTCCTACGGAGTCCCATGCACCAGTGGCAGGAGAGCCGGCGGTGCCGCGACCACGGTGCACTCGCCTCCTCCTCGCCCGGTACTGCGGACGCCAGCCCGTCGCGACGTTACGGGCGATGAAATCTCTGTAGCATCGTCCGACCCGCGGGCCCACTGTGACCAGCGCCAAGTTCTTCGGGAACGAGAACATGAAGACGCCGAACCACTATCGGCGCCGACGCGAGCGCGCCACCAATCGACAGCGGCAGGCTGCTGTGAGCCACCCCGACCTTTGGAGAGCCACAGAGGCCTACCTTACGAGATAGGTTGTCCGGCTTTTACCCATGAGCTGCGGCAGTTCCAGTGGCCCACTCACCGCACCTTCAAACCCGACGTGGGCAAAAAGTACAGCGGCAAGACCAACCCGTCCGAGTTCCTCAGCATCTACACCATTGCGATGCAAGCTGCCGGAGCCCGCGACGATAAGGTGCTTGCGAATTACTTTCCGTTGGCTCTTAAACCCAACACATGTCAAGGTTGATGCACTTGCTGGTGGACTCTATTTCCTCCCTGTCGGATTTGTGCCATGAGTTCGTGGGCGCCTTTACTGGAGGCCACCAAGCCCATGGCCAAGCAAGCGACCGACACGTCATTCCCCAGACAGGAGGCGAGAGTCTCCGCAAGTATATACAGAGGTTTAGCCGGGTACAGTACAATATCCCTGATGTTCACCATGCCGCCATCATCAGCGCGTTCCATCAGAACGTGCGTAACCGCAAGATGTGCGAAGAGTTGGCAATGAACAAGGTGAAAGATGTAGCAGAACTCTATGTTCTTGCCGGCGGATGTGCCGGGCTGAAGAGGGAAGGAAGTACCCCGGCGAAGATGTCGGCGTGGAAACCGACTCCTCGGATGAGGATATTGCCGCCCCGGTGAAGAAAGGCCAGCGCCGCAACAGGAAGCGCAAAGGAAAAGTTGTGCTTGCCGTCGAGGGATCTGATGATGCCGGCTCCACCAAGAAAACCAAGGCAGATGACCCCGGCAAGGAAGTTGCCGGATGTGTCGCCTGCCGGGCCTTGGCGGCTGCCGAGAAGCCAGGAAACTCCGACAAGCGATACTGCAAGATCCATCGCACCGAAGGCCATGCTCTCCAAGACTGCCGACAGGTTGAGCTCCTCGCTGAGAAGCAGAGGGCTGAGTATGAGAGGCGGGACAAGGAGAAGGGCCCAGACGATGCCGAGGGGTCCGGCAAGAAGCGTGACGGCCAGGCGGGCCGTCGCGGCAAGGATAAACAACAGGAGAGGCCGGCCCGAGGCCGTGACAGGAAGCTAGAAGACGACGATCATGAAGAGGACGACGAATCCGGCGACCAAGAGTTTCAGAAAGCTACAGAGGCCATGTGCGTCAACGGCGGCGCCTCGCTGCATACTTCTCACCGCCGGCTTAAGCGATTGGTGCGCGAGAGATTACAGCGGCGAGCCGTCGTTTGATGCCCAAAGGCGGCTGAAGTGGTCCAAAGACACCTATCATTTTTGACTGAGGACCACCATGATCGCACTACTGCGGTCGGGTGCTTGCCATTGTTGGTTTCACCAACAATACGCAACCTCAAGGTGACGAAGATGCTAGTTGATGGCGGGGCCGGTCTGAACTTGATCTTGCCTGCCGTGATCGAGAAACTGCAGATTCCTGATGGAGACCTCGAAGAGACGGGCACGTTTCAGGGGGTCAACCCGGGAAGAAGCCAACCCAAGGGAAAGGTCACGCTGCCCGTGACTTTTGGAAGCAACCTGAACTATAGGATGGAGAGGGTCGTGTTTGATGTTGCCAAGATCCCCTTGCCCTACAATGGGATCCTTGGCCGCCCAGTGCTGGCCAAGTTCATGGCGGCGTCACACTACGCCTACAACACCTCAAGATGCGGGACCTATGACAATCATCACCATCCCCTTCGATAAGAAAGATGCGCTGATTTGCGCTGACCAACTATACCAGCAAGCTGTTGCGGCAGCTGCCGCCACTAGAGCACTTGCTCCTGCCGCTGGGACCTCGGGAGGGAAGAAGAAGAAGAAGACCGGTGAGACCTCGCACACCCACTCCGGCAAGCGCACCTCTTCGGAGTGTAGAGCTGCCGTCGAGGACGTGCCAGAGAGCTCCACCGGCGGAAACAAGAAGCCCAAGCGAATCAAGGATGTGCGTCGGCTTGCTGGTTGCGTCGCCGCCATGGGCAGGTTCATTTCCAAGTCTGCCGAGCGCGCCCTTCCCTTTTTCAAGATCCTGAAAAAGGCGGGCCCAATGGAGTGGACGCCAGAAGCCGAAGCAGCATTGCAAGGTTTGAAGAAATACCTCTCTTCCGCGCCAATACTAGTTGCGCCTAGGCCACAGGAGCCGTTGCTGCTATACCTGGCGGCAACGGACCAGGTGGTCAGCGCCACACTAGTGGCGCAGAGAGAGATTGACGACAAGGTGATGGCAGCAGCAGAGCCCGACACCACCAATGCAGAGACGATACAGCCAGTTGAAGTGCCGCCGAAGAAGAAAATGATGCAGCACCCGGCTTACTTTGTTAGTTCCCTCCTGCAGGGGGCTAGATCAAGGTACTCGGCGTCTGCGAAACTGCTCTTCGCCTTCTTATGGCCTCGAGGAAGCTGCGTCACTACTTCCGTGCACACGAGATCACTATCGTCACTCGCTTCCCTCTGCAATGGATATTGCACAATCCGGATGCTGTGGGAAGAATTGTGGAATGGGCACCGAGCTGTCCAGCTTTGGCCTCAAGTTTGAAAGTACTTGACGATTCAGAGCCGAGTCCTAGCGGAGTTCATTGCAATGGACTGCAACGCTGACGAAGAAGCCCAAGAGATCGCTCTCCGTGCAAGGAGGCATGTTGTGATTGGATCATGTACTTTGATGGAGCTTTCTCCTTACAAGGCGCTGGGGCTGGCGTACTACTTGTCGCGCCCACCGGAGAGCACCTCAAGTACGTGATCCAGATGCACTTCCCCAGGGAGGTGTCAACAAACAATACGGCAGAGTACGAAGGGCTGCTTACCGGTCTTAGGATCGCGGCGGACCTCGGAATCAAGAAACTCATCGTCAGGGGGGGACTCGCAGCTTGTCGTCAAGCAAGTCAACAAGGATTACCAGAGCTTGTTGATGAAGGCCTACGTCGATGAAGTGAGAAAGCTGGAAGAGCATTTCGATGGTATACAGGCTGAACACATTCCCCGAGCAGAGAATGATATCGCCGATTACCTGTCAAAATGCGCTGCCCTCAAGCTACCTGTGGAACCAGGTACCTTTGTGCTTCAGCTAACTCAACCATCCGTTGATCCATCAAAATAGCAGAATAAGAGGGGGAAATTAGGGCCCGGCAAGTACCTTCCCGCCGAGCTCCCCGGAGCCGCCGGCAAGGATGTTGCCGGGATCTTGAAACCATACGGACGACGGCCCAGCTCCGGCGGAGCGTCAAGCTCTTGCCGTCGAGACAGCCGCTCCTATAGTGGAGGAAATGACTTTAGTCATCGCTGTCGAGCCCCAGGCTCCAACGTGGGCACAGCATACCGTCTGATTCCTCCAAACAGGGGAACTTCCTGAGGAGCAGGAAGAAGCGGAAAAAGTAGCCAGTCGCTCTACCATGTACTAGTTCATCAATGACGTCCTGTACAGAAAGAGGCCAAACGGTGTGAAATTGAAGTGTATACCTTGAGAGGAAGGACTGGAGCTGTTGGCGGAGATACACAGAGGCATATGTGGGTCCCACATTGGGTCAAGGGCCCTTGCTGGCAAGGCATTTCGGCAAGGCTTCTTCTGGCCCACCGCCCTCCAGGATGCGACGACACTAGTCACCAGGTGTGAAGCGTGTCGGGTTCCATTCAAAGAAGCTTCATCAGCCAGCTCAAGCCCTTCAAACCATTCCTCTCTCCTGGCCCTTCTCGGTGCAGGGGCTCGACATCTTGGGCCCCTTCCCCCGCGCTGTCGGGGGCTTTGAGTACTTGTGCATTGAAATCGACAAGTTCACAAAGTGGCCGGAGGTGGAGGCAGTGAGGAAGGTCACAACTCAGTCAGCCGTCAAGTTCTTCAAGGAACTAGTGTGCCGTTTTGGTGTACCCAACAGGGTTATCACCGACAACGGCACATAGTTCACAAGCCGCACCTTCATGCAATATACTCAAGACCTCGGCAGCAAAGTCTGTTTCGCTTTCGTTGCTCACCCGCGAAGCAATGGTCAAGCTGAGAGGGCAAATGCTGAAGTAGTGCGAGGCTTAAGGACCAAGAGCTTTGACAGGCTGCACAGGAGTGGAAGGCACTGGATTGATGAGTTGCCGGCGGTTCTTTGGTCGATCAGGACGACGCCAAATCGAGCCACCGGCCAGACACCTTTTGCCCTTGCATACGGGCGTAAGCAGTTCTCCCCATCGAACTCATATCTGGGTCACCTCGAGTACTTGCTTATGACGAGCTTGAGCAAGAGCAACTGCGGCAAGATGACGCAATGCTCCTTGAGGAAGATCGTCTTCGGGCGGCTGTGAGAGAAGCACACTACCAGCAAGCCTTGCGCCGCTACCATAGCCGCAAGGTTCGTGCCCGAAGCCTTGAGGAAGGCGACCTTGTCCTTCGGCGCGTTCAATCGGCCAAGAATTCCAACAAGTTGATGCCAAAGTGGGAAGGCCCTTATCGGGTAATACGAGTCACCGAACTGGCGCGATCCGCTGGAGACCGAAGATACCGTTCTCGTGAGTAACTCTGGAACATTGAGCATCTTCGCAAGTTTTACCCGTGGTAGCGGCTTGCGGGCCCCGACAAGCCACCTTTTGTACAAGCATTGCCGATTATGCATGTAACCCTTTGTACAAAGCCGGTAGCAGACCACGAGCATAAATAAATGAAGCGCTGGCGCCCTAAGTTATAGCATGCATGCTAGGTCCAGTCTCTCCTTGGTTAGGGTTGATAGTGCTTAGCGGCGACTAACCCCTAGCTTAGAGGTCGAGTGTGTGTCCCTTTGCCGTTCTTTCGTCTTCTTTGGTTTGCAGGACTCACAGATATCCTTGCCGGATCATTTGAGGACGAAAAGAGAAGAGGGACAGACCGGCATCTAGACCCGACAAGCCAAGATTGCCGAGGGCTGCAAGTGCAAAGATTCACCCACGGCAAACCAGAGTTGCCGGGGATACAACTTTCAGATAAGTTCTTCATCCCTTATCATGCATTCCCTTAAGGACTGAGGTATGTGAAACCTCGTTTTTTCCCAAAACTACCGTGCTCCCCTAAAAACTCTAGGCCCCAGGGCTCGTTCCTGGGGCCAGGTTTGGTCGTAGTCGCGGCAGCAAAAGGATAAAACGAGGAGCCTGAACCCACCTCATCCCTGCCTCCGCCAAAAGCGTGAGAAAGGTCGAGCGAAATGGGAAGACGGCGGGGCACATTCGAAAGGAAATGTTTATCTTAGGGATATCAAGGATTTACTCCTTGTCGTGGGCTCTACCCAGAAACAAATGACCCGGCAAGCATCCCTTTTCCATTAAAAAAATTCCACTCAGGTACAGCCCATGGGGAATGAAAAACATGAATGATGGGATTACAAGTTTTAAATTCAGCTAAGGCCCAAAGGTTTACAAGCTAAAAAGAGATAAGGTGCCCGTAACCCCTATCTTGTCCCTCTCCTCAGGAGGCGGGTCAAGGAGGCGAAAATTGCAGAAGGGGCACCTAGGCGAGCTACGAGTGGCAGGAGACACCAAGAGAACATCTCGGTGGCCGTCCGAAGGCTGGATGGTGATGGCGGCGCCGGAAGCAGAGCTCGAAGACGAGGCGGCAGGACGTCAACACGCGTCGTAGGCGTCGGTACCCCCTTACTCTGATTTGACGGCCTTGCCGCCCGCCCTCTTCCTCTTCCGCAGCCTCCCAACGCCAGCCGCCCAAGGAGACGACCCCGAGAAGTTCAGGAAGCCGGCGACACGAATGATGGGGTCGCCGATTGCCGCCGCGGGCGCCCGACACCTAGTCGGACCCGTCATCCTGCCGCTTTGCTACCGCGTCATCGCTGCCGCTGTCCTCCTCGCCACTCCCGCCCGAGGAGGAGTCTTCGCTATCGAAGAGCTCTCCACGCAGCACCTTGCCCGAGTCCCGAAGCACCCGAAGACCTTGACGGAGAGGAGGCCGCCCTCCATCAGCTTGAAATGGAGAGTGAGCCCTTCCGTCAAGCGGTGGATATGAGCGAACGTCTTCCATCCTCGATAAATATACATCACGTGAGGGGCTGGGAAGTCGACGCGAACTCGCGTACCGCTGATCCAACAGCCCCTCATGTGCAGCCGCAATGACTCTGGCGGATCCAGCTCCATCTCCCGCGCGAATGGAGTCGGGAGGCAGAAAGGCGACGACGAGGCGGCCGGCGCAGCCTGACGAAGAACTCGCAAGGGTCATCCCCAACATGGCCCTCCATGGGGGAAGGAACTACTGGCGGAGGCGAGACCGGCGCGTCGCCCCGTTCTCCTCTTCCCTGAGCACCTCGGCCTCGCCCCCTCCCCCTTCCCCTCGCGGCTGGCTCTGCCACCGCAGGTGCAGGAGAAGGAAGGACGCGTTGTTGAGCGGCGACCCTAGCCGCCACCGTTGAAGGGCCAGGATTCCCTCTCTCCATGGCGGATGGAGGGGGGAGGGAGCAGAAGTTGAAGGAAGGAGAAGATGGAAGAATGCGGGACGCCATCCCCCCCCCCGCTCTTTATAAAGGAGCAGGTGGGGGCTCGGCCGCCCTTCGGCCAATCAAGACGCGGAAGGCATAGGGAACTGGGACCAACCCGCTGCCCCAGCCCGCGACGGCCCGGTTTCCCGCCTCCACCATTCGCCACCCCAAGCGCATGAGAACCACGTGGCAGTCATGTGGGACCAAGGCGACGGGTGAGGCGACCTCTCCCCACCCCGTGATCATGGGAGTGGGCGCCTTGAAGACCATGCCTCGGCCCGTTCGATAAATGGGCCGCCTCCACGCCTCCCTCCGTTTATGGGGAAGGCGCGAACCGCCCCCTTTACTACGACGTGACGCATGCGCGTAGAGCTCAGCCCCACGCATGCCACCCACGTCACGCATGCCTCCCCACGCCGAGCCACGCGCGGGAGGCATGGGAAGCGCAGCACGCGAAGAGACTTACCGCGGTAAAAACCACCCCGCCTGCCCGCGCACCGTTTTCTGGGCCTAGCCCAACGACGCGATTGCGCTTACGTGTGGCCCAAGCCGGGGCTCTGTCGGTGTACAAAAAGAGGGTGCACTTCTTGTACCCCTATAACTATGCACGGGCAGTCCGAGCCGCTGCACCACCGCAAGACCGAAAGCAAGGCAAGGGAGGTGAGCCAAGGTAAGGCCGAAGCTCGAAAGGAGCAGAACGACGCCAAGACCAAGACCACAAAGAGCAAAGGGGACGAAGCGGACTCCCCCGGCAAGACCCTTGCAGGGAGGCGGTTTTAGCAAACCCGGTAAGACCCTTGCCGTGGCAGCTCGTCCCACACCTACGGAGCGAATCACCCTTGAGTCCACTGCCCCCATGGGGCAAGGATTCGGGAGACATCCCCGTGGTGGCATGTAGATCTTTGTGAAGACATTCAAGATCAGATACACACTATAGAAGATGACGACCCTTGGCGTGATCCCTGCCAAGGAGGACCACAAGGCCCCGGCAAGAGCCTTGCCAGGGATGACAGCAGGCGCCACGGCAAGACCCTTGCCGGGGCTACGGCGAGGCCCTCACCAAGAACACCCGTAGGGCCACCATCAGGCCCATGCCAATCAAACCTCCACCACCGTTCACACGTAGCTGCTGACCCAACCAGTTGGGCAGGCACCTGCGTGGCGGCAAGCGGATCTTCGTGGAGACCCACCATTGCGCCACCTCACCGCCTTTTGCCTACATGGCACCGCGGGCACCGCTGGCCAGGTCGCGTGTCGACACGAAAGGGAGCGGCGACGAACGAGACAGGGCCCTCCCCCGTCCCCGATAAAGCAAGGACACCTAAGAAAGACGCATTAAAAGCGCCTTGTCATGTAATTTGAGGGATAAACTCGCATCACTGTACCCTTTCCACCTCCTGTGTGCCACTGTGGCAACCCCTTTCCCTATAAAAGGAGGCCCAAGGCGACCAGGAGGAGGATTCGGCTTTTTGGAGCTCCTCACGCCCCATTCCTAGTTCAAGAACACAGATAAACAAACCACCAAAGCAGGAGTAGGGTTTTACGCATCCTCGCGGTCCGAACCTGGATAAAGAAACCGTGTGCTATCTGTTTGATCCGCTCTTCTCACAACCCCGCGCCCCGCGACCGTAGTAGGGATTCTTGTGATCCCATAGGTGTCGTTCCCACCGACAACAATGTTGTGGGACCGTGATGTCAGGAAACCTGGAGGAAGCAAAAAAATTATAGTTGTATATAATGAGGCACTTGCGTACCTACGGCTATGGCCCTGGTGGGTCCCCACTTTCATCCTCTCCAAGTAAAGTCATCTCCTCATTCCTCATGTTCGTTGACCATGTTGACAATGCGAGACGGTTGCGCCACGGCGAGCGCAACAACTCGAAGGACAACGGAGAGGGCCATGCAGGCCCTACGGATGGTCTGATACAGCGCCAGCTGCTCATTCAGGAAGCCAGGATCATAGTGCCACATCTCCGCGATAGCATTGTCGTTCGCTTGTTAGCCGGTGCTCGTTGTGGAGACGGAGGTTGCAGCACAGGTCCTCTGCGCTGGTAGCTCTTCCTCCATTAGGGCGTCGAAGTGCGGCCATACCTGCTCTATGGTGAACACGGCATGAACCGGCTTGGACAGTGGCGCCGGCTCCTGGTCGGAAGCTATGCCCATCGTTTGATTGTTGTCGCTCAGCTCGGCGAGCTTGCTCGCGAGCCAGCATGTCCGGCTGCTGGACCGACCCACTGCCAAGCATGAGTCTGACCGCCCTGGCCCACCCAGACCGCCTCCCTCGCCCGCGCGTGCTTTCCGCCTGAAACGGTCAGTGCCGCCTGTGCCGCTTCCTGGTGCAGGCAATTGCTCCGCGTTCAAACGACACAAGTGTCGTTCATCCGTCCGTCTGTCGCCCACATTAATGATACCCGGTTGCCGAGGCGACTACTCCGGCGCCACCCGTCCGTCCCTCCGCCGCCCGCCATTGCTATATACTTCATCGCACTCCAGCGCTCTTCGGGACGGGCGGACGACGGACCACAAGAAGATGGAAGCCATTGTTGCTTACTGGCTAGCCAGCAGGAAGCCGGAGGACGACAATGTCCCAATGGAGAACATGGTAGTCGATGATCCGGAGCCAACCCCCTCCTCCGCACCATCCTCGCGGGTGCATTGCACCATGACCATCGGCGAGGCAAGTGCCCAATACATGGACATGGTGATGCAGAAGCGTCAGGAGCAGTTCCGGGAGGCGCAGGCCGAGGCCGCCTACAACCACCATTTCCTCCAGGAGCACTTGCACGCGGAGGAGCAGATCACTGCGGAGCGGGCGGAGCAGGAGGCGCTGCTCGACTCGTACCACGAGAGCCGCCTCGCGCGCTGCCGGTACCGCATGCGGGTGGTGGAGGTTGTGGCCGCCTACAAAGAGGGAGATGAAGCGGGCGAAGCGCTATTTGGCGAGACCAAGGACGAGGCAGAGGACTCCGCCGAGTCCCCGCTCCGCTGGCATCGACGAGGCCCTGCTCCGCCGAGGCCCCGCCGCGCCAACAACGAAGCAGGGAACACCGCCTGCTCCGCGAATGCCCCGCACCTCCGGCACCGAGGCGGAGGATTTCACCGGCTTCGGCGAGGCCCTGCTCCGCCAAGGCCCCGCCCCGCCAACAACGAGGAAGAGGACATCGTCGGCTCCGTCGAGGCCCCACCCCTCCGGCACCGAGGCGGAGGATTTCGCTGGCTTTGGCGAGGCCCTGCTCCCGCCGAGGCCCCGCCCCGCCAACAACGAGGCAGATAACATCGCCGCTCCGTCGAGGCCCCACCCTTCCGGCAACTAGGGGAGGATTTCCCTCGCTCCGCCCCGCCGGCAGCGAGACAGAGGACATCGCCGGCTCCGTCAAGGCCCCGCCCCGCTGCCAATGAGGCCGCGCCACACAGAAAATGAGGAAGAGTAGAACACGGTAGGTCGCCGCTGCTCGGGTCCAATTAAGGCCACTGCTGCTACCCTCCAGTTGAAGCCAAGCTTGGCGGGTTGACCATTGATGGCCGATTAGCTTCTTGGCGGCGACGTGGAGTCAGAGAGCTATGTTGGAGAAGGACGTTGCTTCAGTGAATTAACTGTAGTGCAGTTGGGTCACTGACATGTGGGCCCAACAGGCATCTGGCCCCCATGTCAGTGACCCAACTACAACTACAGCTAAGTCACTGAAGATTCTGCTCGGCTGAGCCGGACACGGGTGGGTAGCTTCGGTTAATTAATTATACCTCCAGCGCACCCATTTTTAGTTGAAGAATGTATGAAATGTAATGAAAGCCGGCATGTTTATATGAACTCCGGCCATGTGTGAATGAATTTAGTTTGATTAGTTCGAATTCTTTTATCACTAGCATCGGATGAACATGCCAAACAATACATACTAGCATTATTCCCAGGGTAATCACCTCGTTTGCAACAGTTTCACACGTACTCCCTCCGGTCCTTTTTAGTCTGCATATAAGTTTTGTCTGAAGTCAAAGTATCTCTACTTTGACCAATCTTATAGAAAAAAGTATCAGCATTCACAATGTAAAATCAACTGACTTGAAAGAAATCTAATATGCGAAGTAAAAAGGAACAGAGGGAGTACAAAAAGTTTGAGCAGCTTTTTAGCGTTCATGTACATTGCAATCAAACACACACATGCCTGGCAATTCATAGAGAACATTCAAAACAATCAATGATTATGCATCTCAGCGATTCACATTTCAGAGCCAATATTTACTTCATAACTAAAGAATAAAGAAAAATCGATCGATGCTGCTGACAGCAAAGGGCGTCCCATTCAAAAATATAAAATGCATGTCTTCTTGCTAACATCAATGAGAAAATTTTGACAAGGTTGTCCCATTCCAAAATGTCAAATGCGTGTTGTTTTGCATACATCAATGAGCAAACTTTGAAAAGGTTCTCCCATTCCAAAATATCTAATGCCTACAATTGTGGAATGGGCAGGGTTTGCCATCAGTTCGGATATTAACATGGCACCTCGTGCTAAATAAACCAGCTGTTCTTTTTGTGCAGTTCCACCAAAATCACCCAAATTCGCGCGTAGCTTGTATGATTTCGCCTTTTATATGTTGCAACGCCTTGAACATATCGGCACCTCCTTTCTTGTGGTGGAAATGAATGATTCCCATTGAAATCAAGCTGAGCACCCTTGTTTGCATAAATACAAAAAATGATTAGTAAAGCAAATTGTGTTATGAATTTACAGTTTAAACAGGCACCTACATGGTCTGTGTAGATGATGTCTACTACGCAACTTTATTCTTGTAGAGTCGTGTTGGGCCTCCAAGCATAGAGTTTTGTAGGATAGTAGAAATTTTCCCTCAAGTGGATGACCTAAGGTTTATCAATCCGTGGGAGGTGTAGGATGAAGATGGTCTCTCTCAAACAACCCTGCAACCAAATACAAGAAATCTCTTGTGTCCCAAACACACCCAATACAATGGCAAATTGTATGGGTGCACTAGTTCGGCGAAGAGATGGTGATAAAAGTGTAATATTGATGGTAGAAATATATTTTTGTAATCTGAATAAATAAAAACAGCAAGGTAGCAAATAGTAAACGGGCACAAAAATGATATTGCAATGCTTGAAAATGAGGCCTAGGGTTCGTACTTTCGCTAGTGCAATCTCTCAACAATGCTAATATAATTGGATCATATAACCATCCCTCAACGTGCAACAAAGAATCACTCCAAAGTTCCTATCTCTTAGAGAACATAAGACGGAATTGTTTGTAGGGTACGAAACCACCTCAAAGTTATTATTTCCGATCAATTTATCCTAGAGTTCGTACTAAAATAACATGAAGTTATTCTTTCTGATCGATCTAACCAAGAGTTTGTACTAAAATAACAAGAAAGCAAATTCAGATTCATAATATTCAATCCAACACAAAGAACCTCAAAGAGTGCCCCAAGATTTCTACCGGAGAAACAAACACAAGAACGTGCATCAACCCCTATGCATAGATTACCCCAATGTCACCTCGGGAATCCACAAGTTGAGTGCCAAAACATATATCAAGTTAATCAATATGATACCCCATTGTCACCACGAGTATTCATATGCAAGACATACATCAAGTGTTCTCAAATCCATAAAAGTATTCAATCCGATAAAACGAAATCTCAAAGGGAAAACTCAATTCATCACAAGATAGAGAGGGGAAAACACCATATGATCTGAATATATTAACAAAGCCCACGATACATCAAGATCGTGGCATCTGAAGAACACGAGAGAGAGAGAGAGAGAGAGAGAGAGAGAGAGATTAAACACATAGCTACTGGTACAAACCCTCGGCCATGAGGGTGGACTACTCCCTTCTCATTGTGGTGGCAGCCGGGATGATGAAGATGGCCACCGGAGATGATTGCCCCCTCTGGCAGGGTGCCGGAACGGGGTCTAGATTGGTTTTCGGTGGCTATAGAGGCCCGCGGCGGCGGAACTTCTGATCTAGGGTTATTTCTGATGGTTTCTCTATTTATAGGATTTTTGGCGTCCGTTTCACGCGAAGATGGGCCTCGAGGTGAGCACAACCCACCGGGGCGAGCTTGGCCCACCAGGTGCGCCCTGGCGGGTTGTGCCCTCCTCGTGGCTCTTCTGGCCCTCCCACAAAGCTTCGGGGATCTCTTTTGTTCCAAAAAAATCGTCAAAAAGTTTCAGCTCATTTGGAGAACTTTCATTTGTGCACAAAAAACAACACCACCGTAGTTGTGCTGAAAACAGCGTTAGTCCGGGTTAGTTCAAAAAAATGATATAAAGTTGCTATAAAATGATTGTAGAACATCCAAGAATGAAAATGTAACAGCATGGAACAATCAAAAATTATAGATGCGTTGGAGACGTATCAGCATCCCCAAGCTTAATTCCTGCTCGTCCTCGAGTAGGTAAATGATAAAAACAGAATTTTTGATGTGGAATGTTGCCTAACATGTCATCTCATATTCTTTTCTTTGTAGCATGGACATTTGGACTTTTATATGGTTCAAAGCAATAGTCTAGTTTTGACATGAGACTTAAATACTCAAGCATATCAACAAGCAACCATGTCTTTCAAAATACCAATGCTAAAATAAGTTATCCCTAGCCCGTCATGCTCAATCATTGATCCATTGATGAAACACATTCACATATTAGCTACACCCAATGCTAAAGTACGATCATAGTGCCTCCTAGTTGGTGCTTTATAAGAGAAGATGGAGACTCAAATTAAAAATAAAAATTGCATAAAGTAAATAGATGGGCCCTTCACAGAGGGAAGTAGGGATTTGTAGAGGTACCAGAGCTCAAAGCGAAAATTGAGAGATAAAAACATTTTGAGAGGCATACTTTTCCCACCAACAAAAACGACTTAGAGCTCCCAACACTTTCCATGCTAGATATATCATAGGCGGTTCCCAAACAAAAAATAAAGTTTATTCCTTTTTTCACCATACTTTCACTTTCCATGGCTAGCCGTATCCACGGTTGCCTTCCATACCAACACTTTCCAAGGAATTTATTATTTGAAAACATAAAGTAAATTCATTTTTCATTTCGGGACTGGGCATCCCTAATACCTTTGCCTTACTCTAGTGCAATGACAAGTGAATAAACACTCATTGTGAGAATAACACATCTAGCATGGAAAAATATTGGCCACCCCTCACCGCCTACTTAATGATGCGAGCACACAAAGAGAAATTTATTTTGAAAATTAGAGATGGCACATACAAATTTGCTTAGAACGGCAAAAGAATACCGCATATAGGTAGGTATAGTGGACTCATGTGGAAAAACTGGTTTAAAGGATTTTGGATGCACAAGTAGTGATCATACTTAGTGCAAAATGAAGGCTTGCAAAAGATTGAGAAACGACCAACCAAGAAACGAATAATCTCATAAGCGAGCATTGAGCATAATTAACACTGAATAATACACCACAAGTAGGATGTAATTGCATTGCATAACTATTGACTTTCATGCTTGCATAGGGAATCACAAACCTTAGCACCAATATTCTTACTAAAGCATAATTACTCATCAACATGACTCACATATCACATCATCATATCTCAAAACTATTACAAGGAATCAAGTTTATTTTGTCCAATGATCTTCATGAAAGTTTTTATTATATCCTTCTTGGATATCTATCACTTTGGAACTAATTTTCATATGTTGCTTTTGATAAGCTCAAACAAATTTAAGTGAAGATCATGAGCATAATATTTCTTTCTCCCAAATTAATTTTAGTGAAGCAAGAGAAAATTTCTACAAAAATATTAAAGCACATCATGCTCAAAAAGATATAAGTGAAGCACTAGATCAAATGACAAGCTACTCCAAAAAGATATAAGTGAAGCACTAGAGCAAATGCATAGAAAAGAGCTTCGTTGACGTGATGTGAGTGCCGCTTACCTAGCCTCCCTGACAACTATTTGAGGACTCTATTTTATTTAAAAAATTTCAGATCTAAGTATTTTATTAAAACAGCAAGCAAAACAAAACAAAATGACATTCCAAGAATATCACAACTCATGTGAAGAAGCAAAAACTTAGGCTCAAGCGATACTAACCGATAATTGTTGATGAAGAAAGGTGGGATGCGTGCAAGCATCCCCAAGCTTAGATGCTTGAGAAAATTTGAAATATTATCTTGGGATGCCTTGGGCGTCCCCAAGCTTGATCTTTTTGTCTCCTTAATTCCTTTTATATCACGGTTTCCCTCAATCTTAAAAACTTCATCCACGCAAAACTCAACAAGAACTCGTGAGATAAGTTAGTATAAACCAACGCAAATACTTTATCATTCTAGTGTAGCAAATCACTAAAAATTATTATTCAACATTGCATACTAAATGCCTCTGCATATTCAATACTCATATCCTCAAATAGAATCATTAAACAATCAAACATATGCAAACAATGCAAACATAACAGCAATCTGCCAAAACAGTACAGTGTGTAAATAATGCAATATTTATCGTACTTCCCTAACTCCAAAAATTATGAAAAAAAATTCCACACTTTATAAAATTTATCATATATTATTTTGCAAAAAGTTTCAGCATTTTATCACATTCTTACTTTTCTAGGGAATTTTTGCAACATCGATAAACTTTCTGTTGTCAAACAGCAACATGTAGACTTGTAAAATAAGCATGGCAAAGGCTATACTTGAATTTTTTTATTGAAATAAAAGATGCAAAACATTATTATAAATAACATCAATAAAATCCTAATAAAATAAATTGACGCTCTAAGCAAAACACATATCATGTGACGAATGAAAACATAGCTCCAAGTGAGGTTACCGATAATGTTGGAGACGAAAGAGGGGATGCCTTCCGGGGCATCCCCAAGATTACTTGCTTGGATCTTCCTTGAAAATCACCTTGGGGTGCCTTGGTCATCCCCAAGCTTAGGTTCTTATCACTCCTTATTCTCCTCAGATCAACATCTCACCCAAAACTTGAGAACTTCAGTCACACAAAACTTAACGGAACTTCGTGAGATAGGTTAGTATGATAAAGAGCAAACCATTTCACTTGGGTACTGTCAAAGACAAGAATCATAATTGTTTCCATACAATGACTACTGTAGCATATCATTTTCACAATTTATATTGAGCAATATAAGCCATAGAAACTAGGAAACAAGCAAACTATGCATTGAAAACAGAATCTGTCAAAAACAGAACAGTCTGTAGTGATCTGCGGAATAACCATACTTCTGCTACTCCAAAAATTCTAAAACAATTAGGACCACGTGAGAAATTTGTATATTAATCTTCTTCAAAAAGAATCAACTCAAAAGCACTCTTCTGTTAAAAATGTGAATTATTTTTGTGGGCGCATGATACGTCTCCAACGTATCTATAATTTTTGATTGCTCCATGCTATATTATCTACTGTTTTGGGCAATATTGGGCTTTATTTTCGACTTTTATATTACTTTTGGGACTAACCTATTAAACGGAGGCCCAGCCCAGATTTGTTGTTTTATGCCTATTTCAGTGTTTCGAGGAAAAGAAATATCAGACGGAGTCGAAACGGAACGAAATCAACTGGAGAAGTTATTTTTGGAAGGAAAGCCACCGGATAGACTTGGACTCTACGTCAGAAGATACGGGAGCTGTCCACGAGGGTGGGGGCGCGCCCACCCCCCTAGGGCGCGCCTCCCTGCCTCGTGGGGCCCCCGAAGCTCCACCGACGTACCCCTTGCACCCACATATGCCTACGTATCGTAAAACTTCATTAACAGAGATTAGATTGGGAGTTCCGCCGCCGCAAAACCTCCAGAGCCACCAAAAACCAATCGGGACCCTGTTCCGGCCACCACAGCCGGAGGGAACCCTCACGGTGGCCATCTTCATCATCCGGCGCTCTCCATGACGAGGAGGAGTAGTTCACCCTCGGGGCTGAGGGTATGTACCCGATAGCTATGTGTTTGATCTCTCTCTCTCTCTCTCGTGTTCTTGATTTGGCACGATCTTGATGTATCGCGAGCTTTGCTATTATAGTTGGATCCTATGTTTCTTCTCCCCCTCTACTCTCTTGTAATGGATTGAGTTTTCCCTTTGAAGTTATCTTATCGGATTGAGTCTTTAAAGATTTGAGAACACTTGATGTATGTCTTGTCGTGCGTATCTGTGGTGACAGTGAGATATCACGTGATTCACTTGATGTATGTTTTGGTGATCAACTTGCGGGTTCCGCCCATGAACCTATGCATAGGGGTTGGCACACGTTTTCGTCGTGATTCTCCGGTAGAAACTTTGGGGTACTCTTTGAGGTTCTATGTGTTAGTTGGATGAATCTGAGATTGTGTGATGCATATCGTATAATCATGCCCACGGATACTTGAGGTGACAATGGAGTATCTAGGTGACATTAGGATTTTGGTTGATTTGTGTCTTAAGGTGTTATTCTAGTACGAACTCTAGGGCTGTTTGTGACACTTATAGGAATAGCCCAACGGATTGATTGGAAATAATAACTTTGAGGTGGTTTCGTACCCTACCATAATCTCTTCGTTTCTTCTCCACTATTAGTGTCTTTGGAGTGACTCTTTGTTGCATGTTGAGGGATAGTTATATGATACAATTATGTTATTATTGTTGAGAGAACTTGCACTAGTGAAAGTATGAACCCTAGGCCTTGTTTCCTATCATTGCAATACCGTTTACGCTCGCGTTTATCACTTGTTACCTTGCTGTTTTTATATTTTCAGTTTACAAAAACCTATATCTACCATCCATATTGCACTTGTATCACCATCTCTTCATGAACTAGTGCACCTATACAATTTACCATTGTATTGGGTGTGTTGGGGACACAAGAGACTATTTGTTATTTGGTTGCAGGGTTGTTTGAGAGAGACCATCTTCATCCTACGCCTCCCACGGATTGATAAACCTTAGGTCCTCCACTTGAGGGAAATTTGCTACTATCCTACAAACCTCTGCACTTGGAGGCCCAACAACGTCTACAAGAATAAGGTTGTGTAGTAGACATCAAGCTCTTTTCCGGCGCCGTTGCCGGGGAGGTGAGTGCTTGAAGGTATATCTTTAGATCTTGCAATCGAATATTTTTGTTTCTTGTTTTAGCACTAGTTTAGTTTATAAAATAAAACTACAAAAAAATGGAATTGAGGTTGTCTCATACGCTTCATCTTTTTAATATCTTTCGTGAGTATGATGGAAAAGAAAATTGTGCCAAAGTGTTAGAAGAAGAATGCATTAAATTGTTTGGCACTAAATCTTTGAATGATGAGCATGATTGAAATGTTGTTAGTATGAACTCCTTGAATATCCATGATTCTAATGATATGCAAAGCCACAAGCTTGGGGAAGCTTTGTTTGATGATGATGATATTTTTGTCCCCCAAGCTTTGATGAGCAAATTTACTATGATAAAATCATGCCTCCTATCTATGATGATTATTCTGATGAAACGTATGCTATAAATAATAATGATAACCATGAAACTTGTCATCTTGATCTTAATTTTCAATCACATGATAGCTATTTTGTTGAGTTTGCTCCCACTATTATTCATGAGAAGAATTTTGCTTATGTGGAGAGTAGCAAAATTTCTATGCAAGTAGATCATGAAAAGAATGCTTTAGGTGCTGGTTATATTGTTGAATTCATTCATGATGCTACTGAAAATTATTATGAGGGAGGAACATATGCTTGTAGGAATTGCAATAATATCAAGTTTCCTCTCTATGTGCTTAAATTGTTGAAGTTATGCTTGTTTTGTCTTCCTATGCTTGTTGATTATTGTTCCCATAAGTTGTTTGCTCACAAAATCCCTATGCATAGGAAGTGGGTTAGACTTAAATGTGCTAGTCATATTCTTCATGATTCTCTCTTTATGTTTCAATTCATATCTCTTATGTGAGCATCATTGAAATCATCATACCTAGCTAGGGGCTTTAAACGTTAGCGCTTGTTGGGAGGCAACCCAATTTTATTTTAGTTTCTTACTTCTTGGTTCTGTTTAGTAATAAATAATCAATATAGCTTCTTTTTAGATGTGGTTTTGTGTTTTAATTAGTGTTTGTGCCAAGTAGAACCTTTGGGAAGACTTGGGTGAAGTCTTTATGATCATGCTGTAAAAAACAGAAACTTTAGCGCTCACGAAATTAGCTAGAACTTTTTATTGGAGAGTGATATTTAGTTTATTATTTTTGAATATGATTACTAGACAAATTCCTAAGGTCCGCCAATTTATTTTAGAATTTTTGGAGTTCCAGAAGTTTGTGTTAGTTACAGATTACTACAGACTGTTCTATTTTTGACAGATTCTGTTTTTCGTGTGTTGTTTGCTTATTTTGATGACTCTATGGCTAGTAAAATAGTTTATAAACCATAGAGAAGTTGGAATACAGTAGGTTTAACACCAATATAAATAAAGAATGAGTTAATTACAGTACCTTGAAGTGGTGTTTTTGTTTTCTTTCGCTAACGGAGCTCACGAGTTTTCTGTTAAGTTTTGTGTTGTGAAGTTTTCAAGTTTTGGGTAAAGATTCGATGGACTATGGAATAAGGAGTGGCAAGATCCTAAGCTTGTGGGTGCCCAAGGCACCCCAAGGTAATATTCAAGGACAACCAAGAGCCTAAGCTTGGGGATGCCCCGGGTGGCATCCTCTCTTTCGTCTTCGGTCATCGGTAACTTTACTTGGAGCTATATTTTTATTCACCACATGATATGTGTTTTGCTTCGAGCGTCATTTTACTTTCTTTTTTTTGCTTGCTGTTATTTAGAATAGTGTTTTACATCTTTAGTTTCAATTAAAAAATTCAAGGATAGCCTTTGCCATGCTTATTTTGCTAGTATACATATTGCTGTTTGAAAACAGAAAGTTTACCGATGTTGCAAAAATTCCCTAGAAAAGTCAGAGAGTGGTATAATGTTGAATCTTTTTGCATATTGAGATATGATAAATTTATTACAGTGGGAATTTTATTTCATAATTTTTGGAGTTAGGGAAGTATTGATACTCTTGCATTCTTCACAGACTATACTGTTTTGGCAGATTGCTGTTATGTTTGCATTGTTTGCATATGTTTGCTTGTTTAATGATTCTATTTGAGGATATGAGTATTAAATATGCAGAGGCATTTAGTATGGAATGTTGAATAATAATTTTAGTGATTTTTTACAGTAGGAAATGATAAGGTTTTGCATTGGTTTATACTAACCTATCTCACGAGTTCTTGTTGAGTTTGTTGTTAATGAAGCTTTTGATAAAAAGAGAAACCATGATATGAGAGGAATTAAGGAGACACATAAGTTCAAGCTTGGGGATGCCCAAGGCACCCCAAGATAATATTTCAAGAAGTCTCAAGCATCTAAGCTTGGGGATGCCCCGGTAGGCATCCCACCTTTCTTCTTCAACAACTATCGGTTGGTATCGAGCCTAAGTTTTTGCTTCTTCACATGAGTTGTGCTATACTTGCAATGTCATTTTATTTTGTTTTGCTTGCTGTTTGAATACAATACCAAGATCTGAAATTACTTAATGTTAGAGAGTCTTCACATAGTTGTACAATTATTTAACTACTCATTGATCTTCACTTATATCTTGTTGGAGTAGTTTGTCATTTGCTCTAGTGCTTCACTTATATCTTTTAGAGCACAATGGTGGTTTTATTTTGAATAAATAGATGAACTCTCATGCTTCACTTATATTATTTTGAGAGTCTTAAATACCATGGTAATTTGCTTAAATAATCATAATATGCTAAGAATACAAGATTTGTAAGAATTCTTATGAGTGTGTTGAATACTAAGAAAAGATTGAAGCTTGATAATTGTTTTGAGATATGAAGATGGTGATATTAGAGTCATGCTAGTTGAGTAGTTGTGAATTTGAGAAATACTTGTGTTAAAGTTTGTGATTCCCGTAGCATGCATGTATGGTGAACCGTTATGTGATGAACTCGGAGCATGATTTATTTATTGATTGTCTTCCTTATGAGTGGCGGTCGGGGACGAGCGATGGTCTTTTCCTACCAATCTATCCCCCTAGGAGCATGCACGTAATACTTTTCTTTGATAAATTCTAGATTTTTGCAATAAGTACATGAGTTCTTTATGACTAATGTTGAGTCCATGGATTATACGCACTTTTCCTTCCTTCCACCATTGCTAGTCTCTCTAATACCGCGCACCTTTCGCCGGTATCATACACCCACCATATATCTTCCTCAAAACAGCCACCATACCTACCTATCATGGCATTTCCATAGCCATTTCGAGATATATTGCCATGCAACTTTCCACCGTTCCGTTCTTATGACACGCTTCATCATTGTCATATTGCTTTGCATGATCATGTAGTTGACATCGTATTTGTGGCAAAGCCACCGTTCATAATTCTTTCATACATGTCGCTCATGAGTCATTGCATATCCCGGTACACCGCCGGAGGCATTCATATAGAGTCATATTTTGTTCTAAGAATCGAGTTGTATTCTTGAGTTGTAAGTAAATAAAAGTGTGATGATCATCATTATTAGAGCATTGTCCTAGTGAGGAAAGGATGATGGAGACTGTGATTCCCCCACAAGTCGGGATGAGACTCCGGACGAAAAATAAAAAAATAAATAAAGAGAAAGAAAAGAGGCAAAAAAAGAGAAAAGGCCCAAATAAAAAAATAAAAAAATGAGAGAAAAAGAGAGAAGGGACAATGCTACTATCCTTTTACCACACTTGTGCTTCAAAGTAGCACCATGATCTTCATGATAGAGAGTCTCCTATGTTGTCGCTTTCATATACTAGTGGGAATTTTTCATTATAGAACTTGGCTTGTATATTCCAATGATGGGCTTCCTCAAATGCCCTAGGTCTTCGTGAGCAAGCGAGTTGGATGCACACCCACTTAGTTTCTTTTGTTGAGCTTTCATATACTTATAGCTTTAGTGCATCCGTTGCATGGCAATCCCTACTCACTCACATTGATATCTATTGATGGGCATCTCCATAGACCTTTGATATGCCTAGTTTATGTGAGACTATCTTCCCCTCTTTTTGTCTTCTCCACAATCACCATTCTATTCCACCTATAAGTGCTATGTCCATGGCTCACGCTCATGTATTGCGTAAAGAATGAAAAAGTTTGAGAACATCAAAAGTATGAAACAATTGCTTGGCTTGTCATCGGGGTTGTGCATGATTTAAATACTTTGTGTGGTGAAGATAGAGCATAGCCAGACTATATGATTTTGTAGGGATAACTTTCTTTGGCCATGTTATTTTGAGAAGACATGATTGCTTTGCTAGTATGCTTGAAGTATTATTATTTTTATGTCAATGTGAACTTTTGTCTTGAATCTTTCGGATCTGAATATTTATATCACAAGTAAGAAGAATTACGTTGAAATTATGCCAACTATCATTCCACATAAAAAATTATCCTTTTTTATCATTTACCTACTCGAGGACGAGCAGGAATTAAGCTTGGGGATGCTTGATACGTCTCCAACGTATCTATAATTTTTGATTGCTCCATGCTATATTATCTACTGTTTTGGGCAATATTGGGCTTTATTTTCCACTTTTATATTACTTTTGGGACTAACCTATTAACCGGAGGCCCAGCCCAGATTTGTTGTTTTATGCCTAATTCAGTGTTTCGATGAAAAGGAATATCAGACGGAGTCAAAATGGAACGAAATCAACTGGAGAAGTTATTTTTGGAAGGAAAGCCACCGGATAGACTTGGACTCTACGTCAGAAGATACGGGAGCTGTCCACGAGGGTGGCTTTAGGGCGCGCCCCCTGCCTCGTGGGGCCCCCGAAGCTCCACCGACGTACCCCTCGCACCCATATATACCTACCTATCGTAAAACTTCCAAAACAGAGATTAGATCGGGAGTTCCGCCGCCGCAAAACCTCCAGATCCACCAAAAACCAATCGGGACCCTGTTAGGCACCCTGGGAGGAACCCTCACCGTGGCCATCTTCATCATCCGGCGCTCTCCATGACGAGGAGGGAGTAGTTCACCCTCGGGGCTGAGGGTATGTACCAGTAGCTATGTGTTTGATCTCTCTCTCTCTCTCTCTCTCTCTCTCTCTCTCTCGTGTTCTTGATTTGGCACGATCTTGATGTATCGCGAGCTTTGCTATTATAGTTGGATCCTATGTTTCTTCTCCCCCTCTACTCTCTTGTAATGGATTGAGTTTTCCCTTTGAAGTTATCTTATCGGATTGAGTCTTTAAAGATTTGAGAACACTTGATGTATGTCTTGCCGTGCGTATCTGTGGTCACAGTGGGATATCACGTGATTCACTTGATGTATATTTTGGTGATCAACTTGCGGGTTCCGCCCATGAACCTATGCATAGGGGTTGGCACACGTTTTCGTCGTGATTCTCCGGTAGAAACTTTGGGGCACTCTTTGAGGTTCTATGTGTTGGTTGGATGAATCTGAGATTGTCGGTGTACTAGAGTAGGGGTACCCTAGTATCCCGAACTTGTGCACGGGCAGTTGCAGCCTTCCGCGGCAAGGCTTACCGGGTGACCGCCAAGGTCCTGCGTGGTTCCTTTGGAGCCATTCAAGAACAAAGTATTCAAGCCAAGGAGACAAGGCCCCGGCAAGAGGATCTTGCCTGGAAGGCCACCCAAGGCACCTAGGAGACAAGGCCCCGGCAAGAGGAGCTTGCGGGAAGGCCCGATGAGCGACAAGCTTTGGACGCGACAAGACAACAACGCGGCAAGGCGCTTGCATGCGGAGACCACCACTCTGTACTGCGCTCCGGCACATCCACTAACGTGTCATACAGGACCTTTCCGGTAGCGCGTGGCAAGAGGTCTTGCGGTGAGCGCCTTGATGGCAAGCGGCGCCGACAAGATTGCCATCGTGGCAAGTGGTGGCGCCCACAGCGGTCCCTTTACTGCCTTTATTAGGGTGACATAGACGGGCATTTAATGCCTTTGTCCCCTGCCGTCGAGTTAGGTATGATACACTGTACAAGTAGCTGTACCAACCACTCCTTTTCCATTTTTACCCTTGTCTACGTTGCCACCTGTCGGAGACCCCTTGAGCATATAAAAGGAGGCCCATGCGCAACGTAGAGGGGAGAGAAAAGGTTCGAAGCCAGAGAACACTCACGCTCGGTCTCGTTAGCAGCTTGTGTGTACTGTAGCACTCAGCGCTCCTGAGCAAGAACTCAATACACTCAGACATGCAGCAGTAGGAGTGTTATCTCTCCGGAGAGCTCCGAAGCTGGGTAAACTGCTCGTGTGCTTCGCCTTGATCTGCTCTTCGGGCGACCCCCCCCCCCCCCCCCCCCCCCGCCGAACCGAAAGGGGCTCCGTCCGCTGGTCCCATAGGTGTTCGTGGGCCAGATCAGCCTCCCCGCCATCTTTCGCGCGCCAGGTAGGGGACGTCGAGATTGTGTGAACCTGATCCGGCGTCCATACGAGCTAGATCTTCATCATCTTCATTGACATGCCACCGAAGAAGAAGGCTTCGGCGGCAGATGTTCCGCCCGCGTCGAACCCACCACCACCGGAGCAAACGGGTGGTGGGGTAGACGCCGGCGGAAGAATGGACGTCGACGGGGGAGCCCACGGTGCTGCCAAGTCCAAGGATAAGGCTGCGTAGACCTCGGCGTCCGTACATGCACCGCGCCCATCTCAGGAGGCGCGGGACCGACAGCCTCATGGTATTCCTGGCATACATCGCCGTTGGACCAAGATCGAGCTGGTGGATCTCGGGATGCTCAAGACCAGCATGCACGCCAACATCTTTGGCGCTGAAGCGAGGCATGGTCGCTGGACGGGATCTTGCTCCTTCTAACATAGTTAGAAGTCCGAGCATATCCGCTCCTCGCCTCCGATTCGCCATCGCCGCCCACCACTCCAGCAAGCTTTGGCGAGAGCTCAACTGCTCTGGATTACCCTCCAACAGCCGACAAGGTCGATGAATGGAGGGCCACCATTCGTAGTCTCATCGGCTTTGCCAGCGGCGGCGCTCCGCGGCAGCCGAGTGCATCGCTGCCGCAGCGGCGAGACTGCCAAGCACGAGCCGGTGGCGGCAAGAACCGGTGGGGGTGCAACCACCATGCACTCTCGCCCGAAGGCCAAGATCGCCGACTCGTCGGATCCACCTCGACAGCGACTCCACCGCATCGCCGGATCCACGAGCTCGTCGCGATCAGCGCCAAGTTCTTCACGAACGACAAGAAGAAGACGCTCGAACTCGTGATCGAAGCGCCAAGAGAAGCGCGGCGTCAATCCGGACCAGCCGCTGGGCCCTCTGTCGACATGCATGCGCCCGAGAGAACCAGCGACTTACCCGTCTGTGATGGGTTGCCCTGCGTTCACTCGTGAGCTGCGGCAAGTCCAAAGGCCCAGCAAGAAGAATTTCAAGCCGACGTGCAGAAGAAATGCGACGGCAAGACGCATCCGTCGGAGTTCCTCAGCATCTACACCATCGCGGTGCAAGCTGCCGGGGCGAGGCGACAAGATCCTGGCCAACTACTTCCCGGCGGTGCTCAAGCCCAATGTCGATCCTGGCTCATGCACTTGCCGGACAACACCATATCCTCTTGGGCAGATCTATGCCATCGGTTTGTTGGCGCCTTCTGATGACCACAAGCCCCATGGCTAAGAAAGCGACCTTCATCTGCCGCCCGGAAGGAAGGAGAGCCCTAGCAAGTACATTCGTAGATTCAGCCGCGTCAAAGACAACATCCTAGATGTCCACCTGCCGCTGGTAATCAGCGCGTTCCATCGAGCGTGCGAAACCGCAGGATGCGGAGGAGATGGCGATGTGCAAGATCAAAGGCGTCGATGAGCTATATGCCCTGGCGACAAGTGTGCGCGTCTTTGAGGAAGGGAGGAGACTCCCCGGAGAGAATACTGAAGCAGGAGGATCTGATAGTGAGGAGACCGCCCCGGCAAAGAAAAACCGGCGGCGGAACAACATGAAGAAGAAAGGCAAAGATGTGCTAGTTGTTGAGCAGTCCGGCAACGGAGGTGGCGCCAAGAAAGCCAAAGCTGGTAGCTCCGGCAAGGAGGTTGCCGCTTCACCAACTGCCGGTATGGCGGTCGCCGAGAAGCGGGGCGGCTCCAACAAGCGATCTTGCAAGATCCACCGCACCAAGGGCCATGACCTCCGGAGCTGCAAAAGGTCGAGCAGCTTGTCGAGCAGCGAAGGCTGAATCTGAGCGATGCGACAAGGAGAAGGCCCAGAAGGTGCTGGAGGAGCTAGCAAGAAACGCCCCGGCCGAGGAGGACGCCGCAGCAAGGCCAAGCAAGCAGCGGCAAGGAGACAGACCTCCCAGCGCCGCGACAAGGATGAAGACGACGACGATGATGAAGACATGGATGATGACGAGACCGATGGCGGGAGTTCGAGAAAGCCACGGAGGTCCTGTGCATTGGCGGTGGTGCTTCTCTGCATACTTCACACCGCCAGCTCAAGCGGTGGATGCGGAAGTCAATGCGGCGTAACCATCCATCGAGTCACGCAAGCCTCTGAAATGGTCCAACACGCCTATCATCTTTGATAGTGCGGACCACCCTGATCGTGTAACTGCGGTCGGGTGCTTGCCGATGTTGGGTTCACCAACTATCCGCAACCTCAAGGTCACTAAGATGCTAGTTGACGGCGAGGCGGCTTGAACCTGATCTCCTCCGCGGTGCTCGAAACTCCGGATCCACGATGGCGAGCTCGAAGAGACCGCACATTCAAGGAATCAATCCGGGAAGGAGCAAGCGAAGGAAAGATCACGTTGCGGTGACATTTGGCGGCGAGTTGAACTTCAGGACTGAGAGGGTCACTTTTGACGTTCTTGACTTTCCATTGCCTTACAATGGGATACTTGGTCGTTCAGACTCGCCAAATTCATGGCAGCCTCTCACTATGCATACAACATCTTTGAAGATGCCGGGCCCGATATGTGTCATCTCATCCCTGGCGACAAGAAGGATGCTCTTATCTCTGCGCCCGGCAAGATCTACCGGAAGCAGCGGCGGCTGCAATGATTGCAAGCCACTTGTCTGAAGCTCCGGCGAAGAAGAAGACCAAGTCCGACAAGAGCTCGATGCCCACTCCGGCAAGCGCACCTCTTGAGTGCTGCGCTACCATCGAGGCGCACCATCGAGCTCCACCGGCAAGTGTAAGAAGGCGATGGCAGCTCGACCGGAGACCAAGAAGGTGTCCGCCAAGGAGGGCGGCACCGGTGGTACCTTCACCATCGGTGCCACTCTCGACCCTAAATAGGAAGGCGTGCTCGTTGCTTTCTCTGGGCGACGTCGGCGTGTTTGCGTGGAAACCGTCGACATCCCGGTGTTCCCAGGAAAGTAATTGAGCACCATCTTTCCGCTTGACCTCATCTGTGCCCGTCAAGCGAGAAAGTCGAAGAAGCGAGCGTTGGGCGCCAAGAATTCATCGCGAAGAAATCAAGAAATTGGAAGCAGCAGGCCTTGTCAGAGGAGTGCTCCATCCTACGTGGTTGGCCAATCCTATAGTTGTACGCAAGGCAAACGGGAAATGGACGCTTTGTATCGACTTTACCGATGTCAATAAAGCTTGCCCCAAAGACCCATTTCCCTTGCTGCGCATCGACCAGATTGTTGACTCCACGGCCGGATGTGATTTGCTTTCATTTACGGATGCATACTCGAGATATCATCGAGATCTTCATGGCGTAAGAGGATGAGGAGAAGACCGCATTCATCACCCCATGTGGCACATCTTTGTTTCGTCACGGATGCCTTTCGGATTAAAGAATGCCGGTTCAACATTTGCAAGAGTAGTCCATGACGCTTTTGAGCCACAAATGCACGTAAATGTGGAAGCCTACATGGATGACATAGTGGTCAAAAGCAAGGACAAGGCGACTACGATTCAAGATTTAGACGAAACCTTTGCAAATCTGCGCAAGATCAACCTCAAGCTCAACCCTGAGAAGTGTGTGTTTGGAGTCCTTTCCGGCAAGCTTCTCGGGTTCTTCGTGTCTCAGCGGGGAATTGAAGCCAATCCCGACAAGATCAAGGCCATTGAGCAGATTGAAGCACCAAAGCGCGTCAAGGATGTACGAAGACTTGCTGGTTGCGTAGCTGCTCTCAGCAGGTTTATCTCTAGGTCTGCTGAGCGCGCCCTGCCATTTTTCAAAATTTTGAAAAAGGTAGGTCCAATGAAATGGACTCCCGAAGCGAAGGCTGCTGCAGACTTGAAGAGATACTGTCCTCCACTCCAACACTTGTCGCACCTAAGCCACAAGAGAAGTTGCTTTGCTATATATAGCGGCAACCAATCAAAGTGGTTAGTGCTGCGTTAGTAGCGGAGAGGGAGGCGGATGATAAGCTAGCAACCATGGCGAGATGCATCCGGCGACGGCGAGGGCTTCACCGGCAAGCCCTGGTCCCGACAAGGATGGATCTACTGTGACGCATGAGAAGATGCGAAAAGAATGGTGCAGCGCCCAGTTTACTTTGTCGGTTCCCTTCTGCGGGGGCTAGGTCAAGGTACTACGGTGTACGTAAATTGCTTTCGGCCTCCTCATGGCCTCGAGAAAGCTGCGCCATTACTTCGAGCACATGAGATCACGATGCGTCACTGCGTTTTCCGCTAAAGAGGATCTTGCAAAATCCAGAGGCAACAGGCGGGATTGTCGAGTGGGCACTTTGGAACTGTCAAGCTTTGGCCTCAAGTTTGAGAGCACTTCAACTATCCAAAGCGAGCATTAGTGGAGTTCATAGCAGAATGGGCGCCAACACAAGATGAAGAAATTCGTAAACGAGCATCTCCGTCAAGGAAGCAAGCAAAGAGTGGCTGATGTACTTTGATGGTGCCTTCTCGCTACAATGCGCTGGTCTTGGGCGTGCTACTTGTTGCACCCACCGGAGAGCACCTCAAGTACGTAGTCCGGATGCACTTTCCCAAGGAGCAAGCAACAAACAATACTGCAGAGTATGAAGGTTTGCTTGCCGGTCTCGAGATCATGATGAGACCTTGGGATCAAGAAGCTCATTGTCGGGTGACTCACAGCTTGTCATCCGCCAAGTGAACAAGAGTTATCAGAGTCCGTTGATGGAAGCTTATGTTGATGAAGTGAGAAAGCTAGAAGAGCACTTTGACGGCCTACAAATGGAACATGTTCCAAGAGCTCAGAACAACATTGCTGATTGCCTATCGAAGTGCGCTGCACTTAAGTTACCTGTGGAACCAGGGATTTTTGTGCTCAAGCTGACTCAACCGTCTGTAATGCCATCAACCGGACAGGGCAAGAAGAGGAAGTTGATCTCTGGTGACTATTTTCCGGCAGAGCTTCCCAAGTCGCCACAAGAAGGTCCTCAAGATCAACACCAAAGGGTCTTTGAGGAGCGATGCTGCTCCGGCAAGCCCTAGGGTTTGTTCCGTTGAAGCGACGCTCCCGACAAGTTTTGCTCGGCAAGCTTGCCGGGAACGTCAAGCTCGGCTGAGCCGCGAGTTCTCGGCTGTGGAAGCGAGATGTTCCCGCAGCAGCAGATGTGCCTTTAGTCCTTGTTGTCGAGCCGCAAGCTCCGGCATGGGCACAAAGAGATTGTCCGTTTCCTTGACGAGAACTTCCCGAAGAGCAAGAAGAAGCGGAAAGAGTAGCCCGGCGATCAAGTATGTACCGGTTTGTCGACAACACCTTTGCATGTAAGAAGACTCAACGGTGTGAAATTGAAGTGTATTCACCGGGAAGACGGACAAAAGCTGTTGGCGAAGATACATGGAGGCATATGTGGTCACCACATTGGCGCGAGCACTTGCTTAAACCAAAGCGTTCGGCAAGGTTTCTTTTGGCCGACAGCCCTCCGTGATGCAAGCTGCGAAGTAACCAAGTGTGAAGCGTGCGAGTTCCATTCCAGCGAGATACACCGGCCAGCTCAAGCTCTCCGGGCGATCCCTTTATCACGGCCATTTTGATGCAGGGCTCAACATCCTCGGCCCCTTTCCCCGAGTTGTCGGGGCTTTGAGTACTTATGCGTTGCAATCGACAAGTTCACAAAGTGGCGGAAGTGGAAGCGATGAGGAAGGTGACGGCCTGCGGCCGGTCAAGTTCTTTAGGTCGATTGTTTGCCGTTTCAGAATCCCTAACAGGATCATCACCGACAACGGCACGCAATTCACGAGCCACACCTTCATGCAGTACGTCCAAGATCTTGGCGCCAAGGTCTGCTTTCCTTCTGTTGCTCATTCGAGAAGTAATGGTCAAGCGGAGAGGGCGAATGTTGAAGTCTTTGCGCGGGCTCAAGACCAGAATTTTCGACGAGCTGCACAAGTGCGGAAAGAACTAGATTGAGGAGCTGCCGGTGATTCTTTGGTCGATCAGGACGACGCCAAATCGAGCCACTGGCCAGACACCTTTCGCTCTAGTCTATGGAGCAGAGGTAGCTCTCCCCACGGAACTCGTATACGGATCACCTCGAGTGCTCGCTTATTATGAGCTTGAGCAAGAGCAGTTGCAACAAGATGACGCGCTGCTCCTTGAGGAGGATTGTCTTCAGGCTCTTTGTCTGAGCTGCTCGATACCGGCAAGCTTTGCGCCACTACCATAGCCGCAAAGTTAATGCGTAAGTCTCGAGGAAAGGCGACCTTGTTCTTGGTAGCGTTCGATCTGCCAAGAATTCCAACAAGTTGGCCTTGAAGTGGGAAGGCCCTTACCGGGTGAAGCGAGTCACTAGGCACTGGCGCTGTCCGCTTTGAGACCGAAGATGGCATTCCGGTGAGGAACTCTGGAACATTGAGCATCTTCGTAAGTTTTACTCAGAAGCGCGGTTGCCGGAACCTGTTCCGGCAACCAACTTTTGTACAAGTCTTGCCGATGTTGCATGTAATCCTTTGTACAAAGCCAGGCGCAGACCCCGTGCGTAAGTAAAGCTAATGTGCTTCGCACATCTTGTCAATTTCATGCTTTCTACTTCTATTTTGCATGTGTTATCTGACACTTTGTGCAGCACCTACTCCCGGTAAGCAATAACGAGCCATAAGGCTCCATATCTTTATTTTCTCTTCTTTCTCTTTCTCAAAGAAAGGAAGGTTCCCTCGCCCACAAGTTTGCCGGGGGGAAAGGAGAAGATAATGGTGTGGACCAAGCGTCGCTCAAGGAAGTGGTGTGGACCAAGCATCGCTCAAGGAAGTCTAGCCTTACCGGGAAGCAAGCAGCCAGAAAAAGCTAAGTTGCTAAAGTTTGAGCAATCAGTTTTAAAATTTTTAAGTTATCTTCCTCGAGCAATCGTGCCATTGTATGGAAAACCTGTCGCGGAGGAACCAACTCGTAGCTAGTTGCGCCCTTACTTTGTTTCGAGTCCGCTCAACAACTTAAGTGAGCTGCGACTAGTTGCGACAAGGTTTCTTGTCGGTAGCAACACCGCCGGCCGACGTCCCTTTTCAGCGCTCATGCGGCCAGTGCCTGTGACAAGTTCCCTAAAAGCGTGAGGGCAAAAACATACAAAGGAAGGAACCAAGTAAAGGAAATAACATAGCAATTGCTACCCGAAATAGAGTTATATTACAAGATAGCTTGTCGCAGCTCTAATAGATTGTTCTCATAACATGACCAGCAGCGGCAAGAAAAAGAAAGCGGGCGGCCTAATCTACGCGATCGCCCTCAACCCTCTTGATCCCGCTCACCACTGTCCACGATGGAGTGCGACAAGGGTCTTGAGCGCTTCCACATCGACATCCGGCGGCAAGGACTTGAGGGCGTTGGTGAGGTTGAGGCCTGGGTTGCGGAAGGCCACCTTCATCGGCACCTTTTGAAGAGCTCCAGCGGTCTGGCGCGACTCCTCGGCCAGCTGCTTTGGGATTTCTTCTCGAGTCATTTGGAGGGCCGTCCCACGCCCTTGAAGAACAAGCTGAGCTTGGCGGCTGGGTCGGAGGTGCTCATCGGAGGAATATCCAAGATCCTCCATCCCCAGCTGCGCCCGGCTCCACAGCCGATGGCTGCAGAACATCCACGAGACCCTCGGTCCAAAGGTGCTCCACATTCTCCCTAAAGGTATACTAGGCAGCAAGCACTCGCCCGGCCGGCGCCTCGTCGGCCTTGATCTTCTCCTTCAAGGCCACCTCCTGCTCCTCTGGCGCCGTCCCACCGAAGTCAAGGTGGTCGGCTTCAACTCAAGATCTGCGTTAGAGTTCTTGGCGGCGCCGAGCTCCTTGCTCCTCTCGGCGAGACGGCCTCATGGCTTCGCCAAGAGTGTAGGCATCCTTATCGCTCATGCTTGAGTGCAGCAAGATCCTCGCCGCTCTCCTTGAGATTGGCCTCCGGCTGCATCACCTTCGTCTCCGGCTCCTTCTTGGCGGCCTCGGCATGCAGCGACATCCTTTGCTTCCTTGAGAGCCCCGCCAAATGTTTGCTCACGTGGCTAGATCCTCCTCATGGCTGTCAAGATTAACCTTCCTCTGCGCCAACTCGCCTTCCTGCAAGCAGATAGCTTCTCGGCGGCAAGCCGCTATTGCTCCTCGGCTTCAGCCTTCTCGAGGAGGAAGGCTTTGCGCTCCTCGGCGTCGCTCCCGCTCCTCTGCCAAGGACCAGAGCTTCCTGGTTGAGGCCCGGAGCTCCTCCACGCTCCTCGATGTCTGCTCCGCCTTCGCGACAAAGCGCTTCCCGGGATTCCAGCTTGGCTTGTCGGTAGCGGTAGAGCGACGATAGCTTCCGGCAGGCTGCTCCTCTCGGACTTCATGCTGCTGCTGTTTGGTGCGTCGACCAGCGTTAGTCCAGCGGAGGCGAGCAGCTCTTCATCAAAAGTTTCTCCTTCGGCCGGCGCCCTGGAGCTCCACGCCCATGGGAGCTTGATGAAGACGCCATCGCCGACCTTCAAATAGGCGTCGGGCTGGGGCTCTTCGGAGCCCGACGCTTCCGCAGCGGCGGAGGGATCGGCGGTCGGCGTAGCGCCTGGTGCTCCTGCGGCCTCAGGGCCGTCGGTCACGATCGCCGTACCCTCGCCCGGCTTCTGGCGGCAGCTTTGGCGGCCTCTTCGTCGGCGGGCTCATCGCGCCGACTTCTTCTCCGATGGCAGCGGCGTCGTCGATATTGCCAGCGTCCTCCTCTCCGGCGGCCTCAGTCTCCATTGGCTCTGTGGCGGATGGATCTGACGACCGGAAAATGAAGAAAAGTCAAGCAAATATTCAAAAAGAAAATTCAGAGAAAGGCGGGCAGAGCCCGCAGTAGAAGAACGGCACGAAGAAAGGGTACCCATTCGGAGCCAGTTCCGAAGCAGCAGCTAGGAGTACCTTCGTGCGCGGATGCGCTCGCGTCTCCGTTGACCAGAAGAGGTAGTAGTACTCCCTCAGCTCCCTCTCGGCGAGCTGGGGGGAAAGATTGCCCGCTCCTTCCGCAGCGCCGCAAGCCGCTGCGCCTCGGCCGACTTCACGGCCTTCCCCTTGTCGGCTTTCGGAGCCATGGCGGAGGTGGTGACGGAGATCGACTGCGTTGGTGATGCTGGTGGCGATGGGGGGCGGAGCGCTGCTCTCGCTTCAGCCTTGGGAAGAAGGGGGAAGCAGCAGGGGTTTTTCGAGATTGGACAGCAACTGGCGAGATGGGCGAACTGCCCCTATTTCCCCTGCTTATAAAGAGGGAGGGGGCGGATGTTCCGTCTTTCCGAATAAAGAAACCACCCATGATCTCACCCACGATCTCTCACACGACACCGCATTCGACGCGTGCCGTTCGTGGAGGGCGTGGTGGGTCCGGGGTGAGTTACGGCGTAACCCAGGCCGCGCGTGCCCGTGCCCTGTTTTGGGCCTGGCCCAACAGCGCTCGGCACCGTGTGTGGCCCAGGCCCGGAGGCTCCTGTCGGTGTACTAGAGTAGGGGTACCCTAGTATCCCGAACTTGTGCACGGGCAGTTGCAGCCCTCCGCGGCAAGGCTTACCGGGTGACCGCCAAGGTCCTCCGTGGTTCCTTTGGAGCCATTCAAGAACAAAGTATTCAAGCCAAGGAGACAAGGCCCCGGCAAGAGGATCTTGCCTGGAAGGCCACCCAAGGCACCTAGGAGACAAGGCTTGGTGAGCGACAAGCTTGCCGGGAAGGCCCGGTGAGCGACAAGCTTCCGGACGCGACAAGACAACAACCGCGGTAAGGCGCTTGTCAGCGCAGACCACCACTCAGACTGCGCTCCAGCACATCCACTAACGTGTCGCCACAGGACCTTTCGAGCGCCACAGGCAAGAGGCCGTCTTGGCGGCCGGAGCGCTGTGGCAAGCGGCGCCGACAAGATTGCCATCGTGGCAAGCGGTGGTGCCCCGACGGTCCCTTTTCGCACTTTAGGGCGGCGTGAGACGGGCATTTAATGCCTTTGTCCCCTAGCGTCGGGGTTAGGTATGATACACCGTACAAGTAGCTGTACCAACCACTCCTTTTCCATTTTACCCTTGTCTACGTTGCCACCTGTCGGAGACCCCTTGAGCATATAAAAGGAGGCCCATGCATAGCGTGAGGGAGAGAAAAGGTTGAAGCCGAGAACACTCACGCTTTCGGTCTCGTTAGCGGCTTGTGTGTCTTGTAGCACTCAAGCGCTCTGAGCAAGAACTCAATACACTCGGACATGCAGCGGAGGGAGTGTTATCTCTCGGAAGAGCTCGAAGCTGGGTAAGCTGCTCGTGTGCCGCCTCGATCTGCTCTTAAATGCGACCTCCGCCCCCCGCCCGAACCGAAAGGGGCTCGGTCCGCCGGTCCCATAGGTGTACGTGGGCCAGATCAGCTTCCCCGACAGAGATTGTGTGATGCATATCATATAATCATGCCCACGGATACTTGAGGTGACAATGGAGTATCTAGGTGACATTAGGGTCTTGGTTGATTTGTGTCTTAAGGTGTTATTCTAGTACGAACTCTAGGGCTGTTTGTGACACTTATAGGAATAGCCCAACGGATTGATTGGAAAGAATAACTTTGAGGTGGTTTCGTACCCTACCATAATCTCTTCGCTTGTTCTCCACTATTAATGTCTTTGGAGTGACTCTACATTTGCATGTTGAGGGATAGTTATATGATCCAATTATGTTATTATTGTTGAGAGAACTTGCACTAGTGAAAGTATGAACCCTAGGCCTTGTTTCCTATCATTGCAATACCGTTTACGCTCACGTTTATCACTTTTTACCTTGCTGTTTTTATATTTTCAGTTTACAAAAACCTATATCTACCATCCATATTGCACTTGTATCACCATCTCTTCGCCGAACTAGTGCACCTATACAATTTACCATTGTATTGGGTGTGTTGGGGACACAAGAGACTCTTTGTTATTTGGTTGCAGGGTTGTTTGAGAGAGACCATCTTCATCCTACGCCTCCCACGGATTTATAAACCTTAGGTCATCCACTTGAGGGAAATTTTCTACTTTCCTACAAACCTCTGCACTTGGAGGCCCAACAACGTCTACAAGAAGAAGGTTGTGTAGTAGACATCAGCGCATAAGTTTCTGTTTTTCAGCAAGATCAAATCAACTATCACCCAACATGATCCCAAAGGCTTTACTTGGCACTTTATTGAAAAAACAATAAAACATGATTACTACAGTAGCTTAATCATCTGAACAAATAAAAACAGTAGGTAAAAGTGTTGGGTTGTCTCCCAACAAGCGCTTTTCTTTTATGCCTTTTAAGCTAGGCATGATGATTTCAATGATGCTCGCATAAAAGATAAGAACTGAAACACAAAGAGAGCATCATGAAGCACATGGCAAGCACATTTAAGTCTAACCCACTTCCTATGAATAGGGATTTTGTGAGCAAATAATTTATAGGAACAAGAATCAACTAGCATAGGAAGGCAAAATATGCATAACTTTAAAACTTTCAACACATAGAGAGAAAACTTGACATTATTGCAATTTCTAGAAGCATATGTTCCTCCCTCATAATAATTTGCAGTAGCATCATGAAGAAATTCAACAATATAACCATCACATAAAGCATTATTTTCATGGCACAAAAGCATAGAAAACTTATTACTCTCCACATAAGCAAATTGCTTCTCATCAATAGTAGTGGGAGCAAACTCAACAAAATAACTATCAAGAGAGTGAAAATTAAAATCATGATCAAGTTTCATGGTTATCATTATTCTTTATAGCATACATTTCATCACCGTAATCATCATAGATAGCAACTTTGTTATCATAGTCAATTGAAGCCTCCTCCAAAATGGTGGATTCATCACTAAATAAAGGCATGACCTCTCCAAATCCACTTTCATCAATATAATCATCATAAATAGGAGGCATGCAATCATCATAATAAATTTTCTCATCAAAACTTGGGGGACTAAAAATGTCATATTCATCAAATATAGCATCCCCAAGATTATGGCTTTGCATATCATTAGCATCATGGATATTCAAAGAATTCATACTATCAACATTGCAATCATGCTCATCATTTATACCAAGCATTCTATTGAAGTCTTCTTCTATCAACTGAGCACAATTTTCCTTTCCATCATTTTCATGAAATACATTATAAAGATGATCAATAATATGATGCAACATCAATTCCATTTTTATGCAGACCAAACTAGTGATAAAACAAGAAACTAAAATATTCAATTGCAAGATATAAAGATATACCTTCAATCACTCACCTCCCCGGCAACGGCGCCTGAAAAGAGCTTGATGTCTACTACGCAACTTTATTATTGTAGACTCGTGTTGGGCCTCCAAGCGCAGAGTTTTGTAGGACAGTAGCAATTTTCCCTCAAGCTGATGACCTAAGGTTTATCAATCCGTGGGACGTGGAGGATGAAGATGGTCTCTCTCAAACAACCCTGCAACCAAATACAAGAAATCTCTTGTGTCCCCCACACACCCAATACAATGGCAAATTGTATAGGTGCACTAGTTCGGCGAAGAGATGGTGATAAAAGTGTAATATTGATGGTAGAAATATATTTTTATAATCTGAATAAATAAAAACAGCAAGGTGGCAAAAATTAAACACAAAAACGGTGTTGCAATGCTTGAAAATGAGGCCTAGGGTCCGTATTTTCGCTAGTGCAATCTCTCAACAATGCTAATATAATTGGATCATATAACCATCCCTCAACGTGCAACGAAGAATCACTCCAAAGTTCTTATCTAGCGAAGAACATAAGACGGAATTGTTTGTAGGGTACGAAACCACCTCAAAGCTATTCTTTCAGATCAATCTATCCTAGAGTTCGTACTAAAATAACACGAAGCTATTCTTTCCGATCGATCTAACCCAGAGTTTGTACTGAAATAACACCAAAGCAAATTCAGATTCATAATATTCAATCCAACACAAAGAACCTCAAAGAGTGCCCCAAGATTTCTACCGGAGAAACAAAGACAAGAATGTGCATCAACCCCTATGCATAGATTACCCCAATGTCACCTCGGGAATCCGCAAGTTGAGTGCCAAAACATATATCAAGTGAATCAATATGATACCCCATTGTCACCACGAGTATTCATATGCAAGACATACATCAAGTGTTCTCCATAAAAGTATTCAATCTGACAAAACGAAATCTCAAAGGGAAAACTCAATTCATCACAAGATAGAGAGGGGAAAATACCATATGATCCGACTATATTAACAAAGCCCGCGATACATCAAGATCATGACATCTCAAGAACACGAGAGAGAGAGAGAGAGAGGGATTAAACACATAGCTACCGGCACAAACCTTCAGCCCCGAGGGTGGACTACTCCCTCCTCATCATGGTGCCGCCGGGATGATGAAGATGGTCACCGGAGATGATTCCCCCCTCCGGCAGGGTGCCGGAACGGGGTCTAGATTGGTTTTTGGTGGCTATAGAGGCATGCGACGGCGGAACTTCTGATCTAGGGTTATTTCTGATGGTTTCTCTATTTATAGGATTTTTTGGTGTCAGTTTCATGCGAAGATGGGCCTCGAGTTGAGCACAACACACCATGGTGAGCCTGGCCCACCAGGCGCGCCCTGGTGGGTTGTGCCCTCCTCGTGGCTCTTCTGGCCCTCCCACAAAGCTTCGGGGGTCTCTTTTGTTCCAAAAAAAATTGTCAAAAAGTTTGAGCTCATTTGGAGAACTTTCATTTCTGCACAAAAAACAACACCACGGTAGTTCTGCTGAAAACAGCATTAGTCCAGGTTAGTTCCAAAAAATGATATAAAGTTGCTATAAAATGATTGTAAAACATCCAAGAATGATAATATAACAGCATGGAACAATCAAAATTATAGATACGTTGGAGACGTATCAGTAGAGAACAATTTAAAAAAAATGGAACTCACCGGAAAGAATCCTAGAACAACATTGTACTTGTGCATCACAGCAAAAAAGATGGAAATTTGTGAGTCCTTCTGAGCTGAAGTTAGTTTGGTCTTGTGGGGAGTAATGTAACCATCCTTCAACTGCTCCTTCTGATGAGAAGATAGGCTGGGCTTCTTCATCCTAGCATAACCGGAACTAGTCACTTCACGTACTCCATATTCTTCTTCAGAGGAGGATGTTCCTGTCGTGCAAAGACAAGAGAACAACTGAATGCTAGCATTTGTTTGCTCGATAAAAAGGGAAAGGAAATACTTGAAATAGCCATTACATTAACAAAGGGAGTAACTGATGAATGTATAGTCACAAAGAGATGCATCTCCTCATTATCCTCATAGAAAATGATATGATACCAAACACAGCAGCTCAACTTGAACTGTATTATTACTTAATTTTATCAGTGGCTATAACGGTGGCAAACCAGAGGATCAATTTATTAGCAGCCTTAGATTAACATGCGAAACAATACCATTTCTCATGAGAGTAGCTAAACAGTAGCACAACACCAATAGAGATGACAAAGCTCAGTCATCTGGATGAAATCCATGGGCCGGTACCAACCTTTGTCAAGAGGCTTATTGTGTAGAGCTAGCAGATGAACTGATGAAGCACTTCTTGGGAACCATCCATTATTATCTACTATGGTTGCCAAGCTTACTATAAACTCCTCGATTAGTTTAATGTTTCCAACATCTTCTGCAGTTCTACTAAAATATATGTTATCTTCAAACAAGATCCCTGTTTGCACAAGTAGAGATAATTAATATTACATTAGGAGTGGCATCAAATCACAGTGGCAAAACAATTGCTCGTTCCAGCCATAGCAATAAATTAAGATGCAAAACTATATCATTACTTGTGTCATCACAATTTCGGTGCTTCATTACAGCACCGGGAGTTGATTTTTGTTCTTCTTTCGCTTGTTCTTCCCCTTCATCACTTGGTTCAATAACAGACAAGCTTCGCCTTTAATGTAAGATTTGGCATGCCAATTAGGGAGCACAAGTATAGCACTAAACAACGACATTAATTTTCTGATGACAGTAGCAAAATACAGGCCAAGAGTTGTGAAATATCATTATCTTACCTCAATGGGATATTACGGTGCACATACAGATTGGAAGTCTTGTCTCCATTTGTGCAGTTCACTAAAATCAAGCAACATTACCATATAAGTAGCACAACATATATATGAAAGCACACTGCACAATCATGTGAAAGAAGGCTAGTACTGACCTCTCATGACGTGGAATTCAAACAACTCACAAGAAGAAGATCTGAAACAAATTTGCCAACACGGATAGGAAGTCAGATCTCCTCTTGTGCAGTTCCACTAAGATCAAGAAATCAAGCAACGTTGTCGGTATGGAATTTTGTTTGAACTGCACAAAACACTCTTAAAACAAAAGTGTTTTGTGTAGTGCAACAAAAGGTCACAATAGCAACGAGGTGAAGTAGATAACCATGTTTACACATAGGTGCAAAGGAAACAACTACTGGTCAATAATGTTGGATGACACAGAAGCCCACAAAAAGAAAGCAAGACAGTAGCATTTCTCAAATGGTGGCATTGATTCATAATAATAGAGAGATTATATTAACAATAAAATTCGTTAAACATGTAATTTGCTTTTAACTGTGGCATTGCTTCAATTTTCTAGCGGCATTATTAGAGGGTGTTTGTTTACAGGGACTTTTTGGTGTAGGGAATAAAAAAGTCCCTTTTAGTCCCATCTAGACCAAACAGGAGGGACTTTTAGGGACTAAAAGTGGGCATTTGGGACTAAAGAAAGAAGACACTGAGGGAGAGTCTTTTTGGGACTTTTTCCAATAGTTGCCCCTGCCCCGCATCACACCTTATCTCTATTAGTTCATTACTAGGGGTAACATGGTCTTTTAGCATGTCATTTCATAACCTCTAGTCCATATTTAGTCCCTGGAACCAAACAGGTAGGGACTAGGGACTTTTTAGTTGGGACTAAAAAAGTCCTAGGACTTTTTAAACAAACGGGGCCTTAGATTAACAACAGGTAAAGAGTTGTACGGGACAATGGACGCACCAGCACCATGTGCATCTACCAATGTATAAAGCGGTGATGCACAGTTTGTTGCAACAAAGAACAAACAACCAAGGAGCATATTTGTGTTGGTCCCAGTTTTCTTATCTTTAGACACCTTTCCCTATGTGAGGGCAGCAAATCGAGTCCTACTCAAACTATACAGCCTTGTCCCCAAAACAGAAAGATCAGTTCATTACAGATGTGTGTACTGCATTTGTCATTGTTTTCCCTTTTCGACCAACGTAGGTGCTGGATAGCCAGTGCGTACTACTTTCCCCCTTCCTTTCCTCTTTGAACCACGTCCTAGATTCATGCTATACAACTTTCCCCGCTACTTTCCCCCCTTCCTTTCCTCTTTGAACCACGTCCTAAATTCACGCTATACAACTTTTCCCACTACTTACCTGTTTGATCCAACACCTAGATTCGAATGCAAAAGCGGAAAAAGCTCACATGCAGCTAGAGCAATGCATGTGGAATAAGTAAATTATACCTTAAGGTTCTCGGGGTGTGGCTCAGTGGGCGGCCGGAGGCCGACCTGCCCACACTATGTACGGCCACAAGTAAGAAGGGGTCAGAGGCCCTCCCGCGCCTCCGCTGGGTGAAAGAGAACAGCTGCGCCAGTAGTGAATTCCCTCCCTCGCCAACGGCGACAGCGTTAAGCCTCCTTCCCTTCCCGGCGGACGGATCCTGACGGCTCTTTGACCAGCAGTGAGGGGAGAGAGAGATAGATAGATAGATAGAGAGAGAGAGAGAGAGAGGCCAACAAAGTCTTGTTTAGATCTGGAGAGGGTGAGAGAGTGTGAAGAGAGCAACTATAAGCGCTGAGGCTCCAGCATGTATATATATAGTGGAGAGAGAGTGTGAAGAGAGCAAACCCTAGAAAACAAGTGTCGAGGCTGCAGCGTATATAGATGGAGTGGTTTTCTTTTTCTCTCCATAAAAATCATTTTAAATTGTGCATGAAATAGAACTCTTTATTTAACATAGTGAAAGAAAATACTAGGGGCAATGCTAATACGTGAAGAAAATTTAACGCTTGAAGGAGTCAACTCGCAATTAACACTGCACGCCTCCCGGTTGCGCTTACTAACGTTCACGTGTGGTACACAACCCTCTGAAGTGAACAACAACTAAACCACACACGGTCAAAATATCGAAAAGGTGGGCTGCACGACCCTCCAATTTTAAATATTTTGGGCACTTATATTTGGCCTAAGTCAGTGTGCCACCGTATGTACTAAGGGTTACAGCGGGTGCTAAGAAACTAGGGTGTATTGAGAGTAATTGCCATGGCGTTTTTTTGTAGGGTCACTTGCAAATTGTGAAACTCTATTCTCCTCTTATTTAGTGGATGAGGCAAATCTTTTGCCTTCCTTTCGGAAAAATAAACGAGAAATTAAATTTTAATTATTTAGTTTGTGCACTTTGCTCTCTTCCAATAATTTTGGGCACTTGTATTCGACCTAAGTCAGTGTGCCACCATATCTCGTACTACTCCCTCCATCTAGGTGTAAGTCACATTAGAAGGTGCAGCAGGACCAAGGTGCAAGCAGATTGGAGGAGAAGGAGAAACTTGACCGGTCCTTCCTCCAATCAAAGCCCTGATTTCTATCTCTAAACGCAACAATTAATCACAACAATTAAGAGATGTTGTTTTAGCTACCATGCAGGGCCCTCGCATGCAAGCCGACATTGATTCCTTGACTGATCAACGCGTAGTTGTGCTCCATGCATTGGGTTTCCGGAGGAGATAACAAGGCAGAGTAAGTAACAACGCTCGATGGCAATTAGGCTAGGAGGGGATTGATATGTGAAGTTAATGGACGCCTAAACATTTTGGGAATATCTGATTTTCGTAAGATGACTTAACACCTAGACAGAGGGAGTACTACTCCTCAGTCCAGGCTTGATGGAATATTCGTCACCTCTTCTCTTCTTGTACGTACTCCATTTACCTCACTTCATGTGTGTGTGTGTTTTAACAGCGTGTGTGTGTTAGAGAGAGCGACACATCGACCTACTCCTACAGAGAGATGGTATGTAGTGTACGATTTAGCCGCCAGAGTCAATGCATCCTCTCGTTTTCGGGCGTCCGGCCAGGACAGCTGCCACGCCCGCTCCTGACCAGCCTGCCCACCCAAAGCCCCTCCATCACCCACGCGTGCTTCCCACCTGAAACGGTCAGCGCCGCTCCAGAGAATCAGTGACGCATTCATGCCCGGGCAGAGCGGACGTGACCTCTCACTAGCACCTGCGTTGAAGGGAGAAGCGGATTCAAGAGTGATGGTTGCTTCGTCAATCCAACCTACTACTGGGTCTATGTGATTTGACAGCTCATTGGTCATTATTACTGAGGTGGTACGACTGCTGGATGTCCCACTCTTCGGCGAAAGGAGGTACTAGATTACAATTTACTCCATTCTTACAGCGGAGGAGTGCTAAAGCAGTGCAAACACGCAAACTCAGTGATTACATGGCCCACCTCACACTATCACCATATTTTCTGAACACCGTGCGACACCTAACTCTTACATAGTAGTATAGTACGTACTGTAATTTCTCAGCGAGATAAATTTGTACAATGCTATGAAGCTTCCAGCTTCTGTTACATGTATCTTACGTCCAAGGTTGCCCCGTTACAACATTTCATCAAATACAAAGGGGACTAACATGCATGCTATTGCATTTCAATGATTGCCAGATCATAGCAAATATGTACTCCCTCCGTTCCAAAATAAGTGTATCAACTTTATGCAAACTTTAGTAGAAAGTTGTACTGCTACTAAAGTTGACACTTATTTTGGAACAGAGACAGCTAAAGAAAAAAACGATCCATGCAGTCCCTAGCCCTTGAACCCTAAACCCTAACCAGGCTTTAATTTGCTGGTGACATTGAACCTTCCGAAGAAATGAAGTTTGCAACCCTTTGACCATCAGATCATTTTGTGCAGTTTCACTAAAATCGAGATGAGCATCCCTGTGGCAAAGAAATTGAAGAAGCGTGATTAGAACCAGATTACTGGGACTATTTGATAAGACATAAACTCATCACAAATACAGTATAAGCCAGTAGAGGTACGTGCGGGGCAAAGAAGTAGAGAAATATCCACATGGAGCGATGTGGGCAGCTGGGGCAGTGGTGAAAGCCGGCTGTAAAGGAAGTTGTACCTGAGGGATGTCGGGACGTACGTAGCTCAACCTAGAGGAGGGAGGCGGGAGGTGGCAACTGCCCATGTTGCAGCGGTGATCAAGGGACGAAGGCAACCGCACTGGCTTTGTGAGAGAGAACGGCAGGGACCCCTGATCAGGACGTGCCAACGGGTTTTCACCGTTGGCGATGGCGACCACATCTACACAAAGTGTCCACCCCTTCCCCCGGCGGACGTGACCCGCCCAGATGTTAGAGATGTGGCCACACTCATTTTGTGCGAGAGAGTGTGAAGAGAGCAACCCCAGCAAGCAACTGTGTAGGCTCGTCCTGGCTCTGTATATAGTGGCATCGTTCATGCATGGTTCCCGACCCTCCATTATTTATAAGTGAGTAACTACTACTAGACGCGTCAAATTATCACGTGGACTGCATCATCATACAGAAATGAGCTCCACCGTGTCACGTATGTGGTTGGGGAAGACGCAGAAGAGACAAAGAGTGCACGTGCGTGGGTGCGTGCATCTCTTCTCTTTGAGCATGGTTATTAAAAGTATATCCCACTACTCTACCACACGGTTATTATATGGGCAAAGAGTATAGGCACTAATAATGACTAATAAGCCATCAAATCTTGAGGCCCACCTTTATCTATGTTTGACCGAGGAAGCAGCCATCATTTCACTCCTCGTTGAATATCCATCAGCTGCTACCTCCGCAAATAAATAAAAATCCGCTTCTACCTCCGCATCATGGTTAATAATATAGCCATGTCAATCACGACGTAGAAATATCATTCACTGATGCAATAGGGCTGGCTCTAAGGCTCGTGATTTTTTTACTTTGTCTCTTTCTCTTTTTGTCTCATTTACTCATTTTACATAGGAGCACGTATAGAGGATGGCTATTCCTTTCGATGTGACTTCTTCATGGGTTTTAGGACTAAGCAGCTCTGAATTATGGCCGCTGCCCACCACTCTGAATCGTGCCATCTATGATAGTACTCCCATTGCAACAATGAGGTCCACTAGGTCTAGCACGTCCTATAAGAAGAGACTGTCACGCAAAACATACATCTTGTTGCCTTCTTCCTCATACAGTATGTACCATTGGTACATACTACTAGTAGTACTACTACTCGTTCTCCTACAAACCTTGTGCTTGGCATCTCAAAAATATTAACCTTGCGCTTGGCTCTTCGCCTCTTCAGGAAGTCGAGCAATAATGGTACTACAACATATCATTCTGGCTATCTGAGACCGAATGAATTGATGCACGTCCACCACGTGGGTGAGGGTCGAGGGATGAGGGGCGAGGGAGAGTGCGTACTAGTACGTCCGTTTCAATATGGACTACATACAGAGCAAAATGAGTGAATCTACACTCTAAAATACATCTATATACATCAGTGTTTGGAGTATGTACTAGTATTTCATATTGAAAATATACTAAAAGACATATATTTCAAACAATATGATAATCTCTCTAACCAAGGTAGGGACAAGGAGTAACGGAGAGAGTAGTAAAATTTTCTCCTCGTCCTGCGAGCCACCGCGCGCGTGGGTGAGGGAGCGGGCGTAGGCATAGTAAGCAAGCTTCTCCTCGTCCTGCGACTCTGTGAGCCACCGCACCCGTGGGCGGGGGAGACGGTGTACTAAGCAAGCTTCTCCTCATTATGCGAGTTGACGGGACACATCAAAAGTAATACGTACAGAGCATCTCCAGTGTATAGAGCGTTGCCTCTAAGGCAGACCCCACATGGTTTGCCTCTTTTTTAACATAACGCATCAAGTCGCAATTTGTTTGTTCACTCGTGGTACACGATCCTCCATCAAGTGGAGAACCAGACACGTGTCAAATTACAACGTGGGCTGCCTTTTTGTACAGAAATGAGCTCCACCGTGTACCTACGCGGGTGTGGTTGGGAAAGAGACGGCAGTACGTGCGCCGTGCGTGCACCTCTTCTCTTCGTGCATGTCCCCCACCTACGTGAATGTGTGTGAGAAAGATACAAACCTAGACAGATGGTGTGTGCATTCGTGAGTGTTTTTTGTTGGGGGGTTATTTTGTGAAAGTATTTGTGGGAATATGTGTCGATGATATGACAAAATCTTGACACATGCAATGTGTGTATAATAGAGGCCTATCTATATCATATATAGAGGGGGCGATCCATGAGAAGAGAGGGAGGGGTCATAGATCAATAGAGTCGAAGAGAGGATCAAGTGGGTGGGTGCGAGATCGATGAAGAGAGCCATCAAAATTGTGTGTGTAGAAGTCAAATATATAGGGCGACTGACCTACCAGAACGTCAGAGGGCACAGGGCAAGTTTGTGTGTGGAAGGGAGACATGACTAGAGCGCTCGATGTATCGGTGTGGGGGGGGGGAGGGGAGGCAAATACCTAACTAGAGAGGTAGATCGACTCATATATGTGTTGAGAAGGAGAGGCCCAGCTATGTCTTGAGGGAGATCGGTCGACATCCATACATAAGTGAAGGACGGGAAATAGGTTGGGACAGAGAGAGACGAGAAAGAGAGAGAGGAGAGAGAGAGAGAGAGAGAGAGAGGGAGAGAGAGAGAGAGAGGTAGAGTGCTAGATGGGTGGTGGAGTTGCTTCTCGAAGATGGTGGGAGAGGCCTACTAGGCAAACTGAGGGTAGAAGTGCAATATTATCAATAACAGTAGGGATGTGTTTCTGTGTGTGCCTGTGCATGATAGATGTGTCGGGAGGCATGCATGGATGATGAAGGGGGACCATGTGTTTGGTAAGCAGACCTAACTACATCGGTAGATCAATTGTTGTGTGTCGGAGGAAGGGAGAGACATAACTAATGAGGTAGATTGATCGGCGCATGGGGAGAACGAGTTATAACGACCTAGCTGGCTATATGTATAGTGGGAGATCGGTCGGTGTACATCCATTTGTTATAGGCAAATAAGGCCCAGCGAGACAGATAGACGGAGAGAATGGAGCTTGGAGGTGGTGCGAGAGGCCTACTAGCTAGATAGGGAGAGGAGTGTCCGATTGTGAGATCGGTGAAAATAGGGGCAAGAGTTTACACGTGTGTGGGAACGTATGAGAGACACGAGGCATGGACACAAAAAGGAGGAGATGGAAGGTGCGTGTGTATGTGGTAGGCAGAATCGCTGGAGAGGTTTATCGATCAGTATGTGTCAGAAGGGAGTTGAGGAGACCCTGGAAGAACGACCTAAAGAAAAAAATGAATGTGCGCGATGGATAGAATGTTGAGGGAGGGGGAGGGCGAGGAGGGCGTGTGCATGCACGAGAGGAAGTTAGTGCTAGCTACAAAGGTTAGAGGATTGTGTGGGTGTAAGAGACTAACAAAGATCACAATTCGATGTGAGTGGATTCATATATTTGAATAGGAGATCATAGTGTTATAAATATATGCATGCATGAATATAGCGGTGATACGCGTGGTGTGGTTTTGGACATGTTATACCATAATGTGATAAAGTGTGGCGTTTGCAACTCACAGCTAAATATCGAACAATCAAAACCATACTATACATCGAACAATCTCACATTTTATTTGAATTTGTGATAATGTGTGGCGTTTGCAGCTCGTAACTAAATATCGAACAATCTTACATTTTTTGAATTTTTGATAATGTGTGACGTTTGCAACTCACTTCTAAATACTTGTAGGCATAGGGGGCGGGGCACCGTACTTTATGTGATAAACACATTATACGTATGAGACATGGTTTAGATTATGTAGATCTAGCTAGAGCTTGAAATGTACCGTGATTTGAAATCAACATAAAGTGGATTCAAAAAATCGAGTTCGAGTTCATATAGTACACATAGTTCACATCTAACTCGATAGTAATCATGTGGTGTGCTGTGAAGATAATATACAAACGATGGTTTAACTTGACAATAATGATGATTGTAGATCTTTTTAAAATAGAGAAACGAATTCAAATGGTTTAACTTGACAACAATCATGATTGTATATCTTATTCAAATAGAGAAACAAATTCAAATTTAGTTCATATTGAAGTGGTAGTATATACGTTTGGAATGCACTAAAACGTTTATTTGAGTAACAGGTTGCATGCATTATACACGTAGAGAAATATTTTAATTGAACATAACCTGAATTCAAAGTTTTGAATGGCATTTGTAGTGCGAATTGATTTGGTACAGTACACGGGACTAGACTCTTGTGTGGTGCGAATTGATTTCTTTTTGTTTTTTCGTTGAGGGAAGTGCGAATTGATTTGGTACAGTACACGTTAGGCTTGTCCGGAAATTTCAACCCACGCCTTGTTACCCTGAAATATTTAAGCATCTTTGTCTCGTTGTGCTCCGAAAACTCCCTCCATCTCAACCCGCGCCTTGCTATCCCAAAATTACAACACGCGAGAAAACTCCCACCTCCTGCGAAATCCTGACACGCGAAATGCCCGTGATACCCCTGAACCGAAAGAACCACCTAGCTCAAATTGGTGGGGGTACTTACATAACTTACCCCACATTTCAGACAAGCGTGTCCCTAAGCCATGGTTCCCCCCTCCCATCCCATTCGTACACCAAGGCCGCGAAAACCCGCGAAGCCCCACACCCTCCTCCGTCCGCCACCCAGTCGGAGCCTCTTCCCCGACGACGTCGTCCATAGCAACACCTCGACGTCCCTCATCCACCGCACTGGATGAGGATCCGTCATCGATCTCATCGTCCTGCCGGTTCAGCCACCCCGTCCTCCACCTCCAAGGAGATGCCCCGATGTTCCCCTCGTCTTTCACGCCACCTCCATTCCCACACCACTGTCTTCACCTGCACCACTAGAAGAGCAGCATCATCACCGTTTCCTCGGATGAAGCTGAGGCCTAATCAGCACCACCAAAGAGGTTCTACACTAATCGCCACATTTTCTTCTTGATTCGATCTCACGGTGCTGCCAGCACTCGTTCCCGAGCCGACATGGCATGGCTCCATCCACGGCGGCTTCGCCGGCCACTTCCTCCATGGTGTCGCTCCCTCTACGGCGATGTCCGCGTCAGTAGGAGCTGATGCTGCTTTGGCTCTCGCTCATGATGCTGCTCTGCTCTTGCTCTCGGTCCCTGCCTGGTCTGCTCTTGCTCTTGGCTCACGCTGCTGCTCTCACTCTTGCTCTTGCTTGTGCTGCTACTCTCGCTCTTGCTCTTGCTTGCGCTGCTGCTCTACTCATGCGTTGCTGCTACACGAGCAGCAGATCCTACTCTCCCTCGAGCCCCTGCAACTGCTACCTAAGATGCTGCTACACGACCAGCTGCCCCAACTCTCGCATGCGCTGCTGCTCCGGGTGCGGCGGCTGCTGCTGCTACTACTACTTTTCTGCTACTAGTGCATTCCGTTTCGACAGTAAAATTCAGTTTCGACAGCAAAATTCAGTTTCAATGGTAAAATTCAGTTTCGACGGTAAAATTCAGTTTCGACAGCAAAATTCAGTTTTGATAGTTAAATTCAGTTTTGACAGTTAACTTCAGAGATGAGCGGCTGATGTATTTTACATCTAGCACTTTGTGGTTATGTATTTTACATCATCTATTGGAGATGCTATTAGAATTCCACTTAGTTTAATGTTGTCTCTCTTGTCCTGCTTCAGCCTCGCCGTCGTAGAACTCACCGGAGCTGCTCCAACGACGAAACCCTCCATCATAGTGGAGTAGTACCCCGAGCTTCATCTCCAGACGCCTAAGATCTTCTTCCCCTCCTCTGACAGCCAAATCAGTCGGAGCATCCTCACCGACCAACCCAATCACGCTGAGATCGACATGGCTTTGCCAAAGAGGTTGTACACTTGTTGCATCTCTTTTTTAATCTACATGTTATATATATTGTCCACTGAGCACACATAGTAACGCATAATATGATTAATTTCTCCTACTATATGACAAGCAGTGAGGTACCAGGCAACTTAGCTATCCGTGATGGACTCTCTTGAACGCCATCATTATTTATCTCTGCATGTTTGAGCTCTGCATTTGTAGATGGGCCTGGGAGTTGAGCTAGTAGGGCAGTGGCTGATGACTCACAAGTATAGGGGATCTATTGTAGTCCTTTCGATAATTAAGAGTACCGAACCCAACGAGGAGCAAAAGGAAATGACAAGTGGTTTTCAGCAAGGTATTCTCTGCAAGCACTGAAATTATCGGTAACAGATAGTTTTGTGGTAGGATAAATCGTAACTGGTAACAAGTAATAAAAGTAAACAAGATGTAGCAAGGTGGCCCAATCCTTTTTGTAGCAAAGGACAAGCCTGGACAAACTCTTATATAATGCAAAGCGCTCCCGAGGACACATGGGAATTGTTGTCAAGTTAGTTTTCATCATGCTCATATGATTCGCGTTCGTTACTTTGATAATTTGATATGTGGGTGGACCAGTGCTTGGGTGCTGCCCTTCCTTGGACAAGCCTCCCACTTATGATTAACCCCTCTCACAAGCATCCGCAACTACGAAGGAAGTATTAAAGTAAACCTAACCATAGCATGAAACATATGGATCCAAATCAGCCCCCTATGAAGCAACACATAAACTAGGGTTTAAGCTTCTGTCACTCTAGCAACCCATCATATACTTATTGCTTCCCAATGCCTTCCTCTATGCCCAAATAATGGTGAAGTGTCATGTAGTCGATGTTCACATAACACCACTAGATGAGAGACAACATACATCTCATCAAAATATTGAACCAATACCAAATTCACATGATTACTTATAACAAGACTTCTCCCATGTCCTCGGGAAAAAACGTAACTACTCACAAAGCATACTCATAATCATAATAAAAGGAGTATTAATTATCATTAAGGATCCGGACATATGATCTTCCACCGAATAAACCAACTAGCACAAACTACAAGGAGTAATCAACACTACTAGCAACCCACAGGTACCAATATGAGGTTTTGGGACCAAGATCGAATACAAGAGATGAACTAGGGTTTGAGAGGAGACAGTGCTGGTGAATATGTTGATGGAGATTGACCCTCCCTCGATGATAGGATCGATGGTGATGACGATGGCGATGATTTCCCCCTCCCGGAGGGATGTTTCCCCGACAGAACAGCTCCGCCGGAGCCCTAGATTGGTTCTACCCAGGTTCCGCCTCGAGACGGCAGCGCTTCATCCCGGAAGCTTCCCTCTGATTTTTTTTCAGGGTAAAAGACACAATATAACACAAGATGGGCACCGGAGGCCTGCCAGGGGGCCCACAAGGTCGGGGGTGCGCCCAGGGGAGTAGGGCGCGCTCTCCACCTTTGTGGCTGGCTGGTGGCCCCCTCTGGTTTTTCTTCACCCAATATTTTTTATATATTCCAAAAATAATCTCCGTGAAGTTTCAGGACTATTAGAGTTGTGCAGAATAGGTCTCTAGTATTTGCTCCTTTTCCAAATTCTGCATTCAAATTAGGCATTCTCCCTCTTCATGTAAACCTTGTAAAATAAGAGAGAATAGCCATAAGTATTGTGATATAATGTGTAATAACAACCCATAATGCAATAAATATCAACATAAAAGCATGATGGAAAATGGACGTATCGGTGGCCTGGGTCCGAAGTAGTAGAAGTAGCACACAAAAATTTGAGTGAAGGCTTTTCCCTGCTCAAGCCTACGTACTAGAATCGCTAGTGCTTCAAAGGAAAAGTGAAGGAAAACATAGGAATTGGAAAGTTTCCTATGGTACTACTATTCATTCATTTGGTTCAAAGGAATGGAGCAAAGGAAAACTGTAGGATTTGTTCCTTTAGTGTCTCCTTGAAAGAAAACCCGTAGGAATTTTAGTATCCACTTGTCCTTTTCAAATTCCTATTCATGAAGCACAAGACTAAGAGATAGTAGCATAATAGCATTATAATCGTACATTTTCTTGTGGTTTGACTTAATCTCACCATGCTTCTTTACATCTTGCGATCTTCCCATTCTTGTGAACCAAACACCCAAATTGGCAGAAATCATGTGTTTTTTAATTCTCTGTTTCGCACATGCATTCCTATCGTATCCTGTGTATTTCCTATCCATGCATTGTTAGAATCCTCAAACTCAAACAAGCCCTTACACAATTACTTCTGTTATAGATATGTGTCAAAGAAAACCTTGTGTGGTTTGTCCCGCTCCTGCTGCGTCATCGTCCACCCCAGCTCAGCTGCTCCAACGATACAAGGGTCCACCATAGCAGGGATCCGGCCTCCAGACTGTCTTTCGCTGCCTCAGATCTTCTTCCCCGCGGCCAGCAGCCACAACAACTGCAATACCATCATCAACCGAGCAGATGACCTCGAGGACTACACGGGTTCGCAAGAGAGGTCGCACTCTTTCGTGTCTGCTTACGTTATGCATCGCTTAATATTACATGCTACTTTATCGTCCTGTAAACCGATTAGACTCTGAGTCAGCTCCAAACTCATGCTAAAACTTGAGTTTTTAAATGGTTGTGGGGTACATATCGGGGCTGCGATCAATAGTATCTATCTACTATCTGGTTAATCTCTGGTGTCTAATATGAGTTTCATGTTGGTTGGGAAACAAACAGTAAAGCCATTATCTGTATTTTTTAACTGAAGCCATTATCTGCCTACTATCATTGGTTTTGGGACTATCCACAAGTTGCTACCATCACTCTTGATTTCTGCATGCACTCCTTACATAATCTCACTATGTTTTATTCCTATGCATGTCAGTTATTGTACACAATGGAACTGAACATGTAGAGCAAAAGAGACGAGCCTTGCGTGGCAATAAAATTTCATGCAGACGTCGCTCCATGGTGGGCACAAAGGCAGTCCCCCCTCCACCCATTTCAGATTGTAATCAAGAGGAAGATAACTATTCTGAGGGGGATTCAGAAGGAGAAGACCACTCCTATTTACCCCCTGAGGTCTTCGCTCTAACTTGGCATGCTGATGTTGGTAATATCATGCATATGATGCCTTACATTGCTTACTTTATACATCAAATATATCATCTGCTTAGTTTAGACATGCTTTGTGTGAATGCCATATGTTTAGCTTCTTTATCGTATATGTGAATTATGCAACGCCATCTTGTTTATCAAGGCATCATATATGTGAATTTTGCAATGCCATCCTTCTCAATCAGTCATCTTATATGTGAATTATATCATGCTGTCCTTTTTTTAAATTACGTATTACATTTGTCAACAATGTTAGTACATTCAACTACTCTTTGTGCACATCAACCATTTGACACGGTGATGGAAAATTTTGGAGTGAAAACAAGGTCTTCAGAGCAGACTATGCTATCTGACGAAGCGCAAATCTCGCTGGTTATGAATAGCTCCTCAGAGGAGGATTCAGAGACAGATGACCATGTCAGCATTCTGGGAACGGGGGTCCCCAGACTTGCCTGCCTGCGGCGTGGCTCAAGGGATGGCCCAGCAAGGCCCATCTTCATCAGCACAAGCTCAAGACCCTCGCGAGGGGCCAAGCCTTCTTGAGGCGGACTGACGAGGAGCTCCCTCGTGCACGGCTCGTCAGTGGCTCATGAGGAGGCGGAGAGATCAAGGCGGGTACCTCACGAGGTGCCCATGACGCAAGCCATGACGCCCAAGGGCGCCAGTAGCGCCCTCGATGCGGCTATATCTCCCACGTGTCGAGGCACGACTTAGAGGCATAACCGCATTGAAAGCAATGTCGCAAGTGAGGTAATCTTCACACAACCCATGTAATAAATAAGGGAAAGAGATACATAGTTGGCTTACAATCGCCACTTCACACAATACATGAGTAAAACATTACATCATACAGTACAATCAAGGTCCGACTACGGAACCAAAATAAAAGAAGACTACCCCAAATGCTACACAGATTCCCGATCGTCCCAACTGGGCTCCACTCTTGATCAACTAAAAGCGAAACAACACAATGAACAAGATCTTCATCGAGCTCCTCCTTGAGCTCAAAAGTGCGCCTGCACGGTTTCATTGGCACCGCAAACTGGTTTTGGAAGTATCCGTGAGTCACGGGACTCAGCAATCTCTCACCCGCGAGATCAAGACTATTTAAGCTTAAAGGTAGGACAGGTAGTGAGGTGGAGCTGCAACAAGCGACTAGCATATATGGTGGCTGCATACGCAAATGAGAGCGAGAAGAGAAGGCAAAAGCACGGTCGAACAACTATGATCAAGAAGTGATCCTAGAACAACCTCGTCAAGCATAACTCCAACACCGTGTTCACTTCCCGGACTCCACGAGAAGAGACCATCACGGTTACACGCCTTGATTGGTGTATTATAATTAAGATCAACTTCGGTTTTCTACAACCGACATTAACAAATTCCCATCCGCCACATAATCGCGGGCACGGCTTTCGAAAGTTCAAAACCCTGCAGGGTGTCCCAACTTAGCCCATGATAAGCTCTCGCGATCAACGAAGGATATTCCTTCTCCCGGAAGACCCGATCGGTCTCGGAATCCGGCTACAAGACATTTCGACAAAGAATAAAACAAGACCAGAAGCCGCCCGGATGTGCCGACAAATCTCGATAGGAGCTGCACATATCTCGGTCTCAGGCACACCGGATGAGCCAGACGTCGGGTTGGCATAAACCCCGATTGCCGAGGCGCCGGACATCGCTTCGGTTTGGACCAAAGCACTCGAAGGAGAACTGGCCCGGGGCTAAAATAAAGATGACCCTCGGCTCCTAAACCCAAGGGAAAAAGGGCATAGGTGAGGCAAATGGTAAAACCAATGTTGGGCCTTCTTTGGAAAAGTCTTATTCAAAGCGAACTGTCAAGGGGTCCCATAAATCACCCGACCGCGTTAGGGACGCAAAATCCGGGAACATAACACCGATATGACGGAAACTAGGGCGGCAAGAGTGGAACAAAACACCGTGCATAAGGCCGAGCCTTCCACCCTTTACCAAGTGTATAGATGCATTAATAATATAAGATATATTGTGATATCCCAACAAGTAAACATGTTCCAACAAGGAACAACATCTCCATGTTCCAACAAGGAACAAACTTCATCTTCACCGCAACTAACAACGCTATAAGAGGGCCGAAAGCAAAGCGGTAACATAGCCAAACAACGGTTTGCTAGGAAAGGATGGTTAGAGGCTGACATGGTAATATGGGAGGCATGATAAGCAAGTGTTAGGCATCGAAGCATAGGCATAGCAAAAGAGCGAGCATCTAGCAAGCAAATATAGTAGTGATTTCGAGGGTATGGTCATCTTGCCTGAAATCCCGCAAGGAAGAAGAACGAGTCCATGAAGAAGACAAACGGACGTAGTCGAACGAATCCTCACAACTCCGGAACGAAACCGCAGCTAACGAGAGAAGCAAACCGGAAAGAAGCAAACAACATAGTAAACACACAATCATAAACATGGCATGATGCACAATCAAGTATGATGCATGACCGGTTTAAATAGCATGGCATGGCAATTTGCACAAACAACACTACAAGTTAAGTGGAGCTCAATATGCAACGAGTTGCATATTGACGGAACACCACATCACTTATTTAGTTCTCTCCCGATTAGGTACTCAACAGTATTAAATGTTATTAAACATGGCAAGAGGTGAAGCACAACAAAATTACCTAACTAGGCAAGTTTAAATGAGGCCGGAAATAAGAAACAACAATTCGGAAAATCCCCATATGCAAATTATGGATTCGGTACAGATCTGACCTAAAGCATATTTTAGAGTTGTTAAACAGCAAAATAAAGTGTACCATGTTAAACTAGGCATTTTTCTACCCCATTTACATATATAATTTATTTAAATCCGAGTTACGGTTATTTAGTTATGAAATAAATCATTTTAGCATGGCAAGAAGCAAATTAATGCAAACAACAATTTTAAACATTTTAATTGTTGTTACCATGATGCGGATGACATGTGCAAGTTTATGCAATTTTTATGAAAATGTTAACATGAGCATGTTACGAGGCATTATGTCACCGTGGTGGATGAAAGGGTGCCACGGCAGCGAATCCGAAAATGGTGCCACGGCAACACATCGGTTCCGTAGCTCACGGAGATATCGGTGCAAAAGGAAGTGGGCGGAAGCGAGTCATGCGAGGATGGTGGGTGCTCCGGATACCGGGTTCCCACTAACGGTGGCATGGCAAAAGAGGGGCATCGCAAGGATGATTCGATCACGGTCGGTCATCTCGGTGGTTATACCTTCAAGCGCGCGTTCGGGCGGAAAAGCGTTTCGTAGAGGGAAGTAGACGTTCACGGGTCGTCGAGGGAAGTAGAGGAAGTAGTCGTTCTCGCGATGATCGCCGAGGGAAGTAGTGGTACACGCGTCGTAGATGTTCTGTCGACGGTAGCGGTACTTGAAGAATCCCGAAGCGGACTTGGCGTCTTCGGCGTAGGGTACTTGTCGTTATCCACCTCGGATGTAGTCGTTCCGTGTAGTCGAACTTGACGATCCGAGGGGGTACTTGGCGCATCACCGTGTAGTCGAACTTGGCGTTTCGGTTCGGGTCTTGGAGAAATCCTCGGAGATGATAGTGGAAGACGAACTTGGCGATCCTCGCTGACTGGTACTTGGCGTCTCATACCGGCTGATCCAAAACGAAGAAAGGCAAAAGGGCCTCTGGTGGAACAGCGGCAAGGCAACTCATGCCCGACAATGAAGCAACAAAATTGCCACGATGTGGTGGTGGATCGAACACCAAGAGGCAGGGCGTCGGCGAGGGAGCCGGACGCGTTCAGCAGAGGCTGGCGGCGCACACCCATGGCACACACGAGGACAAGCAGGGCGTCGAGGAGGGCAGCAGAGGCGACGGGCGGAGCAGAGGGTCCAAGGCCATGGCGCGGAGGAGGAGCAGGCAGAGCGACGGGCATGGTTGCGAGCCGTGGGGCTCAGCCATGAAGTCCTCGGGCGCCGGCGTAAAACGGCGACGGGTCATGGAGGCGGACGGCGCACGCGGGAGAAGGAAGGGCGAGGAGGAGGTCGGGCGCGCGCCTGGTGGAGCCTCGTCGGCTGACGAGGAGGCCACCGGGGTCCGCCTGGTCGTTAGCGAGGGCGACGGGATCGGGTTCACGGCCGAGAGGGTCAGTGCAGGTGCTCGAGGAGCTCCTCCTCCTCGGCCTTTCAGGCGACGAGGTTTGGCGAGGAGGCGCGGGATCGAGAGGGAGAGAGTGAGATGGGGATCGGGATGAGCGAGGGAGATGGCGGCGCTGGAGGAAGGGATCGAGGGAGAGAAGTGGATCGAGCGAGGGGGTGGATAGGAGGAGAGCGGGCAGGCCTCTTGGGCCGACTAGGTCAGCCCACAGTGGGCCTTAAGCGGGCTCCGGCTATGCATCGCTCCCTCTCTCTTGATATACTCCTAACAGAAAAAAAAAATAGAGAGAGACCAAAAGAATCAAGAGAAGAGGCCATGGAGAAGAATACAATGGTGGGATATTTTTGTAAGGCTTTATGGAATGTTTCCAACCCAACAAGAGTGGTTCCAGCAAAATAGGCGAAGTTAAACCCAAAATTATTTAACTTGCGCCAAAGGAGTTTGAATGGAGTCTAGGATTTAGGAGTGTCCAAAATGTTAAGACTTTAGGAGGAGCCTCGATAAATGGAGAAAAGAAATATGGAGAAAGTTTGGAGAACAAACATGAAGCAAAAGGCATGAGAATTAAATTGCAAGTGTGTTATAGTGAATTCCAAATTAATGAAATATTTTATAATAGCTCCATAAATATTAGGAGGATATGTTATAAAGAGAAAACACCATTGTGAATATCCTCGATTTAAATGGATCGAAAAAATCCATACAATTTATTTAGTAGAGTTTTAAAATTAATGATATGATGGCATGATGAGATGATGCAATGCAAAAGATGACATGATGCAATGCACACACAAAAACAAATCACACGACAAAACTCGGAAACCACGGAAGGCAATCAAGCTCCGGTCTTGGGGCGTTACAACACTCCACCACTACGAGAGGATCTCGTCCCGAGATCTAAGATGGCACCGGAGAAAAGCGGAAGAGGAAGAGGTAAAACAAAGTTGCTTCTCCGACAAACGAGTGAAACCAAAGAACCTCGAGAGGTTGAACAAAATGAAAGAAAGAAAACAACGAAGATGAACAAGGTTGAAAACACTCTGTTAGAAAAGAGGAACAAGGGATACGACGAGAACCAAGAGGTTTAGTGATAAGATAGATATTGAAACCACTCCGGTTAAAACTAGATAGACAAAGAATAAGATTGATAAAATTTGGACAGCACTCCGACTGTAAATGGAAGGAATTGAACATGAACTTGACAAGATGAGAGGATGGTTCGAAGAGAGCAACATCACAAAGCCTCCGGAAGAAAAAATTGAAGATAGGTCATTGGAATAAAGGAATGGAGAAGAAAATGATAACTTCTACCACAAATGAGTTTGGAAAGAAACATCCTTACGATGAAGGCTAGAACGGAGTTGTTTGAAAAACAACAACGGTAAGAATAAGCTTGTAGTGGGCTTAAGAAAACATCTCAAAATTATGAGGTGAGCTTCTGCCACCAACGGAAACAATTGATTGGATTGAGAACAACACGGAGATGAAAACTTATATCACCGGGAGGACAAATGAGGAACTTGGGTCATTTATAAGCACCATAAATAACAACAATCCTTAGGGAAAGCTTTAGGTGAAATATAGCCCAAGATAACTCCAATGAAGAGATTGATGGATTTAAAATACCTCATTCTTGACAACATGTGAATCATGAAACGCGAACTCAAATTGTCGAGAATGACATAACACCACCTCAAATGATAAGGTAGAACGAATTGCACTTCGAAATGCAAGAAGAAGAATACTTGAACTCCTCAAAACAAAACATGTGTTGAGCACCATGTTCAATTTTGAGTATAGCTTGACGGATCTTAACTCCGAGAGAAATCTTGATGAACAATTGGAGAAATGAAAAGAATCCTTGAGGAAGCACCATGTAGATCCTCCACGAAGAACTCCGGTAAACAAAAGGATGATAAAAAAAGAGAAGTTGACAACACAAGGTGAAGCCTTGCAATGATTTAGATGGAGCTTTGCGATGATGTAACCGATAAAACTTGGAACTCCGAAAAAAAAGAAAAGAAAAGATGAAACACTAGAACCGTGAATTACTTCATCATGAACAATCTCCTAAGGAAAGAATTGAATCACCTTGAGGAAATAAGAATAAGATTTATTGTATGCTTATCTTTCATCAAATTAAATTGATGACAAGCAATGGATTTGGCATACTACTTATTCCCGTTGAAAATGATTAAAGGGAGATATAGCGTAAGCTTGAGAAGGTATTGATGGAACCACCGGTGGGATTTGGAAAACAACAAATGAATTGATATGATAAAGAAGGAAATGAGATCTTGAACGAACCACCGTAAGAATTAAAAATGAACATAGCAAAGGCACAATTCACCGGGAAGAATTAGAAAACGAATAAAGATGCTTGACAGAATTTAGATACATTAGAACGAAGAGATCATGAGCTGATTAGATGATATTTCGACGATGCACCGTGAGATTTGGAAAACAAGAGTTGAACGCTTGAATGAATAATTACGAGATGATGGGCTCAGAAGAATCAAACTGAAAAGACTCTGAAATGCTCCCAAGCGGGTTAAAAGAATTCTCACAACCAAAAATAATTATGAGAGGATGGCATCAAGCTAAAACCATGAATCTTGAAGAGAAAGGAGCGAGATTTAAGAGAAACTCTTCTTCGGTCTTCAAAATTTGAGAATGACGACGAGAAACATCACCATGAATTGTTGAAGCACTCCGGAATGAAAATTAGAAAGGTTGAACCAACAATGAAAATAATTTGAAAGACCTTGGAGAAAGACATTTGGTCGATGATAACTCATTCTTACGCCAAACTTTGCAATGAATTTGGGAATAGCTCCTGAAAATTACAAGAGTCGTGTAAGATCCTCGAAAAGACCTGTGGGTTAGGGCCCACTCAAAAGAACCACCGTTGAACAATTGTTTGAAATAGATATTGCACCGTAGAATTAAATGGCTTGAATGAGATAGCATCCTCGAAAGAACTTGAGTGAATTGAGAATGGAAACTAGAATCTTCCGAGGTATCTTCAACACTCCTAACAATTGAATAGCGAGAAATGGATGATTAAGAGATGCACCGACATGAGAAAGCATTTGAAACGATGAAAAGAATACGATGAACACTGAAAACTTGACTTAAATCCACCGGAGAAGAAAATTAGAATGGAACAATGATAAGATTAAAGCTTCCTTTAGCATCTTCATGAGAAATCACCGGATAAAACATTAAAGGAAAAGAATGAAGAAACTTCACTCAATAAAAATGGATACTTGATTAAGAAATCTGAGTCCTTGAAGAAAAAGGGTGGGAGGGCGGGAAATCAAAACAACTTGGGTCGGATGAGACGAACACCGTTGAGAAAAAGCTTAGAATTGATCTTGCGAATGTTGGAATGATCGGATCCACTTGAAGAGAAGCACGCCGGTTGGAAAAGAATTAACATGACAAGCTCAGTGATCAAGAAGGATTAGTATTCACATAGCAATATGAGAACACCAATTAGGAAAGGTATGGAATCAACACTTGACATTGAAGCAACTTGAATACCACAAAACGGAACAAAAACAAAGGATTTGGCTTGCGAATAAGCCGTAACAAATACATTTTATAGAGATTTACCCAATATAATATCATGCATCCGTCGGAAAGATATTCTAGGAGCTACTTGAATTCCCACCTATAAACTCCCGAAACTTTCTCGGTTATGCAATCAGGTGTTGGGGATACAGGGACACAAAATATATCACCCAAACTAACAATACCTAGATCCAAATTGTATCCATCCACAACACATAACCAAGAAATCCTCGAAATCGTGTACCTCGACCTTCGAAAAACATCCGTTATACAAGTCATGGCAATACTCCACTTTTCGCCTCGATCTTGGGCTATCGGGGTTATCTCACCAACAATCGCACAAAAGAGATTTCGATGTCGGTAAAACTCGGTATTCCGTAATCAGCAACGATAAAATTGTGACGACAACACCTCGGAGCTCAACTCCCCTGACACCGCCACAACCCCTAAATGTCGAGGCACCAAGAACAATGTTCTCGCCACAAAACCATCGGAACGATTCCAAGATACCCGCGTGATCCTAAAAAAATTTAGTGAAATTTGAGGAGAAAAGACAAAACTCTACGCCGTGATACCTCACCAGAAATTTAAGGGACCGAGGAGTAAAAAGAATCCTACTCTCCGATATATATAATCCTAAGACTCAAAACATTTTTCCGTTCTAGACTCAACAACGCCAAAGAAACAATCAAGTAGTGGGCTCTAAGTCGGGAAGGCTCGATTACCAACTTGTAACGCCCTCGATGCGGCTATATCTCCCACGTGTCGAGGCACGACTTAGAGGCATAACCGCATTGAAAGCAATGTCGCAAGTGAGGTAATCTTCACACAACCCATGTAATAAATAAGGGAAAGAGATACATAGTTGGCTTACAATCGCCACTTCACACAATACATGAGTAAAACATTACATCATACAGGTACAATCAAGGTCCGACTACGGAACCAAAATAAAAGAAGACTACCCCAAATGCTACACAGATTCCCGATCGTCCCAACTGGGCTCCACTACTGATCAACTAAAACGAAACAACACAATGAACAAGATCTTCATCGAGCTCCTCCTTGAGCTCAAAAAGGATGCCTCGCATCGGTTTCATTGGCACCTGCAAACTGGTTTTGAAGTATCCGTGAGTCACGGGGACTCAAAGCAATCTCTCACCCGCGAGATCAAGACTATTTAAGCTTAAAGGTAGGACAGGGTAGTGAGGTGGAGCCGCAATGTTTACTAGCATATATGGTGGCTGCATACGCAAATGAGAGCGAGAAGAGAAGGCAAAAGCACGGTCGAACAACTATGATCAAGAAGTGATCCTAGAACAACCCACGCCAAGCATAACTCCAACATCAGTTCACTTCCTTGACTCACGAGAAGAGACCATCACGGTTACACACGCGTTGGTGTATTATAATTAAGATCAACTTCGGGTTTTCTACAACCGGACATTAACAAATTCCCATCTCGCCACATAACCGCAGGCACGGCTTTCGAAAGTTCAAACCCCGCAGGGTGTCCCAACTTAGCCCATGATAAGCTCTCGCGATCAACGAAGGATATTCCTTCTCCCGGAAGACCCGATCAGTCTTTAATCCCTGCCACACGACATTTCGACAAAGAATAAAACAAGACCAAAGAAGCCGCCGGATGTGCCGACAAATCCTCGATAGGAGCTGCACATATCTCGGTCTCGGGGCACACCGGATGAGCCAGACGTCGGGTTGGCATAAACCCCGACGCCCAGGGCGCCGGACATCGCTTCGGTTTGGACCAAAGACTTTCGAAGGAGAACTGCCCGGGGGCTAAAATAAAGATGACCCTCGGGCTCCTAAACCCAAGGGAAAAAGGGCATAGGTGAGGCAAATGGTAAAACCAATGTTGGGCCTTGCCGAAAAGTCTTATTCAAAGCGAATCGTCAAGGGGGTCCCATAAATCACCCGACCGCGTTAGGGGACGCAAAATCCGGGAACATAACACCGATATGACGGAAACTAGGCGGCAAGAGTGGAACAAAACACCGAGCATAAGGCCGAGCCTTCCACCCTTTACCAAGTGTATAGATGCATTAATAATATAAGATATATTGTGATATCCCAACAAGTAAACATGTTCCAACAAGGAACAACATCTCCATGTTCCAACAAGGAACAAACTTCATCTTCACCGCAACTAACAACGCTATAAGAGGGCCGAGCAAAGCGGTAACATAGCCAAACAACGGTTTGCTAGGAAAGGATGGTTAGAGGCGACATGGTAATATGGGAGGCATGATAAGCAAGTGTTAGGCATCGAAGCATAGGCATAGCAAAAGAGCGAGCATCTAGCAAGCAAATATAGTAGTGATTTCGAGGGTATGGTCATCTTGCTCAAATCCCGCAAGGAAGAAGAACGAGTCCATGAAGAAGACAAACGGACGTAGTCGAATCGAATCCTCACAACTCCTAACGAAACCGCAGCCTAACGAGAGAAGCAAACCGAAAGAAGCAAACAACATAGTAAACACACAATCATAAACATGGCATGATGCACAATCAAGTATGATGCATGACCGGTTTAAATAGCATGGCATGGCAATTTGCACAAACAACACTACAAGTTAAGTGGAGCTCAATATGCAACGAGTTGCATATTGACGGAACACCACATCACTTATTTAGTTCTCTCCCGATTAGGTACTCAACAGTATTAAATGTTATTAAACATGGCAAGAGGTGAAGCACAACAAAATTACCTAACTAGGCAAGTTTAAATGAGGCCGGAAATAAGAAACAACAATTCCGAAAATCCCCATATGCAAATTATGGATTCGCACAGATCTGACCTAAAGCATATTTTAGAGTTGTTAAACAGCAAAATAAAGTGTACCATGTTAAACTAGGCATTTTTCTACCCCATTTACATATATAATTTATTTAAATCCGAAGTTACGGTTATTTAGTTATGAAATAAATCATTTTAGCATGGCAGTAAAGCAAATTAATGCAAACAACAATTTTAAACATTTTAATTGTTGTTACCATGATGCGGATGACATGTGCAAGTTTATGCAATTTTTATGAAAATGTTAACATGAGCATGTTACGAGGCATTATGTCACCGTGGTGGATGAAAGGGGTGCCACGGCAACGAATCCGAAAATGGTGCCAGGGCAACACATCGGTTCCGGTAGCTCACGGAGATATCGGTGCAAAAAGGAAGTGGGCGGAAGCGAGTCATGCGAGGATGGTGGGGTGCTCCGGATACCGGGTTCCCACGGAACGGTGGCATGGCAAAAGAGGGCATCGCAAGGATGATTCGATCACTGGCCGGTCATCTCGGTGGTTATACCTTCAAGCGCATGCGTCGGGCGGAAAACGTCAGAGAGGAAGTAGACGTTCACGGGTCGTCGAGGGAAGTAGAGGAAGTAGTCGTTCTCGCGATGATCGCCGAGGGAAGTAGTGGTACACGCTGCTGAGATGTTCGGGTCGACGGTAGCGGTACTTGAAGAATCCCGAACGGACTTGGCGCCTTCGCGTAGGGGTACTTGTCGTTATCCACCTCGGATGTAGTCGTTCCCGTGTAGTCGAACTTGACGATCCGAGGGGGTACTTGGCGCATCACCGTGTAGTCGAACTTGGCGTTTCCGGTTCGGGTCTTGGAGAAATCCTCGGAGATGATAGTGGAAGACGAACTTGGCGATCCTCGTTGACCTGGTACTTGGCGTCTCATACTGGCTGATCCAAAACGAAGAAAGGCAAAAAGGGCCTCTGGTGGAACAGCAGCAAGGCAACTCATGCCCGACAATGAAGCAACAAAATTCGGCCACGATGTGGTGGTGGATCAGAACACCAAGAGGCAGGGCGTCGGCGAGGGAGCCAGGACGCGTTCAGCAGAGGCCAGTGGCGGCGCACACCCATGGCACACACGAGGACAAGCAGGGCGTCGAGGAGGGCAGCAGAGGCGACGGGCGGAGCAGAGGGTCCAAGGCCATGGCGCGCGGAGGAGGAGCAGGGCCAGGAGCGACGGGGCATGGTTGCGGAGCCGTGTCGCTCGGCGCGAGTCATCGGGTCGCCGGCGGCAGAAAACGGCGACGGGGTCGCGAGGCGGACGGCGGCACGCGGGAGAAGGAAGGGCGAGGAGGAGGTCGGGCGCGGCGCTCCTGGTGGAGCTCGTCGGCGACGAGGAGGCCACCGGGGGGTCCGGCCTGGTCGTTGACGAGGGCGACGGGGATCGGGTTCGGCGTCGGCGAGAGGGTCGGGTGCAGGTGCTCGAGGAGCTCCTCTCCTCGAGCGCTCGGGCGACGAGGGTTTGGCGAGGAGGCGCGGGATCGAGAGGGAGAGAGTGAGATGGGGATCGGGATGAGCGAGGGAGATGGCGGCGCTGGAGGAAGGGATCGAGGGAGAGAAGTGGATCGGGAGAGGGGTGGATAAGAGGAGAGCGGGCAGGCCTCTTGGGCCGGCTAGGTCAGGCCGCAGGTGGGCCTTAAGCGGGCTTCGGCTATGCACTGCTCCCCTCTCTCTTGATATACTCCTTACAGAAAAAAATAGAGAGAGACCAAAAGAATCAAGAGAAGAGGCCATGGAGAAGAATACAATGGTGGGATATTTTTGTAAGGCTTTATGGAATGTTTCCAACCCAACAAGAGTGGTTCCAGCAAAATAGGCGAAGTTAAACCCAAAATTATTTAACTTGCGCCAAAGGAGTTTGAATGGAGTCTAGGATTTAGGAGTGTCCAAAAATGTTAAGACTTTAGGAGGAGCCTCGATAAATGGAGAAAGAAATATGGAGAAAGTTTGGAGAACAAACATGAAGCAAAAGGCATGAGAATTAAATTGCAAGTGTGTTATAGTGAATTCCAAATTAATGAAATATTTTATAATAGCTCCATAAATATTAGGAGGATATGTTATAAAGAGAAAACACCATTGTGAATATCCCTCGATTTAAATGGATCAAAATCCATACAATTTATTTAGTAGAGTTTTAAAATTAATGATATGATGGCATGATGAGATGATGCAATGCAAAGATGACATGATGCAATGCACACACAAAACAAATCACACGACAAAACTCGAAACCACGGAAGGCAATCAAGTCTTGGCCTTGGGGCGTCCAACCAAGTGGGCCAAATTTCGGCCAGCAATGTCCTCCTTTCCTCTTTGGTGCAAAGGGAGCAAGCGCAGTAAGAGTATCAAGCAAAGGCATCCGCTTTTGGTGCAACAAGACCAAGACCGTCAGAACGGCAGGAAGGAAGTCATCGTGGAGCCCAAGCCAAGGCCACCACCAGAGCCTTTGACAAAGTAGGACCAACTTTAGTCAGATAAGTGTACTAGATGTTCCACCAGCCAAGAATGTACCCTCGCGAGGTCGTTTCTTCCTTGTATTGTTCATCATCACCAAGAGGTAATCCACCACACCACAAACTAGACTAGGGTATTACACCACAATGGTGGCCCGAACTAGTATAAACCCCGTGGTCTGCTGTGTTGTTCCTTTCATAGTTTAGATCCTAGCGAGGCGGCGAGGTGCAGTGTAGGTAGAGGGCGAGATCTCCGCCACACCCCAAAGTTGTTCGAACTCAGAGGGTCTCCGAACCCGAATCCAACATTTGGCGCGCCACCTAGGGGTGCGCCGGAATCCGCCTTCTACCGCTTCGCGTCCCGTCGCATTGTCATCATCACGTTCGGCGACCAGGCGGGCAACCCTGATCCCTGGGCAGCCTGGCCCGCCCATGCAGAGCCGCTCGCCCCGGGTGACCCCATGCCCAGTACCAAGGGTCCCAGCGTCCAGAGGGTCATGGGCGATGCGACAAATAACGACAGCTCACGCCACGGCAGCGCGGCCGGCGGCGTAGGGCCTCCAACTGCCGCTGCCACGACGCCAGACACCCGACAGAGCATTTAACTCGGGGCCGCGCCACGGTGGCCCGAGAGTTACCGCACGCAGCCGCCGAGGGCGGCCGCGACGTCTTCGCCGAACGGGTGGCAGAGCTCCTGGCTTCGCGCCAGACGGGGCTCACCCCTTCTGCACCCAACTCCCACCTCAGGTCTAGGGCGGCCCATGCGGAGGCTCCACGCACGCCCGCGCAACTCCAAGCGGACTCCAAGGCCACCTCAACGCTAGCCAGGCCGTCAGCACCATGCCAGCGGCGGCGCTGCCTCCGCCTCCGGCCAGCGAGGAAGGACTCGCCACGACCCACGGCCCCAGTGGGCACATCAAGGCTTCCACCCCTGTGTGGGCGCCAAGCAGATCACGTGGCACACGGAGCACTACGGTGCAGCCTTCGGATGGCGGCCCTGTAAGAGCACGTGCCCCTACATGATGGACCAAGGGCACGCGCGATGAGGACGAACAAGGCTCGCTCCTCGGTCCAAGCCGGGGGACGAGGCACCAGAGCCGAGCTCTTCCAGAGCCCCGGAAGGCCCCGCTTACCACGCCGAAGCGACGACATTATCGCACCGCTAATTCTCGTGAGCAGTGCATACGCTAACCATGGATCATGTGGAGGTGCAGGTCGCCACAGCAGCGGCTGCCCCACTCCTGCAGCTTTCCTACCCTCGGAGGAGGGCGCCGGGGCTGTAGGAGACGGGCCGAGATCCGGCATCACCACCGGGCGTTCGGAGCAAGGCGTCCTCAGAGGTAGGCCTCTCGGGAGGTGCCTCGTGGCTGCCCCTAGCAGAGGACCCGTGGTCGCCGGGGAACCATCACACCGCTCTACCCCATCGGTGGTGTCTCGATTTTGGCCGTCACGGTGGCACTAGATTGTGGCGCAAGGCGGGCCTCGTCTGGCGATATGAAGCAAGGCTTACTGTGAAGAAGGCCCAGGGCTGTGAAGCTCACGCCCGTGACACTCACGTAATAATGAGTGGGGCTGTACACACCCCGAAGTCTCAGGGTGCCGCCTCAGCCCCGGGCTCCCTCCCACGACCAAAGTGGCAGCACTTAGCTTCACAAGCAGTGAGAAGACGCCCAAGACTAGACTAGGTGCCGACGCGCCTTTTTCTACTTTCATTGCTTTTTCCTTTGGTCGCTGTCTTTTCCCCGCTGGATTTAAGTTGGATTTGAGCTTGAGATTTGTATGTGTTCGGGAAGGGGTGTTTAGTCTCGCTCGAGCAATCTCTCGTGATTCGTTACCACATTGCCTCACCGCCTCCCTCGTGAGCCCCTCGCGAGCCGGGTCAGCCTAGCTTATGCGTGCAACCCAGATCGCCGCCACGCGCCCTCTCGGGAGGTTTTTATTACAGGTCCTATGGGCTCGATCAGAGACACTCGAGACACCGCAGCCCTCCGCAGTTATCTCGTGGCCCACGGGGTCGAAGGTAACTAGCCAGCCAGCTCGTCGCAAAGCCAGCCACTTGGCGCAGCGCACGGTGATATCGTGATCTACTAATACGCTGAATGCAAGTTTTTACATGAGGGCTCCTCCCAAAATGCTCTTACAACCTTCTGTGGCAAAGCACGAACTCTATCTACGCAGGTAAGGAAGCGGTGACGACACATGGTCACCGGATAAAATCCCCAATGCATCCTCGGGGCACCTCCCGAATCGTCGCTTAGCCGCCGGCCTCGCCATCGCTTCTCTGCGTTGCCACGCCGTGCGTCGGGGCCGTTCACCACGCCCGCCTTCATCGAGCCACGACCACGCCACCATTATCGTGGGAAGGCCCTGACGAGGGCATCCATGTTGCCTTCCACCCAGTGCGCCAGGTCATCCCGGACGGCCTGAGGTACTAGGGCGATGGTGGCGTCAAAGTCGAAGTTGGGGTCCATGTTTCGGAGATGGCTGAAGACACGAGAAAAGGTGTGCCCGAGCAGGGTGCGGCTCCTCTCCTCCACCAACCTATTGGCTCTGACCGACCGCACCTCCACCAAGGCCACCACGCCGCTGAAGAACTGAAGGTTGCGGCCAGAAGTTGATCAAGGTGGGGGCTCGCCAACGGCCGCCTCGCAGATGTTACCTAAGGCCGTGTTGGCTCTCTCCCGGAGCTGCAGGAGCATGGGGCCCTGCTCATGCTCCAGATCCGCCACCGGTGTATCTCGTCCCGTTCCGCCAAGAACGGCCTCAGCCTCGGCCACCCGCTGGCGGAGAAGAAGCGCCTCGGCGCGGAGGTAGTCACCTCCTCCCGCCACACCAAGGGCGTTCGGGAAGCATCGGCCCGCCAAGGCCACTTCATTCAGCTAGGCCTCGTGGCGGCGGTCCTCCCTTCAGCCGACCGAATCAACCCCACCTCTCCTCAAACTCGCCAAGGTTCAAGCGGGCCATCGCCACCCCGGCCCAACCTCTTCCAGACGCTGGCTTCGCCGCAGCGACGCCATCCTCCGCCTCAAGGCTACCAAGCGCCTCGCTCTCCAGACGCTAAGATCGCTGCTCGGCAGTTTTCCAGCCGTCGGTGCCTCCTCACGCCTCGAGCTCGCCGTCAACTGGCCACCTTCATCGACGCAAGGGCCGTCTCACGCAACTCCACCTGCTGCTCCAGGGAATGGCACCGGGCTTGTAGTTCCCGTGCCCACTCCTCCGCCGCCTCATGCCGCCGATCAGCCTCTCGGGCCTCCTCGACGACCCGGGAACGGGCCTCCCGAGAGGCCGCCAACAACGCCTCGGCTTCCTCATTGTCAAGGTCACGCTGGTGGCGTGCAAGGGCAACAGCCGCCTTCAGCTTGCGCCTCTCTTCACCAAAGCGCAGCCCTCGGCCTCAAGGCGCGTCTTCGTCGAGCACTTCACCAAGCAGGCTCACCGCGTCACCGCCCTCAAGAAACCCTTGGCGAAGAGCGCGACGCCTCCCGAGGCCGAGCACGCCTTTCTACGCCTGGCCATCCGCCTCAAATAAGCGCGGAGGGCCACGAACCAGCCCCTCAAGGCGGGGGGGCTGGGACCTGGCGCCTCGCGATGGCCGGGCACGCCCCCCTGCCCCGACCTGGAGCCAGCCCATCCCCAAATGAAGAGCGCAGGGCTGACCTCAGCCAATCGCCATCCACGACCAGACGAGAAGCCCACGGCAGGCTGGCTATGCCACGAGAAGGCTCACGAAGGAGGGTCGCGAGGCGCGCAGAGCCGCGATGCCCCTCAGGATGGCTCACCTCTCCGACCGGCCTCACGACAAGGGCTCTGCTTGAGCTCCTGAGCGCCAAGGCGGTGGAGAGGGCGGCCTGGGGGATGGTTCTCACCATCTCCGTGAGCTCGGCAGAAGGGCCTGCAGAGCAAGGATCAGCCAAAGCAACAGGAGGACTCGGGAGCTAGGAAAGGGAAGGCTTACTCATCAATGGCAAAATACTTCTCGCACTTCAAGAAAGCGGCAAGGGTAATCGTCACCCAAGGCCTCCCTTCTCTTCCGGAGAGCCTCAAGTCCACGCTGAAGCTGCCCAGAGTTGAGTGCGGGGTCACCATGACGAGGAAGAAGCATCAAGGTGACCAGCTGTGGGCGCTGCCCCTGATGCACGCCGACGGTCGCCTCACCAAGAAGGGGTAGCCGGGCCTCGGGGGCCTCAACCACGGGCGCCATGGCAGCGGCTCAACGCCTTCAGCCAGCAGAAGACGGGCCTCAGAGCTGCCCCTCAGAGTGCCGCTCAAGGCGTCGCCATCCTCGGGGACCCTCAGCCTCCAGCCGCCCATGCCTCCCGCCCGCCACTCGAGGAAGGATCGCTGCAGGCGATCGAAGGGCGGCCACCACCACTGGTTCTCGCGAGGCCCCGGGGAGGCTGGGCCGGGCGCAGCCCCCATTCGTCAAGCCGGGCATCCGATTCACAAAGTTGCCCCTGCTCAAGTAAAAGTACAAAGAAAGCCCCCCTGCCGGATGTCGCCGGGTGGGGTCCCCGCCAAGACCAAGAGCACCTTCCTCGCTGCTTCAGCGCCGGGCCTTCCTCCCGAGCCTCATGCGATCCTCACGCCACCAAGGTCCACATCCGCGGGAGTGACGCCGAGAGGGGCAATGCGGCATAATAGGAACTCCTTCACCGGCTTAGGCGCCCGTCACGCCGAAGCGCCTCGGGAACGCATGTGAACGGCCCAGACGAAGATGAGCCGGGCTTGTGAGCGCCTCCTGCCCTGCACTCAATTGGGGACAATGGAGATGTTGGTTCAAAGTAGGGGGCCGGGCACCCCGACATCCACGATAGCCACCGCCACGGAACCCAAAGCGCCGAGGAAGACTGAAATCAATCCTCAAGCCGCTGTTTCGTGCGGCAATGAAGCTCACGCACTTTGAGCATTGGGTGGGTTCGACGAGACGCAGAGAGAACAAGTGACGCAAAGCAAGGCAATCAAGGAGGGATACCCATCATTGCCTCACGCATAAAGGCGAAGACGGCAAGAAGAGTAATGGATTCATGACCCAAATGCATCATATGGATCTCGGTAATGGGAAAGCACAGCTGCTGAAGAAATTGGAGAAGGGGAACTACCCCGCCCATTGCGTCGACAAAGTACCGGACCTCGGTGACTATTCTGTCGATGGAGAAGTGAGACGCGGGCCAGGCCGTCATCCTCCTGCACTCGTTGAAGATGGTGGCCAGAGCAGAGCTGACCTTGCCCAAGCCATCTCGGTTGAGTATGATCGACCGATCGACGGCAGGGAAGGCCATGACGGGCATGAAAGTGAGGCAGAGGCACGGGTTTCTTCCCTTTCCCCTTCTTCGTCGGAGCCATGGCGACAGAAGGGGGGAGGATTCGAGATTGGATTGGAAGCGGAGACTGGAGCTCGAGAGGACGAAGAGCAGGGGACGATCGAGCAACGAAAAGGGGAACGACTGTGTGCAACCGCGGGTCCGCCTAGCTGGGTGCAAAATAAGGAGGCGTGGGGGAACAGTGCCGCCCACGTCCAATCAACCGCCACGCAGCGCCAGAGGCCGCATGCTGTTAGGACCCGCGGCGCTTCGCCCTTGCCCCTTCGCTTCTCTGCTCAGCCAAGTCCAGGCGCGCCTTGGGCCCAGGGGCTACTGTCGGCGTTCTAGGAACGCGGGTCCCCAAACTTGCTCGGCTCAAGGCTCGCGCATGGCTCAAGGGATGGCCCACAAGGCCCATCTTCATCAAGACAAGCTCAAGACCTCGCGAGGGGCCAAGATTGCTGGGCGGATTTACGTGGAGCTCCTCGTGCACGGCCTCGTCGGGACCGCTCGCGAGGAGGTGGAGAGATCAAGGCGGGGTACCTCACAAGGTGCCCATGACGCAAGCCATGACGCACTAAGGGCGCCAGCGGCACCAGCCCTGCAAGGTCCTCCTTTCCTCTTTGTCGCTAAGGGAGCAAGCGCAGTAAGAGTATCAAGCAAAGGCATCCGCTTCGTGCAACAAGACCAAGACTGTCACGAACGGGCAGGAAGGAAGTCATCGTGGAGCCCAAGCCAAGGCCACCACCAGAGCCTTTGACAAAGCGAGGACCAACTTTAGTCAGATAAGTGTACTAGATGTTCCCCTTCAAAATGGCTAATTGTTGGCGCCTTCCCGCTCAATATTTGGGAAGAGGCCCAGGGCCTTTGCCTATAAATAGGACTAGCCACCCGCAAGGTAGAGGCATCTAGAGAGACAGAGGATCCAGCATCTGGGATCGGCAGAGAGAGAGCGACTGAGCTCCCCCTAGCAGTTCATCGCACCAGCCAAGAACAGACCCTCGCGAGGCTGTTCTTCCTTGTATTATTCATCATCAGCCCAAGAGGCAATCCACCACACCACAAACTAGAGTAGGGTATTACACCACAATGGTGGCCGAACTAGTATAAACCCTGTGTCTCTTGTGTTGTTCCTTTCATAGTTTAGATCCTAGCGAGGCGGCGAGGTGCGTGTAGGTAGAGGGCGAGATCTCTCAAGGCACCCCAAAGAGTTCGAACCTAGAGGGTCTGTCAGAACCCGAAATCCGACATTTGGCGCGCCAGTAGGTGCGCCGAATCCGCTTTTCTGCCGCCGCGCCCGTCGCATCGTCATCATCATGTCCGCGACCAAAGCGGGCAACCTCGATCCTCGGGCGGCCTGGTCCGCCCATGCAGAGCCGCCGCTTCGGGCCCATTTACGTTCAGTAGCTCATGTCCGCAGGGCATCGCGGGTCAGCGGGCGATGCGGACAAATAACGACAGCTCACGCCACGGCATGCGCGGTCGGCGGCGAGGGCCTCCAACCAAGCCGCGGCCACGACGTCGTACACCCGACGGGAGCAGGCGAACTCAAGGGCCGTGCTCACGATGGCCCGAGAGTTACTGGAATGCAGGCTGCTGGAGGGCGGCCGCGACGTGCTGCTGGAACGGGTGGCAGAGCTCTGGCTTCGCCGCCGCATCGGGGCTCACCCCTTCGCACTCCAACTCCCACCTCAGTCCAAAGGCGCCCACGCGAGGCTCCACACACGCCCGCTGCAACTCCAAGCGGACTCCAAGGCCACCTCAACGCCAGCCAGTTGCCAAGACTGGCCATGCGGCGCTGCTTCCGCCTCCCGCCAGCGAAGAAGGACTCGCCACGCACCCACGGTCCCAGTGGGCCACACCGCGCCACCCCTGTGTGGGCGCCTGCAGGATCAAGCGTGGCACACGGAGCACTACGGCGCAGCCTTCTGGATGGCGGCCCTGTAAGAGCACGTGCTCTACATGATGGACCAAGGGCACGCGCATGAGGACGTAACAAGGCTCGCTCCTCGCCCAAGCCGGGGGACGAGGCACCGTAAGCCGAGCTCTTCCAGAGCTCCGGAAGGCCTCGCCGCCACGCCGAAGCAACGATTATCGGGTACCGCTAATTCCTCAGGAGCAGGCATACGCTAACCATGGATCGCAGGAGGTGCAGGTCACCACAGCAGGCGGCTGCCCCACTCCTGCAGTTTCCTACCCCTCAGGAGGAGGGCGCCGGGGGCTGCAGGAGACGGGCCGAGATCCAGCATCAACACCGCGGCGTTCGGAGCAAGGCGTCCTCGGGAGGTAGGCCTTCCGCCGGGAGGTGCCTCGTGGCCTGCCGGGCAGAGGACCCGTGGTCGCTCGGGGAACCATCACACCGCTCTACCCCATCGGCGGTGTCCTGGTTTCCGTCGTTGCCGGTGGCACTAGAGTGTGGCGCATAGGCGGGCCTCGTCGGGCGATATGAAGCAAGGCCGGCACTGTGAAGAAGGCCCGGTGGCTGTGAAGCTCGCCGCCCCCATGACACTCTCACGTAATAATGAGTGGGGTTGTACACGCCTGAAGTCTCAGGGGTGCCGCCTCAGCCCCCGGGCTCCCTCCCACGACCAGTGGCAGCACTTAGCTTCGCGCAGGTGAGAAGACGTCCAAGACTAGACTAGGTGCCGGACGCGGCCTTTTTCTGCTTTCATTGCTTTTTCCTTTGGCTGTCATTTTCCCCCGTTGGATTTAAGTTGGATTTGAGCTTGAGATTTGTGTGTGTTCGGGGAAGGGGTGTTTAGTCTCGTTCGAGCAATCTCTCGCATTCTGGTTACCACATTGCCTCAGCTGCCTCCCCTCGTGAGCCCCTCGCGAGCCGGTCAGCCTAGCTTTGCGTGCAACCCAGATCGCTGCCGTCAGCGCCCTCTCGTGAGGTTTTTATTACAGGTCCTATGGGCTCGATCAGAGACACTCGAGACACCGCAGCCCTCCGCAGTTATCTCGTATTCACGGGGTCGAAGGTAAACTAGCCAGCCAGCTCGTCGCAAAGCCAACCACTTGGCGCAGGCGTACGGGTTATATCGCATCTACTAATACGCTGAATGCAAGTTTTTACATGAGGGGCTCCCCCTCCCAAAATGCTCTTACAACCTTCAGGGCAAAGCACGAACTCTATCTACGCAGGGTAAGGAAGCAGGGACGACACATGGTCAGTCGGATAAATCCCCCAATGCATCCTCAGGGGCACCTCCTGAATCGTCGCTACGCCACCGCCTCGCCATCGCTCTCAGGTTGCCGTCGGCCGGCGTCGGGGGCCGTTCACCACGCCGCCTTCATCAGCAGCCACGACCACGCCGTTGTTATCAGAAGCGAAGGCCCTGACAAGGGCATCCACGTTGCCTTCCACCCAGTGCGCCAGGTCGTCCCGGACGGCCTGAGGTACTAGGGCGATGGTGGCGCCAAAGTCGGGTTGGGGTCCATGTTTCGAGATGGTCAAGACACGAGAAAAGGCGCCGCCGAGCAGGGTGCGGCTCCTCTCCTCCACCAACCTGTTGGCTCGACCGATCAAGCACCTCCTCAAGGCCACCACGCCGCTGAAGACCAAGGTTGCCGGGCGAAGTTGATCGCGGGGCTCGCCAACGGCCGCCGCAGCAGATGTTACCCAAGGCCGTGTTGGCTCTCTCCCGGGCGTGGTGAGCATGGGGCCGTGCTCATGCTCCGAGATCCGCCCGGGTGTATCTCGTCCTTGTTCGTCGCCAAGAACGGCCTCAGCCTCGCCCACCGTTGGCGGAGAAGAAGCGCCAACGCTGGAGGTAGTCACCTCCTCTGCGCCACACCAAGGGCGGCCCGGAAGCATCGGCCCGCCAAGGCCACTTCATCCAGCTTGGCCTCGTGGCGGCGGTCCTGCTTCAGCTTCGAATTCGAATCAACCCCAGCCTCTCCTCAAACTTCGCGCTCAAAGGTTCAAGCGGGCCATCGCCACCGGCGTCCAACCTCTTCCAGACGCTGGCTTCCCGCGCAGCGACGCTATCCTCCGCTGCGTCACCAAGCGCTCCCTCGTCTCGAGACGCTCAAGATCGCTGCTGCGTTCGGCGCTTCGGCGTCGGTGCCTCCTCACGCCTCGAGCTCACTCGTCAATCAAGCCACCTTCATCGACGCAAGGGCCGTCTCACGCAGCTCCACCTGCTGCTCCAAGGAATGGCACCGGGCCTGTAGTTCCCGCGCCCGCTCCTCCGCCGCCTCACGCCGCCGATCAGCCTCTCGGGCCTCCTCGACGACCCGGGAACGGGCCTCCCGAGAGGCCACCAGCGACGCCTCGGCTTCCTCATTGTCGAGGTCACGCTGGTGGCGCGCATAAGGCAATACCGCTTTCATGCGCCTCTCTTCACCAAAGCGCAGTAATCAGCCTCAAGCTGCGTCTTCGTCGGCCGAGCTCTTCACCAAGCAGGCTCACAGCGTCAGCCGCCCTCCAAAGAAACCCTTGGCAAAGAGCGCGACGCTCCCGAGCACGCTCGAGCACGTCTTCTGCACCGTCATCCGCCCCAAATAAGCGCGGAGGGCCACGAACCAGCGCTCCCCTCGCGGGGGCAGGGGGTCGGCGCCCTCGCAATGGCCGGGCACGCCCGCAGAAGCCCGACACAGCCAGCCCATCCCCAAATGAAGAGCGCAGGGCTGACCTCAGCCAATCGCCATCCACGACTGCACGAGAAGCCCACGGCAGTGTGCTATGCCACGAGAAGGCTCACAAGGAGGGTCGCGAGGCGCGCAGAGCCGCTGATGCGCGCCAGATGGCTCACCTCTCCGACCGGCCTCACCACAAGGGCTCTGCTTGAGCTCGGAGTGCTCGAAGGCGGTGGAGAGGGCGAAGCCTGGGGGATGGCTCCTCAGCCATCTCCGTGAGCTCGGCAGGAAGGGCCCTGCAAAGCAAGGATCAGCCAAAGAAACAGGACGATCAGGAGCTAGGAAAGGGGAAGGCTTACACATCAATGGCGAAATACTTCCTGCGCTTCAGCAGGCGGCAAGGGTAATCGTCACCCAAGGCCTCCCTTCTCTCCGGAGAGCCTCGAAGTCCACGCTGAAGCTGCCCAGAGTTGAGTGCAGGGGTCACTGCGACGAGGAAGAAGCATCAAGGTGACCAGCTGTCGGGCGCTGCCCCGATGCACGCCGACGGTCGCCTCACTAAGAAGGGTAGCTAGGGCCTCGGTGGCCTCAACCACGGCGCCCATGAGCAGCGGCTCAACGCCACCACCAAGCAGCAGACGGGCCTCGTGGAGCTGCCCCTCAGGAGTGCTGCCTGGCGTCGTCATCCCGGCGGGGCCCCCTCAGCCTCCAGCGGCCCATGCCTCCCTGCTCCGCCACTCGAGGAAGGACCGCCGTGGGCGGCCCGGAAGGGCGATCACCACCACTGGTTCTCGCGAGGCCCTAGGAGGCGGCCGGGCGCAGCCCCCATTCGTCCAAGCCGGGCATCCGATTCACAAAGTTGCCCCTGCTCGAAAGCAAAAAGTACAAAGAAAGCCCTCCTTGCCGAGATGTCGCCGGGGTGGGGTCCCCAGTCAAGACCAAGAGCACCTTCCTCAATGCTTCAGGCGTCAGTTCCTCCTCCTGGAGCCTCATGCGATCCTCACGCCAGCCGAAGGTCCACATCCGGCGGGAATGACGCTGGAGAGGGGCAATGCGGCATAATAGGAACTCCTTCACCAGCTTGGGCGCCGTCACGTCGAGCACCCTCAGGAACGCGAAGCGACGCCAGACGAAGATGAGCCGGGGGCTCGTGAGCGTCTCCTGGCCCCAGCCTGAATTGGGGACAGCGGGAGATGTTGGCTCCGAAAGCAGGGGGCTGGGCACCCCGACATCCACGTATAGCCACCGCTCTTGGAACCCAGGCGCAGGCTGAGGAAGACTGAAATCAATCCCTGAAGCCGTTGTTTCTGGTGCGGTAATGAAGCTCACGCACCCCGAGCATTGGGTGGGGTCGACGAGGCGCGGAGAGAAGAAGTGACGCAACAAGGCAACTGAAGGAGGGATACCCATCATTGCCTCACAGACAAAGGCGAAGACGGCAAGAAGAGTAATGGATTCAGGACCCAAATGCATCATATGGATCTGGTAATGGGAAAGCACAGCGTTGAAGAAATTGGAAAAGGGGGAACCAGTCCGCCCATTGTATGCCAAAGAAAGTATCGGACCTCGGTGACTATTCTGTCGATGGAGAAGTGAGACACGGGCTAGGCCATCATCCTCCTGCACTCGTTGAAGATGGTGGCCAGAGCAGAGCTGACCTTGCCCAAGCCCTCTCGGTTGAGTATGATCGACCGATCGACGGCAGGGGCCGCCGACGACGGCGAGCGAGGCGGAGGCACGGGTTTCTTCCCTTTCCCCTTCTTCGTCGGAGCCATGGCGACGGAAGGGGGGAGGATTCGAGATTGGATTGGAAGCGGAGACTGGAGCTCGAGGGGAGGAAGAGTAGGGGACGGTCGAGCAACGAAAAGGGGAACGACTATGTGCAACCGCGGGTCCGCCTAGCTGGGTGCAAAATAAGGAGGCGTGGGGGAACAGTGCCGCCCACGTCCAATCAACCGCCACGCGGCACCCGAGGCCGCATGCTGTTAGGGCCCGTGGCGCCGCTTCTTGCCCTTCGCTTCTCTCGCCAGCCAAGTCCAGCGCCGCTTTGTTCCTTGGCTACTGTCGGCGTTCTAGGAACGCGGGTCCCCAGACTTGCCTGCCTGCGGCCTGCGGCGTGGCTCAAGGGATGGCCCAGCAAGGCCCATCTTCATCAGCACAAGCTCAAGACCCTCGCGAGGGGCCAAGCCTCGCGGGGCGGACGACAGGGAGCTCCCTCAGGCACGGCCTCGTCAGGCTGGCTCGCGAGGAGGCGGAGAGATCAAGGCGGGGTACCTCACGAGGTGCCCATGACGCAAGCCATGACGCACCAAGGGCGCCAGCGGGCGCCAGCCCATGCAAAGGTCTCCTCCTTTCCTCTTTGGTGCAAAGGGAGCAAGTGCAGGCAAGAGTATCAAGCAAAGGCATCCGCTTTGGTGCAACAAGACCAAGACCGCCGCAACGGCAGGAAGGAAGTCATCGTGGAGCCCAAGCCGGCCGCCACTCAGAGCCTTTGACAAAGCGAGGACCAACTTTAGTCAGGATAAGTGTACTAGATGTTCCCTTCAAAATGGCTAATTGTTGGCGCCCTTCCCGCTCAATATTTGGGAAGAGGCCCAGGGCCTTTGCCTATAAATAGGACTAGCCACCCGCAAGGTAGAGGCATCTAGAGAGATAGAGGATCTAGCATCTGGGATCGGCAGAGAGAGAGCGACTGAACTCCCCCTAGCATTTCATCGCACCAGCCAAGAAAAGACCCTCGCGAGGCTGTTCTTCCTTGTATTGTTCATCATCATCCCAAGAGGCAATCCACCACACCACAAACTAGAGTAGGGTATTACACCACAATGGTGGCCCGAACTAGTATAAACCCTGTCTCTCTTGTGTTGTTCCTTTCATAGTTTAGATCCTAGCGAGGCAGCGAGGTGCAGGTAGGTAGAGGGCAAGATCTCCGAGCGCACCCTAGTGTTCGAACCTAGAGGGTCTGCCGGAACCCGAAATCCGACAGACCAGTCCTATCCCCCCCCCCCCCCGAGGTGTATGCTCTAACTTGGTAGGGTTATGTTGCTCATATCGTGTGTATGGTGTTTTGCATTTCTATGTCGTTTGCTTAGTTTAGACATGCTTTGTGTGAATGCCACCTGTTTAGTGTCTAATTACCATATATGTGAATTATGCAATGCCATCTTGTTGTAAGACATTATATATGTGAATTATGCAATGCTATCTTATTGCAAGGCATTATATATGTGAATTATGCAATGCCATGTTGTTTAGCCAATCATCATATATGTGAATTATATCATGCTATCCTTTTTTGTATTACGTGTTCCATTTGTCGACAACGTTTGTATATTCAACTACTCTTCCTGTGCATCAGCCATTTGAAGCGGCGATGGAAGTATCTGGAGTGAAAACAAGGTATTCATAGCAGACAATCTACTCTGCCAAGCGCACATCTTGTTGGTTACGTATAGCTCCTCGTGAGGAGGATTCGCAGACAGATGACCGTCCTATTTCCCCTGAGGTCTATGCTCAAACTTGGCAGGGTTATATTACTCATGTCATGCATGTTGTCTTGCATTGCTTAGTTTTTACATCATATATGTGATTGCCCTCTGCTTACTTGCTTATTATATAAATCATATATTTAAATTATATCATGCCATCATGTTTACATAGACAACATCTATCTGAATTATGGCATGCCAACCCATTTAATAAAGACATCATATAGTTATATCATCTCATCCTGTTTAGTGTTTACAGTTATCATATTTTGAATTATGTCATTCTATCCGTGAATTATATCATGCTATCATGTTTCCATAGGCGGCATGTATGTGAAATATGGCATGCCAACCTATTTAATAAATACATTATATAGTTATATCATGCTATCATATTTTGAACTATGTCTTTCCATCCTTTTTAGTTAGCCATCATATATGTGAAATTGTGTCATGATATCATGTTTAGTTAGCCATCATATATGTGAAATTGTGTCATGCTATCCTGTTCGGTTAGACAACATAAATGTGAATTATTTCATGCCCTAATTTATTCCACACCATCCATTGCACCTGTCTATCATACAATGTCTATACATTCAATTACTTTTCCTGTTTATCAGCCATTTGAACTAGAGAGAGTGATTGCAGTATCTAAGGGAGTAACAACACGGTCTTCAGAAAAGATAGTGCTACTAGTCTATGCAGGTAGAACCACGGTTGTACTTGCCCAAGAACCAGCCCCACCACACATAACCCAGACTCCCGCGGATTGTACCCCTACCCAGTTAGACAGAGAACCAGCTACACCCCTTCTAACCCCAACCCCAGCAGATAGTAACCCAGTTCCAATTGACACATCACTGTCTCCACCACAGAGCATCCAAACACGAGCAATTAGTAAGGGAACTGCAGTGCCCAAAGCACGAGGGCTACCACTCCGAAGCCCAACTCAATGCTTAAAGCAGAAGAAGGATTGTTCTAGGTCAGGTTCTGTAGCTATGGTTCATACTCCTTTGCTCTTGCATCACTGTATTTACTCATACCAACTATTTTCAAATTTGAAGGATGGAATTGAAACTCCAATGGCGCAATAGGTATGTTTTAAACTTGTTTCTTTAACTGGTTTGCTGTTGTAACTTGCTTTATGTTTATTTCAGTTTCAATGGAATAAACAGTTATGTTCTCATGTCATGCACATTACAAGTGTTGTTATTGCTCTGTAGTTTCCCACACTTATATCATGTCTATTCTGCTTTGTCTTTAACAGATATTATTTGAACTGTGTCTTTATCTTGATTTGGCAACAAAAACTAGAATGATATAGACCATACAGTGACCATGGTACATAGATATATGTTTGTTTCATGCTGTTATCCTGTCCACTTTACTATTGAACTGATTTACCAAAATGAGTTTCATATACAACATAGTAAACCTGTGATGTGTTTGCTTTTTTCTCTTTTAGAATGCGGACAAAATATTGGAGAAGAGTACCCCATTATGCAATGGTAAAGGAAGTAATGTAGATAAGGTTCAAGATAGTGAGACATCCATGTTGGTCTCCAAGAAACCTGATAAAAACTATCTTGACGACAGTGAGACAACCCAAAAGTCATATCTTGATGTAGTGTTCGAAAGCATCGCCACTACCACTGGCACAAGCTCTTCGAACTCATTGCATGAATCAGTTCGCCTTCTTGAGTCTCAACTTCAAGTTGAATGACATCGATCGGATGTCTTTGCGACATCGGGTCAAGGACTAAGGAAGTCCCTGCAGAATTCAGATGCATACTTTCTGGTGCAACAGCAAGCTTTGGAGGATTTAAGCACCAAACAAGAGAAAGTTAGGCCCTGTTTGGTTCCAAATAAGTCACCAACTTATAAGTCCAAAAGTGTAAAAAGTGACTTATTTTACCAAACGGACCTAACTTATAAGTCACCTCAACTTATAAGTCATAAGTTGCTCCACCCCAACTTAAAACTTATAAGTCACCCCCTTTTGCATGGGTCCCACCATCTTTACATAAAAAACAAGATGGGAAGATGTGCTCAGGTGACTTATAAGTCAGATGGCAATCAAACGGGCATGACTTATAAGTCACTGATTTTAAGTCACCTGACTTATAAGTCAGGTGACTTATTGGAACCAAACAGGGCCTTAATAAGCTTGCTAAGCATCTTGCCAGCATTATGGTTACCCAGGATATTGTTTCTTGAGCTCTTCTGAAGTGGTTTCAGTTCTGGACTTGTTTTGTCAGTATGCTTATTTGCACTGGTCGCCAACTTTGACAACTAGTATATGTGGTATGCTTCTTTGTTCCCTATATTTGCACCGGTGGCGAACTTTGATGCCCAGTGGATGTAATATGTGTAATAGTCGTTGAGGGAGTCCTGGACTAAGGGGTCCTCGGGCGTCCGACCTGTTATCCATGGGCCGGACTGGTGGGCTGTGAAGACATGAAGGCCGAAGATTGTACCCGTGTCCGGATTGGACTCTCCTTGGTGTGGAAGGCAAGCTTGGCGACCAACTATGAAGATTCCTTCCTATGTAACCGACTCTATGTAACCCTAGATCCCCTCGGTGTCTATATAAACCGGAGGGTGTAGTTCGGAAAGGATATACTCATTACCATAGTCATATAGGCTAGGCTTCTAGGGTTTAGCCATTACGATCTCGTGGTAGATCAACTCTTGTAATACTCATATTCATCAAGATCAATCAAGGTGAAGTAGGGTATTACCTCCATAGAGAGGGCCCGAACCTGGGTAAACATCGTGTCCCCCGTCTCCTGTAACCATCGACCTTAGACGCACAGTTCGGGACCCCCTACCCGAGATCCGCCGGTTTTGACACCGACATTGGTGCTTTCATTGAGAGTTCCACTGTGCCGTCGACGAAAGGTTCGATGGCCCCTTCGATCGTCTATAGTGACGCTGTCCAAGGAGAAACCTTCCTCCCCAGACAGATTTTCGTGTTCGGCGGCTTCGTACTGCGGGCCAACTCGCCGCCATCCGGAGCAGATCGATAGCTACGCCCGCTACCAGGTCAGATTTGGAAGCTTGAACTACGTCATGGATATCCGTGGAGACCTGATCTACAACGGATTTGAGACCACGCCGATCACTCCCTCGCCTCCGATGAACATGACTTAAATCGCCATCGGACCATATTCGTGAGATGGTTCTCAGAATCGCTACGGCCTTAGATACGGGCAGATTGCGCCATCCGAAACCGCAGAATCCGCGGTATTGAGCTGCACACGGACTCAAGACCTTGCAATGTCTGCGTCAGCAGTATCACCGACTCGCCTCCGCTATATGTTCCGAACCACGCACGCCTGCGGGCGCAGAGCTGGATCGGTTATCGATCTTCGAGTTCAGCGCTGCAGATATCTTCCAACACTCGCCCTTGGGCGACGTTCTAAATTCATTAAAAAGCCTATCCTTGGCGGGGGATACACAGCCGAACTATGTCCGGTTCGAGCTAGAGGCTGATAATGGAGAATTTCGCTTCCCACCTGCCACCCACTTCATAGCCACTGTCGAGGACTTAACCGACATGCTTGATTATGGCTCCGAAGACATCGGCGGTATAGACGACGATGCTGACAAGGAGCAAGGCCAAGACCCGCCATTCACGAGACATGGGACGACCACCTCTTCGTACGAACTGTACATGGTTGATACACCTAAAAAAGCTAATGATGATGACAAAGAAGATCCAGTTGAGAATAAACCTCCTGAGACATAGTCTAAGTACCGGCACCCTAAACGCCGCTCTAAGTCACATCGAAGCAACGCTGGCACCAGAGAAAATAGTACTCCGGACGATGCCGAAAACAATGAAGACCCTGTTCGAGCAAGATCCGAACAGGAGGAACAAGAAAACGGGCAAGCCAGCCTCGATGAACAGGCCCTGCCCAGCGAAAATTCGGAGGACGAAAACAACCTTCCACTCTTTGAAGATGAGGTAAGCCTCGGCGACAAAGACTTCATCATACCCGGAGAACCCCTCGAGCAGGAGCGCTTCAAGCGCAGGCTAATAGCTACTGCAAGGAGGCTGAAAAAGAAGCAGCAGCAGCTTCAAGCTGACCAAGACCTACTCAACGATAGATGGACCAAAGTCCTGGCCGCCGAAGAATACGGCCTTAGTGACCCAGCCAAAAGCTACCCGAAGCATAGATTGCTATCTCAGTTCGATGACGAGGCGTTGGAGCCCGTACCATCATCACACAATGTGGCAGGTCGTCGACAACTCTGTCCGGATAAAGAGGCAACTAAAGCCGAACACCAGACCACCCCACCACGCCGTAAAGGCAAGAATAACACAGCTCATGGTTGTACAGACGACCTTCGACGGGACTTGGACAATAGAGCAAGACATGCAAGATCGATCTATGGATCGTGAGGGCATGCCTCGACACGCGACAATGACTACCTATTCGGACGTGACAAACCTAGCCACGCCCGAGCCGAAAACCGCAAATGGACTCCTTCGGAGTTATGTCGCAGTGTGGTCATACATAGAAGCGCTGCACACCCTCTTTGCTTCACTGATGAAGTAATGGATCATGAATTCGCCGAAGGATTCAAACCCATCAATACTAAATCATACTATGGAACAACCGATCCCGCGGTATGGATAGAAGATTTTATCCTCCACATCCATATGGCCCGTGGAGACGACCTCCACGCCATTAAATACCTCCCACTAAAGCTAAAAGGGCCAGCTCGGTGATAACCCACAAGTATAGGGGATCACAACAGTTTTTGAGGGTAGAGTATTCAACCCAAATTTACTGATTCGACACAAGGGAAGCCAAAGAATATTCTCAAGTATTAGCAACTGAGTTGTCAATTCAGCCACACCTAGATAACTTAATATCTTCAGCAAAGTATTTAGTAGCAAAGTAGTATGATAGTAGTGATAACGGTAACAAAAGTAGCGGTAGCAAAAGTAATATTTTTGGTGTTTTATAGTGATTGTAACAATAGCAACGGAAAAGTAAATAAGCGAAGAACAATATGTGAAAAGCTCGTAGGCATTGGATCGGTGATGGAGAATTATGCCGGATGCGGTTCATCATGTAATGATCATAACATAGGGTGACACGTAACTAGCTCCAATTCATCAATGTAATGTAGGCATGTATTCCGAATATAGTCATACGTGCTTATGGAAAAGAACTTGCATGACATCTTTGTCCTACCCTCCCGTGGCAGCGGAGTCCTAATGGAAACTAAGGGATATTAAGGCCTCCTTTTAATAGAGTACCGAACAAAGCATTAGCACATAGTGAATACATGAACTCCTCAAACTATGGCCATCACCGGAGTTGTCCCGATTATTGTCACTTGGGTTGCCGGATCATAACACATAGTAGGTGACTATAGACTTGCAAGATAGGATCAAGAACACACATATATTCATGAAAACATAATAGGTTCAGATCTGAAATCATGGCACTCGGGCCCTAGTGACAAGCATTAAGCATAGCAAAGTCATAGCAACATCAACCTCAGAACATAGTGGATACTAGGGATCAAACCCTAACAAAACTAACTCGATTACATGATAGATCTCATCCAACCCATCACCGTCCAGCTAGCCTACGATGGAATTACTCACGCACGGCGGTGAGCATCATGAAATTGGTGATGGAGGATGGTTGACGATGACGATGGCGATGAATCCCCCTCTCCGGAGCCCCGAACGGACTCCAGATCAGCCCTCCCGAGAGGTTTTAGGGCTTGGCGGCTCCGTATCGTAAAAACGCGATGAATCCTTCTCTTTGATTTTTTTTCTCCCGAAAGCAAATATATAGAGTTGGAGTTGAGGTCGGTGGAGCTCGTGGGGCCCACAAGGTAGGGGGACGCGCCTTAGGGAGGGCGCGCCCCACCCTCGTGGGATGTGTGGGCCCCGGTCTTCATCTTTGCAAGGATTTTTTATTATTTCCAAATAGACGTTCCGGGGAGTTTTTGGTCATTCCGAGAACTTTTGTTCCTGCACATAAATAACACCATGGAAAGTCTGCTAAAAACAGCGTCAGTCCGGGTTAGTTCCATTCAAATCATGCAAGTTAGAGTCCAAAACAAGGGCAAAAGTGTTTGGAAAAGTAGATACGACGGAGACGTATCAACTCCCCCAAGCTTAAACCTTTGCTTGTCCTCAATCAATTCAATGACAAACCGAAAGTGATAAAGAAAAACTTTTACAGACTCTGTTTGCTCTTGTTGTTGTAAATATGTAAAGCCAGCATTCAAGTTTTCAAAGAAAGATTATGACTAACCACATTCACAATAACTCTCAGGTCTCATGTTTACTCATATCAATGGCATAATCAACTAGCGAGCGATAATAATAAATCTCGGATGACAACACTTTCTCAAAACAATCATAATATGATATAACAAGATGGTATCTCGCTAGCCCTTTCTAAGACCGCAAAACATAAATGCAGAGCACCTTTAAAGATCAAGGACTGACTAGATATTGTGATTCATGGTAAAAGAGATCCAGTCATAGTCATACCCAATATAAATTAATAGTAATGAATGCAAATAACTGATGCGCTCTCCAGCTAGTGCTTTTTAATCAGAGGGTGATGACTCAACATAAAAGTAAATAGATAGGCCCTTCGCAGAGGGAAGCAGGGATTTGTAGAGGTGCCAGAGCTCGGTTTTAAAATAGAGATAAATAATATTTGAGCGGCATACTTTCGTTGTCAACATAACAACCAAGAGATGGCAATATCTTCCATGCTACACACATTATAGGCAGTTCCCAAACAGAATGGTAAAGTTTATACTCCCCCTCCACCAACAAGCATCAATCCATGACTTGCTCGAAACAACGAGTGTCTCCAACTAGCAACAGTCCCAGGGGGAGTTTTGTTTGCAATTATTTTGATTTAGTTTGCATAAAGCATGGGACTGGGCATCCCGGTGACCAGCCATTTTCTCATGAGTGAGGAGCGGAGTCCACTCCTCTTGAGAATAACCCGCCTAACATGGAAGATAAGGGCAGCCCTAGTTGATACATGAGCTATTCGAGCATACAAAATAGAATGTTTATTTGAAGGTTTAGAGTTGGGCACATACGAATTTACTTGGAACGGTGTAGATACCGCATATAGGAAGGTATAGTGGACTCATATGGAATAACTTTGGGGTTTATGGATTGGATGCACAAGCGGATTCCCGCTTAGTACAAGTGAAGGCTAGCAAAAGACTGGAAGCGACCAACTAGAGAGCGACAACAGTCATGAACATGCATTAAAATTAATAAACATTGGATGCAAGCATGAGTAGGATATAATCCACCATGAACATAAATATCGTGAAGGCTATGTTGATTTGTTTCAACTACATGTGTGAACATGTGCCAAGTCGAGTCACTTAAATCATTCAAAGGAGGATACCACCCCACTATACCACATCACAACCATTTTAATAGCATGTTGGCACGCAAGGTAAACCATTATAACTCATAGCTAATCAAGCATGGCACGAGCAACTATGATCTCTAATTGTCATTGCAAACATGTTTATTCATAATAGGCTGAATCAGAACGATGAACTCATCATATATACAAAAACAAGAGAGGTCGAGTTCATACCAGCTTTTCTCATCTCAGTCACCCATCATATATCGTCATAATTGCCTTTCACTTGCACGACCGAACGATGTGAAAATAATAAGAGTGCACGTGCATTGGACTAAGCTGGAATCATGCGAGCATTCAATAAACAGGAGAAGACAAGGCAATATGGGCTCTTGGTTAAATCAACAATAATGCGATAAGAGCCACTTCAACAATTTAATCATGGTCTTCTCCTATCGAATTTCAAAGAAAAGAAAAGAAATAAAACTATTTACACGGGAGAGCTCCCAACAAGCAAAAGAAGAACGGGAAATCTTTTTGGGTTTTCTTTTTAATTATTACTACTACAGCAAGAAAAGTAAACTAACTAGAAGCTATTACTAATTTTTTTTGTTTTTCTTAAGGCTTAACAAACACACAAGAAGAACGCAAGAAAAAGAAAATAAACTAGCATGGATAGTACAGTGAAAGAGTATGAGCACCGACATCTAGCAATGAGTGTGTGTAAACATAAATGTAATGTCGGTGGGAAATACGTGATTTCAAGCTTAGGCTTTTGGCCTAAGTTGGTTCATTGCCACGGATGGCTGGCGGATATCCATAGTTGTAGCCAGGATCGCATCGAGATGAAGAGGACTGACCGCCATCGGGTCGGCAGTCATCTCCGGATCCCAAAAATAATCAGACTGTCGTGGAGGCTCAAATTGTGGTTCCGGCTCCGGGGCTGGTGTAGGGTTCCGGTAGGCTTGAATGGCCGCCCATGGAACGAGATACGGACCTTCAGATAAATTAAACAAGGAAGGAGCAGGCAAGGTAATAGTCTCAGGGTGATGTTTATCAAAGAACAATTTGTATTTAAGCTCCCCCTCCTTATTCTTAACAATAAAGTCGTGCGCCAACATACTCTTATAATCTAAATAAGCATTGGGCAGCAATTTTTCTTCTTTCTCATAGAGCCTAATAGGTATGTTATAATGTGCAGCAAGGCGTGAAGCATAAATACCTCCAAAGATGGGACCCTTAGTACGGTTCAGACTTAACCGTTTAGCAATAATACCGCCCATACTAACACTGTTATCGGAATATAAACTGTGGAGCAAAATGATAATATCAGGAACACTAAGGTTTCCACAGTTTTCGCGACCAATTAAGCAACGACTAGCAAATATGGCAAAGTAGCATAAAACAGGAAAATGTATGCTAGTGATTCTTGCATTGAAAACCTTCCTAGTTTCCCCCACAGTGATGGTGTCAATAAACCCGTCCACATCTTTACGATGTGGTTCATCTAAGGTACCCTCGAAGGGTATTTTGCAAACCTTGCAAAATTCATCTAGTGGCATCTTCTTAACAACATCATATAAATGAAACTCTACTGAAGGAGGTGATTCCTTAGGAAAATAGTAGAAGTTTTGCACAAAATTATTGGTGAGTAAGAGATACTGATGACGTTGGTCGCGGAGCAAGTCGGTGAGGCCAGCATTCTCAGCCAATGAATAGAAATCATCATAAATCCCGGCTTTTCTCAAGAAATCATCGGAAGGCCATTCACACGGTCGGACCTCCGTGGTGCGAGGCAAATTATATTTGGGCCTATGTGCTTCTTCATTTTGCTTTTCCTTCGAGCTTCGGCTCGATGAGCCCCTCAAAAATCTCTTCATTATTTTCTGAAATATTCTGAAATTTTTAGTAACTTCAAACAAAAGTGAACCAACCTCAATAAAATTGATAGCAACTACTCCTACAAGTGTCTAGAGCCTATATCATGCATTAGAACTACTTGGAACCAAATAAATTTGACATGCAAGCTCAAGAACATGGTCACCTAGGCAGCACAAATTTGCAATGAATAAAGCACTAGAGCAAAAACTAATTGGACCAATGGAGGAATCACATACCAAGGAACAATCTCCCCAAGCAGTTTTCTGAGAGGTGCTTTGAGCAAGGAGATCGAAAATCGCAGCAAAATGAGCTAGAACTCGTGCTTGAGCTGGATATTGGTGTTTGTGGGAGGAAGAAGGAGTGTATGGGTGCAGGAATAAGTGGAGGAGGGCCACCATGGGCCCACGAGGCAGGGGGCGCGCCCTGGGGGGTAGGGCGCGCCCTCCACCCTCGTGGTCAGGTGCTTGCCCCTCCTGATGTGTTCTCGTGCGATATTCTCAAAATTCTAGAAAAATCATATTCCATATTCAGGGCATTTGGAGAACTTTTATTTTTGGGGTATTTTTATATTGCACGGATAAATCAGAAATGCATGTAAAAATACTATTTTTACTTTATTTCAACTAAATAACAGAAAGTAGAAAGAGGGTACAGAAAGTTGTGCCTTCTAGTTTCATCCATCTCATGCTCATCAAAAGGAATCCACTAACAAGGTTGATCAAGTCTTGTTAACAAACTCATCTCGAATAACATGGGACCTGAGAAATTTCGAATAACACTATAAATACCTCAACGGGGATATGCACATCCCCAATAATAAGAATATCATATTTCTTCTTGACAGTAGGAAGAGGAAATTCAAAACCTCCAAAAATAATCAATGGAATTTTTCCAATAGAATTTATACTATGAACTTGAGGTTGTTTCCTCAGAAAGTGTACCGTATGCTCATTACCATTGACATGAAAAGTGACATTGCCTTTGTTGCAATCAATAACAACCCCTGCAGTATTCAAAAAGGGTCTTCCAAGAATAATAGACATACTATCATCCTCGGGAATATCAAGAATAACAAAGTCCGTTAAAATAGTAACGTTTGCAACCACAACAGGCACATCCTCACAAATATCGACAGATATAGCAGTTGATTTATCAGCCATTTGCAAAGATATTTCAGTAGGTGTCAACTTATTCAACTCAATTCTACGATATAAAGAGAGAGGCATAACACTAACACCGGCTCCAAGATCACATAAAGCAGTTTTGACATAGTTTCTTTTAATGGAGCATGGTATAGTGGGTACTCCTGGATTTCCTAGTTTCTTTGGTATTCCACCCTTAAAAGTATAATTAGCAAGCATGGTGGAAATTTCAGCTTCCGATATCTTTCTCTTATTTGTAACAATATCTTTCATATACTTAGCATAAGGATTCATTTCGAGCATATCAGTTAGTCGCATACGCAAAAAGATAGGTCTAATCATTTCAGCAAAGCGCTCAAAATCCTCATCATCCTTTTTCTTGGATGGTTTTGGAGGAAAAGGCATGGGTTTCTCAACCCAAGGTTCCCTTTCTTTATCATGTTTCCTAGCAACAAAGTCTCTCTTATCATAACGTTGATTCTTTGATTGTGGGTTATCAAGATCAACAAAGAGGTTCAATTTCTACATCATTATCATTACTAGGTTGAGCATCATCATTAACATTTTCACTAGGTTCATGTTCATTACCAGATTGTGTTTCAAAGATCGTAAATAGATATATCATTTGGATTCTCGTGTGTTTCAAAGCAATAGGTTCACTAGAAGCATGCAAAGTCCTATCATTTTTCTTTCTCTTCCTTTTAGAAGGACTAGGTGCATCAATATTATTTCTCTGAGAATCTTGCTCAATTCTCTTAGGGTGGCCTTCAGGATACAAAGGTTCCTGAGTCATTCTACCAATTCTAGTAGCCACTCTAACAGCATAATCATTTTTCTTACTATTCATTTCATTGAGCAAATCATTTTGAGCCTTAAGTACTTGTTCTACTTGAGTGGTAACCATAGAAGCATGTTTAGTAATGAGTTTAAGTTCACCTTTAACTCTAGACATATAATTACCCAAGTGTTCAATCATATAAGCATTTTGTTTTAATTGTCTACCAAAATGAGCATTGAAATCTTCTGGTTTAACCATAAAGTTGTCAAACTCATCCAAGCATTGGCTAGCAATTTTAGTAGGAGGGATTTCAGCTTTATCATATCTATAGAGAGAATTTACCTTTACTACCTGTGTTGGGTTATCAAGACCATGAGTTTCTTCAATAGGTAATGGATTAAGATCATATGTTTCTTCAACAGGCGGTAAATTAAGACCATGTATCTCTTCAATAGGAGGTAAATTCTTAACATCTTCAGCTTCAATACCTTTTTCTTTCATAGATTTCTTTGCCTCTTGCATATCTTCAGGACAGAGAAATAGGACACCTCTTTTCTTTGGAGTTGATTTAGGGATAGGCTCAGGAATTGGCTCAGGAGCTGGCTCAGGAAGTGTCCAATTATTTTCATTTGTCGACATATTATTCAATAAAATTTCACCTTCATCCGGTGTTCTTTCCCTGAAAATGTAATCCAGCACAACTATCCGGGTAATCTCTGGAAGCATCGGTTAGTCCATTATAAAAGATATCAAGTATTTCATTTTTATTAAGAGGATGATCAGGCAAAGCATTAAGTAACTTGAGAAGCCTCCCCCAAGCTTGTGGGAGACTCTCTTCTTCAATTTGCACAAAATTGTATATTTCCCTCAAAGCAGCTTGTTTCTTATGAGCGGGGAAATATTTAGCAGAGAAGTAATAGATCATATCCTGGGGACTACGCACACAACCAGGATCAAGAGAATTAAACCATATTTAGCATCACCCTTTAATGAGAACGCAAATATTTTAAGGATATAAAAGTAGCGAGATCTCTCATCATTAATGAATAGGGTGGCTATATCATTTAATTTAGTAAGATGTGCCACAACAGTTTCAGATTCATAGCCATAAAAAGGATCAGATTCAACCAAAGTAATTATATCAGGATCAACAGAGAATTCATAATCCTTATCGGTAAACACGTATAGGTGAAATAGCAAAAGGTGGTCGTGTCTCATTCTATCATTAAGAGATTGCTGATTCCATTTAGCTAATAACCTCTTGAGCTCATATCTATCTTTGCAAGCTAAAATAGCTAAAGAAGCTTCTTTATCAAAAACATAACCCTCAGGAATAACAGGCAAGTTTTCATCATCAATTTCATCAATATAATCAGTTTCAATAATTTCTTTCTCTCTAGCCCTAGCAATATGTTCATCAAGAAATTCACTAAGGGGTACAGTAGTATCATGCATAGAAGTAGTTTCATCATAAGTATCATGCATAGTAGAAGTGGCATCATCAATAACATGCGACATATCAGAATGAATAGCGTAAGCGTGTTTAGGTGTCGCAAGCTTACTCAAAAATGTAAGGTGAATCAAGTGCAGAGCTAGATGGTAGTTCCTTACCTCCCTCGTAGTTGAGGGATAAATTATTGTCTTAGCGTCTTTCAAGTTCTTCACAAAGGACCAGCAGATATAAATCCCAAGTGACTCAAAGAATAGAGCTATGCTCCCCAAGAACGGCACCGTAAAATAGTCTTGATAACCCACAAGTATAGGGGATCGCATAGCAGTTTTCGAGGGTAGAGTATTCAACCCAAATTTATTGATTCAACACAAGGGGAGCCAAAGAATATTCTCAAGTATTAGCAACTGAGTTGTCAATTCAACCACACCTGGATAACTTAATATCTGCAGCAAAGTATTTAGTAGCAAAGTAGTATGATAGTAGTGGTAACGGTAACGAAAGTAGCGGTAGCAAAAGTAATATTTTTGGTGTTTTATAGTGATTGTAACAATAGCAACGGAAAAGTAAATAAGCGAAGAACAATATGTGAAAAGCTCGTAGGCATTGGATCGGTGATGGAGAATTATGCCGGATGCGGTTCATCATGTAACAGTCATAACATAGGGTGACACTTAACTAGCTCCTATTCATCATTGTTATGTAGGCATTTATTCTGAATATAGTCATTCGTGCTTTTGGAATAGAATGTGGATGACATCTTTTGTCCTACCCTCCCGTGGCAGTGGGGTCCTAATGGAAACTAAGGGATATTAAGGCCTCCTTTTAATAGAGTACCGAACAAAGCATTAGCACATAGTGAATACATGAACTCCTCAAACTATGGTCATCACCGGAGTGGTCCCGATTATTGTCACTGGGTTGCCGGATCATAACACATAGTAGGTGACTATAGACTTGCAAGATAGGATCAAGAACACACATATATTCATGAAAACATAATAGGTTCAGATCTGAAATCATGGCACTCGGGCCCTAGTGACAAGCATTAAGCATAGCAAAGTCATAGCAACATCAATCTCGTAACATAGTGGATACTAGGGATCAAACCCTAACAAAACTAACTCGATTACATGATAGATCTCATCCAACCCATCACCGTCCAGCAAGCCTACAATGGAATTACTCACGCACGGCGGTGAGCATCATGCAATTGGTGATGGAGGGTGGTTGATGATGACGATGGCGACGAATCCCCCTCTTCGGAGCCCCGAACGGACTCCAGATCAGCCCTCCCGAGTGGTTTTAGGGCTTGGCGGCGGCTCCGTATCGTAAAACGTGATGAATCCTTCTCTCTGATTTTTTTTCTCCCCGAAAGCAAATATATAGAGTTGGAGTTGAGGTCGATGGAGCTCCAGGGGGCCCACGAGGTAGGGGGCGCGCCCTAGGGGCGCGCTTCACCCTCGTGGGATGTGGTGTGGGGCCCCTAGTCTTCATATTTTGCAAGGATTTTTTTATTATTTCCAAATAGACGTTCCGTAGAGTTTCAGGTCATTCCGAGAACTTTTGTTTCTGCACATAAATAACACCATGGAAAGTCTGCTGAAAACAGCGTCAGTCCGGGTTAGTTCCATTCAAATCATGCAAGTTAGAGTCCAAAACAAGGGCAAAAGTGTTTGGAAAAGTAGATACGACGGAGACGTATCACTCGGCACTGGTTAAACAGCCTACCTGAAAATTCCATAGGCAGCTGGGAAGACTTGGAAGAAGCCTTCCTTGAAAACTTTCAAGGAACATATGTCCGGCCACCGGATGCCGATGACCTAAGTCACATTGTCCAGCAGCCCGGAGAGTCAGCCAGGAAGCCCTGGACTCGGTTCTTAGTCAAAAAGAACCAAATCATTGACTGTCCGGACACGGAAGCCCTCGCAGCCTTCAGACACAGCATCTGGGACGAATGGCTTGCACGCCACCTCGGTCAAGAAGGACCTAAATCCATGACAGCCTTACTGCTCTAATGACCCGCTTTTGCGCGGGAGAAGACAGCTAGCTCGCCCGTAGAAGCAACAGCGCCAGCGACCCGGGCACTTCCGAAACCCGAGACGGCAACGGCAAGCCACGATGAAGCAAACACAACAATCGCAATGATAATGAAAGATCACGCGACACAGCGGTCAACGTCGGATTCAGCAATCCCAAGCCCGGTCAATGGAAGAAGCCATTCAAGGCGAACCAAGATGAACCATCCAACCTAGACAGGATATTGGACCGACCCTGCCAGATTCACAACCACCCCGATAAACCAGCTAATCATACTAACAGAAACTGCTGGGCCTTTAAGCAGGCCGGCAATCTCAACGCCAAACACAAGGGGAGGAGGCCACCAGGCGACAGGGACGACAGAGAGGTTCACCAACGAAATACCGGGGGTCAGAAGCAATTTCCACCTGAGGATCGACTAATCCCGGAGCGAAAATAGCAGTCCGGCTTCCGCCGCCCACCTCGTACACCTGCAAAATTTGTACCGCGCATACATCACTATGCACTCAAGATACCATGGGCATTGGTGGAAGCACACTACGGACAAGCCTGCAAGCATTCCCGTAACACTTTTTATCTATTTTCTTTTTGTTTCTTCCTTCACTATCTCTTAAAAACAGGTGACGAACAGGGCAAACATCTAAAACTGACTCTATCGGAGTTCGGATCCGTACACTCACCTAAGGGGCTACTTCCATCAAGGATTCCCCTCACCAAGGACAGGCGGCGCAGACGTGCGACAGGAGGTCCAAAATAACTTTTTGTAGACCGCACTCTTTATTTTGAGCCTGTACTATGCCTCTTCCTCCGCTTCCGACCCCGAGCATGTCAAATAGACGGGGTTGTGGTCTTTATATATAAAGTAATCATTGGCATATCGCTCAGGTCCCAGTAAACAGTATCCGAATTAATCATCTGTGTTGTTTCACCAATGAATATGGCTCCTATGTTATACCTTGGCATAACCTACCAGGGGCTCGGTATGAGAACAAATGAGTTGCCAGCAAAAGTCCGAACAACTCTATAGCATACTTCAGCGTCGCAAGTTTGGCCTTATATGCATCAGCTCCGAAGCATTGTCTTGGGTAAATAGTTGGGTTGCCCGGCTCCTGTGCTTGCTACCCTATGTTCCGCTCCATCGGCTAGGGTAGTAAAGGGAGAACTACTGCGATTCTGCTTCCGGTTCATCTGGTCAAGTACCTCAGTAGAGAAAGCCGAAACTGATCATCATGATGCGGCGAGAGCTGGTCAACCACTTGACGACTTATTGGAATCTTTAGCGATTCTCCGTGTCACACGAGGGATCTTTTTCAGATCAAATATGTAAGGCAGCATATTATAATACGCCGCATACATACTAGGGGCTATGTCGTAGCCCCACAATAAAACTCCTATGGCTAAGTGAAAGTGTTAACGCCCTATAGTCTGATTGCCTGGTTCACCGCATTATCACCTCCTTCATGGACCAATACGTTGGATAAAGAGTGATTAAATGCTTTTTCGAACACCCCCATACTTCCTACGAGGGGGCTGAAGCCAACGACTGGAAAACATTTAGATTATATTAAAACGGCCGCACAGGAGGAATACAAGCTTTCGAGCAAAACATAAAAATAGATTAACTATAAAACTGTCTTTTACAATTCTCATACACCTCATTCGAACATTATGTCTTTCGAGCACTGACCCTCTATCAAGCGGGCGGCCTCTAGGACGTCTTCAAAAAAATGCTCCGGTTCAGGACGGTCCTTGCCCTTGGGTGGACTCTTCACCGCAACATCGATGGCATTCATCTTCCCCCAGAATGTCTTGACTCGGGCAAAAGCCATCCGTGCACCCTCAATGCACGTCGACCGCTTCACGGCATCGATACGCGGCACCGCGTCAACAAGCCTTTACACCAAACCGAAGTAGCTATTCGAAACAGGCTCGGTTGGCCACAACCGGATTATGACGTTCTTCATGGCAGCGCTCCTATGTAACTCGGCCCATTGGGACATCTGTTCATTCAGCAACATAGGGCGCTTTGATGCGCCAAACTGTGACCAGAAAAGCTTCTCTGTTGTGTACCCCTCTCGCGCTTGATAATATTGCGCCCCATCGGAAGAACTCTTCGGCAAGTCTAAAAACTCGTCCGGAGAACTCCACACTTGGTCAAGCTGAGCATAGTTAGGATCACCGAACTTAGTCTGTAGCAGAAAGGGTTTACCAGCCGCAATCTCCCTGGCTTGCCGGATCTCCTCACGGGCTGCTCTGGATTCTGACCGCGCTTCTTTCGCCTCTTGTAAGGCCTTGTCCAGTTCAGCCATTTTGGCTTCATTCTCCTTCTCCAGAAATTCACAGCGGCCAGTGGCATTTTTCAGTTCGAGCACCATCGTGGATATCTTCTCCTCGTCTTGGCGCCGTGTAGCTTGTTCGGCTTTTAACTCAGCCGATGCCTTTTCGGCAGCCGCATGGCTACGCCGGGCCTGCTCCTTGGCCCGGGCCATCTCCGCTCGAAGAACTTCAACGGCGGCAACACCATCTGCGGCCATGCATATTCCAACATATAAATCTTAGCATCATGCTTATACCACAAAAATGTATGGGGATTGCCCCGAATACATACCTTGCGACTCGTCAAGACGCATATTCATTAACGCAAGGTCATCCCCTGCTACATCAAGCTTCCGCTACAGCTCGGCAATATCCATAGTCCGGGAAGTAGCCAAGGGGGAAGCAGCATGTGTTCAAGTTCACCAGATTAGTCCTTGAGTAATTCTTTTTTATCCTCCATTCGCTTCCCAGTGGAAGCCGACCCGAGTCTCAGGGGCTACTACCTATACACAGGTGCATCTTTGCAAAAAAACATAGCTGAAAATAGTATATCACAAACCTCGCAGCCTTTTAGCAGGCTCATGAATGCTTCATTCAATCCGCTCTTCGCGGACAAAATCTTCTCAACCACTGTACCCATCAATGTACGTTGTTCCCCCGAGACAGATGCTTTTCCCAACATGTCTCGCAATATATCCGGAGCCTCCGGGTCTCCGGAAGCCGCTAGGAGCACAACCATCCTTTGAAGGAATACGTTCACCCGTCTCCAGAATCACAGTCGGCTGCGAGCCACACAGTTCCGGGCCTTTATTATCAGCCCCAGAATCCCGGACGGTCAGAGATCCACCTTCGGGTACTGCATCTTTTATCCCCTGCGTAGCTTGTTAATCAAGAAAAACCCTCCGCGATGACACTTCAGAGTCGTCCGCCTTATTAGGCGAGGAGGTTGGGGGAGGAGTCTGGCTATCCATCATCTCTGGGTGGAGACCTCCCGAAGAAGAGGATTGCCCAGAAAAGCTCTGTGCCGACCTGTAAAAATGCACGGACACGTTACCTATATCTTCGGTAACGGCAAAGGAGCGGGATGCTATCAAAGTACCCCAGATTCACTTACGGTTTGGTCGAGGGCTTGTCCCCATGTTGGAGTTGTTCAACGGCGTCGCTTTCCAAACCCAAGCCGCTCGACGGTGGCATCTTGCCCCTCTTGGGAAACCGCCCCTCCCAACCTTTGGAGGCGGCCCTTTTCCTCCTGCTTGGAGAAGGGATACTGGGTTGTCGGTGTACAAAAGGAGGGGCGCACTTTTGTACCCCTTTACCTGTGCACGGGCAGTCGGAGCCGCGCCCACGGTCACACCAAGCAGAATAGGGGAGGTGAGCCAAGGTAGGACCGAAGCCCAAGATAACCAGAGCAACGCCAAGGCCAAGACCACAAAGAGCAGATGGACGAAGCAGGTTCCCCTGGCAAGACCCTTGCAGGGGCAGCCTCAGCAGCCCCGAAAAAACAAGACCCTTGCCGGGGCAGCTCGCCCCACACAAACAGAGTGAGCCGCCCTTGAGCCCACGGTCTCCAACATCACGTTGGGCCAGGGCTCGGGAGGCACCTCCATGGTGGCATGCAGATCTTTGTGAAGACAAGGAACACTCAAGATCAGATGATGATTAGAAAACGACGGTCCTCGGTAGGATCCTTGCCGAGGAAGGCCACCAGACCCCCGGCAAGGTCCTTGCCGGGGACGACAGCGCGCCACGACAAGACCCTTGCCGGGCCACCCGGCAAGGCCCTCACCGAGGACGCCAAAGAGGCTGCATCAGGACCGCACCAACCAAGTCTCCACCACTGTTCACAAGCGGCTGCCAGCCCCACCAGCTGGGCGGGCACCTGCGAGGCCACATGCAGCTCCTGTGCCAACTCATCAAACACTGCGTGGCGGCATGCAGATCTTCGTGGAGGCTCCACCACCGCGCCACCTCATTGCCCGCCTGCCACATGGTGCCGCATGCGCCGCTAGCTGTATGCCGTGTCAAAGCAAGGAGGAGCGGTGACGGACGGGAAGGGCCTCGCCCCCGTCCCCGATAAAGCAAGGGGACACCTAAGCTATGCATTAAATGTGTCTTGTCCTGTAATACGAGCGATAAGCTCATAGCACTGTGCGCCTTTCCACCTCTTGTATGCCTCTGTGGCAGCCCCTTTCGCCTATAAAAGGAGGCCCATGGCATACTGGAGAAGGATTCGGCCCTTTCGAACCACACGCTCACCACAGCTAGTTCGAGAGCTCAAGAACTCTCTGAAATACACCCACCAAAGCAGGACTAGGGTTTTACGCATCTTCGCGTCTTAACTCGGGTAAACGATCCTCGTCTTTGGTTACTACTCCTGCTCTTCCCGCAACCCCGCGCCCCGGCAACCGTAGTAGGGATTCTTTTGATCCCATAGGTGTAATTCCACACCGGCATCTTTGGTGCGCCAGGTAGGGGGCGCAATTGTGAGAATCTGGTCTAGTGGCTAGGCTAGCAGTTCTTCGTCGCCACCATAGCTTCCAGGAAGGAGACGGCCAGGAGAAAGGGGCGCCGCCTGCGGACGTGAAGGACGTCAGTGCGGCAATAGAGAAGCTAAGTCATTCAGAGCTTTGAGCTATTTTCTTTTTATATATAAGGTTATCGTCCTCAGAGACCTTACCTATGTATGAGAAACCTGCACGCAAAGGGGCCCTCCCGCAATTGGCAACGCCCTTGTTATGTTTCGAGTCCGCTCAACAGCTCAAAGCGGCTGCGTCGAGAGTAGCGGGGTAGCCTTCCGCACTGGGCAACGCTCCCGACTCTGACTCGAGTCAAACTCGACAGTTCGGGCGGCCGCGCTAAGGGCGGTAAGGTGGTTCGCCCGGTAGCAAGCACACCCGGCAGGCCACTGGGGACCCGTCCCCAAGATGTCGCCCTGGGTTTACGCGCTGGCAAACCTACCCAGTTAACGTAGGGTGGACATACAAAGGAAAATCGAACATGAAAATAACATGCATGATACTAAAAGTGCTGCAGAGTCATATTACATGAAATTGTTGTTGCGGTTCTAACTAGAGATAGCAATTGTCTTGATTGTGAACCTGCTGCGGCGATAAGAAACGGGGTGCCTAATCCCGGCGCTGGCCCTCCACCCTCAGAATTCCGCCAACACGGCTGATGATGGGCTTGATGCGCTCCCTGAGCGGTGCAAGGACGGTACCCTCCGGCAAGCTCTGCAGCGCGGCGTCGAAGTCGAGGCCGGGGTACCAGTGTGCCACCTTGGTGAGAACCTTGGTCATGGCGCCCTAGCAAAGCCTCCGGGCCTCGTCGGCAAGGCCGCCCAGTTGGCATGAAGTTTCTCCAGGGCCCCGAGAACACACTCGAAGAACAAGGTCAGCTTGGCGTTGGTGGTCCCGCTGCGCTCTGGGGCGTACCTCACGCTTGGCATCCCCATGGTAGCCAGCTGCGTGGTAATCCTACCGATGACGTCTTCGAGGCGGCCGATCTAGCGGTTCACGCCCTCCTTGAAATCTTTATGCACGGCGGCCTCGTCCCTCCGCAGCTGCTTCTCAGTCTCCAGCTCCTTGGCCAGGGTCCCCTCCCGGGCTTTGGCCTCCGTGAGCATCCCCTCGAGGCCCTCCATCTTCAGCGTGAGGTCCTTGATGGACTCGTTGGCCTTGGAGAGCTCCCCGGCCCTGCTGACGGCCGCGCCCAGCGCCTCCGTCAGGGCGCTGTTGAGCATGTCCTTCTCCTGGGACAGCTTCAGGGCCTGCTCCTTTAGCTCGTCCCACTCTACCTCCAGCTCCTTCACCTTGTCGGCGTGAACCTGGGCCTGGGCAATGAGTGCCTCTGCTCCAGCTCACTGGTCCGCTGCAAGACAACCTTCTCCACCTCTTCATCCTTGCCGTGAAGCGTGGCGGCAAGCTTCTCCTCGCGCGCGGCAAGGTCCTCCTCCTGGGAGTTCAGTGCGGCCTGGTGCTGAGTCCGGGCAGCGTCGGCTGCCGTGGCCAAGCCCTCCGCTGTCTCCTGGGCCTTCTCGATGTCGGCCAGTTCATGGTGAGCTCCACATCGCGCTTGGTCAGCTCGCCCTGGGCAGCCTTCAGCTCCTTGTGAGCCTCGCGGAACCAGTCCTGCGTCTCGGCAACGCGCTTCTGGAGGTCCGCCTCTGCCTCCTCCACCACCGCCGTCCTGGACTTAGCCTTCTCCAGGCGGGCGCGGTGGAGCACATGGAGCCTCCGGAAGCTGGTGCCCATGGCGTGGAGGAGCCGCTCTTCCCGCGAGCCGTCGCCACCAACGATCGGCTCGTTGACGACCTCAAGCCCGGCGGCGGCAAGCACTTCATCATCGAACACCTCTCCCTCGACAGGTGTCCTGGTGCTCGACGTGCCTGGAAGGTGGACGAACAAGTCATCACTCACCCTCAGGTACTTCCTGCAGCCGGAAGCAGCAGAAGAGGAAGGCTGGTCATCAGCCGCCTCCTCCTCCCCCTTGGCAGCGGCCACGCCGGCCTCCCCGGCAGGCCCCTTGCCGGTCTCTCTCAAGGCCCCCTGCCGCCTCCCAAGGGCCCCTTGAAGCTGCCCTCAAGAGCCTTGGCGGCCTCCTCCGCTGCAATCTTCTCGGTGTCCGCCTCGGCGGCCTTGGCGACGCCCTCGATGATCAAGGCCCACGTCCTCTGGGTTCACCGAGGAGGGATCCGGACACCAAAGAAGGGAGTGAGGCAAGGCCAGGACCAAGAACCAGAAAGAAAAAGGAACAGGGACGAACGGCGAATGACTTACCAGCACCAGTACCAGGCTGGGAAACGGAAGGCCCCTCCCCGCCAACATTTGGCGTCGAGGCAAAGCCGCCGGCGCCCAAGTTCTCCTCCTCCTCCTCCGTATGCGTGGGCTTGGTGCTTGGCTCCCCTGCCGGGGACGCCCCTCGGGGCGGCGTGGTCGATGGGGGCGACGTGTTGGGAGTAGCCCTCTGCGGCTCCTCCTCCTGCTGCTCTCCTCCTGCTTACCTGGCAAGGTCAGCACCAAAGTGTCGTGCCCCTGACACATGTCGACGGGCGAAGAGTGATGAACTTACGCTGGGGGCTATGCCGGGGGCTGCTGTCCGGGCTGCTCAACACCACCAGTGGCGCCCTCGAAGTACCAGCCGGGGGCTAGCCACCCGCCGAGACCTTGGCCCTTGTCGGTGTCAAAACCGGCAGATCTCGGGTAGGGGTCCCGAACTGTGCGTCTAGGCAGATGGTAACAGGAAACAAGGGACACGATGTTTTTACCCAGGTTCGGGCCCTCTCGATGGAGGTAAAACCCTACTCCTGCTTGATTAATATTGATGATATGGGTAGTACAAGAGTAGATCTACCACGAGATCAAAGAGGCTAAACCCTAGAAGCTAGCCTATGGTATGATTGTTGTTCGTCCTACGGACTAAAACCCTCCGGTTTATATAGACACCGAAGAGGGCTAGGGTTACACAGAGTCGGTTACAATGGGAGGAGATCTACATATCCAGACGCCAAGCTTGCCTTCCACGCCAAGGAAAGTCCCATCCCACACGGGACGAAGTCTTCAATCTTGTATCTTCATAGTCCAGAGTCCGCCAAAGGTTATAGTTCGCTATTCGGACACCCCTAATCCAGACTCCTCAAGAGTCTCTCAACCAGGCTTCAATGATGACGAGTCCGGCACGCAGATTTTCTTCGGCATTGCAAGGCGGGTTCCTCCTCCGAATACTTCATAGAAGATTTTTAACACAAGGATAGTGTACGGCTCTGCAAAATAAGTTCCACATACCACCGTAGAGAGAATAATATTTGCACAAATCTAATCTGCTGACGTATTCCGCAGCATGACATCACGCCACGGCCAAGCCTTTATTCGAATCGCTTTACCGCCCCACCTCGGTAGCGTTTAGCGAGGCGGTTTCCTTGGCACGTCTTGTCGAAGTAGAGACCGTGTCCCCTTATTCCGGGATTCTCATCAATACGGGCGTGGGTAACCCACCCGTGCCATTAATTTATGGCGCTTGGGAGATAAGCGAGTTTTACCAGGCTGGTGGGGGCACATAGTTTTGTCCGCCCATATAAGGGGATAAGGATCCACCTTTTTCATCTACGCCTTCTTCCTCCTTTGCTTATCCATTTTCGCCAAGACTCGAGCTCCAAATACCAAGTCCGCACATCCCACCTCAACCTTCTCCAGCCATGTCCGGAGCGGGAGGCAAGTGGATGGTCTCCTCCGTCACGGAGGGACATATCAAGAAGCTGAGGAAAGCCGGATACTTGTCCAATGACATCATGCACCGGCTCCCAGATGAGGGGCAGCTTATCCCCACCCCCAGGCCCCATGAGAGGGTGGTGTTCCTCACCCATTTCCTCCACGGACTAGGTTTCCCACTTCACCCATTTGTTCGGGGGCTCATGTTCTACTACGGCCTGGACTTCCACGATTTGGCCCCGAACTTCATCCTCAACATCTCGGCGTTCATCGTCGTGTGCGAGGCCTTCCTCTGCATCCAGCCCCACTTTGGCTTATGGCTGAAGACCTTCAATGTCAAGCCGAAGGTAGTGGGCAGCCGCCAAGCGGAGTGCGGAGGTGCCATGGTGGGCAAGATGCCCAACGTCCTATGGCTCGAGGGCTCCTTCGTAGAGACCATAAAGGGGTGGCAATCGGGGTGGTTCTACATCACCGAGCCGCTTGACCCTGAATGGGCAGCGGCCCCCGAATTCCGTTCTCGCATCCCCCCGCGGCTCACCTCATGGAAAGATAAGGGCCTGTCGTGGGGTAATTCGGAAGAGCTGACCGGACTCCAAACCTGCGTCCAAAACCTGGTGAGCAAGAAGCTCAAACTCGTCAACGTAGTCCAGGTCATGCTCATCCGTCGGATCCTCCCGTACAACAACGGGCTTTCACGTGGGAGTTTAATCCGCACAAGACCGGTTCTCGAAAGGTGCTCTTCGACACTACGCATAAAGATGCCTCGGAAGGTGTTGTTCAAGGGCGCCGAGGCTCCCGTGATCCGCCACCGAGGATCGCGGATTCAGCGCCGCAAAGATCAAGCCAACGCGTAAGCTGTTTTACCCTTTACGGGATACTTGTTTTTCATAGTTTGACTCTATGCGGATCTAAACTCCCTTACCTTTTGACAGATTGGCAGGAGACGCCCGGGCAGATCAACCGTCTGCCCTTGCCCGAAGACTCCAGCCGGACGCCCGCTGACGGGGTTTCCTAGTTCCGCACCTTACGTGGTGCCAGAGAAGAAGGCCAAGAAGAAGGCCACGGGAACTCAAAAGAGTTCCCGGCGCCCGGTGGTGTCGGATTCATCGTCTGATGGCTCCAAGGTGCACTCCTCCCACGAAGACGAGGAGGAGGAAGAAGAGGCCTCTCCCCCTTCAGCGGGGGGAGGAAAGAAAAGGAAGGCCGCCCCAACTGGGGGGGCCGGAGGGTCCAAGAAGGGAAGGACCCTTCCTCCGGACTACTCCACCAACACCGACGACGGCGAAGAGGAGTGGCCATCCAGGGGCAAGACCACCGCAAAATCGTAAGTATTCGGATACCGTAATAACTCATGGTGTTCCTTTATTGCACAAGATCTTCGACGTCGAATATAATCATGCAGTCCGCCAAGGCCCGGCCTGCCGCTTTGTCGAGCGGCTCCTGATTCGCCGATGTGAATAGTCTTTCACTCCTGGCTGCTACCTCCCCTCGTCCTACGGACGATGCCGAGGTGGAGTCCCAAAAGGGGCCAAGCCAGGAGGAGGTGGTCCTGGAGGCGCCGCAAGGCGACCTCCCGGACTCCAGGCGCAAAGGCGATAAAAACCCAAAGGGCTCTAAGTCCGTCCCCGGGCCAGACACCGCACCGGAACCTTCAGTGGTTCCAGAGTCCGGCAGGCGGCCCCCAAGTAAGAAGGGCAAGCCTACGACGCCGGTGATCTCCGTCCAACCGGAGGCACCGGATAATTTGCTGGAGGTGCTTAATGGCGCCTCCATCGACGAGGAGCACCGCACTATTATGAGTGCGGTGATCCAGAAGGTTCAGTCCGCCAAGAGCGGGCTAATCGAAGCTCGTGCTACCTTCTAACAAAGCTTTGAGGTATGTATTCAAGATATGTAAAAATATTACTGCATAGACAGTAGCCCCTAATGCTCAGTTTGGTGTTCGGAAAGAAAAGCCGAACTGAGGATCTAAAAGATATACGCAGGATTCTAACGGAAGTATGTCAATATGGGAATGCAGGCTGACCTCTCGCCAAGACCGATCATGGAGGTCGATGCATTGAAGCAGAGCCTCGAGCGGTCCAAGAACGAGCTCGGCCTTGCCAAGAAGCAGCTCGAGGACAAGGAAGGTAAGTAATACCTTATGTAAGTGTATTAAAAAATGTGGTTGCAAAAAAAATGACAGGACCAACGTGAGTATTACAGGAGCCACAACCCAGGTGGCAACCCTGAAGAAAGCGTTGTCCAAGGCTGAAGAAAATGCGGCCTTGGAGCGCATCGAGCGAGAAAAGCAGGAGGCGCGGGTGGCGGAGGTGCAGCAAGAGCTCCAGGTTCTCGTGAAAAAACACGAGAGTTTGGAGCTTGACTCAAAGACTCGAGAGTCCGAGCTTACCTCTGCCCTTGAGAGTGCCAAATCTGCCAAGGCCGAAGCCCAAAAAGCCCTCCAGGAAATTGAGGCGATGAAGAAGATAGTGGCGGGTAAGGCATTCTTTATGCAAAGCAAGCACGTGAAAGTGAATTAATTGTTACTTACCCGAGTCCGGAGTTCTCCAGGAGCATTCGTAGATCTGCCCCGCAGTGTGTCCGACGCTGCCGCATACTACCGAGCCGAGGAGGGGAGCTCGATGGAGAAGGTGTTCTGGTCTCAAGATAGTCGAGGCCGGACACCTGCAGCTTTGAGCGACTCAAGCAAATGGGTCGAGCTCCATAAGGTGGTCGAACAGGCCATGAAGGGCCTTATAGTCCCGGCTATGGCCTGGGAGGTCATGCCCGGGAGCTACTTTGGGCTGGTGAGGGTCAAGGATGCCTGTCCACGGCTTGAAGTCATCAAGCGCTCCGTATGCATCGAAGGTGCCCGTAGGGCCCTTGCCCGTGTTAAAGTACACTGGGGCAAGATGGATGCTGAGAAGCTGGTGACAGATGGGCCACCGAGGGCAAGGAGCATCGCAAGCCCGAGATGTATTATGAGGGTGTCCTGAAGGGTTCCCGCCTTGTGGCGGATGAATGTTCCAAGGATGTAATTATTTAGTAAACTCGCTCATGTTATCCTCGTATACTGAAAACTTGTTCATATGCGCTTAAGCAACGCTTTTTGAATTTAAAATATTACCTTCAGGCGGCCGCTTATTAAATCGAGAAATGGCGAGTCGTAAACTTCGCCTGCGTGCCACGACCGCCGGGTGTTCGGGATAAACCTGAGCGCTCTTGTTCCCATTATTGGGTCCTTCGAGGGAGGCGCTCAACACAACAAATAAGGCAATCGGACTATAATGCTTTATCACTCTCACTTAGCCATAGAATTCTATAATTTTAAATTTCGGCGAAGCCCCTAGTATTCGGAAGACCGAATTTGGGGCGCTATCCACGCCTAGGCCGGACAAAGCCGACTCCTTGCTCTAAGCGGCATAAGTCTTTAGGGACTCGAAACCTCTCGAACAACGACCAGCTCTCGCCCTATCATGATGGTCAGTTTTAGCTTTCATCGAGGTGCTTAACCCAGCTCAACCGAGGCACAATCGCAGAGTTCTCCCAACGCTACCTTAGCCGATATAACGGAACGTAAGGTACCAAAATATGGGAGCCGGCAAACCCAACTATTGACCCAAGACATGATTCGGAGCCGATGCATATAATGCTATAAGTTCGGGTGCCGCACTCGTGAGAGTGTTCGGACTTCTCACACCATATTCGGGGTACTTAAGCCCCTCGTGTATTGGCCTTACCAAAGTGTACGGTTGCATAATGTCATAATCGAACATATTTACATAAAAAGGAATGCAATAATAGACAAAAGCTATGTATTGTTTATTCAAAAGATCATGTAAAAAGCGAACGATACAAATAGTGCGATAAGCAAGAGATGGGACTATTTGACATGTCCCCTCCAAGGGCGAAGCTGCGGGATGATATGTGAAACAAGTATACTGCTCGTTATAGAGACCACCTGGACATTCGACGTAGCTTTCTGCCTCCCTGGCTGTTGCATCGTGTGTTCGGCGATTGTACTGCCGGACAGGCCTTCCGGAGAGTGGAGTCCTGAAAGTAAGAAAAAAATGAATGATAAAATCGGGAGCCCCTAGTGCGGTTAAGCCGCGTTTTGGGCATGCCGTGGTCATGCCCCTCCCCTTATGCCCATGGTATTTCCAGAGCGTAATTATGTACGCCAGCGTAATCTTTGGTTTCGTGATTTCGCGAGGGTTGGGGCCGCATTGCTACGCTTGCTCGGAACATGCCAGGCGGTCTTGTTGTAGGTTACTCCGGGCGCGCTTGACGGTGTCAGGACGTTTAATAGCCGGAATGGAGAATTGCCTTGAGAGGCTACTTTGTACTTCCGCCGCAAGGGCCGCCGTATGCTCCTCCGTTCGGAGAGAGCGTTCGGTGTTTCAATTGACCGTATTGACTCCTCGAGGGCCTGGCATCTTGAGCTCGAGGTATGCATAGTGCGGCACCGCATTGAACTTTGCAAATGCGGTTCGTCCGAGCAAAGGCGTGATAGCCATCATGAACGGGACTATGTCGAAGATTAACTCCTCGCTCGGAAATTATCCAGGATCCGAAGACCACCTCGTGTAACTGAGCCTGCATAGCTTGGCCTCTACACCGGTATGACGCCTTTAAAGGTCGCCTTTATGGGTTTAATCCTTGAGGATCTATGCCCATTTTTCACATCGTATCCTCGATAAAGCAGGTTCAGTCTGCCGCCGCCGCCTATAAGGACTCTAGTGAGGTGAACTGGCCAATGATTGGGTCTAGAACCAATGCGGCGAATCCGCTTATGGCGGATGCTAGTGGGTGGTCCTTCGATCAAAAGTGATCGGGCAGAGGACCATGGGTTGAACTTTGGGGCGACTGGCTCCAACGCATATACGCCCCTCGAGTGCATGCTTCCGCTCCCTTTTGGGTATGTGGGTTGCGTATATCATGTTCACCGTCCGCACTTGTGGGGGGAAGCCCTTCTGTCCCCTATTGTTCGGCGGCCGGGGCTCCTCCTCGTCATCGCTATGCAGTCCATTGTCACTGTTTTCGGCATTTATCTTGCCTGCCTGCTTGAACACCCAACAATCCCTGTTGGTGTGATTGGCTGGTTTTTCGGGGGTGCCATCTATCCGCACGAGCGATCGAAAGTATTCGGTCCAAACCGGACGGGCCTGGAGTATTTCTTTTAAATGGATTTTTCCACGACCGGGTTTAGAGCCTCTGAATCCGGCATTAACTACCGTATCCTCGGCATTGTCGCCCGTTAATGTGGCGCTTTGTGCTTGTTGCGACGCGACCTGCCATTGTTGTCCTTGGTATCCGAATTACCAGGGCTCTTGGTCATGTTATTGCTACGAGCTAGCCAGCTGTCTTCTCCCGCGCAAAAGCGGGTCATGAGTGTTGTGAGGGCTGCCATGGATTTCGGCTTTTCCTGTCCTAGGTGCCGGGCCAGCCACTCGTCATAGATGTTATGTTTGAAGGCTGCGAGGGCCTCTGCGTCCGGACAGTCGACTATTTGATTTTTCTTGGTTAGGAACCGTGTCCGTAATTGTCCGGCTGATTCCTCCGGCTGCTGAATTATGTGGCTTAGGTCATCGGCGTCGGTGGTCGCATAGGTGCCCCGGAAATTGTCGAGGAATGCGGTTTCTGTGTCCTCCCAAAGAACCAATTGACTCTGCTGGCAAGCTGTTAAGCCAATGTCGAGCTGGTCCTTTAAGCTTGAGTGGGAGGTATTTGATGGCGTGTAGATCATCACTATGGGCCATGTGGATATGAAGGAGATAATCCTCGATCCATACCGCAGGATCTGTTGTGCCATCGTATGATTCGATGTTTACGGGTTTGAAACCCACGGGGATTTGATGATCCATTACTTCGTCTGTGAAGCATAGTGGGTGTGCGGCGCCTGCATCGGGCTATATCACGAGTAGCTCAAATGAGCTTTGTCTCATCGTGTTCGCCCACCGGATTTGCCATATCCGGCATGACGGTTATCGCCACGTGTCGTGGCGCCACGCCGATCCGTAGATCGATCTTGTTTGCCTTGCCTTGTCCTCCAATATATCTCGCAGGTCCGGCGCGATTTCGCGTGCCTTGGTATTCTTTGAGCGACTCCGTGTTGCGGCTTGAGTGGAGAGCCGAGAGGCCTCTTCCGTCATGCCACGAGGTGGCCGGTCGGCCGCGTCATGCGCTGGTGATGTAGGTTTAGGTGCTTCCTCCTCTAATCGCGGTGGCAGCCTGCACTTTGGGTAGCTCTTGGAGGGGCGTTCGAGTTCGTACTCTTCGGCCGCAAGGACTTCAGTCCATCTGTCGGCTAGCAAGTCTTGGTCAGCTCTAAGCTGTTGTTCGAAACGCTCTTGTTCGACGGGATCCTCAGGCACGACAAATTCGTCGTCGTCAAGGCTTGCCTCGTCTTCGGAGGGAGGCATGTAATTATCGTCCTCTACCTCTTTGTCTGCCGCTCTCTCATGAGGGCTGGCTTCTCCATCCTCTGTCTTTGAATCCTGCTTTGGAGGGGTTGTCTTCGGCCGTCCGGTGTTATGATCTCGTGCGGAATCGCCGCTTTTGCTTTGGCCGGAATTTAGAGCGGCGCCACCGACGCCGGGCGCTTAGGATGCTTCTTGGAGGGTCATCCTCCATTGTTCCATCGCCATTCCCTTCTTTTGGGGTGTCCACCATGTATATGTCGTGACGACGAGGTGGCCTTCCAAAGGCCCTATAGGCGCTGGTTCTTGGTCGCCTCTGCATCGGCGTCCATACCGCCGATGTCTTCGAGTCAAGTCGAGCATGTCGGTTAAATCATCGATAATGACTACGAAGTGGGTGGTGGGTGGGCTTTGAATTTCTTCGTCGTCTGCATCCCAACCTTGTGACCATAGTCCGCCAGGCTCTCGATAAAGAGAGAGACTTTAGTGAATTCGTAATGCCACCGAAGGGCGAGTGCCGAAAAGATGTCCGCGGCGGCGAACTCCATAATTGGCGCCCAATCGGATTCGATTGGCGAGTGGGCGCGAAGGTTCGAGTCCGGAGAGGAGTCCGCACCTTGGAATCACGAAGCTTCGCAGAGGACAAGGCTGGTGTTCGCTCGATCGCCGTGAGATTGCAGCCCCGAGGCGGTGTCCAGCCACCCGCCCTCGATTGCGCAATGGCTCCAAGCTAAGGGTCGGAGCGGACACGGTGCGGCCTCGAGGCACCGTTCGCGGCAGAGCTAGATCATGCCCATCGTGTGATCTGGCGGGCGCTCGGGCCGTGGCTCGAACCCATCAAGATCAAGTCTCCGCGACTTCATCCATGTAGTTCAAACTTCCAAATCTGACTGATGGCTGGGGCGTAGCTTTCGATCTGCTCTAGATGGCCAAGCGAATTGGCCCGCAGCAAAGCCGCCGAATCTGAAGATCTGTGTGGGAGAAAAGTCTCACCCTGGACCGCATCGTTGTTGATGATCGGAGGAGCCATCGGGCCTAAAGATGACGGCATACGAGGAACTCTCAATGAAAGCACCAATGTCGGTGTCAAACCGGCGGATCTCGGGTAGGGGGTCCCGAACTGTGCGTCTAGGCGGATGGTAACAGGAGACAAGGGACACGATGTTTTTACCCAGGTTCGGGCCCTCTTGATGGAGGTAAAACCCTACTCCTGCTTGATTAATGTTGATGATATGGGTAGTACAAGAGTAGATCTACCACGAGATCAGAGAGGCTAAACCCTAGAAGCTAGCCTATGGTATGATTGTTGTTCGTCCTACGGACTAAAACCCTCTGGTTTATATAGACACCAGAGAGGGCTAGGTTACACAGAGTCGGTTACAATGGGAGGAGATCTACATATCTGTATCGCCAAGCTTGCCTTCCACGCCAAGGAAAGTCCCATCCGGACACGGGACGAAGTCTTCAATCTTGTATCTTCATAGTCCAGGAGTCCGGCCAAAGGTTATAGTTCGGCTATCCGGACACCCCCTAATCCAGGACTCCCTCAGCCCTCTTCACTCTCTGGGCCAGCGTCTCCACGTCCTGCAAAAATGAAGACAAGTCAAGACAAGCGACACAGATTGAGGAGGCAGAGATAACGAAAAGGAACCAGATACTTACTCGCCGTCCGCCTCCTCCTCTATTGTTTTCCTCTTCCTCCTCGGACTGAGGGATCAGTAGTCCAAAGTGACCCCTGCGTCGGCATCTGCCGGAGGAGGAGAGGAAGGCAGAGTCTGCATGCGCCTAGGCGGAGAAGAAGCAGATGCCTTCTTCCTCGCTGTCGCGGCCTTCACCACCTTCTTCGCCGCCGCTGCCCTCGTCTGACGCGTGGCCTCCTCCGGGGACTTTGGCCACCGTGCGGCCCTGACGGGCCGCACCGGCTCGCTGGAGGTGGCCCGCCATAGGACTCGCCCTCTCCCGGTGGCCGCAGGGTCAACGGCCCCGGCCTCCTCTTCCGACGACTCGTCGGCCACTTCCTCAACCAGAGGAGCCTCAAGGCCCGCTCTGCTGGCTTCCCCGACGGCCGCCGCCCACCGGGCGAGCTCCTCCTCAGCCATCGCGGCCCTGTCCTCCACACCACCAGTGCTGCCGGCCTCCTCGGCGTGGTGCGCCTCCCTCGCCCTGGTGGCGATGTAGTCCAGTTTCGCCTGGGTGGTGTCCTAGACGAGCAGCCGCTCGGCGTCGGTGTTGACGTACCCCTCGTGCAGAGTGTCAAAGAACTGCTGCACCTCGGCGTCCTCCGGCTCCTTCCAGCTGGTCAGGCCATGCGCAGCGTTGCGGTCGGCATCATGGCGATGATATCGGACCAGCGCTGAAGTTATTACACAACGGACCACCCCCGCTTGCAGCTTGAACAAAGGCCACTGACGGTGTCCCGGACTAGGGGTACTCACCACGCCGTCCCCAATCGGTTAGATTGGGCCGAGGACCCATAGGGCCGCATACTCATGGGCCAGTCCGGACAGTTGCCGCATACAAGGAAGATTCCACAAGACTTGGCGATCAAGACAAGGACTCCTCCCCCACCGGCGTATTCGGCTAGGACTCTTGTTATCCTAGGCCTCTGTTGCATTATATAAACCGAGGCCAGGCTAGTCGATAGACAATCACATATATACAACAATCATACCATAGGCTAGCTTCTAGGGTTTAGCCTCCTTGATCTCGTGGTAGATCTACTCTTGTACTACCCATATCATCAATATTAATCAAGCGAGAGTAGGGTATTACCTCCATCGAGAGGGCCCGAACCTGGGTAAAAACATCGTGTCCCTTGTCTCCTGTTACCATCCGCCTAGACGCACAGTTCGGGACCCCCTACCCGAGATCCGCCGGTTTTGACACCGACAGGCCCCTTGAGGACCTTGCCGGCCTTCACGGCGGCCCTCGCGACCTTGTCGGTCCGCTCGACCTCGCTGTCGCGGCCCACATCGAGCTGGAAGAGCCGCTGGCAGAAATGGGCATGTCCCATCACTGTGAAGTTGTGGTCGAGGCTGGCTGCCGCATGATGTCGGGCGGGTTCGTGAAGAGCCAGCCGGCCTCCCCTTGTTGTGCAGTGGAGCGATCCGGCGGCGGATGAAGTCTGCCCCGATCATCTCAAGGGTGAGCCCGGCCTCGGTAAGCCGGAGGATCCTGGTGGTAGCGACCGTGAGCTTCTCGTCGTCGGCGTCGACGTCGCTCCAATCGCTTCTGCGGATCGGCGGCGCTCGGCGAACTTCACAGAACGCCGGCGGGTCCTTCTCTTTGATCCAGCACCACGCCATTCTTCCCACCTCTCCTTCATGGCGCTTTCCGGGTACGGTCCCTTGGATCTTGGGATCCAGGCGATGCAACCCGAAATGGCGCCTCCCGTCTGGATCCGAGGGAAGAAGTAATGGCGGAAGAGCGCCGTGTTGGGGTGCACTCCGGCGAAACCCTCACAGAGGTGCGCGAAAAGGGCCATGCATGCCACCGCATTCGGGGTAAAATCCAAGAGGCGGAAGCCAAAGGTGTGCGTGATGTCGCTGAAGAAATTGGAGAAGGGAGGACAAAGCCCGCAGGAAAAATAGTCGACAAAGAAGGGGTACCGATTTGGGGCAGCCTCGGCGCAGTTGGCGGGGATGACGCACGTGGCTGGATGCCCCGAATTCTCTCCCCCCGTCTTCACCCCCCACAGGGGCCTGAAGGATTCCCGGAGCTCGAACACGTAAACTGTCGAGGCGAAGTAGGCGGACTGCGTCCGCTGCACCGCCAACGCACTCTCCGGCGGCTCCGCCGCTCCGGCATTCTTAGCCACACCCTTGCCCTTGACGGATCTCGGCGCCATGGCGGCTGGGAGAAGGGCTAGATGGCAGTTCCTTACCTCCCCTCGTAGTAGAGGGATAGATCTTGGTTCTAGTATCTTTCAAATTCTTCATAGTGATCAATAGATATAAATCCCAAGTGACTCAGAGAATAGAGCTATATGCTCCCCGGCAACGGCGCCAGAAAAAGGTCTTGATAACCCACAAGTACAGGGGATCGCAACAATTTTCGAGGGTACAATATTCAACCCAAATTTATTGATTCGACACAAGGGGAGCCAAAGAATATTCTCAAGTATTAGCAGCTGAGTTGTCAATTCAACCACGCCTGAAAGACTTAATATCTGTAGCAAAATATTTAGTAGCAAAGTAGTATGGAAGTAACGATAACGCTGGCAAAAGTAACAGTAGCAGTTTTGTAGCAATTGTAACATTGGCAACAGCAAAGTAACGTAGCAAAGATCAATATGTGAAAAGCTCGTAGGCAATGGATCAATGATGGATAATTATGTCGGATGGCATTCATCATGCAACAGCTATAACCTAGGGTGACATAGAACTAGCTCCAATTCATCAATATAATGTAGGCATGTATTCCGAATATAGTCATACGTGCTTATGAAAAAGAACTTGCATGACATCTTTTGTCCTACCCTCCTGTGGCAGCGGGGTCCTATTGGAAACTAAGGATATTAAGGCCTCCTTTTAATAGAAAACCGGACGAAAGAATTCGCACTTAGTGAATACATGAACTCCACAAACTACGGTAATCACCGGAAAGAATCCCAATTATTGACACCTTGGGGTGTGCGGATCATAACTCGTAATAGGTGTCTACAACTTGCAAGATAGGATCAAGATCACAAATATATTCATGAAAACATAATAGGTTCAGATCTAAAATCATGGCACTCGGGACCTAGTGACAAGCATTAAGCATAACAAAGTCATAGCAACATCAATCTCAGAACATAGTGGATACTAGGGAACAAACCCTAACAAAACTAACTCGATTACATGATAAATCTCATCCAAACCATCACCGTCTAGCAAGCCTACGATGGAATTACTCACGCACGGCGGCGATCATCATGAATTGGTGATGGAGGATGGTTGACGATGACGATGGCGACGATTTCCCCTCTCCGGAGCCCCGAACGGACTCTAGATCTGCCCTCCCGAGGAAGAACAGGAGGTGGTGATGTCTGCTAGACTACGTCGGTATTTCCCCAAAAAGGAAGGGATGATGCAGCACAACGAGGGTAGGTATTTCCCTCAGTGATGAGACCAAGGTTATTGAACCAGTAGGAGAACCAAGCAACACTACGTAAACAGCACCTGCACACAAATAACAAATACTCGCAACCCGACGTGTTAAAGGGGTTGTCAATCCCTTTCGGGTAACGACGCCAGAAATTGGCAAACGGACATGAGAAAGTTGTAATAATTTGATAGGTAGATCTCACGGGAACGCAAGATAAAATAAGTTGCAGCAAGGTATTTTCGTATTTTTGGTTTAATAGATATGAAAATAAAAGCAAATAAAATAAATCGCAAAGGCAAATATAATGATAAAGAGACCCGAGGCCCGTAGATTTCACTAGTGGCTTCTCTCGAGAAAAATAGCAAACGGTGGGTAAACGAATTACTATTGGGAAATTGATAGAACTTCAAATAATCATGCCGATATCCAAGCAATGATCATTATATAGGCATCATGTCCAAGATTAGTAAACCGACTCCTTCCTGCATCTACTACTATTACTCCACACATCGACCGCTATCCAGCATGCATCTACTGTATTAAGTTCATGGAGAAATGGAGTAATGCAGTAAGAACGATGACATGATGTAGACAAGATCTATTTATGTAGAAATAAACCCCATATTGTTATTCTTAATAGCAACGATACATACGTGTCGGTTCCCGTTCTGTCACTGGGATCAAGCACCATAAGATCGAACCCATTACAAAGCAGCTCTTCCCGTTGCAAGATAAATAGATCAAGTTGGCCAAACAAAACCCAAGTATCGGAGAAGAAATGCGAGGCTATAAGCAATCATGCATATAAGAGATCAAAGAAGGCTCGAATAACTTCCATGGATAAAAAGATAGATTTGATCATAAACTCAAAGTTCATCCGATCCCAACAAACACACCGCAAAAAGAGTTACATCATATGGATATCTAAGAGACCATTGTATTGAGAATCAAAAGAGAGAGATAAAGCCATCTAGCTACTAACTACAGACCCGTGGGTCTACAAAAGACTACTCACGCATCATCAAAGAGGCACCAATGGACATGATGAACCCCTCCATGATGGTGTCTAGATTGGATCTGGTGGTTCTGGACTTGCGACGGCTGGAATTGATTTTCGTCGACTCCCCTAGGGTTTCTGGAATATCGGGGTATTTATAGAGTAAAGAAGCGGTCCGGGGCACCGAGGTGGGCCTGACCCACCGAGGCGCCCCTGAGCCTCGAAGCCTTCGGTGGGTTGTGCTCCCCTTGGAGCACCCCCCATGTGCTTCTTTAGCCCACTGGATGTCTTCTGGTCCATAAAAAATCCACAAAAAGTTTCACTGTGTTTGGACTCCATTTGGTACTGATTTCCTACGATGTAAAAAACATGCAAAATAGCAACTGGCACTTGGCACTATGTCAATATGTTAGTACCAAAAAATGACTATAAAATGATTATAAAACATCCAAGAATGATAATATAACAACATGGAACAATCAAAAATTATAGATACGTTGGAGACGTATCAGCATCCCTTAATTCCTGCTCGTCCTCAAGTAGGTAAATGATAAAAACAGAATTTTTTATGTGGAATGCTGCCTAACATGTCATCTCATACTTTTTTCTTTGTAGCATGGACATTTGGACTTTTATATGGTTCAAAGCAATAGTCTAGTTTTGACATGAGGACTTAAATACTCAAGCATATCAACAAGCAACCATGTCTTTCAAAATATCAAAGCTAAAATAAGTTATCCCTAACCCATCATGCGCAATCATTGATCCATTCATGAAACACACTCGCATATTAACTACACCCAATGCTCAAGCACGATCATAGTGCCCCCTAGTTGGTGCTTTATAAGAGAAGATGGAGACTCAAATTATTATTTTTTTGCATAAAGTAAAAGAAAGGCCCTTCGCGGAGGGAAGTAGGGATTTTTAGAGGTACCAGAGCTCAAAGCGAAAATTGAGATATAAAAACATTTTGAGAGGCATACTTTTCCCACCAACAAAAACGACTTAGAACTCCCAACACTTTCCATGCTAGATATATCATAGGCGGTTCCCAAACAGAAAATAAAGTTTATTCCTTTTTCCACTGTACTTTCACTTTCCATGGCTAGCCGTATCCACGGATGCCTTCCATACCAACACTTTCCAAGGAATTTATTATTTGACAACATAAAGTAAATTCATTTCTCATTTCGGGACTGGGCATCCCTAATACATTTGCCTTACTCTCGTGCAATGACAAGTGAATAAACACTCATCATGAGAATAACACATCTAGCATGGAAAATATTGGCCACCCCTCACCGCCTCGTGAGAGGTATGAGCACACAAAAGAGTAATTTATTTTGAAAATTAGAGATGGCACATACAAATTTTCTTAGAACGGCAAAAGAATACCGCATATAGGTAGGTATGGTGGACTCATGAGGCAAAACTGGTTTAAAGGATTTTGGATGCATAAGTAGTGATCATACTTAGTGCAAAATGAAGGCTAGCAAAAGATTGAGAAGCGACCAACCAAGAAACGAATAATCTCATAAGCGAGCATTGAGCATAATTAACACTGAATAATGCACCACAAGTAAGATGTAATTTCATTGCATAACTATTGACTTTCTTGCTTGCATAGGGAATCACAAACCTTAACACCAATATTCTTACAAAAGCATAATTACTCATCAACATAATTCACATATCACATCATCATATCTCAAAACTATTACAAGGTATCAAGTTTATTTTTTCCAATGATCTTCATGAAAGTTTTCATTATATCCTCCTTGGATATCTATCACTTTGGAACTAATTTTCATGTGTTGCTTTTGATAAGCTCAAACATATATAAGTGAAGATCACGAGCATAATATTTCTTTCTCTTAAATTAATTTAAGTGAAGCAATAGAGAATTTCTTCAAAATACTAAAGCACACCGTGCTCAAAAGATATAAGTGAAGCACTAGAGCAATTCCATAGCTCATAAAGATTTAAGTGAAGCATAGAGAGCAATTCTAACAAGTCATGGCATAATTTTGGCTCTCTCAAACAAGTGTGTCCTGCAAGGATTCAAGACTTAAAACAAAAATCAAAACAAGAAAAGACTCATATAAAAAATATGCTCCAAGCAAAACTCATAGTATGTGACGAATAAAAATATAGCTTCGAGTAAAATACCCATGGTCGTTAGAAGAAAGAGGGGATGCCACTCGGGCATCCTCAAGCTTAGTTGCTTGCTTCTCTTTGGATAATAGCTTGGGATGCCATGGGCATCCCCAAGCTTAGGCTCTTCTTACTCCTTATTCCTTCATCCGTCGTAACATCATCCAAAACTTGAAAACTTCAATCACACAAAACTCAACAAAACCTTCGTGAGATCCGTTAGTATAAGAAAGCAAATCACTACTATAAGTACGGTTGCAAAGCCGTTCATATTTTATTCTTGAATTATATCTACTATATTCCAACTTTTCTATGGCAAAAACTCTTCAAAGAAAACCATAGAATCATCAAAACAAGCACACAACGCAAAGAAAACAGAATCTGTCAAAAACAGAACGGTCTGTATCAATCTGGATATTTCGAATACTTCTGTAACTCCAAAAATTCTAAAAAATTAGGACAACCTGAGAAATTTGAATATCAATCTACTGTAAAAAATTCAGAATTTTTTCGCTTATGTGATTTTTAAAAATTGTAACTCTGGACGCAAAAGTTTTTGTTTTTCAGCAAGATCAAACAACTATCACCCAAGAAAATCCTAAAGGCTTCACTTGGCACAAACACTAAATAAAACACAAAAAACACAATCATAATAGTAGCATAATTGTGCAAACACTCAAGAACAGAAAGCAAAAGACAAAAATAAATTTTATTCATTGGGTTGCCTCCCAACAAGCGCTATTGTTTCACGCCCCTAGCTAGGCATAAAGCACGGATCTACGTTTTGTCATCCATAGTTTTGGCAACTTTTGTAAGGGCTTTCTCAAACCCGGGAGGCTCTTTGTGCTTCCCTAAATTCTCAGGAAAATAAACCATCTTTAGATCTAAAACATCCAATCGCTTATTGTAGAGAGTAATCATGGTATTCATGCGATTGATACTACCATTAAGATGTTTGAGGGGTTCATTATATTTTTGCAATTCAACCATATGTTTATGCAAATCACCAAGTTTGTCCAACATTTTAACTCCCTCTGGGGTGAAAGAAAACCCCTTCTTTTGGGGTGGAACCCCCAGAATTCCTTCTAAAATTTCATAGGCAACATTAGTATCAATCTCAATAAAATTCCCTTTAGCAGAAAAATCTAGGAGTTGTCTATGATGCAAAGCCAATCCTATGTAAAAATTACGAAGCAAGATCTTTGCGCCTCCCTTTAAATTGCAAACACGATAGGATTCCATAAGCCTATACCAAGCATCTTTCAAATTTTCTCCTTGTTGTTGCTTGAAGTATAAAACTTCAAAATCTGGTGACAAAGGAGGAGTAGACATGCTAGCCATTATGACTAGAAAGCAAGAACACAGATAGATCGGGCAAGAAAACGGCGAACGAAAAAGAGGGCGAATAAAATTTTTGTGAAGTGGGGGAGAGGAAAACGAGAGGCAAATGGCAAATAATGTAAATTGCAAGGAGATGAGATTTGTGATTAGGAACCTGCTAGATGTTGATGATGTCTCCCCGGCAACGCCGCTAGAAATTCCTTTTGATGTCTGCTAGACTACATTGGTATTTCCCCGAAGAGGAAGTGATGATGCAGCACAGCGACGGTAGGTATTTCCCTCAGTGATGAGACCAAGGTTATCGAACCAATAGGAGAACCAAGCAACACAACGTAAATAGCACCTGCACACAAATAACAAATACTCGCAACCCGACGTGTTAAAGGGTTGTCAATCCCTTTCGGGTAATGGCGCCAGAAATTGGCAAACAGACTTGAGAAAGTTGTAATAATTTGATAGATAGATCTCGCGGGAACGCAAGATAAAATAAATTGCAGCAAGGTATTTTTGTATTTTTGGTTTAATAGATTTGAATATAAAAGCAAATAAAATAGATTGCAAAGGCAAATATAATGAGAAAGAGACCCGGGGGCCGTAGATTTCACTAGTGGCTTCTGTCGAGGAAAATAGCAAACGGTGGGTAAACGAATTACTGTTGGGCAATTGATAGAACTTCAAATAATCATGACGATATCTAGGCAATGATCATTATATAGGCATCACGTCTAAGATTACTAGACCGACTCCTGCCTACATCTATTACTATTACTTTACACATCGACCGCTATCCAGCATGCATCTACTGTATTAAGTTCATGGAGAAACGGAGTAATGCAATAAGAACAATCACATGATGTAGACAAGATCTATTTATGTAGAAATAGACCCCATCGTGTTATCCTTAATAGCAATGATACATACGTGTCGGTTCCCCTTCTGTCACTGGGATCAAGCACCGTAAGATCGAACCCATTACAAAGCACCTCTTCCCATTGCAAGATAAATAGATCAAGTTGGCCAAACAAGAGCCAAATATCAGTGAAGAAATACGAGGCTATAAGTAATCATGCATATAAGAGGTCAAAGAAGGCTCAAATAACTTTCATGGATAAAAAGATAGATCTGATCATAAACTCAAAGTTCATCCGATCCCAACAAATACACCGCAAAAAGAGTTATATCATATGAATCTCCAAGAGACCATTGTATTGAGAATCAAGAGAGACAGAAAGCCATCTAGCTACTAACTACGGACCCTGATACGTCTCCAGCGTATCTGTAATTTATGAAGTATTCATGCCATATTTACAATAGTTATATATGATTTTGGTATGATTTGATTAGAACTAACCCGGACTGACGTTGTTTTCAGCAGAACTACCGTGGTGTTGTTTTTGTGCAGAAATAAAAGTTCATGGAATGCAATGAAAATCAACGGAGAATTTTTCTGCAAAATATAAAAAATACTGGAACAAAAATCTACCGGAGGGGAGTCCCGTGGGCCCCACGAGGGTGGGGGCGCACCCACCCCCCTGGGGCGCGCCCCCCTATCTCGTGGCCACCTCGGGGACCCCCCTGACTTGTTCTCGACGCCATCCTCTCCTATAAATACAGAAACCTTCGGAAAATAACCTAGATCGGAAGTTCCGCCGCCGCAAGCCTCTGTAGCCACGAGAAATCAATATAGGCCCTCTCTGGCACCCTGCCGGAGGGGGCCATCATCACCGGAGGCCATGGAGGAGGATCCCGGAGGGGCCATCATCACCATGAAGGCCAATGACCAGAGGGAGAACCTCTCCCCATCTAGGCGGGAGGCCATGGAGGAGGAAGCACAAGGGGGAGAACCTCTCCTCCTCTCTCTCGGTGGCGCCAGAGTGCCATCGGGAGGGGAATCATCGCCGCGGTGATCGTCTTCATCAACATCACCATCATCATCACCATCCTCATATCTTTTACGTGGTCCACTCTCCCGCACCCCGTTGTAATCCCTACTTGAACATGGTGCTTTATGCCACATATTATGATCCAATGATGTGTTGCCATCCTATGATGTTTTGAGTAGATATCCTTTACCTTTGGGTTGATTGATGATCTAGATTGGTATGAGTTGTATGTTTTATTTTGGTGCTGTCCTATTGTGCCCTCCGTGTCGTGCAAGCGTGAGGGATTCCCGCTGTAGGGTGTTGCAATACATTCATGATTCGCTTATAGTGGGTTGCTTGAGTGACAGAAGCATAAACCCGAGTAAGGGGGTTGTTGCATATGGGATAAAGGGGACTTGATGCTTTAATGCTATGGTCGGGTTTTACCTTAATGATCTTTAGTAGTTGCGGATGCTTGCTAGAGTTCCAATCATAAGTGCATATGATCCAAGAAGAGAAAGTATGTTAGCTTATGCCTCTCCCTCATATCAAATTGCAGTAGTGATTACCGGTCTTGTTAACAATTGCCTAGGATAATTATGCACACTGACCCGTCATTATTCCACACTCGCTATTAATAATATTCAGTAATATATTCTAACTTTATGATAACAACACCTACTTTTATATTTTAGCTCTCCGATATCATGCAAAGTTATCCTCTTCATACCCACTACGTAGTTTTATTTCTCATTTCTAGTTGGAAGCAAACATTCGGTGTACGTAGAGTCGTATCAGTGGCAGATAGGACTTGAGAGAATATCAATCTTACCTTTAGCTCCTTGTGGGTTCGACACTCCATACTTATCACTTCCACCTTTGGGAATTGCTACGGTGATTCCCTGCACTTGGGGATTATCAGACCCGTAGGTCTACAAAAGACTACTCATGCATCATCGGAGAGGCACCAATGGTATGATGAATCCCTCCGTGATGGTGTCTAGATTAGATCTGGTGGTTCTGGAACTTGCGGCGGCTAGAATTTATTTTCTTTGACTCCCCTAGGGTTTCTGGAATATTGGGGTATCTATAGAGTAAAGAGGCGGTCCGGGGGGCACCCGAGGTGGGCACAGCCCACCAGGGCGTGCCCTGGTCAATTGTGCTCCCCTCGGAGCACCCCCCAAGTGCTTCTTCAGCCCACTGGATGTCTTCTGGTCCATAAAAAATACACAAAAAGTTTCGCTGCATTTGGACTCCGTTTGGTATTGATGTCCTGCGATGTAAAAAACATGCAAAATAGCAACTGGCACTTGGCACTATGTCAATAGGTTAGTACCAAAAAATGATATAAAATGACTATAAAACATCCAAGAATGATAATATAACAACATGGAACAATCAAAAATTATAGATACGTTGGAGACGTATCAGGTGGCGGCGGCTCCGTATCATAAAACGCGATGAATTCTTCTCTCTGATTTTTTTCTCCCCGAATGTGAATATATGGAGTTGGAGTTGAGGTCAGTGGAGGTCCAGGGGACCCACAAGGCATGGGGGCGCGCCCTCCACCCTTGTGGATAGCAGGTGGGTCCCCCTCTGTTGATTCTTTCGCCAATATTTTTTATTTATTCCAAAAATATTCTCCGTGGATTTTCAGGTCATTCCGTGAACTTCTATTCTGCAGAAAAATAAAACCATGGCAATTCTGCTGAAAACAGCGTCAGTCTGGGTTAGTTCCATTCAAATCATGCAAATTAGAGTCCAAAACAAGGGCAAAAGAATTTGGAAAAGTAGATACGATGGAGACGTATCAACCGACGGGTTCCAGGCCATGCAGGCACCCCTCCGTCGCCTAGAGGCAAGGGCACCGGCCTTGTTGCTACGAGGGCACAACATGCCTGCGCACATCGAAAGCACCTCTACACGTTCGTGACGCGGACGTTGCCAACGATGACAAGGATGCTGAGTGCGAGGATGGTTCTGATGCTCGCGGCAACTTGCCTCGCCGACCATGACAAGATGCTTGTCCCCGTGATGATGGACCAAGGCAGCGCCGCGATGAGGACGATGACGGAGGTATTGGTGGAATAAAAATTACTATACCTTCGTTCACAGGCAAGGTCGGTCCCGGGGAGTATCTTGAGTGGGAGATGCGTGTGGAGCAGATTTTTGAAAACCACCATTACTCCGAGGAGCGGAAGATCCATTTTGCTTCTCTTGAGTTTTCAGGTTATGCATTAATTTGGTGGGATCAACTCAACCGCAATGACGCATGACCAGAATCATGGCGTGAGATGACGCATACAATGTGTGCTCGCTTTATGCGAGCTTATTTTCAGAAGGAGCAACGCTCGAAGCTTCGACGTCTTATTCAAGGAACCATGGTCGTGGGTGAGGATTACCAACAAATGCAAGTACTGATGATCAGAACTAATGTGCATCAGTCTGACGATGCAACCATGACACATTTTTTTAGGGGCGAAACGAAGATATACGCGATCGTGTTGATTTGATGCAGTATAATGATATGCAAGAGCTTCTTCATCAAGAAGAGCGTGCCGAACAGTGGGTCATGACAAAGCAAGTTTCCAAGTGCCGCACCAATTTCAGCATGGGGAGGCGATCCTATTCACATGACGATGATAATGTCAAGTCAGGTTCATCCTATAGGTCAGCTACCACCAATCACAAGGAGATAATTAAAGAACCTATTAGCGCGAGCAAAGTGACTTCAAGGTCTGATTCTAGTGCGCGGTCTGCTATGCGTACTAGTGATATTGTGTGTTACACATGTGGAGGTAGGGGACACAAAGCGCATTGATTGTCCGAACAAGAAGAGAGTGCTCCTTGTTAATGATGGATATGTTTCCGAAGACAAAATTGGTTCAGAGTCTGATGAACCCAAGCAAGGAGAAAGTGAATCTAATCCTATCAAGTGCTATCCTTTTGATTATGATCTGCCATGCATCATGGTGCAACGAGCTAAAGAGGATCAAACTCCAAGCGTAGGACAGCGATGGACATTTTTTCAGTCACAATGCCGAATCAACAACAAGTGTTGCAAGTTGATTGTTGATGGAGGGAGCTACACCAACATCATAAGCAAGCGTGTGGTGGACGCTTTAGGATTGAAGACATGGCCACATCCGCATCCACATTGCATCGAGTGGTTGTACAACTCTGGACGTCTGAAGGTGACTCACAAGCTACGCGTAAAGTTTAATATTGACACATATTATGACGAGGTGATTTGCGATGTTGTGCCAATGGATGTGTGTCAATTGCTACTCGATGCGTCCATGGAAATATGATCGCAATGCTATACATGAGGAGAGATCCAACACTTACGTGTTAGAGATATTGGCATCAAAGCGTGTCTTTGCAGCCTATGGATAACAATGCTATCAAGATTGATCATGCATTTGTTGTACACAAGGAAATCTTTAAGAGTGCCCCAAAACCGAGGACGGTTTCGCGTGAAGGGGGAGTGGATGATGTAGTCACCACTAGCTATGTAGCTAATATTATGGCACCATCCAGAAAAGGTCACGGCTGAGAAGAAGGCATGGGACTCTGGTTGTAGAAAATATATCAAACCAGCACAACGTGGAGTACCAGCTGGCATGTGGAGAAACGGTAGCATGTATACTTGGGCCCGTCTGCAGGAGCATATCGATCAATGCTACAATGTTCGATTAAACATCAATCGCCAAACCCCACCAACGGAAGATATCGGGCCAAACTTTCGGACTTCACCTCGTTGGAATTAATCATCGGTAGCGATGGTAGTAGGAAACCATGCACGTGAAGGTCTCATTGTTACATGGAATTTCTTAGTTTTGATCTAGTCGAGTCCTAGTTTATTTATAGTTTTATCAAGTCCGGTTTGTGTTCTCGTAAGTTTTGGGCTTAGCCCAGGTTGTGTGCTTGCGATTATAAATAAAGGCCATATGGCCATGTAAAAGGCAAGTTTTAGTTTGAGAAGAAAACACAAAAACTGCATCTGATGAATGCGCATCTGTCTGTCTAAGGCCCCTATTTAGGGTTTGATATTTGTGTGTGTTTCGGCGACGTCGATTGCCAGGGTACAAGCTTTGTTTTGGTCCTTGATCCGCACGGGTCGATCCAGCTTCATGTCTTCTCCATCTACTTCTACTAGTTCTAATCTCCTCTCTTAATTACTCTGCCGCCGTCATGACCGCTGATCATCATTAGCATAATCCATCAATCTAGTCTAGCTCTAGTACTACTACAACACGTCCACCACTCCATATATCTCTAATTCATCTGCATGCGCTCAAGTCTAGTCCTCTAGCTGCTACGTATACTTCTATGTTACTGTTTTCTTAGCCACTAAACGATTCTTCCTCATAAATCTTCTAGCTGTTTGCGCGAGTAAAAAATCAGGACCATTACATAAATCGTCTCAAAGCTACTTGAGGCGTATCATATATCCTACAAACATCAGAAACTAGTTGCAACTCCTGGATAGAGATCAAGGTGATTAATTAGTCGAGAGAGCTTGGAGTGCCTGGAGCCCAATGTGTGGTAGTAATCGGTCCTTGGATCACAAACACGGAACTCAGTTCCTGAGGACGGTCCCAATGGGACAACCCACCATGTACTCCTACATGGCCTCTCATCGCTACCTTTACCAAATCATGTTCACACACTTAGCTCACACACAGTAGGACATGAACAGAACCATTCAAATTCATCGCCCAAATGGATCAGACCCGACACAACTCTAAGCATAGCAGGCATAACAAGCAAGCATGGATGAGTAGTCACAACATGGCTCAAGCAATTCCTACTCATTCTAGAAGGTTTCAACTATTTACTGTGGCAAAGATAGGTCATGCAGAGGAATGGGTTCAACTACCGCAACATGTAACAGTTGAATTATTGTTGTCCTAATGCAGTAAAAGAGAGCAAGAGCGAGAGAGTGGGATTGTATTAGAATGCTCAAAGGGGTTTTGCTTGCTTGATACTTACAAGATAATCTTGCTCTTCATCGTGACAATGATCACAACGTCGGAAACATCACCACCGAGACGGAACAACATCGACTATCAAAGAAGGAACACAATCAATGCAATGCACATTCACATGAATGACATGTCATGTTAAGGTACTCAATTCACGTGATGCAATATTTAGCCAATTTAATTGAAGTAAAATTCAAACAAGATCAATTCCAACTTCAAATGTTATTTCATAAATTGCCCTAACCATCATTTGTCCTATTCAATTGAGGTTAGCTTGTTCAAACATGCATGATCATGGCATAAACAGATTCTTCATATTTTTCTGATCATTTTCATATATAACTTATTTCATTTGGAGTTACGGTTGAATTTCTATGATTTTTAGATGTTTCGAACAATTTTCTGAAATAAATCAATCATTTAGATTTATCTTAAATCCAGAAAAGCATTTATGATGTCAGCATTGTGTCACTCTGATGTCATCCAGTCAACATGGCCGGTCTAGGTTAAACCTGACCAGTGGGTCCCACTGGTTAGTGACACACGAGTTAATTAGGTTTAATTATAAACCTAACTAAAATTAGTAGGGCTTGGGCCCTACTTTTCAGTGAGAGGGGTGGTTAATTAGTGCTAACTAAGTGTGCCACGTCAGCGCAACGCCAGCGACCACGATACACGGCGGAGACTCGCCGGAATTCCTCCTCCGGCGACCATTTGTCGCGCGGGTGGGTTCTGCATGAAGCTAAAGCTTGCGCGCGTCTGGCTGTGCAAGAGGGAGGAGCTGGGGTGGACCGGGCTCGCCGGAATCGAATCGAGCTTGTTGCGGCGACTGACGTTCGGGCAAGCACAGGGCGGGTGGTTGTAGTGCGCCAGGGGCCAACTGAGGGGCTAGGAGGCACCCTGGGAGTGCCCTGAGCACTCCGGTGCGACGGGTTTTAGCGGAGGAGCTCATGAGCGTGAGGCTCATCGAGCACGACGGCGACCGGAGCTTCGGCAGGTATGGGAGCTAGCTAGGGTGCGAGTTAGACGTTGAGGAGAGAGAGGGAAAAGACGGCGGAGCTCACTAGGAGTCTATTGGGGGGCTCAACGGGCTCAGGACGACCGGACGGTGACAGAGCATTGCCGACTATCTAGGGAGCCGAAGGTTGAAGAGCGGCGACATAGGCGGCGCTTCGTGGGCGTCCGGCGTCTCTTGACCCAATGGAGAGGATCGGGAGGCCGTTGCGGACCTTAGGGACACGTCGTCGAGGCGAGGCAACTACGGTGGGCACATCGAACAACGTCAGTGGTGATGGTGGCGCTCGGGCATGAGGTGCAGAGCGAGAGAGAAAGGAGGGGATGAGGACGAGGGAGTGGACGAGAGGGTCCGGGGTGGTGCGTGGCATCGTCCAGACGCATCGGGGAGGGGCAGGCATGCAGGGAGAGGGAGGAGGTAGCCACGGGCGCGTGTGCGCGCTCGGCGTCCTTCTGGCGAGAGGAGGGAGATGACTGGCAAGTTGGGCCAGGCCGGGTGCCACAGTGTTGGGGCGGCTAGGCCGGGCAGGCAAGTCACTCTGTTTTTTCCAGTTCTTTCTGTTTTCTATTTGCTATTCTGTTTTGTATTCAAATTACAAATCAAAACACTTTGGTTAATTCTATAAATTTTTGTGGGGCATATTTGAATTTTTTCAAGCCACACAACAAATTCCAGAATATTTGGAGCAACCAATATTTAATGGTAAATTTTAACCTTCAACTCAAATACAATATGATTTATTTTTTTAGGGGCGAAACGAAGATATACGCCGATCGTGTTGATTTGATGCGATATAATGATATGCAAGAGCTTCTTCATCAAGAAGAGCGTCTTAGAAACGATGGGTCATGACAAAGCAAGTTTCCAAGTGCCGCACCAATTTCAGCATGGGGAGGCGATCCTATTCACATGACGATGATAATGTCAAGTCGGGTTCATCCTATAGGTCAGCTACCACCAATCACAAGGAGATAATTAAAGAACCTATTAGCGCGAGCAAAGTGACTTCAAGGTCTGATTCTAGTGCGCGGTCTGCTATGCGTACTAGTGATATTGTGTGTTACACATGTGGAGGTAGGGGACACAAACGCATTGATTGTCCGAACAAGAAGAGAGTGCTCCTTGTTAATGATGGATATGTTTCCGAAGACAAAATTGGTTCAGAGTCTGATGAACCCAAGCAAGGAGAAAGTGAATCTAATCCTATCAAGTGCTATCCTTTTGATTATGATCTGCCATGCATCATGGTGCAACGAGCTAAAGAGGATCAAACTCCAAGCGTAGGACAACGGTGGACATTTTTTCAGTCACAATGCCGAATCAACAACAAGTGTTGCAAGTTGATTGTTGATGGAGGGAGCTACACCAACATCATAAGCAAGCGTGCGGTGGATGCTTTAGGATTGAAGACATGGCCACATCCGCATCCACATTGCATCGAGTGGTTGTACAACTCTGGACGTCTGAAGGTGACTCACAAGCTACGCGTAAAGTTTAATATTGACACATATTATGACGAGGTGATTTGCGATGTTGTGCCAATGGATGTGTGTCAATTGCTACTTGATCGTCCATGGCAATATGATCGCAATGCTATACATGAGGAGAGATCCAACACTTACGTGTTCCGAGATATTGGCATCAAACGTGTGCTGCAGCCTATGGATAACAATGCTATCAAGATTGATCATGCATTTGTTGTACACAAGGAAATCTTTAAGAGTGCCCCAAAACCGAGGACGGTTTCGCGTGAAGGGGGAGTGGATGATGTAGTCACCACTAGCTATGTAGCTAATATTATGGCACCATCCAGAAAAGGTCACGGCTGAGAAGAAGGCATGGGACTCTGGTTGTAGAAAATATATCAAACCAAAGACAACGTGGAGTACCGGTGGCATGTGGAGAACAAAGCATGTATACTTGGGCCCGTCATCGAGCATATCAGTCAATGCTACAATGTTCAGTTAAACATCAATCGCCAGCGACCCCACCAACGGAAGATATCAGGCCAAACTTTCGGACTTCACCTCGTTGGAATTAATCATCGGCGCAGTGGTAGTAGGAAACCATGCACGTGAAGGTCTCATTGTTACATGGAATTTCTTAGTTTTGATCTAGTCGAGTCCTAGTTTATTTATAGTTTTATCAAGTCCGGTTTGTGTTCTCGTAAGTTTTGGGCTTAGCCCAGGTTGTGTGCTTGCGATTATAAATAAAGGCCATATGGCCATGTAAAAGGCAAGTTTTAGTTTGAGAAGAAAACACAAAAACTGCATCTGATGAATGCGCATCTGTACTGTTGCGTCCCTATTTAGGGTTTGATATTTGTGTGTGTTTCGGCGACGTCGATTGCCAGGGTACAAGCTTTGTTTTGGTCCTTGATCCGCACGGGTCGATCCAGCTTCCTGTCTTCTCCATCTACTTCTACTAGTTCTAATCTCCTCTCTTAATTACTCTGCTTGCCGTCATGACCGATCATCATTAGCATAATCCATCAATCTAGTCTAGCTCTAGTACTACTACAACACGTCCACCACTCCATATATCTCTAATTCATGCATGCGCTCAAGTCTAGTCCTCTAGCTGCTACGTATACTTCTATGTTACTGTTTTCTTAGCCACTAAACGATTCTTCCTCATAAATCTTCTAGCTGTTTGCGCGAGTAAAAAATCAGGACCATTACATAAATCGTCTCAAAGCTACTTGAGGCGTATCATATATCCTACAAACATCGTAAACTAGTTGCAACTCTGGATAGAGATCAAGGTGATTAATTAGTCGAGAGAGCTTGGAGTGCACGGAGCCCAATGTGTGGTAGTAACTGCCCTTGGATCACAAACACGGAACTCGAGTTCACGAGGGCCAGTCCCAATGGGACAACCCACCATGTACTCCTACATGGCCTCTCGCCGCTACCTTTACCAAATCATGTTCACACACTTAGCTCTCACACAAGAGGACATGAATGTAACCATTCAAATTCATCGCCCAAATGGATCGGACCGACACAACTCTAAGCATAGCAGGCATAACAAGCAAGCATGGATGAGTAGTCACAACATGGCTCAAGCAATTCCTACTCATTCTAGAAGGTTTCAACTATTTACTGTGGCAAAGATAGGTCATGCAGAGGAATGGGTTCAACTACCGCAACATGTAACAGTTGAATTATTGTTGTCCTAATGCAGTAAAAGAGAGCAAGAGCGAGAGAGTAGGATTGTATTAGAATGCTCAAAGGGGTTTTGCTTGCTTGATACTTCTGAAGATAGTACTGCTCTTCATCAGTGACAATGATCACAACGTCGGAAACATCAGCTACCGAGAAGGAACAACATCGACTATCAAAGAAGGAACACAATCAATGCAATGCACATTCACATGAATGACATGTCATGTTAAGGTACTCAATTCACGTGATGCAATATTTAGCCAATTTAATTGAAGTAAAATTCAAACAAGATCAATTCCAACTTCAAATGTTATTTCATAAATTGCCCTAACCATCATTTGTCCTATTCAGTGAGGTTAGCTTGTTCAAACATGCATGATCATGGCATAAACAGATTCTTCATATTTTTCTGATCATTTTCATATATAACTTATTTCATTTGGAGTTACGGTTGAATTTCTATGATTTTTAGATGTTTCGAACAATTTTCTGAAATAAATCAATCATTTAGATTTATCTTAAATCCAGAAAAGCATTTATGATGTCAGCATTGTGTCATTGTGATGTCATCTAGTCAACATGGCCGGTCTAGGTTAAACCTGACCAGTGGGTCCCACTGGTTAGTGACACACGAGTTAATTAGGTTTAATTATAAACCTAACTAAAATTAGTAGGGCTTGGGCCCTACTTTTCAGTGAGAGGGGTGGTTAATTAGTGCTAACTAAGTGTGCCACGTCAGCGCAACGCCAGCGGCCACGATACACGGAGGAGACTCGCCGGAATTCCTCCTCCGACGACCATTTGTCGCGCGGGTGGGTTCTGCATGAAGCTAAAGCTTGCGCGCGTCTGGCTGTGCAAGAGGGAGGAGCTGGGGTGGACCGGGCTCGCCGGAATCGAGCTCGTTGCGGCGACTGACGTTCGGGCAAGCACAGGGCGGGTGGCTGTAGTGCGCCAGGGGCCAACTGAGGGGCTAGGAGGCACCCTGGGAGTGCCCTGAGCACTCCGGTGCGACGGGTTTTAGCGGAGGAGCTCATGAGCGTGAGGCTCATCGAGCACGACGGCGACCGGAGCTCGGCAGGGTATGGGAGCTAGCTAGGGTGCGAGTTAGACCTTGAGGAGAGAGAGGGAAAAGACGGAGGAGCTCACTAGGAGTCTATTGGGGGGCTCAACGGGCTCAGGACGACCGGACGGTGACAGAGCATTACCGACTATCTAGGGAGCCGAAGGTTGAAGACGACGACATAGGCAGCGCTCGTGGGCGTCCGGCGTCTCTTGACCCAATGGAGAGGATCGGGAGGCCGTTGCGGACCTTAGGGACACGTCGTCGAGGCGAGGCAACTACGGTGGGCACATCGAACAACGTCAGTGGTGATGGTGGCGCTCGGGCATGAGGTGCAGAGCGAGAGAGAAAGGAGGGGATGAGGACGAGGGAGTGGACGAGAGGGTCCGGGTGGTGCGTGGCATCGTCCAGACGCATCGGGAGGGGCAGGCATGCAGGAGAGGGAGGAGGTAGCCATGGGCGCGTGTCTTGGCGCTTCAGCGTCCTTCTGGCGAGAGGAGGGAGATGACTGGCAAGTTGGGCCAGGCCGGGTGCCACAGTGTTGGGGCGGCTAGGCCGGGCAGGCAAGTCACTCTGTTTTTTCCAGTTCTTTCTGTTTTCTATTTGCTATTCTGTTTTGTATTCAAATTACAAATCAAAACACTTTGGTTAATTCTATAAATTTTTGTGGGGCATATTTGAATTTTTTCAAGCCACACAACAAATTCCAGAATATTTGGAGCAACCAATATTTAATGGTAAATTTTAACCTTCAACTCAAATACAATATGATTTATTTTTTTAGGGGCGAAACGAAGATATACGCGATCGTGTTGATTTGATGCAGTATAATGATATGCAAGAGCTTCTTCATCAAGAAGAGCGTGCCGAACAGTGGGTCATGACAAAGCAAGTTTCCAAGTGCCGCACCAATTTCAGCATGGGGAGGCGATCCTATTCACATGACGATGATAATGTCAAGTCAGGTTCATCCTATAGGTCAGCTACCACCAATCACAAGGAGATAATTAAAGAACCTATTAAGCGCGAGCAAAGTGACTTCAAGGTCTGATTCTAGTGCGCGGTCTGCTATGCGTACTAGTGATATTGTGTGTTACACATGTGGAGGTAGGGGACACAAACGCATTGATTGTCCGAACAAGAAGAGAGTGCTCCTTGTTAATGATGGATATGTTTCCGAAGACAAAATTGGTTCAGAGTCTGATGAACCCAAGCAAGGAGAAAGTGAATCTAATCCTATCAAGTGCTATCCTTTTGATTATGATCTGCCATGCATCATGGTGCAACGAGCTAAAGAGGATCAAACTCCAAGCGTAGGACAGCGGTGGACATTTTTTCAGTCACAATGCTGAATCAACAACAAGTGTTGCAAGTTGATTGTTGATGGAGGGAGCTACACCAACATCATAAGCAAGCGTGTGGTGGACGCTTTAGGATTGAAGACATGGCCACATCCGCATCCACATTGCATCGAGTGGTTGTACAACTCTGGACGTCTGAAGGTGACTCACAAGCTACGCGTAAAGTTTAATATTGACACATATTATGACGAGGTGATTTGCGATGTTGTGCCAATGGATGTGTGTCAATTGCTACTCGGTCGTCCATGGAAATATGATCGCAATGCTATACATGAGGAGAGATCCAACACTTACGTGTTCCGAGATATTGGCATCAAACGTGTGCTGCAGCCTATGGATAACAATGCTATCAAGATTGATCATGCATTTGTTGTACACAAGGAAATCTTTAAGAGTGCCCCAAAACCGAGGACGGTTTCGCGTGAAGGGGGAGTGGATGATGTAGTCACCACTAGCTATGTAGCTAATATTATGGCACCATCCAGAAAAGGTCACGGCTGAGAAGAAGGCATGGGACTCTGGTTGTAGAAAATATATCAAACCAGCACAACGTGGAGTACCAGCTGGCATGTGGAGAACAGGCGCATGTATACTTGGGCCCGTACCGGGAGCATATCAGTCAATGCTACAATGTTCAGTTAAACATCAATCGCCAGCGACCCCACCAACGGAAGATATCAGGCCAAACTTTCGGACTTCACCTCGTTGGAATTAATCATCGGTAGCGATGGTAGTAGGAAACCATGCACGTGAAGGTCTCATTGTTACATGGAATTTCTTAGTTTTGATCTAGTCGAGTCCTAGTTTATTTATAGTTTTATCAAGTCCGGTTTGTGTTCTCGTAAGTTTTGGGCTTAGCCCAGGTTGTGTGCTTGCGATTATAAATAAAGGCCATATGGCCATGTAAAAGGCAAGTTTTAGTTTGAGAAGAAAACACAAAAACTGCATCTGATGAATGCGCATCTGTACTGTTGCGTCCCTATTTAGGGTTTGATATTTGTGTGTGTTTCGGCGACGTCGATTGCCAGGGTACAAGCTTTGTTTTGGTCCTTGATCCGCACGGGTCGATCCAGCTTCCTGTCTTCTCCATCTACTTCTACTAGTTCTAATCTCCTCTCTTAATTACTCTGCCGCCGTCGCAGCCGCTGATCATCATTAGCATAATCCATCAATCTAGTCTAGCTCTAGTACTACTACAACACGTCCACCACTCCATATATCTCTAATTCATCTGCATGCGCTCAAGTCTAGTCCTCTAGCTGCTACGTATACTTCTATGTTCTTTGTTTTCTTAGCCACTAAACGATTCTTCCTCATAAATCTTCTAGCTGTTTGCGCGAGTAAAAAATCAGGACCATTACATAAATCGTCTCAAAGCTACTTGAGGCGTATCATATATCCTACAAACATCAGAAACTAGTTGCAACTCCTGGATAGAGATCAAGGTGATTAATTAGTCGAGAGAGCTTGGAGTGCCTGGAGCCCAATGTGTGGTAGTAACTGTCCTTGGATCACAAACACGGAACTCAGTTCCTGAGGACGGTCCCAATGGGACAACCCACCATGTACTCCTACATGGCCTCTCATCGCTACCTTTACCAAATCATGTTCACACACTTAGCTCACACACAGTAGGACATGAACAGAACCATTCAAATTCATCGCCCAAATGGATCAGACCCGACACAACTCTAAGCATAGCAGGCATAACAAGCAAGCATGGATGAGTAGTCACAACATGGCTCAAGCAATTCCTACTCATTCTAGAAGGTTTCAACTATTTACTGTGGCAAAGATAGGTCATGCAGAGGAATGGGTTCAACTACCGCAACATGTAACAGTTGAATTATTGTTGTCCTAATGCAGAAAAAGAGAGCAAGAGCGAGAGAGTGGGATTGTATTAGAATGCTCAAAGGGGTTTTGCTTGCTTGATACTTCTGAAGATAGTACTGCTCTTCATCAGCGACAATGATCACAACGTCGGAAACATCAGCTACCGAGACGGAACAACATCGACTATCAAAGAAGGAACACAACCAATGCAATGCACATTCACATGAATGACATGTCATGTTAAGGTACTCAATTCACGTGATGCAATATTTAGCCAATTTAATTGAAGTAAAATTCAAACAAGATCAATTCCAACTTCAAATGTTATTTCATAAATTGCCCTAACCATCATTTGTCCTATTCAGTGAGGTTAGCTTGTTCAAACATGCATGATCATGGCATAAAGCGAGTCTTCATATTTTTACGATCATTTTCATATATAACTTATTTCATTTGGAGTTACGGTTGAATTTCTATGATTTTAGATGTTTGAACAATTTTTAAAATAAATCAATCATTTAGATTTATCTTAAATCCGGAAAAGCATTTATGATGTCGACATTGTGTCACTTTGTGATGTCATCCAGTCAACATGGCGGTCCAGTTAAACTGACCGATGGGTCCCACCGTTAGTGACACACGAAGTTAATTAGGTTTAATTATAAACCTAACTAAAATTAGTAGGGCTTGGGCCCCACTTTTTGATGAGAGGGTGGTTAATTAGTGCTAACTAAGTGTGCCACGCCAAATAACGCCAAGCGACCACGATACAGCGGAGACTCAGGAATTCCTCCTCCGGCGACCATTTGTCGCTGGTGGGTTCTGCATGAAGCTAAAGCTTGCAGCGTCTGGCTGCAAGAGGGAGGAGGCTGGTGGACCGGGCTCATGGGAATCGAGCTCGTTCTTGGCGGGCGTTGACGCTCGGGCAAGCAGGTATGGTGGCTGTGCGCCAGGCCAACTGAGGGGCTAGGAGGCACCACAGGAGTGCCTGAGCACTCCGGTCTGACGGGTTTTAGCGGAGGAGCTCATGAGCGTGAGGCTCATCGAGCACGCAGCAGCCGGCTTCGGCAGGGTATGGGAGCTAGCTAGGGTGCGAATTAGACCTTGAGGAGAGAGAGGGAAAAGACGGAGGAGCTCACTAGGAGTCTATTGGGGGGCTCAACGGGCTCAGGACGACCGGACGGTGACAGAGCATTGCCGACTATCTAGGGAGCCGAAGGTTGAAGACGACGACATAGGCAGCGCTCGTGGGCGTCCGGCGTCTCTTGACCCAATGGAGAGGATCGGGAGGCCGTTGCGGAGCTTAGGGACACGTCGTCGAGGCGAGGCAACTACGGTGGGCACATCGAACAACGTCAGTGGTGATGGTGGCGCTCGGGCATGAGGTGCAGAGCGAGAGAGAAAGGAGGGGATGAGGACGAGGGAGTGGACGAGAGGGTCCGGGGTGGTGCGTGGCATCGTCCAGACGCATCGGGGAGGGGCAGGCATGCAGGGAGAGGGAGGAGGTAGCCACGGGCGCGTGTGCGCGCTCGGCGTCCTTCTGGCGAGAGGAGGGAGATGGTAGCAAGTTGGGCGGGCCGGGTGACACAGTGTTGGGGCGGCTAGGCCGGGCAGGCAAGTCACTCTGTTTTTTCCAATTCTTTCTGTTTTCTATTTGCTATTCTGTTTTGTATTCAAATTACAAATCAAAACACTTTGGTTAATTCTATAAATTTTTGTGGGGCATATTTGAATTTTTTCAAGCCACACAACAAATTCCAGAATATTTGGAGCAACCAATATTTAATGGTAAATTTTAACCTTCAACTCAAATACAATATGATTTATTTTTTTAGGGGCGAAACGAAGATATACGCGATCGTGTTGATTTGATGCACATATAATGATATGCAAGAGCTTCTTCATCAAGAAGAAGCGTCTTAGAAACGATGGGTCATGACAAAGCAAGTTTCCAAGTGCCGCACCAATTTCAGCATGGGGAGGCGATCCTATTCACATGACGATGATAATGTCAAGTCAGGTTCATCCAATAGGTCAGCTACCACCAATCACAAGGAGATAATTAAAGAACCTATTAGCGCGAGCAAAGTGACTTCAAGGTCTGATTCTAGTGCGCGGTCTGCTATGCGTACTAGTGATATTGTGTGTTACACATGTGGAGGTAGGGGACACAAACGCATTGATTGTCCGAACAAGAAGAGAGTGCTCCTTGTTAATGATGGATATGTTTAGAAGACAAAATTGGTTCGAGTCGATGAACCCAAGCAAGGAGAAAGTGAATCTAATCCTATCAAGTGCTATCCTTTTGATTATGATCGCCATGCATCATGGTGCAACGAGCTAAAGAGGATCAAACTCAAGCGTGGGACAACGGTGGACATTTTTCGGTCACAATGCCGAATCAACAACAAGTGTTGCAAGTTGATTGTTGATGGAGGGAGCTACACCAACATCATAAGCAAGCGTGTGGTGGGCGCTTTAGGATTGAAGACATGGCCACATCCGCATCCACATTGCATCGAGTGGTTGTACAACTCGACGGGCGTCTGAAGGTGACTCACAAGCTACGCCGTAAAGTTTAATATTGACACATATTATGACGAGGTGATTTGCGATGTTGTGCCAATGGATGTGTGTCAATTGCTACTCGATGCGTCCATGGCAATATGATCGCAATGCTATACATGAGGAGAGATCCAACACTTACGTGTTAGAGATATTGGCATCAAACGTGTCTTTGCAGCCTATGGATAACAATGCTATCAAGATTGATCATGCATTTGTTGTACACAAGGAAATCTTTAAGAGTGCCCCAAAACCGAGGGACGGTTTCGCGTGAAGGGGGAGTGGATGATGTAGTCACCACTAGCTATGTAGCTAATATTATGGCACCATCCAGAAAAGGTCACGGCTGAGAAGAAGGCATGGGACTCTGGTTGTAGAAAATATATCAAACCCGGACTGGCGTGGAGTACCGGTGGCATGTGGAGAACGGTAGCATGTATACTTGGGCGTCTGCAGGGAGCATATCGATCAATGCTACAATGTTCGATTAAACATCAATCGCCAAATGACCCCACCAACGGAAGATATCGGGCCAAACTTTCGGACTTCACCTCGTTGGAATTAATCATCGGTAGCGATGGTAGTAGGAAACCATGCACGTGAAGGTCTCATTGTTACATGGAATTTCTTATTTTTGATCTAGTCGAGTCCTAGTTTATTTATAGTTTTATCAAGTCCGGTTTGTGTTCTCGTAAGTTTTGGGCTTAGCCCAGGTTGTGTGCTTGCGATTATAAATAAAGGCCATATGGCCATGTAAAAGGCAAGTTTTAGTTTGAGAAGAAAACACAAAAACTGCATATGAATGCGCATATGTACTGTTGCGTCCCTATTTAGGGTTTGATATTTGTGTGTGTTTCGGCGACGTCGATTGCCAGGGTACAAGCTTTGTTTTGGTCCTTGATCCGCACGGGTCGATCCAGCTTCCTGTCTTCTCCATCTACTTCTACTAGTTCTAATCTCCTCTCTTAATTACTCTGCCGCCGTCATGACCGCTAATCATCATTAGCATAATCCATCAATCTAGTCTAGCTCTAGTACTACTACAACACGTCCACCACTCCATATATCTCTAATTCATCTGCATGCGCTCAAGTCTAGTCCTCTAGCTGCTACGTATACTTCTCTGTTTCTGTTTTCTTAGCCACTGAACGATTCTTCCTCATAAATCTTCTAGCTGTTTGCGCAAGTAAAAAATCAGGACCACTACATAAATCGTCTCAAAGCTACTTGAGGCGTATCATATATCCTACAAACATCAGAAACTAGTTGCAACTCCTGGATAGAGATCAAGGTGATTAATTAGTCGAGAGAGCTTGGAGTGCACAGGAGCCCAATGTGTGGTAGTAATCGCCCTTGGATCACAAACACGGAACTCGGTTCACGAGGACGGTCCCAATGGGACAACCCACCATGTACTCCTACATGGCCTCTCGTCGCTACCTTTACCAAATCATGTTCACACACTTAGCTCTCACACAGTAGGACATGAACAGAACCATTCAAATTCATCGCCCAAATGGATCAGACCCGACACAACTCTAAGCATAGCAGGCATAACAAGCAAGCATGGATGAGTAGTCACAACATGGCTCAAGCAATTCCTACTCATTCTAGAAGGTTTCAACTATTTCTTTGTGGCAAAGATAGGTCATGCGGAGGAATGGGTTCAACTACCGCAACATGTAACAGCTTGAATTATTGTTGTCCTAATGCGATAAAAGAGAGCAAGAGCGAGAGAGTAGGATTGTATTAGAATGCTCAAAGGGGTTTTGCTTGCTTGATACTTCTGAAGATAGTACTGCTCTTCATCAGCGACAATGATCACAACGTCGGAAACATCAGCTACCGAGACGGAACAACATCGACTATCAAAGAAGGAACACAATCAATGCAATGCACATTCACATGAATGACATGTCATGTTAAGGTACTCAATTCACGTGATGCAATATTTAGCCAATTTAATTGAAGTAAAATTCAAACAAGATCAATTCCAACTTCAAATGTTATTTCATAAATTGCCCTAACCATCATTTGTCCTATTCAGTGAGGTTAGCTTGTTCAAACATGCATGATCATGGCATAAACAGATTCTTCATATTTTTCTGATCATTTTCATATATAACTTATTTCATTTGGAGTTACGGTTGAATTCTATGATTTTTAGATGTTTCGAACAATTTTCTGAAATAAATCAATCATTTAGATTTATCTTAAATCCAGAAAAGCATTTATGATGTCAGCATTGTGTCACTGTGATGTCATCCAGTCAACATGGCCGGTCCAGGTTAAACCTGACCAGTGGGTCCCATTGGTTAGTGACACACGAGTTAATTAGGTTTAATTATAAACCTAACTAAAATTAGTAGGGCTTGGGCCCCACTTTTCAGTGAGAGGGGTGGTTAATTAGTGCTAACTAAGTGTGCCACGCCAGCGCAACGCCAGCGACCACGATACACGGCGGAGACTACTTGAATTCCTCCTCCGGCGACCATTTGTCGCGGGTGGGTTCTGCATGAAGCTAAAGCTTGCAGCGTCTGGCTGTCTGAGAGGAGGAGCTGAGGGTGGGCCGGGCTCATGGGAATCGAGCTTCGTTCTTGGCCCGGGCGTTCGAGGCAAGCAGGCGGAGTGGCTGTAGTGCGCCAGGGGCCAACTGAGGGGCTAGGAGGCACCCTGGGAGTGCCTTGAGCACTCCGGTGCGACGGGTTTTAGCGGAGGAGCTCATGAGCGTGAGGCTCATCGAGCACGACGGCGGCCGGAGCTCGGCAGGGTATGGGAGCTAGCTAGGGTGCGAATTAGACCTTGAGGAGAGAGAGGGAAAAGACGGAGGAGCTCACTAGGAGTCTATTGGGGGGCTCAACGGGCTCGGGGCGGCCGGGACGGTGACGAGCATTGCCGAGCTATCTAGGGAGCCGAAGGTTGAAGAGCAGCGACATAAGCGGCGCTCGTGGGCGTCCGGCGTCTCTTGACCCAATGGAGAGGATCGGGAGGCCGTTATGAGCTTAGGGACACGTCGTCGAGGCGAGGCAACTACGGTGGGCACATCGAACAACGTCGATGGTGATGGTGGCGCTTCGGGCATGAGGTGCGAGCGAGAGAAAGGAGGGATGAGGGCGAGGGAGTGGGCGAGAGGGTCCGGGGTGGTGCGTGGCATCGTCCAGACGCATCGGGGAGTCGCAGGCATGCAGGGAGAGGGAGGAGGTAGCCACGGGCGCGTGTGCGCGCTCGGCGTCCTTCTGGCGAGAGGAGGGAGATGACTGGCAAGTGGGGCCAGGCCGGGTGCCACAGTGTTGGGGCGGCTAGTAGGCGAGCAAATCACTCTCTGTTTTCCAGATTCTTCTGTTTTCTATTTGCTATTCTGTTTTGTATTCAAATTACAAATCAAAACACTTTGGTTAATTCTATAAATTTTTGTGGGGCATATTTGAATTTTTTTCAAGCCACACAACAAATTCCAGAATATTTGGAGCAACCAATATTTAATGGTAAATTTTAACCTTCAACTCAAATACAATATGATTTAAATTCAGTGCCCAAAGTATTGCATAAAAATGTTCATTATTTTTGGTCTGGATCAAAACCATTGCCAAAAATATCAAATATCAATGAATAGCATTTTGGGTTCATTTAATGCAATAATTTTTTGTTGGACCTATTTGAATTTCAAAGTGCTAGGATTTGATCACCCTCATTTCAAGTTTTAAGGAAAAATTAACATGATGCATGGATGCAATGAATCTATTTACAATCACTTATTTGAGGGGTGTAACAGATTTCAAGCTTGTTCTGTGTGGGGTGATGCTCCAACCGATGCTGCTTCAACGATTTTTAGATCTCGTCTCAAAAGGCGAGTGGCTTTTGCGGTCTTCAAAAGTTCAATGCCTGATATGGCCAGAGCGTTCGTAGGTTTCATCTTTCTTTATTATTGGTTCAGTTCAATTTTAATCTTCGGTGGACAATGTACAATTAGATGAAGAAGAAGATTGGTATGTTTGTTAATATAATTTTATTTTGTAGGGGTCATCCTACGCCCTGGCTTTTGTTTTTCTCCATATTAATCAGATCTAAAATGCCCAATCTTTATTATTTAGAAAAGAAAAAAAAAGAAAAGTTATTTGATATCTTCTCAGGGAGGTGCTTCATAGAAAATTCCACCGCTTTGTGCACTACGACCTTCAAGTTTGGTGCTATCGCGTCCGCTTCCTCGTTGTTTCTCACGGAGAATCTTAGAGCAACTCTAGCAGACCCCGCATCCGTCCCCGACCCGTAAAATAACCGCCAAAATGCAGGTACGGGCCGGAAAACTTGCCCGACCAGACCACGCATCCCGCCCCGACCCGCAAAAAAATTTAAAGGGCGCGGCAAAATCCCGACCCCAACCCGGGAAAACGCGGGTTTCCCCCTCGCGGCTGCGGTGCCCTGCATCTGAGAGAAGCAGTTGGCGGGAGGGACATTTCAGCCCCGCACGCTTTCCCCCTCCTTCCGCCGCCTCCCGTCCTTGCTTCCGCCCCCGCCCGACGCCGGCGATTCCGGCCATATCTGCGGGCGGAATCGCTGAAGGCCGCCCCACACCCTCCGCGAGCCGCTGCCCGACCCGGATCCGGCCCGGAAGAGCCCCTCATCGCCGCCGGGGATCGACCATCGTCGAGCGCGCCCCTCATCGCCGCCTGGGATCACCCGCCACCGATTAGTCCTTTTTTGTGAATTTTGCGAAATTTGTTTAGTTGATTGGCCGCGGTATGCGTCTGCGAGATGGAGTTGAGCCCGTGCGAGAAGTTCTTGCTCTCCGATTCGTCCGATTCGTCCGATTCGGTCGACTCGGATGTTGAGACCATGCTTGCGACCTTTCGGCAGCAAACATTAGTCATGGCGCTTGCCGTGAAGGAGCATGAAGACGAGCACCGGAAGGGAAGGCGAGGATCAACTGTCGGGCGTCTGTGCATTCCTCGAAATCGCCATCTTGGGAACGAGATGTTGATGCAAGACTATTTCGCGGAGAATCTTACATACCCTCCGCACCTCTTCCGGAGAAGGCACCGAATGCGCCGATCCCTCTTTGTGAAACTTGTTCAAGCTTGCGAGGCAAATTGCCGGTATTTTACTCAAAGAAGAAATGCCGCGGGCTTAAAGGGATTTAGTGCATATCAAAAAATCTCCGCAGCTATGCGTGTGATTGTATATGGCGTTCCCGCTGACTATGCCGATGAGTATCTTCGCATTGGTGAAGATAGCACAATTGAGTTTGTGCGTAGATTTGCAAAAGTGATCGTCCGTGTCTTTGGCCCTGAGTATCTTCGGGCACCCAATAAAGATGACAAAGAAATCGATGATATCTAATGAGAGGAGAGGTTGGCCTGGCATGCTAGGTAGCATTGATTTTATGCATTGGAATTGGAAAAATTGCCCCAAGGCTTGGCAAAGAATGTATTGTGGCAAGTCTCGTGATGCAACAATTGTGCTAGAGGCCGTAGCATCCGAGGATTTATGGATTTGGCATTGCTTTTTTGGTATGCCGGGCACTCTCAATGATATCAATGTGTTGCAACGGTCTCGTTTGTTTGCTAGGCTTGCTAGTGGTGATGCTCCTTCTTGCAACTACACTATCAATGAGCATAAATACACAAAGGGGTACTATCAATGAGCATTCGGTGTTTTGCAATCTAGGTTTGCCATTGTCCGTGGTCCTGCTCGTTTTTGGGATAAGAAAACCTTAAAAAACATCATGACATGCTGTGTTATCTTGCACAATATGATTATTGAAAATGAGAGAGGAATGAACTTAGAATTCTTTTACGACAATGTGGGACCCAAACCATATTAGAGCTTTTCTTCAGACATACAAAGAGATTGAAAATGCAGACACACACTTTCAACTTCAGGAAAATCTCATTGAGCATCATTGGCAAAGGGCTGAACAATGACTATTTTTTATATTCATTTGTATTTGTATTCATGACAAGTTTTGTATTGCATTATTTAAGTTTGCTATGGTGATTATTGTATTATGTTTGATTTAAATAATTTAGTTTGTTTTCGATTGTTGAATTATGTTGGATTTGATTTTTGCGGGCCAATGATATGCGGGATGCAAGAATAAAAAAGCAGACTAGAAACCGACGTAAAAGATATATTCCATAAATATATCTTTCTACGGATCTGTTTGAAGTCTGCGTCTGTCGGCCGTAGCCAGCCCGCAAAACAGTTTTATCTGAACTATGACGTGTTTTTGCGGCGAGTGAGATCTTGGGCCGTAAAGCGGTTTTGTACGAACTGCAAACGCGTTTTGCAGGCCAGCGGGATGCACGTTCTGCTAGAGTTGCTCTTACCCCTTCGAAGCCTTCCCGTGAGAGGAAAGTTGCAAACGCGGATTTAGGTAGGGCTTCTTCTTCTTGTTCCCTTTGCGCTGACGATTTCTCGCATCGTTTGTTCATCTCCTGGGTCTTCTTGATCTGGAATTCGGCTTTCTCGTGGTGAGTTTTTCTTGACCCTTTACATTTTTCTCGGTATTCTGTTCGACTAGATCGGTGGGGGATTTTGCTTGGGGTCTCGGCCTTTGCCCAAATTAGTGCTTGAGATTTGAGATGTTGCCATGCGTCTCGGTGAGACGCACTTTGGTAGGGATTTATTGGATTTTTGGGGGTCGATTTTCAGGCACACTGTTTGGAATACAATTAGATTTCCACGAATTTGTACCGAATTAGTGGTTCCACCGGGAATTGCCATAGGCTGTTCCCATTCTGATTATAATTTTCTTTGTGTAATTTCAGACTCCGTATGCCAATTCTACCTGTTTTGTGAGGTTGTATGCAAACCCTACCTAGCTGTTGAAACTATCGACGGACATTATTGTACTGGCTAAAATCTGGACTAGAGGACATCTGCGGCGGATGGACAGGAGCGAGGAAGAGACGATCATGAGTGATTCAGACCCTCTCCTCGATAGGAATGATCAGTCAGGCTCATTGCCCCAGCTCTCGCCACCACAGCCGGCGACCGTGACTGTGCTGGAAATTGAGGATGAGGAGACCAATGGTTCTTATGCCGCATGCTGCCGCATTTGCCTTGAGGCTGAGTCGGAGATAGGTGACAATCTTATGCATTGGAGATGCTATTTTGTTGTGTTGATGATCATCCTATGTATAGGGGATACAGTTTTTGTTGAGTCAAATTTGATTGCTTTAGTTCAATTTGGTAATGATTTTGTCTATGTCTACTTTGCTTCTTGTCTGACTGCAGCAAGTAGAAGAAAGTGTGTGGTTACATGTACTCAGTTGTTTGACATCTTTCAACTAATCCAAAATCTCTTTGTGATCTTTGCGTTGTAATGGAACCCAATAGGCAAAGCTTAGGTCATAGGATGTGTGCCAGTAGATTAGGGTAGCATTGAATTGTACACCTAATTAATACTTAATTTAATATAAGTATAAACAGTTAACTAGACTAAACTTCTTTTATCATAGTACTTTGATAAATTAAGCGGGCGAGCGGCGGGAATCGAACCCGTAGTGCTAGCAGTTTTTTGTTTTTGTTTTGCAGCACTTGCTTTAATTGAGGGTTTGCATCATAAATAGGACAAGAGAGGTCCATGATCACATTGCGATGTCTGAAGCCTAAAGCTAACACTAAACGAACTGGTTCAAGTTCTAGCAGGAATAAGTATAATTTTTGCACGATTATGTTTTAGTAGACCTAATAGTGTAATTTGTTTCAACTGTTTAGTCTTCAGGCTGTACATTAGCCCAACAGGCCAATACTGCTTTTTATACTTAGGGTTGTAGTTATTATATGGAAAACACATACTGGTTGGGTGCTACAGTTTGTCCATTTCAGGTCAACAATTTCTAAGCTTCCATATTTTACGTGACTCCATTTTTATGCAGGTGATGAGCTAATATCACCTTGCATGTGCAAGGGAACTCAGCAGTTTGTTCACCGTTCATGCCTAGACCATTGGAGGTCTGTGAAGGTACTGTCCCTTCTAGTGTTGCGTTTTCCATATGATTTTCGAATGGAATTGGTTCCTATCTATCTTACAATATACTAGTAACATTTGCACGTGCAATGCCCTAATTATCAGGAAATATACTAATGAAACTTTAGGTTATAGAGTTGATTTAGTTGAAGAGTCTTGGTCATCGACGGTTCCATTTCGAGGAGTCCAACGAGCAATCCCCCCAAACCCTCGTGCACCTAGACCGCGTCCTCTGCACTCCTGACTGGGAGGACCTGCACGGGGGATGTCACTTTCGATGCCTCGCCTCCGTCGTTTCCGATCACAGCCTCCTGCTGCTTGATTGCAAACCGGTGCCGCCGGGCCATGACGGTTCCATTTCTAGGAGTTCTGGACGCGGTTGGACGGGTTCCACGATATCGTGGCGGCCGCCTGGCACTCCGTCCATGACGACGACCCTTCCGTGGCTCATGCGACACATGCAATTTACCGCGCACAAGCTTACTAGCTGGGCTCGAGGACAGTCGACAACGTCCGCCTCAAGCTCGCGATCTCGAGGAGCTCCTCGAAATTTGAACCGCAGTGCGAAGTGCGGCTCCCCACACGCCACGATGGCGCTCGGCGGCAGATCAAGGCTTCATACCTTGGCCTCGCCTCCCTTGAGCGCACCATAGCCCGGCAGCGCGCTCGTCTCACATCCCTTAAGGACGGTGATGCCAGCACATCTTTCTTCCACCGGCAATGCACGTACCCGTGACAGAAGAATCGGATCCACAACCTCATTGTGGACGGCGCCTCGATCTCTGCCCCCTGCGACATGGCGGCCTCGGCATACACACACATCGACGCCCTGCTCGGCTGCGAGACGCCCCGCGAGTGCGGTCTCGACCTCTCCGCGCTGATCACGCCCACCAACCTCGACGAGCTCGATGCCCCTTTCAACGCCGAGGAAATTTGACAGGCGAGGACAAGTCTAGGTTGATTTGTACTGTGTATATATGTCCCCAACATACATGAATACGATGTGTTGCATATTCTCCAAATCTTCCCAGTCCACATGGTATTCGCAACCATGTCACCACCACCCTTGATTTCGTCGAGTCGAATTTCTCCATCTGTTATACCTCCAACCTCACCTAACGCAAGCTTGGCCTCACCAACCATGTCAACGGCTCCGTTGATGGCGCCATGATGCTCGGTGATGTTAAGTGGACTCAGATCGACTGCTGACATAGCCGAGCACGTGTGAACCGCCATCACCTCCCTCTTCCTCGACAATCACCACCAACGCGCCATCTTCACTAAACGAGAGTTCCACAATCTCGTCCAAGGTGATTTGTTAAATGCGCGTTCTCCGGTCGTTTCAAGTGTCTTGCTGAGACCCTGCGTGACTCGGGCTCCCCCGTTGTCGACCAGGACATGCTGCTCACCTTCATCAATGGGCTCAATGGCAACTTCGACCACTATCAACCTGACCAGCCTCACCTTTGCTTGTGCCCGCGGCACCCTGCTCTAGTAAGAACCTCGCCTCGCCCATGGTGCTAACCATGTGCAGTGGCCCTTGTCGCTAATCGCTCTTGCCACGCCCGCTGCTTTGCCTGCTTCCTATCCCGTCGCGCCTTCCTCTTGTGATTGCGGCAAGTGAGGGAAGAAGAAACCATCCCAAACTACGTTCGGCTCCAACCCGGTGGCTCCTGACATGCGAGCTGCTCCAACGCCAGCGTGGATCACCGATGCCTACCCACCATCTGACATGTTCCAGGCATGGCCACCCAACACGCACGTACCAGGTGCCGTTCTACTCGGGCCTTGTCCCGGCATCTCTTTGCCACACGGCCATGACACGCAGCTAGGACAGCAGGGCTTTGCCTTCGCTCCTCCCTACCAGGGTTATGGTCCTTCACCACCACAAGCACAACCAACGGCATGGGACCAGACACAATTTCACGCCGCCCTCAACAACCTCTCCCTTCAAGGCGGCGGGTCCAACTGGTCCCTTGGCAGTTGGCACCTCGCATATGGCAAACAACCCCGGTATCCTCTCTCACTCCACACTCTTTTCTACCCCTAGCTTCATCGTTGCTAATGCCAACTCCCTTCCGATCACCCATACCGGTACCACCTCTCTTCCATTTGTTCTTTTCTACTTCACCTTCACAATGTCGTCATCACTCATAATCTTATTAAAAGTTGATTTTTGTTTGTTACTTCACTCCTAAGAATCCTGCCACCGTTAAAATTTGACAAATATGTTTTTCTATTAAGGACTTGCATATACGATCAGTGATTCTCCGATGTGATTGCCCCAACGAACTTTATGCCCTCGTGTACGGGCCTCAGTCTCTTCTTGCTAGCACCTCCGAGCTTTGACTTCAACGACTTGGGCATCCAGGACATGACCCCTCTTGAAAACGATTTGTCTTTCGAGTTCTCTTATAATAAGATCCCGTCTATGAAATGTCATGCTTGTAGATTGGGGAAGCACGTTCATTAACCCTTTAAACAATCAGATTCTCAAGCTAGTTTTCCCTCTGCTCGTATGCGTCGTGATGTATGGACTTCACTTATAAAGAGTGTTCCGGGTTTCCAATATTTTTTTCTCGAGAAAACGCAAAAGAATTTGTGTTTCATTTCATTGAGCAGGAAGACATCGGGGATACAACCTCCAGAAAGGAGGGACACGCAGTGAATTCGCCTGTTGGGTCGGCCGTTTCGGCTGTCATCACAGTGAATTTGCTTGCCCAGCAGCGGATTCCCCTGTCGCGCCCACTAGCGCCCACTAGCGCCCACTGGTTGGCTGCTTCGCCCAACTCGGCTGCCATGGCGACAGCAGACCACAACTTTGGCGTGCGCCTCTGCACCAACCACGACAACCTCCAGCTGTTTGTCCTTGCCTCGTCACCTTCCTTTATGCACCCCCATCTTTGATTACTGCACCAGCGTGATCTGGGGTTGTGGTCCTCCGACGTGTTCGTGCACACCATAGCCATGTGCGCTCGTCATGGGGTTATTTAGCCGAACTGCCGCCGCCACCGATGTTGCATCTTATCTCCCTGTCTCTGCTACCCTCCCCTGCTCGTGCTGCACTTCGCAACCCCACATGGTGTGCTGCGATACATGATGAGTTCAATGCATTGCAGGCTAACTGCACATAGATACTTGTGCATCGTCCTTGTGGCGCCAACATCGCCACCGGCAAGTGGGTATATCTGCACAAGCTTAATAGATGGCTCTTTGGATTGCTACAAAGCTCACAGGGTTGTACGTGGCTTCACACAACATGCTGGTGTGGACTTTGGTGAGACCTTCGGTCCCGTGTGGGTCTCACCATTGGTCGGTATACCAGCTTGACGTCCCCAATGCCTTCCTGTATCGGGCACAAGCTTAAACCCAAGGCCTCGGCTGCCTCTGGAGATCTCATGTCTGATGCTACCTTCTACCGAAGTATTGCAAGAGCTCTTCAATACGTCACCTTGACACGACGGGACAGTGCATATATTGTTCAGAAAATTTGTTTGCATATGCATGCTCCACGAGATGCTCACTGGGGGGTGATCAAGAGATTGCTTCGCATCTTCGTAGCACTACATCTCACGTCTTCAGCTTACTGGTAGCTCCTCCACCGCAATTGCCGTCTAGCGCGGTGCTGATCAGGCCGGCTGCCCGGATACTCGCCACTCTACATCTGTTTTTTTTTGCGTCTATGTCAGCGACTCTTTGGTGTCATGGTCCTCCAAATGACAACACACGGTTTACCGTTCTAGTGCCGAAGAAGAACATCGAGCGGTCCCCAATGCTGTGGCGGAGTGTTGTTGGCTTCGTCAACTACTTGGTGAGCTCCACTGCACCATCGACAAGGCCTCCGTGATGTTTTGTGACAGTGTCTATGCTGTCTACTTGTCAGCTAACCCAATTCATCATCGCCGCACAAGCATATTGAGTTGGATATCCATTTGTCCGCGAAAAGGTGTCCCTTGGACAATTTCACGTTGTTCATGTTCCGACCACTCACCAATTAGCCGACATCATGACCAAGAGACTTCTGACTGACTTCATTCAAAGCTTTTGACGGTTTCTTGGCATCCATCTGGTGATGCTTGAATGCTACTGTGTGTGTGGGTGGGTGGGTGGGGGTGGGGGTGTTAAGAATATTAGCGTATCACATGCGATCACGTAGGATTGTTTCCTTCCTAACTAACTCTCATGGTCTATCTCTTCTTTTAATTGCGAGATATGAACTTGGAGGACAAATCTCGGCCTGTCTGTACTATGTATATATGTCCCCAACATACATGAATACGATTAGCTGCACATTCTCTAAATGTTCCGAATCTACAGCCATCATTATGCTATATGTGTATAACCACCATATCGAGACACCAGTTGGATATAGAAAAAGTTTCACCTAGAGAACATGAGAAAATACATGCAGTGTCATATTGGTACGCGGAGTACTACTACAGCAACAGAACCTTTTGTCCCAACCAAGTTGAAGTAGGCTAGAGATGAAACCTAACAGAAACTTGTGAGAACCCAGAAGAGAAAAGAGAAAGTACAAGTAAACAAAGTAAATGTACCGTATATTAGAGGAGAAAATTGCAAGCTAGAGTTTCTTTTTCTTTGGCGGTAGTAATGTGATCAGAACCTGCCACCTAGCCTCATTAATCTTGTTTCAAATGGCAGTTTCTGAGATTGCAAAGATGTTATCAGCTTTAGACTTGTATTGGCAACACGATATCCATTAGGAGTCAAGCTGCATCTCTGCAAACTATTCTCATTCAGCTTAATTTGGAGGGTTAGGTTTAGACACTCGGCAGTGAAATTTGCTGCTCAAAGGCTTAGCACATCATGTCGGATTCGGGGTTCCGCAGACTCTTGAGAGGTTCGAACTCTGGGGTGCGGGCGAAGAACTCCCTCTTCCTAGTCTGCCTGCTCATGGTTTATCGATGCTGCAGGGACGGACCCGAGCACAGACGCCGTGCCCAGTCTTCTCTGTGAAAATCCTGAAGAAAGACAACCGGCGCGCGGCTCCCGTGGTGGCGAGGCACCGAGTCGCGCGCCCTAGCTCGTCCACCCGCGATTAGCTCATGCGAGAACAAGGCACCAAGGACCATGACAGGTGACGTACACGGGAGCTGGCCCGCGAGCCAGAGCTCAGCCTCTTGGATTTAGCGACGCTGCAGGGACGGACCCAAGCACAGACGCCGTGCCAGCCCTTAGTCATGAGGCGGTTGTGGGTGGATCCGCAAGGGCGTATGACGTTCATGGTATCGAAGTACCGTGTAGGCATATAATAATCATAAAGCAACTCGTGGGAAGAGGTAAAGCTAGTTCGGATAGATGCAAGAACGATACATGCCGCAGGGACAGACCCACGCGGCCTGGGGATGATGCAGCCCAAGGGGCACCCCCACAGAGTGACTGGAAGATGCAAGAAAAATACATGCCGCTGGGACAAGCCCATGCGGTCTGGGGATAATGCAGCCCGAGGGGCGCCCCCAACGGAATAAACTGGAAAATGTCACCTGGCACCGTTGCTGAAGAGGTGTTGAAGTAGCTGGAGACGCGTGTTGAAGGGCTGCTCCTCACGAGCCGCCTGGGTCTTGAACCTCGGGAGGCTCGTGAAGAACCGTCGCCATCTCCTCCTGGACCGCGTGGTGCCTGGCCTCCTGAGCCGCCATGATGCTTCGCAGGTGGCGCTGGTAGGTTAACAGCCGCGCTTGGCAGGCCGAAGGGCATGCAAACGTAGCTGTGAGGTGGACCCTCACAACGACCAACGCGCCAAGGCTAGAAGCGCTCCTGGGATGCGGCTCTGTTGAGCCCTGGAATGTTGACGCAGACGCGCAGCTCACTGTCCTTGACAGGATAAGGGGCCGTGCCTGGTGGTAGGCGGCGGTCGCCCCGCATGGCTCTCGCCTCCTGAAGCTCCTCGGTTGCCTTGTGGATGAACTCCTGAGCTCCTGGCACCCCGTGCCTTGTGCCCCCGTGAGGGAAGCGTGCGATGAAGCATGCCACCATGTGGTGCCCGAGCGCATCCCTCGTGACGTTGGCTAAGTCAAAGGCCCTCTAGAAGAGAGCCCCCGAGCCCAGCCTGAGGAGGGCGCCGGGCGCGCCTTCCTATGCGAGGGAGGGAGGTGCCCCATCCGTGGGCGCAGGTCCTGAGGTGGCGCGGCTGGAGACACTGCTCTTGGCGGAGCTGCTGCCTCTTCTTCTTGAGGACAGCCTCAGGAGGGTAGATGGCGCCTTCGTGGTCTGGGTCTTCGATCGCTGCAGCCTGGTAGGCGCGCTCGAGGGAGCACACCGCGTCCTTCTCCTCGCAGGCGATCGTGATGATGTCGCGGTTCCCTGGCATCTTGAGGATGTTGTAGCCATGGTGGGTCACCGCCATGAACTCGGCCAGGGCCGGATATCCAAGGATGGCGTTGTACGGAAGACGGACGTGGGCGACGTTGAAGTCGATGAGCTTGGTGCGGTAGTTGTCGCGTTGGCCGAAGGTGACGGGGAGGGGGATCTGCCCTATCGAAGTGGTGGAGCCATCGGTCACTCCTGAGAAGGGCTTAGTGGGTTGCAGCTGATCATCTGGCACTTGGAGGCGGTCGAACGTCTCGATGGAAAGAACATTGAGCCCCGCACCGCCATCGATGAGGGTCTTGGTGACAAGGACATTGCTGATAACGGGCGAGCAGAGCATTGGGAGGGCGCCGGCAGTCGCCGCGTACTTGAGCTGGTCGGACGAGCTGAAGGTGATGGTGCACTTGGGCCACCTGAGTGGACGCGTGGCCTCGAGCCCGGGGAGGGCCGCGTTCACTTCACGAGCGAACTGCTTGAAGATGCGTTGGGAGGCTGGGGCCTGAGCGCCACCCAAGATGCACGCGATGGCGCGAGGCTCCTGGAAGCCCCCGGCCCCCTCGTCCTGGTGGTGGTCGTTGTTCCTTCTTGGTGGTGGTGGCAGCGGATGGAGGCCGGCATTGCCCTGAGGACAGTCCTCACGAGGCTGGTCTCTCCAGGCGCCCTCGCGAGGCTGGCCTTGCCGGTGATCCTCCACGAGGCTGGTCGCGCCACTCTGGCGGGAAACGGTGATCGTCCCAACGTCCTCCACTTACGCCTCCTCCATGGCCGTAGCCTCGATGCGTTCTTCAGGCGTCGGTAGGCGCCCATCGCGAATGGCCCTGAGCTCCTAACAATCATTGGTGTTGTGGCTGTGTACGTTGTGGAAGACGCAGAATGGACAGCTACCTTTGGACGATTCTAGGTGGTCGCAGCCGCGCTTCATTTCTGGTTCAGCCGCGAGCACGGCAACCCCCTTGCGCTTCACGTCCTTGGCCTTGGCCTTCTTGTCTTCTGGGTTGGCCGCTGGGAGTTCGAGGAGGGAGAGGCGCCCTTCTCAGCTCTCGCGCACTTGGTTGCCTTGTTGAACATCTCCAGAGCCGTGCACAGGTCCTCATGGATGGCGAGTTCCTTCTTCATCTTGACATCGCGGACGCCATCGGAGAACGCCGAGATGATGGCTTCGTCCGAAACCTTGGGGATCTTGTGGCGGACGCTGTTGAAGCGCTGGATGTACTTCTGCAGGGTCTCCCCTGACTGTTGCTTGATGCGCCGCAGGTCACCCGCGGCAGGCGGGTGGTCGCGCGTGCCCTTAAAGTTGGCGACGAAACGCTCGCGCATCTCGCCCCAGGAGGAGATCGATCCCGCGGGCAGATTCAGGAGCCACGAGCGCGCGCCATCCTTGAGGGCCATGGGAAACCAGTTCGCCATGACCTTTTCGTCGCCGTTGGCCGCCTCGATGCTCAGCTCATAGAGCTGCAGGAACTCCGCAGGGTCAGGGGTGCTGTCGTAGCGTGGAGGCAGGTCGGGCTTGAACTTGCCCGGCCAGACAACGCTGCGTAGCTTAGGGGTGAAGGCACGGCGGCCCGCTGTGGTCATCGGAGCCCGTCGTGGAGGTGGAGCCTGACCTTGGTGCTCACGTGCCACCACTGCAGGCGGTGCGTGGTCTTGACGTGGTGGTGGAGGGAGCGCTGGAGCACCTTCTTGCGGCCGTTGGACCTCCAGGCAGCTTTCCTCTTCACGTGCGGGCGCCCTGTGCGATGGGTCGCGCCGCGGGGCCGCGCGTCTTGGACCGAGGGCGACGTCGTGACGGGGAGGTGGCGGAGGTGCTTCATGGGCTACGTCGCCCGCAGCAGGAGGCGGGCAAGGTAACGAGAGGGACGGTGCAGGCGAGCCCCCAGCCGCGCTGACTAGCTCGGTGATGCGGTCCAGCCAGTCTTCGTAAAGGTCGTCGACTGGGCGGTAGCGCAGGAGCTCACGCGCCATGAGCAATGTAGCCTGCGCCTTCGTCGGGCCATGACGAGCGTGGGACGACGAGCCAGCCGGAGTGAGCGACGGGGTGGCGGTGCGTCCGCCCCGCCGCTCGGAGGGGTGCAGCGACGAAGCTTGCTGCTCATGCCCCGCCGGGCCGATGGCGGCGTTGGCGGCGGGTGATGAAGAACGACGGGGAGGCCCGCCGACGGGTGACGCGAGTGGCGAGAGCGGCTCGACGCTCAACACGGGCTCGACGAGCATCAACCATGGAAACAGTGGAGCAGCGGCGAGTCGATCGACGGAAGAGAGACTTCGACGCACTCCTACCTGGAGCGCCAAATGTCGGATTCAGGGTTCCGCAGACCCTTGAGAGGTTCGAACTCTGGGGTGCGTGCAAAGAACTCCCTCTTCCTAGTTTGCCTGCTCAACGATTCCACAGCCTAACTCGACGAACCCAAGGGACAAGGGACACAACAGTTTATCCTGGTTCGGGCCACCTTGCGGTGTAATACCCTACTCCAGCTTTGTGGTGGATTGCCTCGAGGTGCTGAGAATGAACTAGTACAGTGGATGAACAGCCTCAGGAGGTGAGGTGTTCTTGAGCTCGATGAGCTGGTGAGGTGGTTTGGAAGGAATCGATCCGTCCTCCTCTATGGTGGTGGCTAAGTCCTATTTATAGTGGCCTTGATTCTCTTCCCAATTGTAGGCAGGAAGGGATCCTACAACGGCCAAATTTGAAGGGGGACAATTAGTACAAGCTATCCTGACAAAAGTAGTCTTCGCCTGCAAAAGGCTCTGATGGTGATGCTGCAGTGGGCTCCGCGATGACCTTCGTCCTGTCGTCCTGGTGGTCTTGGTCTTGTTGCACCGATATGAAAACCTTTAGCTGATTCCTCGGGACCCTGCGCCTGCGCTTGCCTCCTTAGCACCAAAGAGAAAACTGGTACACTGCGCCCGCTGGCGCCCGCCTGGCCTTGGTCGTCATGGCTCACGTCACATGAACCTCGCGAGGTGCACCTTGCATAGATATCTCCGCTCTTCGGGAGCCAGCCTAGTGAGGCCGCCCCTCAGGGAGGTCTTGGTGTCGTCCGCCTCGCGAGGCTTGGCCCCTCGCGAGGGTATTGGGTTGTTGTTGCTGAAGCTGGGCCATATCGGGCCGTCGACGGAGCCACGCCATGGGCCGCAGGCAGGCAAGTCTGGGCACCCCCGTTCCCAGGACGCCGACACATCACTATTGGAACATTTTATTAGAATCTCTAGGTTCAACTTGTGCTTTATTGAGCTTTATGATTCCCCTTGTATTAGAGATTTCCTAAGTCCTAAGTAGATGCTATGCCTTCTAATTCTTTTTCCGTTGATATATTCATTATGGTTGGGAAATGTAGTTAAATGCTGCTTCCGTTTTTCCTGCTTACTTTGTAGGAAGGATTTGCATTCTCACACTGCACAACATGCAAAGCTCAGTTCCATCTTCGAGTGGAAACTCTGGAAGATAACTCATGGCGCAAAATAAAGTTCCGGCTCTTCGTGGCAAGAGATGTTATACTTGGTTTTCTTGCAGTTCAAATTGTAAGCTCTAAGATTTGAAAACATTTCTTTTTTGATGCCTTTGCTTCATTAATTGAAATCCAATATCTTTGTTTCTAAAGATGCTCTTATTTAGTACTGTTGCACAACTGGGAATACTTATGCATAACAAGTCTGTATAATATAATTCAGAAAATGCCCCCCTGAGGCATTCAGAGTTACATTTTCAAATTGATACCACATGTTTAATGTACAAACTAACAAAAAATACAAATTATTTTTTTGAACGGAATGATTCTTATTATTGGCATTTCACTCTCCAAGCAATGCCAGTGCACTTTTTATTTTGAGAATACACATACTGATGTACTATTAAAATATTAGGGCATTTTTTCAATCCAAATTCAGGCAGGGGAAATAATTATTTGCATATATTTTCATTTTGTGCAGACTATTGCTATCATTAGTGCAATTGCATACTTTCTAGACAGGGACGGAAGTTTCCGGAATAGTTTCAGTGATGGTTGGGATCGTATCTTGTCAAAGCATCCAATACCGTTCTACTACTGCATAGGTATTGGAATAACACCTTTTTGTCATAATGATGCATATGTACCATTTATATTAGTCAGCAAAACTTTTGGTTACAGCAACATAAAACTGCTGTTATTGAATTAACCTAACGTTTTATCTGTTGATGTTCAAGGGGTTGTGGTTTTCTTTGTGCTGCTTGGATTTTTCGGGTTGATAGTGCACTGCTCGTCCTTGAACGACAACCAAGATCCGTGCTTAGCTGGGTGCCGGAACTGCTGCTATGGTTGGGGCATCCTGGACTGTCTCCCTGCTTCTTTGGAGGCCTGCTTTGCCCTGGTGGTGCTCTTCATCGTCGTTTTCGCTATCCTTGGGATTGCATACGGTTTCCTCGCGGCGACTATGGCCGTCCAGAGGATCTGGCAGAGACATTATCACATCCTGACCAAAAGAGAGCTCACAAAGGCAAGAGGCCGCCTCACACTGGTCGAACTATTTCCCTGGGGTAGCATCATTCTTTCAGATTATGAATTCAGTTTCATTCTTTTTCGCATGCAGGAATACGTAGTGGAAGATCTGCACGGCAGCTACTCGGCCCCGAAGCTTGAGCCAGAGCACGAGGAGCGGCTGAAAATGCTGAAGCTACTGTAGATGGCCCATCCGCATCAAGACCACTGTAAATCCCGCATGTATTGCTGTGGGCCGAAAGAGTTTTGGTGAGTTGGATCGCCTGTGAAAGAAAATGCTGACGCGATTGAAACTGAAACTTGTAGCTTTCTGAATCGAAATCCTGCCCCCCCTCAACAAATGAATAAAATTTGCTCCATGCACCTGGTTCTGATCTAGTTTTCTGATTCCACTACCTTGCATACATCACAGTTTTATGCTCCATACATCTTTCACAGCAAAGAATATGCAAGTTTGAGGCTGGTCTGAAAGTCAGCGAAGACGTTTCTCGGGAGGCCTTTGATGAAGACATAGGCAAACTGCGACGCGCTCGGCACGTGGAGAACACGAACTCACCGAGGGAAACGCGCTCGCAGATGAAGTGAAGATTGATTTCCACATGCTTGGTGCGTTGGTGCTGAAAGAGATTGCTTGACATATACATGGCGTTCATGTTGTCACACGTGGCTATACATGGCGTTCACGTTGTCGCACGTGGCGCGGCGGTGGTCGACGAATCTTGGTGAGAAGTTGCTGAAGCCGCACAGCCTCAACGACGGGCGTCGGCAATGCCCTTGTACTCCACCTCAGTGCTCGATCGCGAGACAATGTTCTAGCATTTCGACGACCAGCTAACGTGGTTGGAGCCAAGGAACACAACAAAGCCAGACGTAGATTTGAGGGTGTCTAGGCACCCAGCGCAATCAGCGTCCTAATACGCCGTCAAATTGCCATTGGACGACCGAAATAACCGACAGGCCAAGGCGTGTGGTCCCATGAACATAGCGAAGAACCCGCTTCACCATCTAGTAGTGGGCTTCCCTGTGATCATGCATGAACAGACAATATTGTTGAACAGCGGAAGATATATCGGGGCGACCGAGGGTGAGGTACTCGAGAGCCCCAGTGGGACTACGATAGAGTGAGGATCATGGAAAGGACACTATTAGTAGAGGATAATTTTATATTGATGTCGATGGGCGTAGAGACCAACTTGCAGTTTAACACCGCCGTGACAATCTAAAATGTCTAAGGTGTACTGTTATTGAGAAAGGTGGATGCTGGTACTGTTGTGGTGCATTGATCCCAAGAAAGTGGTGGAGAGAACCCATATCGGTCATGGCGAATTCACGGTGCAGCAAGGTGGTGATGGATTTCAGAAAGGTGGAAGAGGCGACGGTGAGAATTATGCCATCTACTTATAGCAGGAGGTATGCGGTGTCGCGGACACGATGGAGCAAAAACAACAATTGGTGCAGTCCAATGCCCCTTGTGTTTTGGATATTGTTGTCAGAAACATTGAGGGATAGATTTGTTTGCTAGTGCACAGAGAGAGAAAATAGTCCCTGGAGTTTCGAGAAGATTGCATAATCTTTAGAGAAGTTTGCATAATCTTCAGAGAAGTTTGCTATAAACTTCTGCGAGTGTTATCTGAGCTACAAAGAAGATTGATGAGCTTCGAGGAGTTTGCAACCGAGAAGAATGCGTGTCGGAGTTGGCCTAAAAATGGTGCTCACGTGAAGCAATTTATACGCGAGGCGTCCAATAGAAAATGATTGAAGCAGAGAAGAATGAAGACGAAGTAAAGACATCCATTATTTTATTTCCTTCTTTTGAGTCATAGGACCATCGTATGATTAAGAGGGGTTCAAGTATCTCCAGATTTTTGTCTATTGTGATGCTTAACCGGAACTTATCCCATGTGAGTCGATAGAAATCTCTTCGTGCACCGAGATATTTACTCGCGAGCCAGATGTTCTTCTAGGCTGCAAGAGAAATGCTCTAGCAGAGGAGTCAGCTTTACTTGTTCCTCAAGTAAAATTGTTAGGTGCGTTTGAAATCTGACCGTTGGAAACGTGTCGGTTGGCTATTGGATTGACTCCAGACCCTTATTGCATTTCCTCTCCAGGATTGTTATGGCTATAAATAGCCTGCCCGCACCAACCGAGATGGTTGGCTGCTGTCAGGGCCGGTTTTCTGGGACATAAAATCCCAGCAAATGACCCTCATGTCATCATCAACCCCAGGATTACTGTTGCTGGTGGACACTTCCTTGATACAAAATTCCAAGAAGTTTACAAGAATTTGGGTACAAGACCATAAAGGTCCATTGAGTATAATAATGATCTCTAGTGGTGGATGACGAAAGCGACTCGTGGATCTCCAATGTTGATGGAACTCCATTCCCACAGGAACAACTGACCAACCTGGCTCTGATACCACTGTTGTGGAAAGTTGAATGAAAAAAAATGTACGCACAAGCAAGATCTATCCATGGAGATGCATAGCTACGAGAGGGGTAGAGCATTTACGTGCCCTTGTATAACGCTAAGCGGAAGCGTTTATCACGCGGTTGATGTAGTTGTACTCTTCGAGATCCGATCACGATCCAATCGATCAGTGCCAAACGGACGTCACCTCCGAGTTTAGCACACGTGCGGCTAGATGGCGTCTCCTCCTTTTTGATCCACCAAGCGGGAGAGGAGAAGTAGATGGGCTCACTGTAGGACCTTGAAGTATGTCTAGAGGGGGGGGGGGTGATTAGACTACTTGTCCAATTAAAAACTTAACCTTTTCCCAATTTTAGACTGGCAGATTTTAGCTATCTTTGAACAAGTCAAGCAATCTTCACGCAATTGAAGCAAGCATGCAAAGAGTATATAGGCAGCGGAAATTAAAGCATGCAACTTGCAAGAATGTAAAGGGAAGGGTTTGGAGAATTCAAACGCAATTGGAGACACGGATGTTTTTGTCGTGGTTACGATAGGTGGTGCTATCGTACATCCACGTTGATGGAGACTTCAACCCACGAAGGGTAATGGTTGCGCGAGTCCACGGAGGGCTCCACCCACGAAGGGTCCACGAAGAAGCAACCTTGTCTATCCCACCATGGCCGTCGCCCACGAAGGACTTGCCTCACTAGCGGTAGATCTTGATGAAGTAGGCGATCTCCTTGCCCTTACAAACTCCTTGGTTCAACTTCACAATCTTGTCGGAGGCTCCAAAGTGACACCTAGCCAATCTAGGAGACACCACTCTCCAAGAAGTAACAAATGGTGTGTTGATGATGAACTCCTTGCTCTTGTGCTTCAAATGATAGTCTCCCCAGCACTCAAAGAAGATTTGAGTGGAAAGCAACTTGGGGAAGGCTAGATATCAAGATTCTTGTGGTTGGAATGGAATATCTTGGCCTCAACACATGAGTAGGTGGTTCTCTCTCAGAACTGGTAAGTTGGAAGTGTAGGTTTGTTCTGATGGCTCTCTCCATGAATGAAGAGGAGGTGGAGGGGTATATATAGCCTTCACACAAAATCTAACCGTTACACACAATTTACCAAACTCGGTGGGACTGAATCATCAAACTCGGTCGGACCGATTTAGTAAACCTAGTGACCGTTAGGGTTTTCGATGGGACTGACATGCAACTCGGTAGGACCGATATGATTAGGGTTAGGGCATAACGTAATCTCGATGATACCGATTACACAAACTCGGTGAGAGCGATTTTGGTAATTAGCTAACCAGAGAGTTGGTGAGGTAAACTCGGTGGGACCGATTCGCTCTTTCGGTGAGACCGAAAAGTTACGAAAGGGAAACAAAGAGATTACATTGCAATCTCGGTGGGACCGATCGCTCACTTCGGTTAGACCGAAATGTTACAAAGGGAAACAGAGAGATTACAATCCCATCTCGGTGAGACCGAGATCCCTATCGGTGAGACCGATTTGCCTAGGGTTTGTGGCGGTGGCTATGACATCTGAACTTCGGTGGCGCGGATAGAAAGAATCGGTAGGGCCGAGTTTGACTTTAGGTTTAGGTCATATGTGGATGTGAGAAAGTAGTGGAGGGTTTTGGAGCATATCACTAAGCACATGAAGCAAGAGGCTCATTAAGCAACACCTCATCCCTCCTTGATAGTATTGGCTTTTCCTATAGACTCAATGTGATCTTGGATCACTAAAATGTAAAATGTAGAGTCTTGAGCTTTTGAGCTTGAGCCAATCCTTTGTCCTTAACATTTTGAGGGATCCACTTTCATCATCCATGCCATGCCATTCATTGAGCTTTCCTGAAATATTTGTCTTGGAATAGCATTAGCTCAATGAGTTATATGTTGTTATGAATTACAAAACCACATAGGGATAGTTGCACTTTCAATCTCCCCCTTTTTGGTAATTGATGACAACATATAGATCAAAGCTTCGACGAATGATAATAAGATTGAAAAACATCGTTGCTTTGAGAAGTATGTGATAAGCAAGAGCTCCCCCTAAATTTGTGCATATTTTAAGATTTGCTTTGGACTGCAAATGCACAAGGAATTAGGCTCATGGGTTACTCTTCCATGTCACATACATCTTGGTGGAAGCGCTCAAAATAACAAAGATTGAATACATGCACTCATCACCAAGCAAAGTGAATGATCATATAAGGATAAGTAAGATAATAACATATAACAAGCATAAGTGTAGCTTATGATCAAACACATGATCATCAATGTCTCACAGGTAATTGCATAGTATCTCAAGCAATCAAAAGCAAACAGAGTTCAACCAAGAAGACAAGAGAGAACAAAAGCAGCAAATCTCTCTCTCGAAGCCTATGATCTATACATTTTCTCCACCTTTGGCAACAAGTTACCAAAAAGTTCCTAGAAAATGCATAGGACTATATCGTCTCTCAGGCTTGGTCTTCAGGTGGTGGTGTCCGGAGAACTCCAAGAACGAAGGCTTGGTCGATGTAGATGGAGTGAAGGAGTTGATCTTTGGAGCTGGTTCTTATTTGGAGGCTGTAGGCTGGAGCTGATGTAGTAACTCCGGTGGCCCGATGCAGCTCTGCGGTGATCTCTGAGCTCGAGGCACTGCAAATGCATCAGTTGTTGTCGACCTTCCTCTCTGCATGTCATCCTCAGCTGCTCCACGGTGTTGGCCAGAATCTTAGTTACTTTGACATCAAGATCATAGAATTTTTGTTCCATGATTCTTTCCAGGCTCTCCTGGTTTTGAATTAGGGTGACCAACCCCTTCTAATCCGCAGAGTTGATGCTAGCAAGTAACCAAGCTGCTCCTGCTTGTTCTTCAGAAAGTACTCAGATGCCTCTGCTTGAGTTGGCATCTTGGCAGCCTTCTCTTTCTTTGCCTTTTCCTTCTTCTCTTGAGCTTGTACTGATGATGGTTCATTCTCAGTCATGACAACTTGATTGTCCTCAAATTCAGGATAGAGAACCAAGTGTTCCTTATCCAACAGATACTTCCACTGTGCCCATCTTTGAGTTAATCAACTCCACGAATCATGGGGCATATCCGCAGCTCCTCTTTTGGTCTGCTGCTTTGTCCTCTTGATAGTTTCAACTATGAGGCTCATGACCTTGAATTTCTGGGGCACATAAAAAATGTGAAGCAAATTAATTGCATGCCCTCTGATCATGTTGTGGTCACCTGATTTGGGCAATAGAGTGTGCCTTAGGATCCAGTTGATCGTAGGCGGCCCTGAAGAAGAAAATGAACTGATCCAAACTTGAATGTCTCAAGTGCATCATCTGGGATCTCCTTGTACATCTGTGACATTGAGTTATGATCCATTTTCTTTTTGGCATAAATGTCCAAGTCATTTTCACTCTCCTTGGGGGCATTGATTAGACTTGCCCATTCCTCTATGGTTGATTGGTATCTTGTTCCTTGGACATCCAAACTATCACGCCATCTGGATATAAATGTCTTGTGGAGTAGAATTGCATAATGAGCTCGTCATTCCGGTTTGTGAGCTTACGCCCAACAAAATCTGCAACTCCACACGCCTTTGAAGGCATCATACACTCCGAGGATAGTGCTCTGCATTCTCCTGAATGTAGGTCGGTCGACCCACCTCATATCACAAACTATGGGCTTCTTATCCAATAGGATGGTCTCATAGAAGTCCTGCTTTGCTCCTTGGTGTGGAACACCTGTAATCTACAACAGTCCTTCTCCAGTGGCATATGGATCGACTCTCTATAGCCTCAACCCTAGATCTCTCCACGATCTTCATGTTCTCGACCACAGGATGAGCATCATTGTGGTCTGGAATCTTGGGTTTGAGCTTCCTTAAGATCTGCCCTTCTTCATCTTCCTCGGCTGACAACATCGGGCATTGGGGCCTTGTTCTTCTCGACTCTTGGTATACTCTGGTATTCCTCTTTGGTGCACTCTTGGGCTTGGGGTTAGCTTTGGGCTTTGAAGTTGCAGCCCACGACTTTATGGCATCACCCATCGACTTTTGTGCCTTGGGTCTTTGCTTGACAACCTCTTCTTCTTCCTCTTCCTCCATCATAGAAGGCTTCCCAATCACTCGCCATGGTCTTCTTGACCCTTTCCTTCCTTTTCTTTCCTTCCTGACAGCAGGCTCTTTGGGTTGGGATTCCAAAGAAGCTTGAGTGGAGACTCTGGCTTTGGACATTGGTTGTCTACCTGCATGCCTTTTAATCTTCATGCTTGGCTTTACTACAGTTGAGCTGTACTCCTTCTTGAGCACTTTCTTCTTTGAACTTGCCTCATCCTCAACTGCCACATAATCCTCATCCTCAGACTCTGAGGTCTTCTTCTTTCTTGTCCTTGTGGCAGCCTTGGGCAAATTCTTTGGGAGTGCTTCGCTCCCCTCATCTCGAGCTGCTAGAGGGACTAGTGCCCTCACTCATGTGAATCTGCTCTTGACTTGTTCATTCCGTCACTTTGATGCGACATCTTTGGACACATTATTCTTGACCACATGAATAGTTATAGATGAGGTAGAGTGGATGAGCATCACAAAATGCAGAGATTTTTGCAAAAGAATGATTCAAAAAACTTAGTTTTAGTTTTCCATAGAAAGCATTTCGGATCTACTGATTTCCAAACTCGGTGATACCGAAGCAGTTTTGGAACCTAAACTAGTGAACTCGGTCAGACCGAGTCACGATTCGATGGCACCGAGACTGCTAGGGTTTCACAAAGTTCTAAAATCGGTCACACCGATTTGTAATTCTCGGTCAGACCGAGACTTACTAGTGCAATGGCGTAAGCCAAATCGGTGGGACCGAGTTTTTCAACTCGGTGGGTCCGAGATGGTTTCGGCAGAAACCTAACTCTAAATTTTCGAATCATACCTATTCTAAGGATTCTTTTGACTGGATAGAAGTGTTTCAATCGTGGCAAGATGCATTACGAACACAATGTGCTAAGAATCAGACGATGATAGCACAGTGATCGAGTTCATACCCTAGTTCGGCGGTGAACTTCGCTTCTGGCGGCAACGGGCGGAGAAGAATTCCGTTGGCCGGCGGAGACCCGGCTGACGGAGGCGCTGGCGACGAAGTCGACGATCCGTAGACCTAGTAGACAGAGCGAGCTATGCGCGGGCGAGGAGTTTTAGAGAAAGTTTTCCAAAATTTGCCCGTGAGAATATATAGCCCGACACTGTCGGTGTGGCCGAGTGGAACAACTCGGTGGCACCGAGATGCATAACTGTTAGCATTCTGACAACTCGGTGTGACCAAAAAGTTCAAATCGGTTGCACCGAGATGAAAACCTAGATCGACTTAGTGATCTCGGTATGACCGAAATGGAGGAATCGGTCAGACCGAAAATCGCAAAGTAGTTTTGGAAGTTTAAGTCTATGACGAATCGGGGACTCCGAGTGCTCCTCACACAGAGTGGTTCGAATCTGACTTGATCAATTTTTGTGATGTAGCATGAATAGAATTTGAGACGAGAAAAGCATAGATAGGCATTCTTGTCCATCCACTTGGCCAAAGAAAAAGAAGCCAATCAATCAAAACAACAAGTGGATGTCCTCGAATGAGTAAAATATGCATCCAACATGCTCACTCAATAAAATGACAAATGAAATATGTGACAAAGCATGCACAACCAATTCTAGCATCTATCAAGCAATTGGCGATGACTAGGTCATCTATATATGAGTATATTGACTTAGGAGTCAAATGAGAACATTTGATCATAGGTCATACTCATCGTTTAAGCTCAAGTGGGGTTACCACTTTTACATAAAGCATCTATGTGTTCACATCATTAGAGTTGCTTTGACTCAATTCTTAGAGTTAAGCTCCCCCTAGATGTGAGATCCCCCCCTTAGAGGAATAAACTAACCTTGGGTTTTGTCGATGATAACTTCATGTAGGTGTTGAAGATGTGGATGCTCAATGTTGATGTAGATCTCTTGGAGCAATCCTTTGGAGTGAGTTGCACTTTCAATACCTACACGGGTTAGTCCCACAAGGAACAAACAAGAATATCCATAGACATAGAGTGATGCACACACAAAATGATGTCCATGAAAACATTATGTTACCTTGTCCCTTGCCTTACCAACATTAGGGTTTGTGACTCCTTGAACCAGTTCAAGATATGGAAGGTGGTTGCACTTGTGCTTGCCATAATGATATGAGTGAAAAATGTTGGCGGAGTCACCCTCAAGAACTCTCTAGTTCTTCTTCTTCGGGATCCACATCATCTTGATGGGAATCCTTGGTGTAGTAGTTGTGCTTGATGAAGTAGAACTTGACGTAGTCTTGGGAACCCACTTGACCAAGGCCTTAGGTGCTTCTTCAAATGCATCAATCTCCTCTTGAAGCTTGTCCTTGCCTTTGTTCTTGTGGTCTTGTTGTGGAAGATCATCTTGTTCTTGTGTTCCCTTGAAGGAAGTAGGATCATACTTCTCTTGTTGAGGAACAAACTTCGTCTTGGGGTACTGATCTTATTCCCACTCAACTCCATTGGCATCGAACTTCCGTTCAAAACCAACACCTTGATTCTTCTGGTGCCTTCCTTGCTTGCATACAATTTCCTCAAATTGCTTACTCCCGGCAAGGCTCTTGTATACACCTTTCTCTATAATTCCCTTCAATAAGCTGTTTTCTTGCTCAAGTGTAACTTGGCTAAGAGAATCATTAGTGGAATCAAGAGAACTACTAGAAGCAACACTATTGGGTTTAGCATTGTTATTGTTACTACTAGAAGAAGAATCTTTCTTGTTCTTGTTACTAGACTTGACTTGAGGCATGTAAGTAGATAAGAGTAAACGCTTGGCAATATAAGAAGAACTTTTCTTACGGAGATCATCATTGATTGCTTTTAGGAACTCATGCTCTTTCTCAAGATTGAGCTTTTCAAAGCGTAACTTCTCATGAGCCCTTAAAAGTTCTCGATGATCTTCGAAGATAGTTTCATGAGCTAACTTAAGAGTGTTTAGTTCTTTAGTTAGGCGCTCAATCTTCTCCTTATCATTGTCATTCGTTTCATCTTGATTAGCATGATTAATTGACGTTTCATCATAGTATTCATCACTAGAGTTGTCAATAAGTAAATCATCATCACCTAACAAGTCATCTTCATCACTATTAAAATCAACATACTCGGGGTGTGTTACCTTAGGACCTTTGGCCATGAAGCATCTTCCAATTCCTTCATTTGGTGATTCAAATATGTCGTAGGAGTTGGTTGACACAAGTGCTAAACCGGCAACACCTTCATCTTGAGTGTATTCGGAGTCGGAGTGATAGCTTCTCTCGGAGTGATTGTCGGAGTCGGAGCCGGATACCCATTCACCAACATGATCTTGATGTCTTCGTTTTGTGTAGCTCTTTGAGGACTTGTCCTTCCTTTCCGAATCCTTGCTTCTCCGTGAGGGTCTTCGTTCATAACGATCATCTCTACTCCTTCTCTCTCTTGGTGGTGATTCTTCTCTTCTACTTCTTCTCTTGGGAGAATCTTCTCTTCTTTTGTAGGGTGCCGTACACTCATTGGAGTAGTGTCCGGTCTCCCACAATTGTAGCAATTGCGCTCTCGACTAGAAGATCTTTTGTCATTGTAGGACCTTGATTTGGAGCTTCTTTCTTTGCTTCTACTCTTGTAGAATTTGTTAAAGTTCTTCACCATTAAGCTTGATTCTTCATTGAAGGTTTGTTTCTCACTTGATGATGTGGGGGCTTCACATGAGGCTTTGTAAGCACCACTTGACTTGTTGTGAAGTTCCTCCTTATCCTTGAGTGACATCTCATGAGCAACAATTCTTCCAATGACTTCCGTTAACTTGAGATCTTTGTAATTTGGCATCATTTGGATCAATGTGTGCACACGGTATCATATTTTCCATCCAATGCTCTTAGGATCTTTTGATGATGAATCATCGGTCATCTCTTCACTTCCTAAGCCCGGCAATCTCATTTGTGATAAGAGCAAGCCTAGAGTACATTTCAAATGACACCTTCACCATCCTTCATTTTGAACTTGTCAAGTGACTTTGGAGCACATCCAACTTGGATTCCTTGACGGAGTCGGTACCTTCATGCATATCAATCAAAGTATCCCAAATTTCCTTTGCATTCTCAAGGCGAGTGATTTTGTTGAATTCTTGAGGCACAAGCTATTGAAGAGGATATCACAAGCTTGAGCGTTCTATTGCAGCATCTTCAACTCTTCCGCTTAGCTTCACGGTTGGTTCTCTCCCATCAAAGAATTCACCTTGCAAGCCAATACACAATAGCCCAAGCAGCGGGGTTATGTCCGAGAATATGCATTTTCATCTTATGCTTCCAACTAGCAAAATTAGTGCCATCAAAGTAAGGACCTCTCTGGTGATAATTTCCCTCACTAGACGCCATACTCTCCTAGGTTGTGAAACCAAGGCTATGACCACCAAAAGCTATGGAAATCAAAGCAAATGGAGACCAAAGCTCTGATACCACTTGTAGGACCTTGAAGTATGTCTAGAGGGGGGGTGATTAGACTACTTGACCAATTAAAAACTTAACCCTTTCCCAATTTTAGACTTTGGTAGATTTTAGCTATCTTTGAACAAGTCAAGAAATCTTCACGCAATTCAAGCAAGCATGCAAAGAGTATATAGGCAGCGGAAATTAAAGCATGCAACTTGCAAGAATGTAAAGGGAAGGGTTTGGAGAATTCAAACTCAATTGGAGACACAGATGTTTTTGTCGTGGTTCCGATAGGTGGTGCCATCGTACATCCACGTTGATGGAGACTTCAACCCACGAAGGGTAACAGTTCTTGCTGAGTCCATGGAGGGCTCCACCCACGAAGGGTCCACGAAGAAGCAAGCTTGTCTATCCCACCATGGCCGTCCCCCACGAAGGACTTTCCTCACTAGCGGTAGATCTTCACGAAGTAGGCGATCTCCTTGCCCTTACAAACTCCTTGGTTCAACTCCACAATCTTGTAGGAGGCTCCCAAGTGACACCTAGCCAATCTAGGAGACACCACTCTCCAAAAAGTAACAAATGGTGTGTTGATGATGAACTCCTTGCTCTTGTGCTTCAAATGATAGCCTCCCCAACACCCAACTCTCTCTCACAGGATTTGGATTTGGTGGAAAGAAGATTTGAGTGGAAAGCAACTTGGGGAAGGCTAGAGATCAAGATTCTTGTGGTTGGAATGGAATACCTTGGCCTCAACACATGAGTAGGTGGTTCTCTCTCACAACTGGTAAGTTGGAAGTGTAGGTTTATTCTGATGGCTCTCTCCACGAATGAAGAGGAGGTGGAGGGGTATATATAGCCTGCACACAAAATCTAACCGTTACACACAATTTACCAAACTCGGTGGGACCGAATCATCAAACTCGGTCGGACCGATTTAGTAAACCTAGTGACCGTAAGGGTTTTGATTGGGGACTGACATGCAACTCGGTAGGACCCGATATGATTAGGGTTAGGGTATAACGTAATCTCGGTGAGACCTATTACACAAACTCGGTGAGACCGATTTTGGTAATTAGCTAACCGGAGAGTTGGTCGTAAACTTCGATGGGACCGATTCGCTCTTCGGTGAGACCGAAAAGTTCTGAAGGGAAACAAAGAGATTACATTGCAATCTCGGTGGGACCGATCGCTCACTTTGTTAGACCGAAGCGTTACGAAGGGAAGCAGAGAGATTACAATCCCATCTCGGTGAGACCGAGATCCCTATCGGTGAGACCGATTTGCCTAAGGTTTGTGGCGATGGCTATGACATTTGAACTCGGTGGCGCGGATAGAAAGAATCGGTAGGGCCGAGTTTGACTTTAGGTTTAGGTCATATGTGGATGTGAGAAAGTAGTGGAGGGTTTTGGAGCATATCACTAAGCACATGAAGCAAGAGGCTCATTAAGCAACACCTCATCCCTCCTTGATAGTATTGGCTTTTCCTATAGACTCAATGTGATCTTGGATCACTAAAATGTAAAATGTAGAGTCTTGAGCTTTTGAGCTTGAGCCAATCCTTTGTCCTTAACATTTTGAGGGATCCACTTTCATCATCCATGCCATGCCATTCATTGAGCTTTCCTGAAATATTTGTCTTGGAATAGCATTAGCTCAATGAGCTATATCTTGTTATGAATTACCAAAACCACATAGGGATAGTTGCACTTTCACTCACTACCAACACGACGGCGTGGTGGTGATGGTGGTGGTGGGGCACCGACAGCGCTTTGCTAAGCGTCGCGGGGATGAGGCGGTGGAACTACGGAGTAACGGGAGAGAGAAGGGCGCCAAGGGCTTGGTGTATCCTCTTGGGGCGCCCCTCCCCTATATATAGGTGGAGGGGCGTGGGAAAAAGCCCCTCCAAGCCCTAGGGCACAGCAAAGGGGGAGAGGACTTGGACTCCAAGTCCAATCCTATTCCTACTAGGACTCCTTCCTTTTTTTTGCTTCCCTAGCCACATGGGCTTTTGAGGACTTGGTGCGCCTAGCCCAATAAGGCCAGGGCGCCTACCCGCAGCCCATGCTAGCCCTTGGGTCATGGTGAACCCACTTGTGGACTTTCGGACCCCACCGAAATCCTCCGGAACCTTCTAGAAGCTTCCCGGTACAATACCGAAAAAACTGCACCTTTTTTCCGGAACCCAAAATATGACTTCCCATATATGAGTCTTTACCTCTCGACCATTCTGAGACTCCTCGTGACATCCGGGTTCTCATCCGGGACTCCGAACAACATTTGGTTACCACTCATCAAATATCCCAATACTACTCTAGCGTCAACGAACGTTAAGCGTGCGAGCCTACGGGTTCGGGAATTATGTAGTCATTACCGAGACACCTCTCCGGTCAATAACTGTTGGATTCAGGGTTCCGCAGACCCTTGAGAGGTTCATACTCTGGGGTGCGTGCGAAGAACTCTCCCTTCCCAGCCTGCCTGCTCAGCGATTCCACGGCCTAGCTCGACGAACCCAAGGGACAAGAGACACATCAGTTTATCCTGGTTCGGGCCACCTTGCGGTGTAATACCCTACTCCATCTTTTTGGTGGATTGCCTCGAGGGGCCGAGGATGAACTAGTACAATGATGGAACAACCTCAGGAGGTGAGGTGTTCTTGAGCTCGATGAGCTGGTGAGATGGTCAGGGTCAAATGGATCCGTCCCCGGGTCGAAAATGGATCCGTCGCCCTCTATGGTGGTGGCTAAGTCCTATTTATAATGGCCTTGGTCCTCTTCCCAAATGTAGGCGGGAAGGGGTCCCACAACGGCCGAATTTGAAGGGAGACAACTAGTACAAGCTATCCTGACAAAAGTAGTCTTCGCCTGCAAAAGGTTCTGGTGGTGACGCCGCGGTGGGCTTCGCGATGACCTCTGTCCTGCCGTCCTGGCGGTCTTGGTCTTGTTGCACCGATATGGAAACCTTTGCTTGATTCCTCGGGATCCCGCGCCTGCGCTTGCCTCCTTAGCACCAAAGAGAAAACTGATACACTGCGCCCGCTAGCGCCCGCCTGGCCTTGGTCGTCATGGCTCACGTCATATGAACCTCGCGAGGTGTACCTTGCATAGATATCTCCGCTCCTCGGGAGCCAGCCTAGTGAGGCCGCTCCCCAGGGAGGTCTTGGTGTCGTCCGCCTCGCGAGGCTTGGCCCCTCGCAAGGTTCTTGAGTTGTTGTTGCTGAAGCTGGGTCGTACCGGGCCGTTGACGGAGCCACGCTGTGAGCCGCAGTCAGGCAAGTCTGGATACCCCCGTTCCCAGGACGCCGACAGTAGCCCTCGGGCCCAAGGCGCGCTCGAACTTGGCTTCGAGGCAAAGCCAAGGGGCAAGGGTGGAGCGCCGCGGGCCCCAACCGCCTGCGGCCTCTGTCGACACATGGCGATTGATGGGACGTGGGCGCCTCCGCTTCCCCACGCTGCCCTGGCAACCGTCTTGCCTGACAAAAAGGTTGGCGCCCGCTACAGAGCTTTCATTGCCCCTCCTTCATCTTGCTCCAGATCCCCTTCTCCTTCTCGCCCAGAGAGACTCCAGATCCACTGAAACTCTCCCCCAAGCCCGCAGCCAATGGCCACCGACAAGGCGAAGGCTGCGCGCTCGCCCGCCTGGTTCGAGGCTGCCCCGAGCGCGTCTTCGGTCACGGAGAAGAACCTCGCCGCCGCGCTCCCGGTGACGGCGGGCAGCAGCAATGACGGGGGAGAGACGGCGCTCCGGGCCGGCTCCCTCGAGACGGAGACCTTGGGTGGTACCTTCCATCCCTTCTTCTTGCACAACGTCTTTGCGGGGCTGGTCCCCCCATTCTCCAGCTTCTTCTATGCCGTCCTTCGCCATTACAATCTCCAGGCCCTCCATCTTCATCCCAACTTCGTCCTTCTCCTGTCGATCTTTGCCTTTTACTGCTAGGCATTCGTGGGGGTGATGCCATCGTGGCGTTGCTCCGCCATTTCTTCTACCTCCGGGTCAAGGAGGGCCAGTGTTTGGGGTGTGCCAACTTTGTCGTAGCCAACGGCAGCAATGCAATCTCGCGAGCCGGGAAGAAGGTGGAGGACTTCAGGAACAAGTGGATCTTCATGGACGCCAAGCGCTCCTACCCTCGGCTAGCGCTGCCGACGGGGATGCCAACGCCTCGCGAGGGATGGTCTCACAAGAAGTTCAACGATCCCCGGGTGGAGCAGTTGATGGAGAAGATGGTGGCCGACCTGAAGCCAGACGACCCGAAGGCGGAGAAGCTGACGGGGGCCATGATTGTCAAGGAGTTCCTGACACAGCGCCTGGCTCCGCTCCAGGCGCGCTCGCGCCCCTTGTGGAAGCTCATGTGCGAGGGAGGCGACCTCCGGCTGCGCTCAGACGTTTTGCCCGAAGAGGATCTGAACAAGGTCCTGCGCCTCCTGGTCGGGAAGGACCAAGGCTGCCCGCCAGATACTCATCTTCCGCTATACCGCCGCCCGGATGGGGAAAAGATCGCCACCGCCATGCCTGTCTTCAACGAGCGTGGGCTCGTACCACTGGCGCGCACTGGGCTTCCCGGTGATGTTGTCCTCCGGCGAGTCCGACCAGGAGGAGAGGTCGGACTCGGAGGCGACCTGGGAGGGGGCGGGGGAGACTTCTCCTCCGTGCCAGACCGATCTCCTTCGCACCCTCCCCAACGATGAAGACACCGGCGAGCACCCGGTGAGGGAGTCTCCGCACTCCGCCAGGGTCACCACGAGGTCTAAGGGCACCCCTCCAAAGAGGCCGAAGGCAGGGATCCCGAAGAAGAGCAGATCGGCGCTGGTCCCCCAAGGCAACGCCTCCGCTTCGTCTCCGGCCGGCGCCGCTGGAGATCCGGGCGCCGTACCCTTGTCTGCCCTTGGGGCTCGCGCGCCGGTGCCCCAGCTCGTGAAGCCTGTGGGCATGGTGCTTCAGAAGAGGGTGATGGATTACGCCACCATGGACCAGTAAGTGCTCCGCCTTGATCTTTTGTTCCCTATTCTTGCCATAGTATTCTTGATGCCTTCCTTTTGTACAGTTAGGCCAATGCCAGTGGTGAAGAAGAAGAAGGAGACGGCCGCAATCCCTGAGACCCAACAGCCTGCCGCAGCCGCGCCACCTCTGGCACAAAAGGATGGTGATGGCTCTCGCGCTTCTGCGGCTGGGTTATCCTCGCGAGACTCGGAGACCTGGCCTTAGGAGAAGGCGATATCTGTAGCCAGGCCGGCTCCAGAGGCGCTCGTCCTCAGCTCACCTGCTGAGGTCCCGAAGGCTCCGGAGCCCCCGGCTTCCTCTGCTGCTGCAACTTGCCGACCCTGGCGCTGGTGCTGTCTCCTCCCCTTTCAATCATGCCGCTGGGCCGTGATTCTCCTGCTTCGCCCGGTGCTCTGGAGGATGCTCTTTTCACGTTGACCCAGCTTCGCGACGACCTTCAAGGCACCTGGAGTTGATCTCGGGATGGCTGTGATCCGACGCGTCCGTCAGGGCAACATGGAGCCAGGCCGTAGCGGCCTCTGAGGAGGGTAAACAGGCTGCCGGCCTGGCCGCGGCCGCCCGTGACGTAGAGTTGAAGGATGCCGAGGCTGCCGAGGAGCGCCGCCGGGTGGCGGAGGCCGAGCTGGAGACCCTGCGCAATGAGCGGGCTGCCGAGGCTCGTCAGCGCGAGGCGCGGGAGGAGAAGCTGAAGGCTCGGGAAGACGCGGTCGCCGGTCGTGACACCGAGCTGGAGCAATCGGCACGGGAGCAGGCCGCGGAGTGCGGCCGCCTGGAGAAGCTGAAGGAGGAGGTGGAGGCGGAGAAGGCCCGGCTGGAGGCCAAGGCAAAGGTTCTTGCCAAAAGATCGTGCCGCCTTCAATTCTCTTGAGCAGAGGTCCCTCAAGGCACTGCGGGAACTCTACGGGAGGGGGTTGAAGGAGCCATTGGTGACTGCTGAGGAAGGTCCTGCCGAGCTGCTCCCCCAGCTTGTCATGACGCTCGAGGGCGTTGTTGATGGAGTCGGCCCCATGGTGGAGGGGGAAGCCCGCGCGCTCCCCGCTTCAGCTATGACGCACGTCTTCAGCCAACTCCATCTTCGCGACCCCAGCATCGACTTCGGAGCCCTGCTTGAGCCTTTGGACGAGGAGTGAGGGAGTCCCGGACTAGGGGGTGTCCGGATAGCCGGACTATCGTCACGGCTGGACTCCAAGACTATGAAGATACAAGATTGAAGACTTCGTCTCGTGTCCGGATGGGACTTTCCTTGGCGTGGAAGGCAAGCTTGGCGATACGGATATGTAGATCTCCTACCAGTGTAACCGACTCTGTGGAACCCTAACCTACCCGGTGTCTATATAAACTGGAGGGTTTTAGTCCGTAGGATGAACAACAATCATACCATAGGCTAGCTTCTAGGGTTTAGCCTCCTTGATCTCGTGGTAGATCTACTCTTGTACTACCCATATCATCAATATTAATCAAGCGGAGTAGGGTATTACCTCCATCGAGAGGGCCCGAACCTGGGTAAAAACATCGTGTCCCTTGTCTCCTGTTACCATCCGCCTAGACGCATAGTTCGGGACCCCCTACCCGAGATCCGCCGGTTTTGACACCGACATTGGTGCTTTCATTGAGAGTTCCTCTGTGTCGTCACCAATAGGCCCGATGGCTCCTTCGATCATCAACAACGACGCGGTCCAGGTGAGACTTTTCTCCCGGACAGATCTTCGTGATTCGGCGGCTTTGCATCGGGCCAATTAAGCAGCCATCTGGAGCAGATCGAAGCTACGCCCCTGGCCATCAGGTCAGATTTGGAAGTTTGAACTACGGCCGATATCCGCGGAGACTTGATCTTCGACGGATTCGAGCCGACAACGTGCCGCACTATCTCGATGGGCATGATCTAGCTCTGCGGTGAGCGATTGCCACGGAGGCCGCACCGGCGTCCGCTCCGACCCTTAATCCGGAGCCGGATTCCCGATCGAGGGCGAGTGGTTGGACATCGCCTCGGGGCTACAATCTCTCTGGCGATTGAGCGAACTCCATCCGTCCTTTGCGAAGACCTCGACTCCGGTGCGGACTCCTCTCCGGACTCCAAACCCTCCGGCGCCCTGCCAATCGAATCCGATTGGGCGCGGTCATGGAGTTCACTTCGCGGACATCTTTCAAAGACTCGCCCTTTGGCGACATCCTGAATTCACTAAAGTCTCTCTTTATCCGGAGAGCCTGCCGGACTACGGACAGGAAGGTTGGGATGCAGACGACGAAGAAATTCAACGCCCACCCACCACCCACTTTGTAGCCACTATCGATGATTTAACCGACATGCTCGACTATGACTCCGAAGACATCGACGGTATGGACGACGATGCGGAGATGACCAAGACCAGCGCCTACAGGGGCCTTTGGAAGGCCACCTCGTCATACGACATATACATGGTGGATATCCCAAAAGATGGGAACGACGATGGAACAATGGAGGATGACCCCTCCAAAAAGCAACGAAGCACCGACGTCAGCGGCGCCGCTCTAAATCCCGCCACAACAAAAACGATGATTCCGGTACGGGAGATAATAACACCCGTCAAGATCAAGACAACCCCTCCAGCCGGGACTCGGTAGCGGAGGAGGAGAAAGCAAATCCGCCTGACGGTCGCATATAAAGAGTGGTCGAGGACGATAATTATGCGCCTCCCTCCGAAGATGAGGCAAGCCTCGACGACGACGAATTTGTCGTGCCTGAGGATCCCGCCGAACATGAGCGTTTCAAACGCAGGCTTATAGCCACGACAAGCAGCCTCAAGAAAAAGCAGCAACAACTTAGAGCTGACCAAGACCTGCTAGCTAACACATGGACTGAAGTCCTTGCAGCCGAAGAGTATGAACTCGAACGCCCCTCCAAAAGCTACCCCAAACGCAGACCGTTGCCTCGATCGGAGGAGGAAGCACCCAAGTCACCAGCGCACGACATGGCAGACCGGCCACCCCGTGGCCACGACAGAGAAGCCTCTCGGCCCTCCGCTCAAGCCACACCCGACGCGCTCAAAAAGTACCAAGGCAAGGGAAAACGCGCCGGATTTGCGAGATATATTGGAGGATAAGGCAAAACATACAAGATCGATCTACGGATCGCGTGGGCGCCCAACGACGCGGGATGATTACCGTCGCGCCGGATACGGCAAACCCGGCCGGGCCGAACACAGTAGACAAAGCTCATATGAGCTACGTCGTGATATAGCCCAATAGAGAGGTGCCACACACCCACTATGCTTCACAGATGAAGTAATGGATCATCAAATCCCTGAGGGCTTCAAACCCGTAAACATCGAATCATACGATGGTACCACAGATCCTGCGGTCTGGATAGAGGACTATCTCCTCCATATCCACTTGGCCCTTGGTGATGATCTACATGCCATCAAATACCTCCCACTCAAGCTTAAAGGACCAGCTCGGCATTGGCTCAACAGCTTGCCAGCAGAATCAATTGGTTGTTGGGAGGACCTGGAAGCCGCATTCCTTGATAACTTCCGGGGCACATATGTGCGACCACCAGACGCCGATGACCTTAGCCACATAATTCAGCAGCCAGAAGAATAGGCCAGACAATTCTGGACACGGTTCCTAACAAAGAAAAATCAAATCGTTGACTGTCCGGATGCAGAGGCCCTTGCAACCTTCAAACATTACATCCGCGACGAGTGGCTTGCCCGGCACCTACGACAGGAAAAGCCAAAATCCATGGCAGCCCTCACAACACTCATGACCCGCTTTTGTGCGGGAGAGGTCAGCTGGCTAGCTCGAAGCAACAACTTGGCCAAACATCCTGATAGTTAGGATAACAAGGATAACAATGGCAGGTCGCGTCACAACAAGAACAAGCGCCGCATTAACGGCGATAATACTGAAGATACGACCGTCAATGCCGGATTCAGAGGCTCTAAACCCGGTCAGCGGAAGAAGCCATTCAAAAGAAATACCTAGGGCCCGTCCAACTTGGACCGAATACTCAATCGCCAGCGGATACATGGCACCCCGAAAATCAGCCAATCACACCAACAGGACTGTTGGGTGTTCAAACAAGCGAGCAAGTTAAGTGCGGACTCAATGACAAGGGGCTGCATAGCGATGACGAGGAAGAGCCCGGCCGCCCGAACAATAGAGGGCGAAGGGTTTTCCCTACACAAGTGCGGACGGTGAACATGATATACGCAACCCACATACCCAAAAGGGAGGCGAAGCGTGCACTAAGGGCGTATATGCGATGGAGCTAGTCGCCCCAAAGTTCAACCCATGGTCTTCCTGCCCGATCACCTTCGATCGAAGGACCACCCCACTAGCATTCGTCATGGCGGTTTCGCCGCATTGGTTCTTGACCCAATTATTGTGGATTTCACCTAACCGTAGTCCCGATGGACGGCGGCAGCAGCCTGAACCTGATTTATCGTGACACAAAGGCGCAAAATGGGCATTGACCCCTCTAGGATTAAACCTACAAAGACGACCTTTAAAGGCGTCATACCGGGTGTAGAGGCCAGTTGTACGGGCTCAGTTACACTCGAAGTGGTCTTCGGATCCCCGGATAACTTCCGAAGTGAAGAGTTAATCTTTGACATCGTCCCATTCCGAAGTGGCTATCATGCACTGCTCGGACGAACCGCATTTGCAAAGTTCAATGCGGTGCCACACTACGCATACCTCAAGCTCAAGATGCCAGGCCCTCGAGGAGTAATCACGGTCAATGGAAACACCGAACGCTCTCTCCGAACGGAGGAGCACACGGCGGCCCTCGCGGCGGAGGTACAAAGCAGCCTCTCACAACAATTCTCGAGTCCGGCCACTAAGCGTCCGGACACTGTCAAGCGCGCCCGGAGTAACCTACAACAAGACCGCCTGGCACGATTCAAGCACGCGTAGCAATCCGGCCCCAACCCCAGCCCTCGCGAAATTGCGAAGCCAGTGTTACGCGTACATAATTACGCTCTGGAGATACCATGGGCATATGGGGAGGGGCAAGACAACGGCACGCCAAGAATGCGGCTCGACCGCACCAGGGGCTCCTGATTGTGTCATTCTTTTTCTTTTTCTTCCTTTTTCTTCCTTTTTCTTACTTTCAGGACTCCGTCTTTCAGAAGTCCTGTCCGGCACTAGAATCGCCGAACTCACGATGCAACAGCCAGGGAAGCAGTAAGCCACGTCGAGTGTTCAGGTGGTCTCTGTTACGAGCATTATACCTGTTTTACATACCATCCCGTAGCTTACCCCTGAAGGGGGACATGTTAGATAGCCCCATCCCTTGCTTATCGCACTATTTGTATCGTTCTGCTTTCATTGCAGTACCTTTTTGAATAAACAATACATAGCTTTTGCTTATTATTGCTCTACTTCCTTTATCTATACATATGTTCATTTCATGACATGTTGCAACCGTACACTTTGGTATGGCCAATACACCAGGGGCTTAAGTATCCCAAAATTATGGTGTGATAAGTCCGAACACTTTCACAAGTGCGGCACCCGAACTTATATCATTATATGAATCGGCTCGAATCATGTCTTGGGTCAATAGTTGGGTTTGCGGCTCCCATGTTTTGGTACCTTACGTTCGTTATATCGGCTAAGGTAGCACCGAGAGAACCACTGCGATTGTGCCCAGCTTGAGCTGGGTCGAGCACCTCGATGGAGAAAGCTAAAACTGACCGTCATGATAGGGCGAGAGCCGGTCATTGCTGTTCGAGAGGTTTTTTCGGGTCCCTAAAGACTTATGCCGCTTAGAAGCGAGGAACCGGAATTGTCCGGCCAAGGCGTGGATAGCGCCCCAAACTCGGTCTTCCGAATACTAGGGGCTTCGCCAAAATTTAAAATTATAGAATTCTATGGCTAAGTGAGAGTGTTCAAGCATTATAAGTCCGGTTGCCTTGTTCGTTGTGTTGAGCGCCTCCCTAGATGGACCCATGAATGGGAACAAGAGTGCTCAAGTTTATCCCGAACACTCGTGGCACGGGGGCTGAAGCCAACGACTTGCCATCTCTCAAATTTGATAAACGACCGCACAGAAGGTAATATTTTAAATTAATAAGCGTTGCTTAGTGCATATGAACAAGTTTTCAGCGTCTGTGATAACAAATGCGAGTCTATTAAAAATTACATCTTTGGAGCACTCATCCGCTATTCGGTGGGCACCCTTCAGGAGGCCCTCATAGTACATTTCGGGCGTGCGATGCTCCTTGCCCTTCGGTGGCCCGTCCGTCACAAGCTTCTCCGCATCCAGCTTGCCCCAGTGCACTTTAGCACGGGCAAGGGTCCGACGGACACCTTCAATGCAGACGGAGCGCTTGATGACTTCAATCTGTGGATAGGCGTCCACCAGCCGCTGCACTAAGCCGAAGTAGCTCCCAGGCATGGCTTCCAATGGCCACAACCGCGCTATAAGGCCCTTCATGGCCTGTTCGGCGACCTTGTGGAGCTCGACCAGCTGCTTGACTGGTCGCTCGAAGGCACGGATGTCCGGCCTCGACATCTTGAGACCAAAACACCTTTCCGTCGAGCTCCTCCTTAGCGCGGTAGAATGCGGCAAGATCGGGCACCACGGGCAAATCTACGAATGCTCCTGGAGAGCTCCGAACCCGGGTAAGTAATAGGTAATTCACTTTCACATGCTTGCTTTGCATAAAGAATGCCTTACGCGCCGCTATCTTCTTTAACGAATCAATCTCTTGGAGGGCTTTTTGGGCCTCGGCCTTAGCAGCTTTGGCACTCTCAAGAGCCGAGGCGAGCTCGGACTCTCGAGTCTTCGAGTCACGCTCCAAACTCTCGTGTTTTTCCACGAGAGCTTGGAGCTCTTGCCGTACCTTGGCCAGCTGTGCCTCCCCCTTCTCTCGCTCGGTGCATTCCGCACCCGCTTTGTTTTCGGCCATAGACACCGCTTCCTTCAGGGTCTCCACCTCGTTCGTGGCCCCTGCAGTACCCATGTTATTCCTGTTATTTTTTGCAACCGAAACCTTTCTATAAGGTATTTCTTTCATAAGGTACTACTTACCTTCCTTGTCCTCGAGCTGCTTCTTGGCTTGGCCGAGCTCGTTCTCGGACCGCCGAGGCTCTGCTTCAATGCACCGACCTCCGCAGCCAAGGCGGCAGAGGTCGGCAGTAGCCTGCATTCCCATATTGACATACTTATGTTAGACTCCTGCGTATATCTTTTTAGATCCTTAGTCCGGCTTTTCTTTCCGAACACCGAACTAAGCTTCAGGGGCTAATGTCTATGCGGTAATATTTTTACATATTCTAAACTTACCTCAAAGCCTGTTAGAAGGCTGGTACAGGCTTCGGTCAGTCCGCTCTTGGCGGACTGAACTGTCCGGATCACCGCACTCATGCAAGGCGGTGCTCCTCCTCGATGGAGGCGCTGTTGGCGCCTCAATAACTATCCTGTGCCTCCGGTTGGGACGGAGGACACCGGCGTCTTACCCTTCTTGCGAAGGGACCGCTTGCCGGACTCCGGAACCACTGAAGGTTCCGGCATGGAGTCCGGACAAGGGTCGGGCTTAGAGCCCCTGGGGGTCTTGCCCCCCACGCGCCTGGAGTCCGGGAGGTTGCCTTGTGGCACCTCCCGCGCCACCTCCTCTTGACCAAGCCCCCCTTGGGGCCCCACCGCGGCGCCGTCCGCAGCGTGAGGCGAGGAGGCGGTCGAAAGTGAAGTACTCTCCATTTCCGACGAGCCCAGGGACCCGCTCGATGAATCGGCGAACTCGCCCTTGGGCGGGCTGCACGATTGTTCGACATTAGAGAACACTCTGCAATAATAAAAAGCCATGGGTATCCGGACACTTACGATCTCGCCAGGGGCTTGGCCCTTGTAGGCCAATCCTCCTCGTCATCGTCGACGTTGGTGGAGAAGTCCGGAGGAAGGGTTCTTCCCTTCTTGGACCCTCCGACCTCCCCAGTTGGGGCGGCCTTCCTTTTCCTCTCCTCCCCCGCTGGGGGAGAAGCTTCTTTTTCCTCCTCCTCGTCCTCAGGAGAAGATTCTCGCTTGAATCGGCAAGACCTAGCGTCAGGAGCTCCTTCGAGTTCCCGTGGCCTCCTTCTTGGCCTTCTTCTCCGGCACCGCATGGGGCGCCGGAGCGAGCAGCCCCGTCAATCGGGCGTCCTCCGGGTCTTCCGGCAAAGGAGCCGGACTGCTAATCTGTTCGGACGTCTTCAGCCAGTCCTGTCAAAGATTAGGGAGTTTTAGATTCCACATAGAGTCAATCTATGAAAAAAGAGTCCCGTAAAGGGTAAAAAAACTTACCTCGCCGGCTTGACGCCGCTAGATGTATCCGTGATCTGTGTTAGCGGATTATGGGGCTTCGGCGCCCTTGAACGGCACCTTCGGGCATCTTCGTGCGTAGTGTCGAAGAGCCGCTCAAGGTTCAGTGCTGTGCGGATCAAACTCCCACAAATTAAAGGCCCGTTGTTGGCATGGGAGAATCCGGCGGATGAGCATCACCTGGATTACGTCGACAAGCCTGAGATTCTTGTCCACCAGGTTTCGGACGCATGTTTGGAGTCCGGATAGCTCGGCCGAATTCCCCCATGTCAGGCCCGTCTCTTTCCATGATGAGAGCCGTGTGGGGAAGCCAGATCTAAATTCGGGGGCCGCCACCCATTCGGGGTCGCGTGGCTCGGTGATGTAGAACCACCCCGATTGCCACCCCTTTATTGTCTCCACAAAGGCGCCCTCGAGTCATAGGACCTTGGCCATCTTGCCGACCATGGCGCCTCCGCACTCCGGCAGCGGCCGCCCACTACCTTCGGCCTGACATTGAAGATCTTCAGCCATAGGCCGAAGTGGGGCTGGATGCAGAGGAAGGCCTCGCACACGACGATAAACGATGTTGAGGATAAAATTTGGGGCCAGGTCGTGGAAGTCTAGGCCGTAGTAGAACATGAGCCCCCGGACAAATGGGTGAAGTGGAAAGCCTAGTCCGCGGAGGAAGTGGGGGAGAAACACCACCCTCTCATGGGGCCTGGGGGTTGGAATGAGCTGCCCACCGGCAGCCTGTCTTGTGATGTCGCCGGACAAATATTCGCCTCCGCAGCCTTGTGATGTGCCCCTCGTGACGGAGGAGGCCATCCACCTACCTCCCGCCTCCTTACATGGTTGGAGAAGGTTGAGGTGGGATGTGCGGACTTGGGCGCCGGAGCTCGAAAAGTCTTGTGAAATGGATGAGCAAAGGAGGAAGAAGGCGTAGGTGAAAGGGTGGATCCTTATCCCCTTATATGGACGGACGAAGTTATGCGTCCCCACCAGCCTGGTAAAACTCGCTTATCTCCCAAGCGCCGTAATCAATGGCGCCGGATGGGTTACCCACATCCGTATTGATGAGAATCCCGGAATAAGGGGCACGATCTATGCTTTGATAAGACGTGCCAAGGAAACCGCCTCGCTAAACGCGCTAAGGTGGAACGGTAAAAAAACGATTCATATAAAGGCCTGGCCGGGTGTGATGTCACGCCACGGAATACATCAGCAGATCTGTGCAAAAATTATTCTCTCCACGGTGTTATGTGGAACTTGTTTTGTAGAGCCGGACACTATCCTGGTGTTCAAAACCTTCTATGAAGTAGTCGGAGGAGGAACCCGCCTCGCAATGCCGAAGACAATCAACGCGCCGGACTCGTCATCATTGAAGCCTGGTTCAGGGGCTACTGAGGGAGTCCCGGACTAGGGGGTGTCCGGATAGCCGGACTATCGTCACAGCCAGACTCCAAGACTATGAAGATACAAGATTGAAGACTTCGTCTCGTGTCCGGATGGGACTTACCTTGGCGTGGAAGGCAAGCTTGGCGATACGGATATGTAGATCTCCTACCATTGTAACCGACTCTGTGGAACCCTAACCTACCCGGTGTCTATATAAACCGGAGGGTTTTTAGTCCGTGGGACTAACGACAATCATACCATAGGCTAGCTTCTGGGGTTTAGCCTCCTTGATCTCGTGGTAGATCTACTCTTGTACTACCCATATCATCAATATTAATCAAGCAGGAGTAGGGTATTACCTCCATCGAGAGGGCCCGAACCTGGGTAAAAACATCGTGTCCCTTGTCTCCTGTTACCATCCGCCTAGACGCACAGTTTGGGACCCCCTACCCGATATCCGCCGGTTTTGACACCGACAAGGAGCATTGCACCGCTGCTGCCGAAGCCGTGAAGGACCAGGTGGAGGCCCTGCTGCAGAAGTTTCTCGCCATCGACCCCGCGACCCCGGCTGATGGTGCCGCTGACCCTACAGCCACGGCTGATGGTACGAGTGACGGCGACGTTGTCGATGACGAGGCACTCCTTGCGGGGGATGGTAGCGCCCAAGGCTGAAGGAGAGGCTCGCTGGCGGCGCTTCCCTCCATTTTATTTCCTGTAACATGCACCATGCCTCGTGAAGGCGTTGAAACTTATGTGCTTTGCACCCTTTAAGAGACATCATTTCTTGTAATAATTTGCTAAGATTTTGCGATTTCCTTCCCGTTTGCTTTAATGTTCTGCGTCGGCAGGGCCCAGCCCCGCGCATACCTCAGCCGCCGTTGAGTCATCCGGATCACCAGGACGAGACCAAGGGGCGGGGGGCTACGTGACCAGTTAGGCTCCTAAGTCGTGATGTTCAGGAGTCCCCCTTGACGTTCAAACATCCCTCGGGAAGGAGATGCGGGAGTAGGCCTAAGCGTTCTGCGTCGGCAGGGCCTGGCCCCGCGCATACCCCAGCCGCCATTGGGTCATCCGGATCACCAGGACAAGACCAAGGGGTGGGGGGCTACCTGACCAGTTAGGCTCCTGAGTCGCGATTGTCAGGAGTCCCCCTTGACGTACGAACGGACCTCCATACCTTTCCTCACCGAGGTCCCACTTGGGAGGGGCGCGCGATGACCAGTTCCGAAGGACCTGGCAGGGTGGCATACGCTAGGTGTGACCTAAGCGTAGTCCCCGTGCCCAGCCCCCTCACGCGACTCTCCCGAAGGGAAAGCGCTGCGATGAGGCCGAACACTGAGCCTGACGGCTCCCTGGGGTTAATGCGGCCATGAGGCCGCCCCTAGTTGTTTATCACCAGCACGGAGCATGGAGGTTCCACACTTGCACGGGCATAGCCGCTCCTTGACCGCGTCGACTGCCAACACGGAGCATGGTGCTTCCACTGGTGCGTGGGTGGGGGCTCCCTCTGAGTGGAGCCCAGGCGTGTCTGACCCATACGACACGTGGCTTGCACGGCAGGGCTAGAGGAGGTGTGTCTGGGCACTCTTGAGCCAGTGCAGGAATCACGTGGCCCTACCTCAAGGCAGGTTGCGCCTGAATTTGATTCTTGACACTTGTGATGGTCCTGCGAGATGGTCAGACAACCTGCCCCGAATGAATCTCCTGAGGTTATCACATGAGAAGGCCAAACACCAACGACCCTAGGAGGTGACGTGAACGGGGCCGGCCCGCCAGACAGAGCTCAGTCGTTGGGTTTATCGACGCTGTAGGGGCGGACCCGAGCACAGACGCCGTGCCCAGCCTTCTCATGCGAAAAATCCTGAAGAAAGACAACCAGCGCGCGGCTCCCGTGGTGACGAGGCACCGTGTCGCGCGCCCTAGCTCGTCCGCCCTTGATTAGCTCATGTGATAACAAGGCATCAAGGGACATGGAAGGTGACGTACACGGGAGTTGGCCCGCGAGCGAGAGCTCAGCCCTCTTGGATTTAGCAACACTGCAGGAACGGACCCGAGCACAGAAGCCGTGCCAGTCCTTAACCATGAGGCGGCCGTGGGTGGGTTTGCAAGGGCACACGACGTTCATGGTATCGAAGTACCGGTCAGGCAGATGATAATCATAAAGCAACTCATGGGAGGAGGTAAAGCTAGCTCTGATAGATGTAAGAACGATACATGCCACAGGGACAGACCCACGCGGCCTGGGGATGATGCAGCCCGAGGGGCGCCCCCAACAAGGTAAATCAAAGACACGAAAGGATACATGTCGCAGGGAAAGGCCCATGCGACCTGGGGATAATGCATCCCGAGGGGCGCCCCTAACTGAATGAACCAGAAAATGTCACCTGGCACCGTTGCTGAAGAGATGTTGAAGTAGTTGAAGATGCGTGCTGAAGAGGTTGCTCCTCATGAGCCGCCTGGGTCCCGAACCTCGGGAGGCTCTGGAGGTCCGGGAGGCTCGCGAAGAACTGTCGCCATCTCCGCTAGGACTACCTGGTGCCTGGGCTCTTGAGTCGTCAAAACGCTCCGCAGGCGACGCTGGAAGGTAACAGCCGCATTCGGCAGACCAAAAGGCATGCGAACGTAGCTGTGAGGGGGGCCCTCACACCGACCAACGTGTGATGGCCAGAAGCGCTCCTGGGATGCGGCTCTGTTGAGCCCTGGAATGTTAAGCATAGGCGTAGCTTGTCATCCTCGCCAGGACAAGGAGCCGCGCCAGGTGATGGGCGGCGGTCGCCGCGCGTGGCTCTCGCCTCTTGAAGCTCCTCAGTCACCTTGGTGATGAACTCCTGAGCACCTGGAACCCCGTGCCTTGTGCCCTCGTGAGGGAAGCGTGCGATGAAGCATGCCTCCACGTGGTGCCCGAGCGCCTCCCTCGTGACATTGGCAAGTCAGAGGCCCTCCAGAAGAGAGCCCCCGAGCCCAGCCTGAGGAGGGCGTCGGCGCGCCTGCCTATGCAAGAGAGGGAGGTGCCCCATCCATGGGCGCAGGTCCTGAGGTGGTGCCACTAGAGACACGACTCTCCTGAGGCTGTTGGCGGAGCATCTTCTTCTTCTTCTTGGGGACAGCCTCAGGAGGGTAGATGGCGCCTTTGTTGTCTGGGTCTTCGACCGCCGCAGCCTGGTAGGCGCGCTCGAGAGAGCACACTGCATCCTTCTCCTCGGAGGCGATCGTGATGATGTCGCGGTTTCCTGGCATCTTGAGGACATTGTAGCCATGATTAGTTACCGCCATGAACTTGGCCAGGGCTGGGTACCCAAGGATGTCATTGTACGGAAGGCAGATGTGAGTAACTTCGAAGTCGATGAGCTCAGTGCGGTAGTTGTCGCACCGGCCGAAGGTGACAGGGAGGCGGATCTGCCCAATCGGGGTAGTGGAGCCGTCGGTCACTCCTGAGAAAGGCTTGCTGGGGCTGCAGCTGATCATATGACACTTGGAGGCGGTCGAACGTCTCGATGGAAATAACATTGAGCCCCGCACCGCCATCGATGAGGGTCTTGGTGACAAGGACATTGCTGATGACGGGCGAGCAAAGCATCGGGAGGGCGTCGGCAGTTGCGATGCACTTGAGCTGGTCGGATGAGCTGAAGGTGATGGTGCACTTGGACCACCTGAGCTGACGTGTGGCCTCGAGCCTGGGGAGGGCCGCGTTCAACTCACGAGCGAACTGCTTGAAGATGCGTTGAGAGGCTGGGGCCTGAGGGCCGCCCAAGATGCAGGCGATGGCGCGTGGCTCCTGGAAGCCCCCAGCCCTCTTGTCCTGGTGGTGGTCGTCGTTCCTCCTTGGTGGTGGTGGCAGCGGAGGGAGGCCGGGGTTTCCTTGAGGATGGTCCTCGCGAGGCTGATCTCTCCAGGCGCCCTCGCGAGGCTGGCCCTGCCAGCGGTCCTCACGAGGCGGGTCGCGCCATTCCTGGGGGGGGGGGCGTTCGTCCCAGCGTCCCCCACTTTGTCCTCCTTCGCGGCCGTAGCCACGGTCATTGCCCTCAGGGCGTCGACCGAGGCGCGCGTCGCGGATGGCCCTGAGCTCTTGACAGTCATTGATGTCGTGGCTTTGTACGTCATGGAAGACGCAAAACGGACGGCTTCCCTTGGATGACTCTGGGTGGTCGCAACCGCGCTTCATCTCTGGTTCAGCAGCGAGCACGGCCGCCCCCTTGCGCTTCACGTCCTTGGCCTTGGCCTTCTTGTCTTCTAGGTCGCCCGCCGGGAGCTTGAGGAGGGAGAGACGTCCTTCCTCAGCTCTCGCGCACTTGGTCGCCATGTTGAACATCTCCAGGGCCGTGCACATGTTCTCGTGTATGGCGAGCTCTTCCTTCATCTTGACATCACGGACGCCATCAGAGAATGCTGAGATGATGGCCTCGTCCGACACCTTGGGGATCTTGAGGCGAACACTATTGAAGCGCTGGATGTACTTCTGCAGGGTTTCCCCTGGCTACTTCTTGATGCGTCGCAGGTCGGCAGGCGGGCAGTCGCGAGTGCCGTGGAAGTTGGCGACGAAACGCTCGCGCATCTCGCCCCAGGAGGAGATTGATCCCACGGGCAGGTTCAGGAGCCACGAGCGCGCGCCATCCTTGAGAGCCATGGGAAACCAGTTCGCCATGACCTTCTCGTCGCCGTTGGACGCCTGGATGCTCAGCTCGTAGAGCTGCAGGTACTGCACAGGGTCGGGGGTGCCATCATAGCGCGGAGGTAGGTTGGGCTTGAACTTGCCCGGCCAGACGACGCTGCGTAGCTCGGGAGGGAAGGCTTAGCAGCCCGCGGTGGTCACGGGAGCCCGTCCTGGAGGCGGAGCCTGGTCTTGGTGCTCACGTGCCGCCACTGCAGGCAGCGCCCGGTCTTGACGCAGTAGCGCAGGGAGGGTTGGAGCGCCTTCTTGCGGCCGCTGGACCTGCTCGCAGCTTTCTTCTCCGTGCGCCGGCGCCCTGTGCGGCGGGCCATGCCGTGGGGCCGCGCGTCTTGGATCGAGGGTGACGTCCTGACGGGGGGGGGGGGGGGGGGGGTCGGGGGTGCGCCATGGGCCACGTCACCGGTGGCAGACGGCGGGCGAGGTAGCGAGAGGGACGGTGCGCAGCGAGCCTCACCACACGACAAGCTCGGACGATGCGCTCTAGCCGATCCTCGTAGAAGTTGTTATGGGCGGTAGCACAGAGCTCACACCATGAGCAGTGGTAGCTCAAGGTCCGCCGGCCCACGACGAGCGTGAGACGACGAGCCAGCCGGAAGTCAGCGACGGGGTGGCGGTGCACCCATCATTCCGCACGGAGGGGTGCTGCGATGAAGCTTGCTGCTCGTGCCCCGCAGGGCCGGTAGCGGCGTTGGCGGCAGGCGATGGAGAACAACAGGGAGGCCCGCTGATGGGCGCCGTCTGGGTGACGCGAGCGGTGAGGGAGGCCCAACGCTCAGCACGGGCTCGATGGGCGTCAGCCAGGGAAGCAGTGGAGCGGTGGTGAGTCGACCGGCGGAAGAGAGGCTCCGACGCACCCCTACCAGGCGTGCCAAATGTCGGATTTCGGGTTACGCAGGCCCTTGAGAGGTTCAAACTCTGGGGTGCGTGCGAAGAACTCTCCCTTCCCAGTCTGCCTGCTCAACGATTCCAGGGCCTAGCTCGACGAACCCAAGGGACAAGAGACACAACAGTTTATCCTGGTTCGGGCCACCTTGCGGTGTAATACCCTACTCCAGCTTTTTGGTGGATTGCCTCGAGGGGCTGAGGATGAACTAGTAGAGTGATGGAACATCCTCGGGAGGTGAGGTGTTCTTGAGCTCGATGAGCTGGTGAGATGGTCAGGGTCAAATGGATCCGTCCCGGGGTCGAAAATGGATCCGTCCCCCTCTATGGTGGTGGCTAATCCTATTTATAATGGCCTTGGTCCTCTTCCCAAATGTAGGTGGGAAGGGATCCCACAACGGCCAAATTTGAAGGAAGACAACTAGTAGAAGCTATCCTGACAAAACTAGTCTTCGCTTGTAAAAGGTTCTGGTGGTGATGCCGCGGTGGGCTCCGCGATGACCTCCGTCCTGCCGTCCTGGAGGTCTTGGTCTTGTTGCACCAATATGGAAACCTTTGCTTCATTCCTCGGGACCCCGCGCCTGCGCTTGCCTCCTTAGTACCAAACAGGAGACTGGTACACTACGCCCGCTTGCGCCCACCTGGCCTTGGTCGTCATGGCTCACGTTATGTGAACCTCGCGAGGTGTACCTTGCATAGATATCTCCGCTCCTCGGGAGCCAGCCTAGTGAGGCTGCCCCCAGGGAGGTCTTGGTGTCGTCCGCCTCGTGAGGCTTGGCCCCTCGCGAGGGTCTTGAGTTGTTGTTGCTGAAACTGGGCCGTACCGGGCCGTTTTCGGAGCCACGCCGTCGGCCGCAGGTAGGCAAGTCTGGGTACCCCCGTTCCCAGGACACCGACAATAACCAATAGCGGGACCTGTATGCCCATATTTATTCTAGATATTCCACGAAGATCTTTTATCGATTGAACCTTTATGACAACATACGTAATTCCCTTTGTCTGTCGGTATGTTACTTGCCCGAGATTTGATCGTCGGTATCTCTATACCTAGTTCAATCTCGTTACCGGCAAGTCTCTTTACTCGTTCCGTAATACATCATCTTGCAACTAACTCCTTAGTCACTTTGCTTGCAAACTTCTTGTTATGTATATTACCAAGAGGGCCTAGAGATACCTCTCCGATACACGGAGTGACAAATCCCAATCTCGATTCACACCAACTCAACAGACACCTTCAGAGATACTTGTAGAGCATTTTTATGATCACCCAGTTGCCATGTGATGTTTGATAGCACACATGGTATTCTTCCGGTATCCAGGAGTTGCATGGTCTCATGGTCGAAGGAACATGTATTTGACATTAGGAAAGCAGTAGCAATAAACTGAAGGATCATATGCTATGCTAACGGTTGGGTCTTGTCCATCACATCATTCTCCCAATGGTGTGATCCCGTTATCAAATGACAACTCATGTCTATGGTTAGGAAACCTTAACCATCTTTGATCAACGAGCTAGTCTAGTAGAGGCTCACAAAGGACACAATTGTTTATGTATCCACACATGTATTTAAGTTTCTGGTCAATACAATTCTAGCATGAATAATAAACCTTTACCATGATTAAGGAAATATAATAATAACAATTTTATTATTGCCTCTAGGGCATATTTCCATCAGTCCCCCACTTGCACTAGATTCGTCCGCATGTGATTAACACCCAAAGAGTTCAGTAGAGTCAATAATCTAGTTCATATCGCCATGTGATTAACACCAAAGAGTTCTAAGGTGTGATCATGTTTTGCTTGTGAGAGAGGTTTTTAGTCAATGGGTCTGCAAAATTCAGATCCATGTGTACTTTGCAATTATCTATGTCTACAATGCTCTGCGTAGAGCTACTCTAGCTAATTTCTCCCATGTTCAGTACGTATCCAGATTGAGACTCAGAGTCATCCGGATGAGTGTCAAAGCTTGCATCAACATAACCCTTTACGACGAACTCTTTATCACCTCCATAACCGGGAAACATTTCCTGAGTCCTCTTTAGGTACCAAAGGATAATTTTGACCGCTGTCCAGTGATCCACTCCTGGATCACTATTGTACCCCCTTGCGAGACTCATGGCACGGCACACAACAGGTCTGGTACACAACATGGCATACTTTATTGAACCTATGGCTAAGGCATAGGGAATGACTTTCATTCTCTCTCTATCTTCTACCATGGTCGGGCTTTGAGTCTTACTCAACTTCACACCTTGAATATAGGCAAGAACCCTTTCTTTGACTGATCCATTTTGAACTTGTCGTGGATTTGTCACGGAAGATGCCCTAGTGAAAGGACTTAGGTGTGGAACCATCACACTAGGTTAGCTTAAAGGGGTTGAACGGGACAAAGGACACAAGGAGTTTACCCAGGTTCGGCCCCTCTCAACGAGGTAAAAGCCTACGTCCTGCTTCTAGTTGTATTGCTTGACTTTCAATTACAAGGGAGCGAATACGCTTGACCTGGTTCTTGATTGTTTGTTTCTTGAGTTAACCCACCGCCGGGTCACCCCTTTATATACAGGTGGATGCTCGGCGGCTTACAGAGTCCCGACCGGCTCACACAAACGTGACCGGCTTGGTTTCTAACTAAACCCGCCTTACAGAGCAAGTCAACATATGGCGGCTCACACATTCGGGCCTTGAGTCTCCTCCGGGTCTTGGGCCTTCAGTAAGCCTGCTTTATGAACCGCCACCTCTATGTCTTGTTCAGAACTCCTGGGCCTTCTCACCTTAAGTTGCTAATGGCGTGACCTGGCCCCTCCTGGCTGGGTCATACCTCGGAGTTATATCCTCAACATTAGGCCCCAAGTTGATTTGAACTTGTTCATATCAATCTCCACTACTTAACTTAGCAGAATTTTTCATTATCAATTCCTTATCAATCCGCTGTAACCTGCCATGACGTCACATAGCAGAACCATTGTAACCCGCCATGACATCATGTGCATTAATTCTGACAAGGCCCATGATATCTCAAAGGATGTTTATCTTAATGGCTCTCCCGGAAATTGAGGTACCCGTATTGCCAGCATAATCATTTTGCCTCCTCAATTCTCGCGCATGCCATCTTTCATCCCCTTATAAATAGGAACAGGGGGCCATCTTCTTCACTTTTTACCCCTGTCTCTTCCTCTTCATCTCCTTCCTCGCGACGCTGCCGCGACCCGAGCTCCTCCGCTGCCGTCGACCGTCCTCAACAGCTCCGGCCCATGCCGCTGCATCAACCTGACAATGTCCAGAGATCGCGACGCTCTTCCGCTGTTCGTCAGCATCCCCAGGTACCCCTCTTTCCTTATCATCAATCTGCATTAGGGTGCCCTAGTTCATCATCATTTGCAGGTGTTTGTTGGAGTTCATCCTAATTTCTCTGCCAACACACACTTTGATCGAACAAGTAGTAGGGAAGTTACACGGTAGAGGTTTTAGCACCCGTTTTCCATTCGTAGATGCATCCCTTCTCCCCGAGATTCAAACCCATCTTGCGTGTTCTTCGGCTGTCATAATTAGGTTTAATAATTATTCTCCTTTTCTGAACTGCTGTAGATCTGTAAATATGATCCATCACTTGTGGAACCTCTTTGTCCAACACTTAGCGAAATTTCCACTGCCTTGATAGGTTACCTAACCCGCCATTTTACTCGTCGGGCGGCTTAACCGTCAATCTCCTATAACCCGCCAGAACCTTAGCCGGCTCACCAAGTGAATATCCATAGACCTTTTACTATCAAAACAACCGATTTAAACATGAATCTTGAAAATATTGGGCAGTTCTCCTTCTCAACACTGATCCACCATGTTGTATTTCTCAGGCGTTCATTATAAAAAAATGACCAAGACTATTACCTCATGCGACTGGGTCGCCTTGACTATTACAGACCAGATTCTCATAGAATATGTTCAAGTAGGCTTCTTATCTGCCAAAGATGTGATTCACTGGCGAGCCCCAGGAACAGAAATGAGACCTGAGCCGAAGGAAGGCGAGGTCATAGTCTTCACTGACCACATGAACCGCGGCTTCTCATCGCCCGGCTCAAAATTCTTTCGCGATGTGTTGCACTTTTTCAATCTGCATCCCCAAGACATTGGACCGAATTCTGTCTCCAACATCTGCAACTTTCATGTCTTTTGCGAAGTTTATCTTCAAGAGGAGCCCAACGTCAGTCTTTTCCGAGAGTATTATTATTTGAACCGCCATACTGAGTTCATAGATGGACCTTGTTTGGAACTTGGTGGTATTTCAATCCAAAGGCGAAAAGAAGCCATCTTCCCTACAGCCTCCCTTCCCAACCATCGTAAGGGCTGGATTTAGACCTGGTTTTACTGTCAGGACACTTCTTCGGCTGACGAAAATCCTTTGTCGGGTTTCCGTGACTGCCGGCTTAGCCCTAAACACCCTCTCCCAGACCAGCTCACCATTGCTGAACATGCCAAGTACATGCCTATCTTTTCAAAGGTGAGGGCCTTGCTAGCCAATGGACTGACCGGAGTTGACTTGGTTCGATGCTGGGTAGCTTGGAGGATCATACCTTTGAGCCGCCGTTCCAGCTTAATGTGTGAATACACTGGTGATGTCAAAGACCCACTACGTTACTCTTCAATCCGTCTGGAAGACAAGGAAATTAATGATATGACCAAGACGCCGCTCAACGAGAGTTTAGAGATTTGCAACAAAGCGGGGCTGAACCCCTTCTACACTCTTAACCCGGCTCTGGATGTAAGTACCTTAAGTCAATCTTTCTATAATCATTACTCATACTGAACTGCACATTCCTTATCTTTATTTACTCCTGTTTTAGGCTGACGCTTCTTTCTGGAGCAAGAAGTTGCAAGATAAACCGGCCAAAAAGGCCAGAGACAAGGCCAAGGCCTCCAAGAAAACTGCCAGGAAGAAATCAAACACCATAGAGCTATTTACCCTGAACGATGACGAGTCGGGGGTAGAACTTGATTCTCTTGGCTCCTTTTTTGTACATCTTATTGACACTGATCCCTCTCAGGACAATGTGGAGACCAGCCAAGCAGATGCTGAAGAGGTAACTATTATTTCCTCCGACTCAGAGCCTTTACCAAGACAGAAAGTTTGACGCGTGAGCCGGAAAGTAAGGTTTTCTCACCCTTTAGCTTACTTGGATCCAAACTTTATTTTGAAGAAACAACAACATGAAGCTCGACGCACAACCTGGAACAGTGGAGGGGGAGAACTTCACGCTGGCTTACCCAATACGCCAGTCCCTTGAAAACACCGAGCAGAGGTGCCTCAGAACTTAAACTTTTCTTTTCCCAAGGCGGGTCTTATCCGTCAACTGCTTAATCCTTCCGATTCAAACTATCAAGGAACCTCTCACTCCTCCTCCGGCGACTCTACTGGAACCCATATTCCACTTTTCAAAGTTTCTCCTGGGTGAGAACCTTTGACCTCTCTGTTTTCTAACACTTCACAAACTGTCATATTAACATCTTCATACGTCTTATTTTCAGTGGTAGAGCAAAACCCGGCAAGAAACTGAAGATGAGCAAGCCGGCTGAGGACCCCAAGGTTACTGAGGAAACCATGTCTGAAGCTTCTCATCATACTCCTGACACTACAGCCGATGACCCGCTGCCAGAAATTCCTAATGTCATAGTGGATCCAATGGGTGTTGACCCGCCCAGCTCTAAACCGCCAAGTCCCACCAAGTCTGCTGAAAAAGAGGCCGAAGATATTATAGTCACTGGGACTGGTTAAACTGAGCAGAGGAACCCCATAGTCTTGTCAAAGCATAGCGCCAAGGAAGAATTTTCAGATGCTGACAAAGGCAAATGGAAACTGGACTTGGAAAGTTATGCCAGCTTCACCGCCAGCGAAATTCATGCGGGTTACTTAAGCCGCCTTCATTCTAGCCGTGACACGGAAGCCGACTTGGTTAATCTGATGAAGGAGTGCTTTGAGCTAAACACCGAAAATCTTCTCATATGAATACATGTAATCCGCCAAGTCTATAGGATATGAAAGAATGAAAAAAGCTGTAGACTTTAAATAATATCCTTAATCTTGTAGCTTCTTCATACCAATTTATCTCCATTAGATTCAAATGAGTAGCCCCCAAGGTCCGTCTTAAAACTGAATAGTTAAGTTGGGACTTAAGACCATATTGTAAGAAATCCGAATATGTAGCCCCCATGGGCCACCTCAAATCTAAAAATTGAGCCGGGTCATTAAGCACGTGTTTGAAAAAAATGACCTACATTAGTCCTTAAGTGCTAAGTAGAGTACTTGTAATGTGCTTGGGACTTCAATAAAAGGAATACCATAATTCCTAAATGCTGCTTGATTGTCCTTGTAGACTGAATTAAACATGAAGGAGTCTCAGGTGGTTGATCTCCGTCTGAGCATCAAGTTGCAACAATCTAAAACATCCAAGGCCAAATCGGAACTGAAAGCTGGCTTGGAGTTATCTAAAAAACTGAAGATGGATTTTAACATGCAGAGAGCCGGCTGGGAGACCGAGAAAGCGACTCTATTGAAGAGAGCTGAAGATGCTGAAGATGCTCTTAAGCCGGTGACTGAAGAGTTGTCCGGTTTAAAGTGACACGTAAATCAGATGATAGCCGCTATCTTTGGTAAGTAACATTGCATCGCAATTTTGCCCCAGCAATTTTCTTTAACCCACCTGGCGACTTATCATATGTTTGTACAAAAAGGCCCCAGAAGCTCCAACCTTGGACAAGACATGTTAGTGAAGCTGAAGGCAGTTTATACGTTGGTGGAACAGTTGTACGCAGACACACAACGATCCCTAGGGGTCATCTCGCATAATAAACAACCACCTTCACTCATCAAGGATGTATTGGACAAGTTATCTATCATGCCCAAGAGAATTGAAGAGATCAAGCAATCCGCAGCTCGAGACGGCGCCATCACTGCTTTGAGCCGGGCCAAAGCCTGGCAGGCGGAGTTAGACCCAGAGGAACTAGCCACTGGCTACCCGAGCCTCAAAGAAGACGGGTCTCCCTTTGATGCTAGTGATTTTACCAAATGTGTAAAAGAGATGCATCCTCTGGCAAGCAAATTGGCTGAAGAAACAGATCTGTCCAAGTACCAAGCGGCTTACCGATGGAGAATGCCAGAGTGAAAGCGCCGGCTTATGACATTGTGGATTTTATCCCGCCAATATGTAAGCATACTTTTGCTCCTGACATCGATCCATCCAATCTTATAGACGATGAAGCCGAGTTCAAAGCTTTAATTGGCATCGACTGGACATCATCTGACTTCCAGACGATGGAGGGAGAAGAAGAAGAACGGGCGTAGGATAACCCGGAAGCTTCAACTCGCCAAGACAAGAACAACTGATCCAAAGGGCGGCTCTCAGACTGCAGCACAATGTTTCTGTTTTGAAAAAAACTCTTAATCATTTGGGCTTTGGAAAGCCTTGTAATAGGCTAGTTGAAACAATGATCCGTCATGCCATCGTGCATGTTTAGCCTTAAAACTACTGAATTTTTTTATGTGCCATTGATGAGCTTGCTGGTAATATCATATTGCATTTCAATGGTCCTGCACACATGGTAAACAACATACACCCTGGTGGCTTACGCCAGGGCGGGTCATAATTTCCAATATGAGTTCACGCCACTTTAAAGTCTATAACTAGGGCGGGTTAGAAAACCCCGAAATATTTATTCAAATATGAAGTCATACCTGTAGACTGATATCATAATGATGCTGTAATAATTGTAATCCAGCATGAGTAGTAACCCGTAAATATAAAAAATCACGACTTGAATTTAGTCAAAGCAAATCATCCTGGCGACTTGAAGTCTGTACGCCAAAAACTTAGCAAGACCAGAAGAGATGACCTCTATATTGTCTTTTGAAAAAAAACCCAGTTTTGCTTCAAAGAAACTTGGCATGAAAGCCTTTTATCCCATAAGACGGCTCTCACGTGACATAAATCCGTCGTTTTAACCTTAACTAGTTCAGGGTCTTTATTAAAAAGATTGACTGTTAAGAGTACGAATGGGCCACATAGCGGAGAGACTACGACAGCAGGTGAGTTTATCCTAGATCTCTGTAAGACGGCTCTCACGTGACAAAAGCCACCGTTTTAACCTTGACAAGTTCAGGGTCTTATTGAAAAGAGTAAATATCAAGAGTTCGGCGGGTCACCTGGCGGAGTAGCAAGTTGAAAACAGGCAGGTTTAACTCAAATGCGGCATGGAAGCCGGATCAAGAGGGTATGAATAGCTATGCTCATTGAGAAGGAAGCCCCCAAGTGACCGATAAGATGGCTTGTAAACCAGATCAAGAGGGTATGAATAGCTATGCTCATTGAGAAGGAAGGCCCCAAGTGACCAATAAGATGGCTTGTAAGCTAGATCAAGAGGGTATGAATAGCTATGCTCATTGAGCAGGAAGCCCCCAAGTGACCTTATGAACAAACAATAAAGACTCAAATACTTTGAAATGGAACGACAGAAGCCCCAAATTATCAGGGATGCCGTCTTTATTATATTGATCATAATATATACATTAATGAAGATATGTACATCACAAGAGCTAGAGGCTCAGGTGTAATATGGCCAAAGATGAGCAATGTTCCATGACCGGCAGGTCTCTTCCTCTGATGTGCGTGAGTCCTTGTGGTCTCGAACGTCAATGCGGTAGTGATACGTCTCCAACATATCTATATTTTTTGATTGTTCCATGCTGTTATATTATCATTCTTGGATGTTTTATAATCATTTTATAGTCATTTTATATCATTTTTGGTACTAACCTATTGACATAGTGCCAAGTGCCAGTTGCTATTTTTTGCATGTTTTTTACATCGCATGAAATCAATACCAAACGGAGTCCAAACGCAGCGAAACTTTTTGTTGAATTTTTATGGACTAGAAGACATCCAGTGGGCCGAAGAAGCACCTGGGGGCTGCTCTGAGGGGAGCACAACCCACCAGGGTGCGCCTGGAGGCCTAGGCGCGCCCTGGTGGGTTGTGCCCACCTCGGGTGCGCCCCAGACCGCCTCTTTACTCTATGAGTACCCCAATATTCCAGAAACCTAGGGGAGTCGACAAAAATCAATTCCAGCCGCTGCAAGTTCCAGAACCACCAGATCCAATCTAGAAACCATCACGAAGGGGTGCATCATGTCCATTGGTGCCTCTCCGATGATGCGTGAGTAGTCCTTTGTAGACCTACGGGTCCGTAATTAGTGGCTAGATGGCTCCTCTCTCTCGTTTGATTCTTAATACAATGGTCTCTTGGATATCCATATAATGTAACTCTTTTTGCGTGTGTTTCTTGGGATCTGATGAACTTCGAGTTTATGATCACATCTATCTTTTTATTCATGAAAGTTATTTGAGTCTTCTTTGATCTCTTATATGCATGATTGCTTATAGCCTCGTATTTCTTCTTCGATATTTGGGTTTCATTTGGCCAACTTGATCTATTTATCTTGCAATGGGAAGAGGTGCTTTGTGATGGGTTTGATCTTATGGTGCTTGATCCCAGTGACAGAAAGGGAACCGACACATATGTATCGTTGCTATTAAGGATAACAAGATGGGGCCTATTTCTACATAAATAGATCTTGTCTACATCATGTCATCGTTCTTATTGCATTACTCCGTTTTTCCATGAACTTAATACACTAGATGCATGGTGGATAGTGGTCGATGTGTGGAGTAATAGTAGTAGATGCAGGCAGGAGTCGGTCTACTAATCTTGGACGTGATGCCTATATAATGATCATTGCCTGGATATCGTCATGATTATTTGAAGTTTTATTAATTGCCTGACAGTAATTTGTTCACCCAAAGTTTGCTATTTTTCTCGAGAGAAGCCACTAGTGAAACCTACGATGTCGGATTTCGGGTTCCGGCAGACCCTTGAGGTTCGAACACTGGGGTGCGCGCGGAGATCCAACACTCCACCGTCTCGCACCTCGCCGAATCGCTGGGATCTAAACTACTAAACAGAACGGCACAAGAGACACAAGATTTATACTGGTTCAGGCCACCATTGTGGTGTAATACCCTACTCAAGTGTGTGGTGTGGTGGATTGCCTCTTGGGCTGATGAGGAACAGTACAAGGAAGAACAGCCTCGCGAGGGTCTGTTCTTGGCAGGTGCGATGAACTGCTAGGTGGTGTCCAGTTGCTCTAGCTACTGGTTTCTTGATGAGGATTCGGATCTCTCTCGTCTCTCACTCCTTTTTTGGATGCCTCTAGCTCTGAGTGTGGCTACTCCTATTTATAGGCGAAGGCCCTGGGCCTCTTCCCAAATATTGAGCGGGAAGGGTGCCAACAATTGGCCATTTTGAAGGGGAACAACGGGTACACTTATCCCGACTAAAGTTGGTCCTCGCACGCCAAAGGCTCTGGTGATGACGCCTGCTTGGGCTCCACGATGACTCCCTTCCAGCCGTTGGGGCTGGTCTTGGTGTTGTTGCACCGAAACGGATGCCTTTGCTTGATGCTCTCGCCTGCGCTTGCTCCCTTTGCACCAAAGAGGAAAGTAGGACACTGTGCGGGCTGGTGCCCGACTGGCGCCCTTGGTCGTCATGGCTTGTGTCATGGGCACCTCGCGAGGTACCCTGCCTTGAACTCTCCGCCTCCTCATGAGCCAGCCTGACGAGGCCGTGCCTGAGGAAGCTCCTTGTCGTCCGCCCCGCGAGGCTTGGCCGCGAGGGTCTTGAGCTTGCGTTGATGAAGATGGGCCGTGCTGGGCCTCCTCCGAGCCATGCCGCAGGCCGCAGGCAGGCAAGTCTGGGGACCCCCGTTCCTAGAACGCCGACATACGACCCCCGGGTCTCTTCTTTATTATATTTGCCTTTGCAATCTATTTTTATTTGCCTTTTATTTTCAGATCAATTAAACCAAAAATACAAAATACCTTGCTGCAATTTATTTTATCTCGCGTTCCCGTGAGATCTATCTATCAAATTATTACAACTTTCTCACGTCCATTTGCCAATTTCTGGCGCCGTTACCCAAAAGGGATTGACAACCCCTTTAACACGTTAGGTTGCGAGTATTTGTTATTTTTGTGTAGGTGCTGTTTACGTAGTGTTGCTTGGTTCTCCTACTGGTTCGATATCCTTGGTCTCATCACTGAGGGAAATACCTACCGTCGCTGTGCTGCATCATCCCTCCCTCTTTGGGGAAATACCGACGTAGTCTAGCAGACATCAGGTAGTATGACCCGTTGTCCAGGTTCTTGCTGATCATGAAAGGTCCTTCCCAAGGTGGGGATAACTTGTGCATATCTGTCTGATCTTGAATGAGCCGGAGCACCAAGTCGCCGTCTTGAGAGGTCCGGGTCTTAACCCGACGGCTATGATAACGACGCAGATCTTGCTGGTATATGACCGAATGAGCCGCCGCAAGGTCACGCCCCTCATCCAACATATCAAGAGCATCCTGACGTGCCTGCTCATTGATAGCTTCAACATAAGTCGCCATCGGGGCGAGTCATGACGGATACCGCTTGGAAGAACCGCCTCTGCCCCGTTAACCATGAAGAAGGGCGTGTAACTTGTTGGTCTGTTGGGGGTGGTATTTATACTCCGAAGTACCGAGAGTAACTCCTCAACCCAACAACCCGGCGTCCTCTGCAAAGGGACCATAAGCCGGGGCTTTATACATCTCAAGATTTCTTAATTGGCCCTTTCAAGTTGACCATTGGACTGGGGGTGAGCCACTGATGAAACATCAAGACGAATATGCTCTCGTTGACAAAATTCTTTAATAACACCTTTAGACAGATTAGTGCCATTATCAATTATGATACTGTGAGGGTAACCAAAATGGAATATCACATTCTTAATGAATTGAACCACCATTGCCACATCACACTTGTTGACTGGCTCTGCCTCAACCCATTTAGTAAACTTGTCAATCGCCACCAAGAGGTGGCTCTTTTTGTCCTTAGATCTCTTGAAAGGTCCAACCATATCCAGCCCCCAAGACTGCAAATGGCCAAGTAATTGGAATCGTCCTCAATTCTTGAGCCGGCACATGAGCTCGTCTAGAAAACTTCTGACATCCGTCACACTTGCTAACCAGATTTTCTGCGTCAGCATGAGCTGTCAACCAATAAAACCCATGACAAAAAGCTTTGACCACAAGAGATTTAGAGCCGGCGTGATGGCCACAATCTCCTTCATGAATCTCCCTTAGAATTTCACGGTCCTCTTTAGGAGAAACACACCTATGACACTGCATCCGTGTAACTCGCCATTGACAATAGTCATTGACTTAGACCCCGGGTTATTTGCCTGGCCAAAGTTTCATCCTCAAGCAACTCTCCTCGGGTCATATAAGCCAAATAAGGAACTGTCCAATCAGGAATAGCATGAAGAGCCGCCACCAACTGTGCCTCCGGGTCATGAATTGCAAGATCCTCCTCTGTTGGTAGCTTGACTGAAGGGTTATGCAATATATCAAGAAAAACTTTGGGTGGCACCAGCTTACGCTGAGACCCCAGCCAGTTTAAAGCATCGACCACCTCATTCTTTCTGCGATCAACATGTTCCAGTTGATGACCTTTGAAATGACCAGCAATACTGTCAACCGCCCGACGATAAGCCGCCATGAGCGGGTCCTTAGAATCCCAAGTTCCTGAGACTTGCTGAGCCACAAAATCTGAGTTGCCAAAGCACCTGACCCGGCTTAAGTTCATCTTGTTGGCCATCTGAAGACCATGGAGCAGGGCCTCATACTCAGCTGCATTATTAGTACAAGGAAACATCAGCCTTAGAACATAGAAAAATTTGTCACCTCGAGGGGAAGTAAAAATAACTCCAGGACCCGAGCCTTCCAACTGCCTGGACCCATCAAAACGAATAGTCCAATATGTATTATCAGGCTTCTCCTCAGGCATCTGTAACTCCGTCCAGTCATTGATGAAGTCCACAAGAGCCAGAGACTTGATAGCTGTTTGAGGCATATATTTCAAACCATGGGGTCCAAGTTCAATGGCCCACTTGGCCACTCGGCCCGTGGCTTCTCTGTTTTGAATAATATTCCCTAAAGGAGCAGAACTGACCATAGTAATGGGATGACCAAGGAAATAATGTTTCAGTTTGCGACTGGCCATGAGCACCCCATAAACTAGCTTCTGCCAATGTGAGTACCTCTACTTAGAATCAATTAAAACCTCACTGACATAATAAGCCGACCTTTGAACCGGATATTTCTTACCCGTTTCCTTCCTCTCTACTACAACCGCCACACTGACGGCTCTGCTGTTAACAACCACATATAAGAGCAAGGGCTCTTTCTCAACAGGAGCTGCAAGAACCGACGGCTCAACCAACTGTTTTTAAGCGCCTCAAACGCCTCATTAGCAGCATTACTCCAGACAAAGTGGTCTGTTTTCTTCATCATCTGGTATAGAGGAATAGCCTTCTCTCCCAGGCGGCTTATAAACCGGCTTAATGCCGCAATATGACCCGCCAAACGCTGTACATCATTAATGCACGCCGGCTTAGCCAATGAAGTGATAGCCTTGATTTTCCCCGAGTTAGCTTCTATACCTCTCTCAAAAAGCAGAAAACCCAAGAGCCTGCCTGCAGGCACACCAAAAACACATTTGGCCGGGTTAAGCATCATTTTCTAAACCCGGTGGTTGTCAAAGGTCTCCTTTAAATCATCTAGCAAGGTCTCCTTCTTCTTGGACTTCATGACAATATCATCCACATAAGCATGAACATTGCATCCTATCTGGTTGTGAAGGCAATTCTGTACACAACGCTGATAAGTCGCCTGGGCACTCTTGAGCCCAAAAGGAGTAGATACATAACAGAAAGCTCCAAAGGGCATGATGAAAGATGTTTTCTCCTGATCTTTAACTACCATCTTGATCTGATGATAACTGGAATAAGCATCCAAAAATCTCAAACGCTCACAACCCACCGTAGCATCAATGATCTGATCAATACGGGGAAGAGCAAACAGATCAGCTGGGCAAGCCTTGTTAAGGTATATGTAGTCCACACACATAGGCAAAGTGCCATTTTTTTGAAGTACTAGCACCGGATTAGCTAACCACTCTGGTTGAAAAAACTCAACAATGAACCCAACTTCCAAGAGCCGGGCCACCTCTTCTCCAATGGCCTTGCGCCTCTCCTCGTTAAAAAGACGAAGGAATTGCTTGACCGACTTAAACTTGGGATCAATATTGAGAGTGTGCTCAGCGAGTTCCCTCGGTACACCCGGCATGTCTGAAGGCTTCCATGCAAAGATGTCTCAATTCTCACGGATGAACTCGATGAGTGCGCTTTCCTATTTCGGATCCATATTGGCATTGATGGTGAACTGCTGAGATGAGTCGCCAGGAACAAAGTCAACCTGTTTGGTATCGTCCACCGATTTAAACTTCAACAACAGGTCATGCTCTATAGTTGGCTTCCTCAATGGAGTCATATCAGCCGGGTCAATGTTGTCTTTATAAAACTTAAGCTCCTTTGTTGCACAAGCCGACTCAGCATAAGCATCATCATCTTCTTCGCATTCCAAATCTATCTTCCTGTCACCATGTACCATGATGGTCCCTTTACGACCCGGCATTTTGAGCTGCAAGTACACATAACACGGTCGTGCCATGAACTTAGCATAAGCCAGCCGTCCAAATAGAGCATGATAGGGGCTTTTGATTTTAACCACTTCGAAGCTTAATGTCTCAACCCTGTAGTCATGTTCACTGCCAAAGGCTACCTCCAAGGCTATTTACCCACTGGATAAGCTGACTTACCAGGCACCACTCGATGAAATACTGTAGAGGACGACTTAAGATCTTTGTCAGTTAAGTTCATCCGGCGAAAGGTATCATAATAAAGGTATTGATACTGCTACCTCCCTCCATAAGCACTTTAGTGAACTTGTAACCCCCAACCTGAGGGGCTACCGCCAAAGCTAACTGACCCGGATTGTCAACCCGGGGCGGGTGATCCTCGCGGCTCCATACAATTGGCTGCTCTGACCATCGTGAGTATCAAGGGACCGCCGGCTCAATCGTGCTCACCGCCCGTTTATGAACCTTCTGCTCTCGCTTGCACATGCTTGTGGTGAAAACATGATACTGACCACTATTTAGCTGCTTTGGATTACTCTGATACTTAGACTGCTGTTGCTGATTTCCCTGACTGTGCTGCTGATTAAAACCACCTTGATTGCCCTGGCCCTGAAATCCAGAGCTTGAGCCACCGCCTCCAAAGCTAGGCCCATGAGAGCCAGATCCTGACCCGCCAAGCAGGCCATTATTGTCATTGTGGTCCTGGTGAAAACTTGAGTTCTTATACTCCCTCATGATAGAACAATCTTTCCACATGTGAGTCGATGGCTTATCAGGACGACCATGCTTTGGGCAAGGTTGGTTCAACATTGCCACCAAGTTAAACTTCGGCCCTCCAAACTAGGGTTGGAACTTTGCTTTACAAGGGCGATCGTTGCTCTGTGTATTAGTGTTGGCCACAAAGTCTGACCGGACGTCAGTGTGCTTGCGCTTACCGTTGTTACCTTGGTTCTACCCCATCATATTGTGCTGCTCCTCCTTTCCATTACCATTCTTCTTCCCCTTGCTAGACTTCTCCTCATCAATCCCAGGGTCCTTAGTATTGTCAAAGTCGGCATATTTGATGAGAGCCGCCATGAGCTCCCCCATGTCATTGAAGTGACGTTTGAGCCGCCCTAACTTTTGCTTGAGAGGGGTGAAACGACAATTTTTCTCCAGAATCAGAATAGTAGAGCCGACGTTGATGCTAACCGATGAGTGGATAATAGCCGAAACCCGTCGGATCCAATGGTGGGCCGACTCATCCTTGCACTGGACACAAGCGTGTAAATCGATGATCGACAGAGGTTGTTTGCACGTGTCTTTGAAATTCTGGATAAAACGTGCGTTCAATTCTACCCATGAATTGATAGAGTTAGGGGGCAATCCCTTCAACCAGGTTCGAGCCGGCCCATCCAACATCATGGTGAAGTACTTGGCGCACACGACGTCATTGACATCTAGCATATCCATAACCAACTCGTAGCTCCCAATCCAAGCCTCTGGAGGCTGATCAGCAGTGTAATTGGGGACCTTTCGAGGACCCTTGAAATCTTTAGGCAGCCGCTCATTGCGAAGAGCCGACGCTAGGCAAGGCACACCTACCGTCCTAGAAGTCATCCCGGCTTCTACATATGCTAATGGATTACGCTAGAGCTATTGATGAGCCACCAACTAAGCTGCAAGCTCCACCTCTTGGCATGCCCTAGCCTGATCCATCAAAGCTTGAACATTGTTATCATGCCGCGGCGGGTCATGCCCACGCGGTTGGTTCTGATGCTGCTCACTACTGGAAACCGCTGTTGATTCAATGCGCCCACTGTAACTTTGACTCCGGCAAGGAGTTGAATGAATTCAATCACGACTGTATGAGTAAGCCGCCTGCTGAGCTACCGCTGTTTGAAGAAGCTCCACAGCCTTCCGGCCTTCGATCGCTGCAGGAGACTCGCCTTCTACTGGAAGAGCCGCCAGCCGTGAAGCCACGACAATCATATTATCCAGAGGATTGAAAAATGACCCGACGGTGTTAATACCTGTTGAGGCAGGGTTAAGTTCAACCACGGGCGCCTCGGTGACCCGGGTTACGCCGGGTGGGTTACTCATTCCTGCTCTAGGCGTATTGGAAAGATTCCTTGCCTCGAACTCCAGAGGCAGACGGGTCTGGTGCCTTCTTCACATAACGGTGTTTGAAGCATTCTGGTCCATATTAAGCCGGAAAGATTCTGCTTGGATCCGTTGCGACTCAGCTTCCAACGCAGCTCGCTCTGTTACCATCCTAGGATTCTCAGCGTTAAGTGCCTCCTTAGCCTGAGCTATCTCATCTCGTAGCTTCACAACCTCCACCTTATGTTGTGCTTGATTCACCGGGGTTACCTCCGCAGCTAAGAGAGTCGCTAGAGCATCCAAGAGTTCAGACAAAACTTGAGCCGACAGGCGCACAGGGCCACTCGCCCCGGCCATCGCAGCAGCCGTTGAACGGGATGTCATAGCCGCAATAGTTGATGAATTCACCATCTGTTGCGTACCAGCCATGAATATAGCAGCACTGCTCAGCGTCTCATAGGAGTCTGGAATACTTTCGCCATCGGAACAGTCCCCAAGCCCGTCGTCTTGCAATTGATAGATCGATTCAATTTTGCTGGTTGAGGACTCATCACCTGAGTAGATGGATGTCTCTCCACCTGACATAGAACCTCCTGCGAGATACGCCCCATGAACAAAGCCAATGAAAGCAGGCTTCCTGGCGGGTTGGATCTTGGCGGGTCATGCACGCTGAGCCGTCTCAATTTGGTTGGTGCAGACATCTGGCTTAGGCTCCGACTCTCCAATCTTGCCAATGAAGACGTGAATTCCACCAAAGGGGACCCGGTACCCGTACTCGATTGAGTTGGCCTCGGGGTCCCAGCTTGCATCATTGATGTAGAGCTTGTCGCGGAGACTCTTGGTCATCCGGCCCATGGTGTATCCCTTGATCCCTAAGAAGCCGCCCTTCAAGGACTCGAAACCACCGTGCGCTGGCCCCACGATGGGCGCCAACTATCGTGGATTTGTCACGGCAGATGCCCTAGTGAAAGGACTTAGGTGTGTAGCCATCGCACTAGGTTAGCTTAAAGGGGTTGAACGGGACAAAGGACACAAGGAGTTTACCCAGGTTCGGCCCATCTCAACGAGTTGAAGGCCTACGTCCTGCTTCTAGTTGTATTGCTTGAGTTTCAATTACAAGGGAGCGAATACGCTTGACCTGGTTCTTGATTGTCTGTTTCTTGAGTTAACCCGCCACCGGGTCACCCCTTTATATACATGTCGATGCCCGACGTCTTACAGAGTCCCGTTCGGCTCACACAAACGTGACCGGCTCGGTTTCTAACTAAACCTACCTTACAGAGCAAGTCAACATATGGCGGCTCACACCTTCGGGCCTTGAGTCTCCTCTGGGTCTTGGGCCTTCAGTAAGCCTGCTTTATGAATCGCCAACTCTATGTCTTCTTCAGACTTCCTGGGCCTTCTCACCTTAAGTTGCTAATGGCGTGACCCGGCCCTTCCTGGGCGGGTCATACCTCAGAGTTATATCCTCAATGTAACTCCTTCAAAACTTTGTCAAGGTATGTGCTTTGTGAAAGTCCTATTAAGCTTCTTGACCTATCTCTATAGATTTTGATGCCCAATATGTAAGTAGCTTCACCGAGGTCTTTCATTGAATAATTCTTATTCAAGTATCCTTTTATGCTATCCAGAAATTCTATATCATTCCCAATCATCCATATGTCGTCCACATATAATATCAGAAATGCTAAAGAGCTCCCACTCACTTTCTTGTAAATACATGCTTCACCATAAGTCTGTATAAAACCATATGCTTTGATCACCTCATCAAAGCGTATATTCCAACTCCGAGATGCTTGCACCAGTCCATAGATGGATCGCTGGAGCTTGCACACTTTGTTAGCACGTTTAGGATTGACAAAAACTTCCGGTTGCATCATATACAACTCTTCCTCAAGAAGCCGTTAAGGAATGCAAGTTTTTGACATCCATTTGCTAGATTTCATTATCATAAAATGCGGTAATTGCTAACATGATTCGGACAGACTTTAGCATTGCTACGGGTGAGAAAGTCTCATCGTATTAGCCCCGATACTACTCTAGCATTTAAGCGTGCGGACCCTACGGGTTCGAGAATCATGTGGGCATGAACGAGACACCTCTTCGGTCAATAACCAATAGCGGGACCTAGTTGCCCATATTGGTTCCCACATATTCCACGAAGATCTTTATCGGTCGAACCACGATGCCAAGGATTCAATCAATCTGTTATGCAGCTCCCTTTGTCTAGCGGTATGTTACTTGCCCGAGATTCGATCGTCGGTATCTCCATACCTAGTTCAATCTCGTTACCGGAAAGTCTCTTTACTCGTTCCGTAATACAAGATCCCGTGATTAACTCCTTAGTCACATTGCTTGCAAGCCTGTTGTGATGTTGTATTACCGAGTGGGCCCTGAGATACCTCTCAGTCACACGGAGTGAAAAATCCCGGTCTTGATCCATGCTAACTCAACAGACACCCTCGGAGATACCTGTAGAGCATCTTTATAGTCACCCAGCTACGTTGCGATGTTTGATACACACAAGGTATCACGGAGTTGCATGATCTCATGGTCTTAGGAATAGATACTTGACATGAAGAAAGCAGTAGCAATAAACTAATACGATCGAATGCTATGCTTAGAGTTGGGTCTTATCCATCACATCATTCTCCTAATGATGTGATCCCGTTATCAAATGACAACTCATGTCTATGGTTAGGAAACCTTAACCATCTTTGATCAACGAGCTAGTCTAGTAGAGGCTCACTAGGGACACAGTATTTGTTTATGTATCCACACATGTATCTGAGTTTCCGATCAATACAATTCTAGCATGGATAATAAATGATTATCGTGAACAAGGAAATATGATAATAACCAATTTATTATTGCCTCTAGGGCATATTTCCAACAGTCTCCCACTTGCACTAGAGTCAATAATCTAGTTCACATCGCCATGTGATTAACACCCAATGAGTTCTTGGGTTTGATCATGTTTTGCTTGTGAGAGAGGTTTTAGTCAACGGATCTGCAACATTTAGATCCGCATGTACTTCACAAATCTCTATGTCATATTGTAAATGCTGCTACCACGCTCCACTTGGAGCTATCCCAAATGGCCGCTCCACTATACGTATCCGGTTTTCTACTTAGAGTCATCTAGATTGGTGTCAAAGCTTGCATCGACTTAACCCTTCGCCGGACTCTTTATCACCTCCACAACCGAGAAACATTTCCTTATTCCTCTAAGAATAATTTTGACCACTGTCCAGTGATCCACTCCTAGAGCACTTTTGTACCCCCTTGCCAGACACGTGGCAAGGCACACATCAGGTGTGGCACACACCTTCATCCTTTCTCTTTATTCTGCCATGGTCGAGCCTTGAGTCTTACTCAACTTCACACCTTACATCTCAGGCAAGAACTGTCGGTTTTCTGGGAACGGGGGTCCCCAGACTTGCCTGCCTGCGGTCCACGGCATGGCTCCGCCAGCGGCCCCGTACGACCCATCTTCCCCAACAAACACTCAAGACCCTCGCGAGGGGCCAAGCCTCATGACGCGGACGACACAAGACCTCCACGGGAGCGGCCTCACCAGGCTGGCTCACGAGGGGCGGAGAGAACTAGGCAAGAGGCACCTCGCGAAGTTCAAGTGACGCAAGCCATGATGACCAAGACCAGGCGGGTGCCAGGCGGGCGCTAGCGCGCACAGTGTCCTCGTTTCCTCTTTGGTGCTAAGGAGGCAAGCGCAGACGATGAGTACCGAGGCATCAGGCAAAGGTTTCCATATCAGTGCAACGAGACCAAGGCCAGCAGGACGGCAGGACCGAGGTCACCGTGGAGCCCAAGACGGCGTCACCACCAGAGCCTTTGGCAGGCGAAGACCACCTTTAGTCAGGATAGCTTGTACTAGTTGTCCCCCTTCAAATTGGCCGTTGTGGCATCCCTTCCCGCTCGATATTTGGGAAGAGGACCAATGCCTCTATAAATAGGACTAGCCACCACAGTAGGAGGCAACTGGTCTGAGACGAACTAACTCAAATCATCCTCACCCACACAAGTTCACCAAGCACTAGAACACCTCACCTCAGGAGGCTGTTCTTCCCTTGTACTGTTCATCCTCAGCCCAAGAGGCAATCCACCACACCACACTGGAGCAGGGTATTACACCACAACGGTGGCCCGAACCAGTATAAATCTCGTGTCTCTTGTGTTGCGGGTTCGTCGAGCTAGGCTTTGAGATCCCGGTGAGGCTAAGGACGTGATTAGGTAGGGGAAATCTTCATGCGCACCCCAGTGTTCGAACCTCAAGGGTTTTGCCGGAACCAAAAATCCGACATTTGGCATGCCAGGTAGGGGTGCACCAAAGCTTTCCTTCCGTCGATCCACGTCCCGTCGCTTCGTCGCATCCATGGCGGACGCTCGTCGAGCTCGCGCTGAGCATCGGGCCGCCCTCGCCGCCTGCGTTGCTCAGACGACTCCCGTCGGCGGGCCTCCCCGTCGTTCTCCGTCGCCTGCCGCCAACGCCGCCACTAGCCCGGCGGGAAATGAGCAGCAAGCATCCTCGCTGCACCCCTCGGTGCGGCGGGACGGCCGCACTGCCACCCTGTCGCTGACTCTGGCCGGCTTGTCGTCTCACACTCATCACGCTCCCACGGACGCGCAGGCCGTGTTGCTCATGGCACACGAACTCCTGCGTTGCCGCCCCGTCAACGACCTCTATGAGGAGTGGCTGGACCGCATCGCCGAGCTCATCAATGTCGCAGGGGGCTCCCCTGCGCCATCTCTCTCGCTACCACGCTCTCCGCCAGCTGCAGGCGATGTGGCCCACGGGGCGCCACCACCACCCCTGCACCAAGACGGCATCCTGGCGCCAAGCCGCGCGCCCCCCCGGCGCGACCCACCGCATTGGGTGCCCGTGCGAGAAGAAGGAAGCTGCCAAGAAGTTCCTCGTCCGCAAGAAAACGCTCCCATGCTCCCAGCGCCACCACGACAAGACCGTGCGCCGCGTGCGATGGCGGCGCGCGGACATCAAGGGTAGGCTCCACACCAGCAAAGGGCCCCGGTGGCCACCGCGGGCTGCCGCGCCTTCACCCCTGAGCTGCGTAGCATCGCGTGGCCGGGCAAGTTGAAGCCAGACCTGCCTCCGCGCTACGATGGCACCCCCGACCCCGCGGAGTTCCTGCAGCTCTACGAGCTGAGCATCGAGGCGGCCAACGGCGACGAAAAAGTCATGGCGAACTGGTTCCCCATGGCTCTCAAGGATGGCGCCCATTCATGGCTCCTGAACCTGCCCCCAGGCTCGATCTCCTCCTGGGACGAGATCCGTGACCTCTTCGTCGCCAACTTCCAGGGCACTTGCAACCACCCTCCGGCCGCGGGTGACCTGCGCTGCGTCAAGCAACAGCCAGTAGAGACCCTCCAAAAGTACATCCAGCATTTCAACAACGTTCGCCTCAAGATCCCCAAGGTGACGGACGAGGCTATCATCTCCGCGTTTTCTGATGGCATCCACGATGTCAAGATGAACAATATTTGATTCTTCTCTGAATTATTTTATGCATGATTTAATATCTTTGCAAGTCTCTGCGAATTATTAGTTTGGTTTGGCCTACTAGATTGATCTTTCTTGCAATGGGAGAAGTGCTTAGCTTTGGGTTCAATCTTGCGGTGTCCTTTCCCTGTGAAAGCAGGGGAAGCAAGCCACACATTGTATTGTTGCCATCGAGGATAAAAAGATGGGGTTTATATCATATTGCTTGAGTTTATCCCTCTACATCATGTCATCTTGTTTGATGCATTACTCTATTATTATGAACTTAATACTCTAGATGCATGCTGGATAGCGGTCGATGTGTGGAGTAATAGTAGTAGATGCAGAATCGTTTCGGTCTACTTGTCACGGACGTGATGCCTATATACATGATCATGCCTAGATATTCTCATAACTATGCGCTTTTCTATCAATTGCTCAACAGTAATTTGTTCACCCACCATAGAATTTGCTATCTTGAGAGAAACCACTAGTGAAACCTATGGCCCCACTAGCTATTTCTGTTGCCGTTTATTTTGCAATCTTTAATTTTCCAATCTATACAACAAAAATACCAAAAATATTTATCTTATTATCTTTATCAGATCTCACTTTTGCAAGTGGCCGTGAACGGATTGACAACCCCTTTATCGCGTTGGTTGCAAGTTTCTTATTTGTTTGTGCAGGTACTAGGGATTTGCGTGTAGTCTCCTACTGGATTGATACCTTGGTTCTAGAAACTGAGGGAAATACTTACGCTACTTTATTGCATCACCCTTTCCTCTTCAAGAGAAAACCAATGCATGCTCAAGAGGTAGCACACACCCACTTAGTTTTCTATTTGAGCTTTCATAAACTTATATCTCTAGTGCATTCGTTGCATGGAAATCCCTACTCAATCACATTGATATCTATTAATGGGCATCTCCATAGCCCATTGATACGCCTAGTTGATGTGAGACTATCTCCTTCTTTTTGTCTTTTCCACAACCACCTTCCATTCCACCTATAGTGCTATGTCCATGGCTCACGCTCATCTATTGCGTGAAAGTTGAAAAGGATTGAGAATGTTAAAAATATGAAACAATTGCTTGGCTTGTCATCGGAGTTGTGCATGATTTGAATATTTTGTGTGATGAAGATGGAGCATAGCTAGACTATATGATTTTGTAGGGATAAGTTTTCTTTGGCCATGTTATTTTGAGAAGACATAACTATTTTGTTAGTATGCTTGAAGTATTATTGTTTTTATGTCAATATTAAACTTTGATCATACGGATCTGAAAATTCATGCCACAATAACGAGAATTACATGGATAAATATGTTAGGTAGCATTCCACATAAAAAATTCTGTTTTTATCATTTACCTACTCAACGACGAGCAGGAATTAAGCTTGGGGATGCTTGATACGACTCCAACGTATCTATAATTTTTGATTTCTCCATGCTATTATATTATCTGATTTGGATGTTTTATATGCATTAATATGCTATTTTATATGATTTTTGGGACTAACCTATTAAGCTAGAGCCCAGTGCCAGTTCCTGTTTCTTCCCTTGTTTTAGAGTTTCGCAGAAAAGGAATAACAAACGGAGTCCAAATGGAATGAAACTTTCGTGATGATTTTTCTTGGACCGTAAGACATCCAGAGGGCTTGGAGTGCATGTCAGGGAACCCACGAGGTGGCCACAAGGTCGGAGGGCGCCCAGGGGGATAGGGCGCACCCCCACCCTTATGGGACCCTCGTGACTCCATCGACCTATTTCTTCTGCCTATATATTCTCAAATATCCCAAAAACTTCCAGGCGAGCCACGAAACCACTTTTCCACCACTGCAACCTTCTGTACCCATGAGATCCCATCTAGGGGCCTTTTCCGGCGTCTTGCCGGAGGGGGATTCGATCACGGAGGGCTTCTACATCAACACCATTGCCTGTCCGATAAAGAGTGAGTAGTTTACCACAGACTTACGGGTCCATAGCAGGTAGCTAGATGGCTTCTTCTCTCTCTTTGATTCTCAATACAAAGTTCTCCTCGATGTTCTTGGAGATCTATTCGATGTAATACTCTTTTGCGGTGTGTTTGCCGAGATCCAATGAATTTTACGTCCCACCCACCACCTATTTGATAGCCACGGTCGAAGATTTAACTGGCATGCTGGACTATGCCTTCGAGGAGGCCGACAACATAGATGACGATAATGAGGCTACAGCCCACACAGACACCGCCACTCCCGTCACCGGCCGCTGGACGGCCACATCCACCTACAACATCAACATGGTGGACACCCCCAAGGACGACGGCGACGATGCTAATGGGGACGACACCGCCACAAGGGATGGTAACAAGCCTAGAGAAGAGCCCCTCAAACTCCAAAGGAGACACCGACGATCCAAGGGGTGACATAGCAGGGAAAGCAACACGGGCACCGGAGAAGGTGACACTCTGGGCAACGCGGAAGACCTCGGCGACCCTGCCCCCGAGCACCTGTCCGATGGCTCAAAGGGGCATGAGGATGAAGATAACCCCAAGGACGCCAGCGTCTCCGAAGACAACAATTATATGCCCCTCTCAAAAGAAGAGATCAACATTGGAGCCAAACACATCATCCTCCCAGAAGATCCACTGGATCAGGAGCTCTTCAAGCGATAGCTTATAGCCACTGCGTGAAGCCTAAAGAAGCAGCAGCAAAAATATGAAGGCTGATGAAGATACCCTCAGCGACAAATGGACCAAGATCCTAGCAGTCGAAGAAGGGTACGACTATGAATGGCAAACAAAGAGCTACCCCAAACGCAAATTGTTGCCACAATTCGATGACGAGGCCATCGAGCCCGTGCCACCCAAACAAATTCAAGGCGACCAGCCCGACCGCCCCCCTCGAGGAAGGGACGGGCCGGCTGGCAAGGCCGAATACCGACTTGCCCCTCCTCGCCGTAAAGGCAAGGAGGCAGCACAACCAGAATATCAATACGATCTTCAACACGGCCTGGTCGCTTGAGACGGACAGTCTAGGTCCATCTATGGATCAAGAAGTTATCCTCCCAATAACAGAGACGGATACCAGGCATGGCTCGATCGAAATTTCGATGTAATGTAGCCCAAGTAAGGGGCGCCGCCACCCAATGTGCTTCACTGATGAGGACATGCACCACCGATTCCCAGAAGGGTTCAAACTTGTGAACATCGAGCCGTACGATGGAACTACGGTTCCTACAGTGTGGATTGAGGATATTATTATCCACAATCATATGGCACGGGGAGATGAATCCACGCCATCAAATATCTGCCATTAAAGCTCAAAGGACCAGCCCGACATTGGTTAAACAGCCTCCTCGAAGACTCCATAGGGAGCTGGGAAGAGCTCGAGGATGCTTTTTGAGCTAACTTTCGAGGCACCTACGTCCGGACCCCGGATGCCGACGACTTGAGCCACATAGTCCAACAGTCCGGCAAATCGGCCCGGCAATTCTGGAACCGGTTTTTGACCAAAAAGAACCAAATAGTCGACTTCCCGGACCCAAAGCCATGGCCGTTGTCGGTGTCAAAACCGGCGGATCTCGGGTAGGGGGTCCCGAACTGTGCGTCTAGGCGGATGGTAACAGGAGACAAGGGACACGATGTTTTTACCCAGGTTCGGGCCCTCTCGATGGAGGTAACACCCTACTCACCTTGATTAATAATGATGATATGGGTAGTACAAGAGTGGATCTACCATGAGATCAGAGAGGCTAAACCCTAGAAGCTAGCCTATGGTATGATTGTTGTTTCGTCCTACGGACTAAAACCCTCCGGTTTATATAGACACCGGATAGGGTTAGGGTTACACAAAGTCGGTTACAATGGTAGGAGATCTACATATCCGTATCGCCAAGCTTGCCTTCCACGCCAAGGAATGTCCCATCCGGACACGGGACGAAGTCTTCAATCTTGTATCTTCATAGTCCAGGAGTCCAGCCAACGGTGATAGTTCGGCTATCCGGACACCCCCTAATCCAGGACTCCCTCAGTAGCCCCTGAACCAGGCTTCAATGACGACGAATCCGGCACGCACATTGTGTCACATCCCTAGTTCTGATATGACCTAGACTAGCTAGTCATGTGTGCATCATGTTTAAATTTCATTTAAATTTGAAATGAGGATATGTGAAACCCTCAAAATCATTTTTAGAAATGACCCAAATAAAAATTGCTCCAAAAAGGTCCAAGAAAATGTTCATGTTGCTCTCTGAAAATATTGGTCAAAGGTAAAAATCAAACCAATATTTTCAGGAGCTCAAAAATATTTATTTTGGCCATTTGGAATTAATCCAGTATTTATTTGCGTTGGATAAATATTTTTATACATACAAAATATTGTCCAATATTTCTGAATTTTGGTGAGGGGCTTTGGAGTGGTCCAACTAGTCCCTACTAAACATTTACAGAATAAAATAAGTTGATTTAGTATTTTACTAAATCAGAACAAATGTCAGAAAAATAGAAAACAGAAACAAAAACAGAAAGCTTACCTGGCGCTTACCTACAGCCGCCTGGCGCCTCTGGCCGGCCCGTTTCTATTCTGGCCCAGCCCACCAGGGGCATAGCCGTCTTCCTCCTCTTGCTAGTAGGCAGAGGGGAAGCGGTGCCCGACGCCGTGCACGCCGGCACGTAGCTGCCTGCCTGGCTCCCTCTCTTCACGCCAGACGTCGCCACACGCCCCCCAAGCCTCTCTCGCTCTCTCCCGTGCCATTCTCTCCTCCCCCTCGCTCCCTCTCTCATAGCCGAAATCACCGTCGCCGCCGTTCACAGCCACCGTGGCCTCGGCCACTGCCGCACCTCCCCGACACGCTCTCCAGCTCCGCCGCGACCCCCTCTACCTCCTCGTCGAGCCACGCACCTCCGGACGGCCTCCATCGTCGCCATCGTCGCCTCCTTCACCCCCAGCCGTCGTGGATCCCCATCGCCGCCCCGTCGACCACAGCGCGTCCCCGAGCTCGCCGTCAAGCCCATCGACATCGCGGTGAGCTGCTGCTCCTCCTCCCCCTCTCCGTTCTCGCCCTCGCACACCGCAGCCGCATCCCCGCTCGCGCCTGAACACCGGCCGCCGCCGCGAGCTCCGCTCCGGCGAGCTCCGCCGCCCCCGTAGCCTTCCGTCTGCACCCCTGGATGCGCGCGAGCACCAAGACTCGGGGATGGTCTCCATGCCCATTTGGTCGCCGGAGCAACGATCCCGTGCCCCTCCGCTATGTTCGTCCTCGCCAAGTGGCTAGACGGCGTGGGATTGACTGGTTTGACCCCGATTGACTGATTTGACCCGTATGGGTCAATGACAGGTGGGGCCCGGCCCTGACTAATTTTTAGTTAGGATGACTAATTAACCTCTGTTAGTTAACTGTGATCTGACGTGTGGACCCCGTGAGTCAGGTTTGACCTGGTCAGCCGCAGTTGACTTGCTGACGTCCGCGATGTGTCTTGACGCATTTATTCATTTTCTGGATTTAAAATTATTCAAGAAATTCCAGAAATTAGTATAAACTTCAAAAAATCATAGAAATTCAACCGTAACTCCAAATAAGATAATTTCTATATGAAAAATGATCAGAAAAATCCAATATATCCAGCCGTACCATTTTCATGCATGTTAGAACAACTTTTGTTCACTGTTTAGGTCAAATCAAGTGAATGGCATTTAAATAACCATATGTGGAGTTTGAATTTGAACCTTGGGTTCAAACCAACTACACTTAATTGTGTTGCTAGTTGCATTAGGCCAAATCACACTCATTTTACCATGTCATAATCATGCATCATATTGTGCATTGCATTGATTGTGTTTCCTCTCTGTTGCCGGTATTTGTCCCCTCTCGATAGACATGCCACCGACGATGAATTCGATGACCGATGAAGAACTATATTATCTTCAGAAGTGCCAGGCAAGCAAACCCCGTTGTTCATTCTGATACAATCCCACTCTCTCGCTCCTGCTCCCTTTTACTGCATTAGGACAACAACGATTCATCTGTTACTTGCTGCGGTAGCTGAACCCCTTTATCCACTGCATGACCTGTCATTCCACAGTAAATAGATGAAACCCACTAGCATGAGTAGGAGTTGTTTGAGCCTTGTTGTGCCTACTCATTCATGCTTGTTTGTCATGCTTGCTACTGCTTAGAGTTGAGTCAGGTTTGATTCATCGGGGATGAATCGGAGGTGTGTGAACATGTCCTACTGTTGAGAGCTAAGTGTGTGAACACGATTTGGCAAAGGTAGCGGTGAGAGGCCATGTAGGAGTACATGGTGGGCTGTCTCATTGAAACCGTCCTCAGGAACTGAGTTCTGTGTTTGTGATCCATGAACAGTTATTACCACACATTGGGCTCCGGGCGCTCCAAGCTCTCTCGACTTATTAATCAACTTGATCTCTGTCCAGGAGTTGCAACTAGTTTCTCGTGTTTGTAGGTAGTGTTAGTAGTCTACCAAGTGGCACCCGGTACAGGTGGGCTTGGGACAGACTAGGCACCGTGGCACGGTGTACCAAGCGTAGAACCACCCGTCGAGGTGGGCTTGGGAACCCTGCTCACATCGTTTGGGGCCGTGAGCGACACCCCGGCCGGATCTCCTTGCGGATGGAACCCGAATAGGCGATAAACCTGGACTAGAGACTTGTGTGGTTAGTCAGGTCGTGGCCGACTCCCTCACCAGGCTTTCGCTTGAAGGTTGCCGAGATACACGAGGTGTACATGGTGGTAAGTGGCGAGAGCGTGTGTGAAGAAGTACACCCCTGCAGGGTTAATATGATCTATTCGAATAGCCGTGTCCGCGGTAAAGGACTTCGGGTTGCTGTATACGGTTCATAGACAAGTGAAAGTGGATACTCTAAAACGCCGCAAGATAAGCGTGAGTGCTATGGATGGCGTTCGTAGGGAAGACGGGAGCGGATCCATAGTGGTGTATTGATATGGTGAATATGTGGACTCGTAAAGCGCCACCTCAAAAGAGTTACTTGCAGTCGTAGTTTAGGATAGCCACCGAGTCAAAGCTGGCTTGCTGCAGTCAAACTCCACCACCCCCTTTGTTGATAATGATGCATATGTAGTTAGTTCTGATGTAAGTCTTCCTAAGTACATTTGTACTCACGTTTGCTTATTTTATGTTTTTGCAGAGAGACTTCCGTCTCACTAGTAGTTCCGCGTGGACTTCGACGTTTAGCTTGATACCTCAGCTACGATCTTGTGCCCTCGGCAGGATCTGGTAGATAGTCAGGCTTCTCAGCCTTTTTCATTTGTAGATGTCTGTACTCAGACATGTTAAGCTTTGCACAGATCTGCTAACGTATTCCGTGGCGTGACATCACACCACGGCCAGGCCTTTATACAAATCGTTTTTACTGTTCCACCTCAACGCTTTTAGCGAGGCGGTTTCTTCGGCATGTCTTATCAGAGCGGAGATCGTACCCCCTTTATTCTGGGATCCTCATCAATATGGGCGTGGGTAACCCAGTCGTGCCCGTTGGCACGCCTCCTCCATCGAAGGCGAGTCCCGAACGGTCACGGGGAGGGCTCTTGGTATTCAACCTCTTTATAATGAGACCAAGGCCCGCTCCTTTCTTTCAATCTCAATCGAATCCGCTCCTCGCCTCGAGTTCCAACACCCAAAGCTCCAGATTTAGGCGCTTCGGACCTTCAACGATGTCCGGCTCCGACTGCACGACGGCCGGTGGATGTCTTCCTCCGTCACGAAAGAAGATGTGCTAAAGCTGAGAGACGCCAGGTATCTAACCGGCAAAATTTTGCATAGGCTGCCTGCCCAAGGGCAGGTTATTCCCACTCCCGAGCCTGGTGAGAGTGTGGTATTCATGTCTCACTTCCTTCGGGGTTTAGGCTTCCCAACGGACCCCTTTGTGAGGGGGCTCATGTTTTATTATGGGCTGGAATTCCATGACTTGGATCCGGAGTCCATCCTCCACATCTCGTCGTTCATTGTCGTATGTGAAGCCTTCCTCCGCATTACCCTCACTTGGATTGTGGCTCAAGACTTTCAAAGTGGAGCCGAAGATGATCAAGGGGCATCGAGCAGAAAGTGGAGGGGCTGTTATAAGCAAGAATGCGGATGCTCCATGGCCCGAGGGCTCTTTTCAAGAGGAGCTCAATTTATGGCAACAGAGTGGTTTTATATCACCGCCCTGTGGGCACCAAATGGGCGGCGCCACCTGCCTTCCGCTCGGGTCCTCCATTGCGGCGGGCGTCATGGGTCAATAAAGGGCTTGACTGGGGACCGTCCAAGGACGTACCTCTGTTGCAGGGCCGTATTCGAGACCTCCGAGAAAGAGAGATCAATCTGGTGGTAGTAGCGCATGTCATGCTGATTCGTCGCACCTTGCCCTGTAAATGTCGCCCCCTCCGCCTGTGGGAGTTTAATCCGGAGGGACCACGAGCTCTCCAACATTTTATGGGCGTAACGCCCGTGGAGATGTACCAACTGTTCTTCGGATCACAAGCAATGTGTCCGGACTTAACCGAGGACGCAGGTCTGAGCTGCAATCGCCGGATACTCAAGTAAGTAGTCCTGTACCCGGACATGCTATCCGCATATTTATCATACACTTGCCCTTAAAAGAGCTATCCTTTAAGCAGGAGTGGATAGCAAAAGCAAAACTGATCAGGTGTCCGGCCCCCCTCCCTGAGACCACGCCGGATCCTATATTAACCAAGATGCTAGAGGCTGTGCCTTTTGACGAAGGCGAAGGGGGAACAAGGGAACTACTACCTCCGTGAAGGAGGCTATCAAGAAAGGGGGGATCGAGAATCCCTCCCTCCAAGGGGAGAAGAGGACCGCTTCTGAAGATCCGGAGACCAAAGCCTCGAAGCGGGGGAAGAAATCTTCACCAGAGGGTCCTACGGCAGGAGATGCCCCAGCCGCACTATTTTCCCAAGGAGATCAACCCTCCAGCGAGCCGTAAGTAAAGTGGGGCGTTTTTTTGTTTAAAAGAGAGACATCCCCGTTTTATTTCTGAAGGTAACCGAAAGTTTACCTTGTAGTTCGGATCTCAGCCCTTCACAGCAGAGCTCGTCTTCAGGGGGTCTTGGTCCGGAGATGATGGAGAGCAAAACGCCTCCGCCTGCCGTACCGTTATGCGAGGTGGACAGCCCTGAGGTGTCGTCGCAGAGGGCTTCTCCGCATCCGGCGGGGCCAGAAGGCAGCCGTATGTCCCCTCAAAGCCCTCCGTGTCCGGCCTTCGAAAAAGGCCACCGGACGAGTCCGGCACCAACGGGTGTACGGTCGGAGGAGCTGAAGGATCTGCTTGGGTGAGCATCTATCTCGGAAGATCACCGTACGTTAATGGGTACGGTGATTGAAAGGATTTCATCCGCTAAGAGCGGATTGCATGAAGCCGTCGTAAGTTTACTGACGTGTTTTGAGGTACGCAAAATGATGTACCTTCCGACAGTTTGCATATAAAATGCGCCTGTATAGATAGTAGCCCCGAGACTTGGTGCGGTGTCAAAAATGACGGCGCGCCGAGGATCATAACCCCAGGTATAACATGCGCTCTTCCTATGTAGGTGGCGAAGCGTCCGGTGGCTAGCCGGGCTGATGAATTTGCCCAACTGAAGCGGCAACTTGACGTGGCGGATGCGGACATCACGCTAGTTAATAAGCGGCTTGACGAGTCACAAGGTATGCAACTTCTCCACGTACACCTGGTAAGGGAGCTTGACGCCCATGCCTTACAACATGTATGCTTAATGCAGATGGTGCTGCTGCTATGGAGAGTCTTCGGGCGGAGCTCGCCCGAGCCAAGGAGCAAGCCAGAAAAAGTGACGCGGCTGCCTTAAACGCGGCCGCAGAGCTAAAAGCCGAACAGGCTGCTCACTGCCGAAGCGAGAAAGAAATGGCCGAGATGGCCATGAAATTGAAGAATGCTACTGACCGTTGCGAGCTTCTTGAAAAAGAAGATCAAGCGAAACAAGAGGACCTGAAAAAGGCCGCCACCGAGGCCAAGGATACTCGCTCTACGATGAGAGCTATGAAGGAGGAGCTACGTCAGCCCGGAAATATTGTGGCTGGAAAGCCCTTTCTGATGCGGAGGAAATTCACGGATCCTAAGTACGCTCAATTGGACCGGCTGTGGGGTGTGGAGGATGCTTATCTGGAGTTGGCGGCGAGTGCCGCAGACGCGGCCGAACACTTCCGAGGTCAAAAGGATCACGGAATGGAAGAGCTTTTTTGGTCACAGTTCCATAGTCCGGAGCGTCCACTTTTATTAACCGATCATTTGGTTGAATGGGCTGAGCTGAATAGGTTGTCCGGACTTGCCATGAAGGCTGTCGTGACTCATTTGTGGCCGAAAAGGCCCGAGCCGAAGAGTTATTTTGGCTTGGTGCAACAGTTCCTTGGTGCGGTGCCGCATATCGATGCAATGAAGCGGTCAAGATGCATAGAGGGTGCGGATGGCTCTTGCCCGTGTCAAGACATATCGGGCGGAGATGAAGGCCACCGACGTTGCATCCGAAGATTCGGACGTGTTTAGTACTTGCCGAGCACTATTTTGAGGAAGTCCGCAGGCGCTGCTTAATAGAGACGCAATGCTTGAAGGATATTATGTTTTAATGATATGTATGATTTGTGAAAACAATGTTTCAATATAATATAAGAGCTTTTTATACTTGTGCGTTCAAGTATTAAAACACCTCTGTCTTGGCCGTTGATGTATATGTGTATATAACCTGAAAGATGGCAGTCTTCGGCTTCAGCCCCCACGCACATAGTGCGGGGGTGTTTGCAAAAAGGCGCATTCTCACACTTAATCCAACGTCTTGGTCCTGTAAAGGAGGTGATAGCGTAGCAAACTAGGCAACCGGACTATAATGCTTTATCACTTTCACTTAGCCATAGGAGTTCAATGGTGGGGCTACTATATAGCCCCTAGGGGCACCGCGCTCTCCCGAATTCGGGGCGCCAGATGTGCCCGACCGAAACGGTCCTTCGTTAATGCGGGGAATTCTAAACATTCCGGTGGGTCATCGAGTGGTTGACCAGTCTCACGCTATATCATGACGGTCGGTTTCGGCTTTCTCTCGAGGTGCTCACCGGCCGAACCGGGCACAATCGCAGAGTTCTCCAGGTGCCGCGTTAGCCGATAGAACGGAACATAAGGCAGCAAAACACAGGAGCCGGGCAAACCCAACATTTGACCAAAGACATGATTCGGAGCTGATGCATATAAGGCCTAACTCGAGACGCCGAACACTCCCTAAGGTATTCAGTCTTTATGAAAACGGGCAGAACAATACCCTAAGCCCCTGGTGTCCAGGTGCGCGCAAAAAATTCTGACGCGGCCCATGCCGAAACGCCAGCCTCCTCCTCGGTTATAGCGAGAAACCGGGGGATGTGTATCAACAAGAGACAGTAAAAAAGGTTTATGCAGGGTCTTAATCTGAAAAGAATCCTTGCAACGGGTCCCTCATCGCATCGTCTGCGCCTGTGTCTCCGTTGTGCCGTATCCTGGACGGGTGTAGCATGGTGTTCATGTGTAAAAGAGAAGAACTTAGTTGAAAAGAAAAAAAAGATCGTGTGAAAAATGTACTTTATATCAAATAAACAGAGTACGGTTCGAAAAGTGAATAAAATTGAGCTTTATTGTCTCTTGTTGTACATGCGTGCAACCCCTTGTACGGGGGTATGCCGCTAGTAGGCGCTTATATGTTTACGCCGGACTCGTCTAGCCATGTTCGGGTTCAAATGACCTGTTCAGTGCTTTGATTAGCGGAGCCGGATTAGTGTGGGGCTGTCAAGGCAGTCTCACGTTCTTCCGTGCCGAGTAACACTTGATACTCCCTTTTAATGAGATGATGCCGCGTGGACGGACATTTTAAGTGTAAGAGATGCATAATGCGGTATTGCGTTAAAGCGGTGAAAGCTTCACGCCCCAAGAGTGCTTGATAGCTTCTTCGAATGGGCGATGTGGAAGGTTAACTTTTCGGCGGAAGTTGTCGGATGAGCCGAACACAACTTCTAGCGATGGGAGCCCGTTCAATGGGCATATAGGCCTGGCATTACCCCTTTGAAGGAGGTGTTGCTATGGCGAATTTTGGTTGGGTCTATCCCCATTTTGCGGATTGTGTCCTGATATAACAGGTTTAGATCGTTGCCTCCGTCCATTAGGACTTGTGTAAATTGGAGTCCGTCGATTATAGGATCTAATATCAAGGCAGTCCATCCTGCGTTAGGATACTTCCTAATAGTCCTGATGATCGAAGGTGATTGGTTTTGACAACCATCGTTGGGACTCTGCTTGGGATAGACCGTGCGGCGCGCGTGTTTCTATGGGCGCTCTGCTTTTTCCCTTTTGTCACTTGAAGTGAGTTCACCTGTTTTGACTTTTTGTGGAAATTCTTTTGTTTTCCGGTGCTCTGCTTATGGGTTCGCCATCGTCCTCGCTTGGTGTGTCGAGCCCCTTGTGTTCGGCATTGAGTTTGCCGGATCGCTTGAAGACCCAACAATCTCTGTGGGTATGGTTTGCGTGCTTCCCGGAGTACCGTGGGTTTGGCATATTTTGTCCAAGATTTTTTAGGTTGGATAGCTCGTCATTTGTTGTCCTTGAGGGGCAGTTTTTATGATTCTGCCGGAGCTTCAATCCGCGCTGATCGCTGCGTTTCTTCGTGCCGTTTCCCTTTGTCTGGCGCTGGTCCTTGTTGCGTCGTGGTTTTCCATTTCCATCCCTGACTTCGGATGTACTTGGGTCGCTGGTACTGCATCTTGCCAGCCAACTATCCTCTCCCACGCAAAAGCGGGTCATAAGGCTTGTTAATGCAGCCATTGTTCTCGGCTTCTCCTGGCCGAGGTGTCTCATGAGCCATTCTGCCCTGGACGCTGTGTTTGAAAGCTGCTAAGGCCTCAAGGTCCGGACAATCAACTATTTGGTTCTTTTGATGAGGAACCTGTTCCAGAATTTGCGGGCTGACTCTCCGGGTTGTTGAGTTATGTGACTTAAATCGCTCATCCGGAGGACGGACATAAGTCCCTTGAAAATTTTCCCGAAAAGCATCCTCGAGCTCTTCCCAACTTCTAATGGTATTTTCAGGAGGCTTTTGAGCCAATTCAGGCTGGCCCTTTGAGCTTGAGGGGTAAATATTTTATGGCGTGAGATCATCTCCTCTAGCCATGTGTATGTGGAGGATGTAATCCTCAATCCGCACTCTGTGGTCTGTTGTTCCGTCAGATGCCTCTATGTTTACGGGTTTGAATCCCACCGGGAATTCGTGATCCGGACCTAATTGGTGAAACAGGGTGTGCGGCACCCCTATATTTGGGTGTGCCGTGATGTTCGGATATTTGGCGTGTTGCATTGCTTGGAAGAGCTTGCTTTCTCGGCCCATAGATGGACCTAACTGGGCCATCCTTTTGATGCGAATCCTTATGCGGATCGCGTGCCGGCTTGTGTGCAGCGCTGCTTGCCGCTCCGTGTTTGCCATGTGGTCGTCTATCCGACCAGGCGGCCTCTTTGTTCTTTGATTGCGGGGGTTCTACGGCCTCCTCTTCGAATTCGGGCAGTAATTTGCGCTTCGGGTAGCTCTTTGTTTGGCGACTGTCGCCGTATTTCTCTGCGGTGTTGAGTACTTTGCTCCATCCGATTCTGAGTGCATCTTTCGCTGTTTTGAGCTTCCGCTTCTGCTTTTTCAGGCTACGCAGCGATGGCGACGAGCCTTTTGCGGAGGTTCTTCTGCTCCAACAATTTGTCCGACGTGAGATCGTCCGGACTGTTATCTTCGCCGGGGACGGGTTGTTTATCCAAGTTGTCCTGTTCGGATGGTTGCTCGATAGCATGTTCGTCGTCCACCGGTTCGCCCTGCTCTGTGGCTGGGTCTGTTTGGCTGCCGTCTTTGTCGAGGCGGGACTTGGTGCGGCGTTTACGTTGCCGTTTTGACTGCTTTTCGAGGGATTTATCCTTCGTAGTGTCCCGTTGTTCCTCGTCGTCACTTCCTTTAGGTGTATCCACCATGTATACATCGTGGGATGAGGTGGCTGTCCAGTATCCTATAGGTGCTGGTTCATGGTTGTCTCCTACATCATCGTCCATACCGTCGATGTCTTCGGAGTCGAAATCGAGCATGTCGTTTAAGCTTTCGACGGTGGCTACAAAGTGGGCGGTGGGTGGGCGTTGAATTTCTTCGTCGTCCGCATCCCAACCTTCCTGACCGTAGTCCGGCTAGGGCTCTCCTGATAAAGAGAGAGACTTTAGTGAATTCAGGATGTCGCCAAAGGGCGAAAAGTCAAAGATGTCCGCGGCAGTGAACTCCATAACCGCGCCCAATTGGATTCAATTGGCAGGGCGCTGAGGGTTCGGAGTCCGGAGAGGAGTCCGGCACCTTGAGTCACGGTCTTCGCAGCGACAGGGATGGAGTTCGGCTCAATCGCCATAGAGATCGTAGCCCCCGAGGCGGTGTCCAACCACTTGTCCTCGATCGGCGGAGTCGGCTCCGAGCTAAGGGTCGGAGCAGACGCTGGTGCGGCCTCCGTGGCACCGCTCAAGGCAGAGCTAGATCATGCCCATCGAGACAGTGCGGCGCGCTTGGCTGTGGCTCGAATCCGTTGAAGATCAAGTCTCCGCGAATGTCGGCCGTGTAGTTCAAACTCCCAAATCTGACCTGATGGCCAGGGGCGTAGCTTTCGATCTACTCCAGATGGCCAAGTGAATTGGCCCGCAGTGCAAAGCCGCCGAATACGAAGATCTGTCCGGGGAGAAAAGTCTCAACCTGGACCGCTTCGTTGTTGATGATCGAAGGAGCCATTAGGCCTAAGGATGATGACACAGAGGAACTCTCAATGAAAGCACCAATGTCAGTGTGAAAACCGACGGATCTCGGGTAGGGGGTCCCGAACTGTGCGTCTAGGCAGATGGTAACATGAGACAAGGGACACGATGTTTTTACCCAGGTTCGGGCCCTCTCGATGGAGGTAACACCCTACTCCTTCTTGATTAATATTGATGATATGGGTAGTACAAGAGTGGATCTACCACAAGATCAGAGAGGCTAAACCCTAGAAGCTAGCCTATGGTATGATTGTTGTTTCGTCCTACGGACTAAAACCCTCCGGTTTATATAGACACCGGATAGGGTTAGGGTTACACAGAGTCGGTTACAATGGTAGGAGATCTACATATCCGTATTGCCAAGCTTGCCTTCCACGCCAAGGAAAGTCCCATCCGGACACGGGACGAAGTCTTCAGTCTTGTATCTTCATAGTCCAGGAGTCCGGCCAACGGTGATAGTTCGGCTATCCGGACACCCCCTAATCCAGGACTCCCTCAGCCGTGTTCAAACAAAGTATCCGGGACGAATGGCTCGCACGCCAGCTCGGCCAGGATAAGCCGAAGACAATGGCGCCTCTCACATCCCTCATGACCCGCTTTTGCGCGAGCGAAGATATTTGGTTGGCTCGTAGAAGCACCAACCAAGAAGATCCCGGTACTTTAGAAGTTCGGGACAACAACGGAAAGCCACGACGCAATAGAAATAAGTGTCGACACAATGACGCCGAGCCTGACGACACGACAGTAAATGCCGGATTACATAACTCCAAGTTAGGGCCACGGAAGAAACCCTCTAACGGAAACCAGGACAAACCTATTAAGCTGGATGTTATCTTGGATAGGCCATGCAAGATACATGGCACCTCAGACAAACCTGCCAACCACACCAACCATAACTGTTGGGTGATTAAGCAGCCCGGCAAGCTCACAGCCGAAGATATGGTAAAAAAACCCGCAGCGAGGACGATGAGGAACCTTGCAGGCCGAACAATGGAGGCCAGAAACAATTCCCTCCAGAGGTTAAAACAGTGAACATGATCTATGCCACTCATATATCCAAGAAGGAGCAGAAGAGCGCACTTCGGGACGTCTACGCCATAAAGCCTGTAGCACCAAGATTCAACCCATGGCCATCATGTCCGACCACCTTCAATCGCAAGGACCATCCGACCAGTATTCTTCATGGAGGATTAGCAGCCTGGTCCTAGATCCCATTATCTATGGATTCCACCTTACCAGAGTCCCCATGGTCGGAGGCAGCAGCAGTTGTGGGAACAAATCTGACAGTAAAGATAGGGGGTATGTAGGAGGAGGCAGTGCCTAGCTAAGGCGAGGTTGTACACTCGGTTTTACGAGTTCAGGCCTCTCTCGGAGGAGGTAACAACCCTACATCTCGATGTCGCGGAGGCTTTGTAGATTGGAGTGTTGAGTTATAGGGGGTGCGAACCCTTGTTCAAGAGGAGAGGGGTAGCTTATATAGAGTGCGCCGACCACTCGTAACCCTCCATTACACAGGGGTTGAGTGAGAGTATAAAGACACGTGCGTTACTGGTAACGCCTATGTTTAATGATCTTTATGATGACTGAGTGATTGTTTGGCCGTTGCCATCCAGGGGTGACTGGAAGTCTTCTGTTCTCCGAGTGGAGTCTTGTCTCCCGAGTGAATAACTATGGTCGAGTGGAATTGGGATATCCGAGTGGATCTTCTGTCGAGTGGATCACACTTCGTGAGGATTCCAGTCGGTATCTTCTGTTTAACTTTGCAGGTCTTGTCCTCTTGTACAGTGTCCTCGGGTAGGGCATACAGGTCAGGCCTATGATCCTACACTAGGTACATGGCATCATCATTAGCCCCCGAATGGATCGAGGACCGAATGAAGAAGGATCGAAGTTGGCTTCGACCCGACTCACCGTCTCTGAAACACCTTGTTGGAGGTTCGACAGTATGTTAGTAGCTTAATGCTTCGTCAGTCGCCTTGATCGATTTTGGCTTCTGGAATTTCTGAGTGAAATATGTAATTTGGAATTGAGCAGATTGGATTTTGGCTATCCTTGGCGCGATCGACTGATTAGCTGGACCCGGATTTCACAGGATTCAAAATTTTGGAGAAGCGCGCGGGTCGGGGCGTGGCGCAGTAAGCGGGGCAAGCGGAGATGGCCTCCTCGATCCTCGTGCCACCTTTTTCGCCACGTATCAAGCGAGCGCCAGTTTTGTGATGCACTGAGATTGCGCGGGCCCACAAGTCAGTAACACAGACGTGTGTGTATATCAGACGATGCAATCAACGTGCACAACAGTTCCCTCCATTCTTCCCTTCTTCCTCCACCTCTCTGCCTCGTTCCTTCCAACACAGCGCCACTCCGCTCATCCTCGTCGACCACTGCGGAGATGGTGAAGGACAAGACAAGGGCTCTGGAACGCGCGAAGAAGGCGAAGGCCAAGGGAAAGAATACGGCCAAGGGGTCGACCTCGCGGTCCGCTCTGCCGCCGGGCTGGATCCAAGGGGACTAGGTCCCCTCGCCGGTGTCGGAGGAGCATCTGGAGGGGCTCGTCGCCGATGGGTTGATAGCGGATGGATCTTGGAGGCTGCCGGGAGGGGAGTTCCAGCCCGCGCCATGCGACGGCAAGCGAGTCCTCCTCACTACCCATGTGGAAAGAGGTTTCTCCCTGCCCCCACATCCATTCTTCCGAGGGTTCTTAAATTTCTTTGGCGCTCAGATCCATCATTTTCCTACCAACACCATCTCATATCTTGCCGCATTCGTTTCGATGTGTGAGAATTTCTTGGGATGCCACCCACACTGGGGGTTATTCAAACATATCTTTACTTTTCAATCTCAGTCGGTGAAGAAAGCCAATCTGACTGACGAGAGGGCTCATGTGATCCAAATGTGTGGGGGTCTACGAATCTAAATGAGTGGTAGGAGCCCTTTCCCTCCCATAAATTTTCTTGAATCCATTAGGGGGTGGCAATCGAACTGGTTTTACTGCAAGGAATTCCCAACTCCGGGTTAGTCAAGTGGTCTTCCCCCTTTCTCTCTGGAGAGACTCCACGCTCCTCGTTCATTGACTCTAGGAGAAGAGGAGGAGGGTGAGGTGGCCATCCTAGTTGACGCGGTCGTTGCGTTGATCCGGGGTGGAGTGACTGGCATGGATTTGCTGGAGGTGTTTCTCAGTCGACACATCCAGCCCTTGCAAGCTCGCGACCCTCCCATGTGGTTGTACTCAGGAACAGAAGACACCGCTCGGACCCGTCCGGAGGAGGTGACAGAAGAGACGGTGGCGCAGTAGCTTCAGAGCTTCACCGGGAGCAAGGATAACCCGCGCGGAGCAAAACGAATCTTGCCATTCGACGCTGAGCACCCTCCAGGAGAGGTCTGACATAACTTGTCGAGTGTTTCATCTTTTACTTTTCAATATGCAGCTGTACAAGAATCCGACTGATTTTTGCAATCTATGCCTTGCAGGTATTCATGAACATGCACTGCCCGTGCCGAATGGAGAACATCACCTCGGGGGAGCAGAAAGCGAAGGCGGGAGCGCTGATATCAAGTACGCCAATGATAGTGAAGACGACAGTGACGACTCTGACGAAAGTGAAGAAGTCGAGTCTCCACTATGCACCGAGAGCGGTTCCAAGCAGTCACAAGACCCTGTGGCTGACCAAGGCAAGGCCACGGCGTCGAGTGCGAGGACCCAGAAGCGCACTCAGACGACCACTCCCGAGCCGACTGAGAAAGTTGCCAAGCAAGCGAAGGTCATTCCTCCTAAGGCTCGGAAGGCTTTGCATGCCCAGGATCAAAGTTGTTGTGCCTATTGCTTCGATGTATGTGTTTCTTCTTCTTTTTCTTTATTGTTGTTGAGGACCTTCACATTTACTTGAAGGAATGGAATCTTGGGTTCCCAGGGCCGCTACCTCTAGGACGCCCCATATGGAGGTCGACGATGAGCGGGCTGACGCGGATACTGCGGATGCGGCCACTTCCCGAGCAGGTATGATCAGCTCACGCCTTGTTAATTGTCTTGTTTGTCAACTGAAATCTTACTATCGGGTGACTACAGTGCCATCAGACGTTATTCAGCCTCCAGACGACGACGAGGAGGAGCCTCCGAGGAGCATATGAGGAAGAGGTAGGGTTTCGACCACCTCGCGGAGCCTCAGCAAGAGAGCGCCATTAAGCCGGACGTCTCACCCACCGTCCGAGCCTGTTCTTCAAGATCTAGGTGGCTTGTCTCGAGTTGGAGTTTCTTTTGCTGACCCTTTGTCGACTGCCCACCCTCCAGTGTCGACTGCCCAAACTTTAGTTCTGACTGGGCAATCACAAACGCTGATCCCCCCAACTGCGTCACCAACTCCTGCGTCAATTGCATTTGCTCTGCATCATGTCCAGAGGACCAAACAGGAGCTGCCAAGGAGGCTATGATCCAGGATGGCCTGATGATGGAACGACTAAAGGCAGTGTACGAGTCTAGTAAGGGTGCTTATGACGCCAGTTCTGCCCTTCAGACCAATGTCCGAGTAAGTATGATTGTAAGTTGATTTCCGATTGGATTTTCTTCGTCTTGAATTTGTACACCCATTGGGTGTTTCTTTTGCTGTGTAGTTCTTCCACTCGAGTGGTTCAGGCCGTGTCGAGTGGGCACCTGGTCCAGTGGGGGCACGATGAGTGCACCCACTGGGTGTAGTCCCCAAGACCACTGTTGAATGTTTGATTCGGCGGTGGTCTTTAGAAATATGTTTGCTGTGTAGTTCTTCCAGTCGGGCCCGTCGGACTGTGCCGAGTGGGTAACTGATCTAGTGGGGGCACGCTGAGTGCACCCACTGGGTGTAGTCCCCGAGATCACTGTCGACTGCAGGCAGTCGGCGGGGGTATGAGAACAAGGTTTTTTTCTCTCTCACTCGGGCCGGGCAGGCCGTACCAAGTGGGAAATTGATCCAGTGGGGGCACACTGAGTGCACCCACTGGGTGTAGTCCCGAGATCGCTGTTGAATGTTTGATTCAGTGGTGGTCTTAGAACTCTTTTGATAATAGCATCTGGATTTGCTCTTCTTCACTCAGAAGTAAAGGGTCTTTCTCTTCGTCGACTGAATCATTTTTTGTTGATCTCATAAATCTTGTGAACTTGGGACTCGGTACGTTGCCCTGGAGAAGGAGAAGATCCAACTCCAACTTGATCTAGAACTTGCCAAGAAGAATCTGAAGGATGCTCAGGATGAAGTGAAGATCATGGAAGGTAACAACTTACTGACTGTATGCTTTGTCATTTCTTCTTTTTTATCCTTTGAACCTAGTGATTCCACTCGAACAGATGTGCGTAGTGAAAACCGTCAACTCCAAGCATGACTGAAGAATGTTATTTCTTTAGACACTATGAAGCACGCGTTGGGGAGGAAGGACAATGAACTTGCGGGAGTGCAGAAGGTGGCACAAGAGAATACTGAAGCTGCTGAGAGAAAACTAGCTTCGGTCCGCAGACTTGAAGAGGAGAATGCGGCCCTGAAGACCACCGTTGAAGAGGTGAAGAAAGAGGTCACTCAACTGAGGGAGGAGAAAGTTGTCTTGACTGACAAGGTGGACCAACTCACTCGGAAGAGGGACGAGCTGGAGGTTTACTTGGGGGGGCCTTGCAAAGAAGATGTACATCATGCTCGAAGGTATCTTTCTTCATCCGACTGAATCCAAAATACTTCCATACGATATTGCTGCTGACTCTTACTTTCCCTCCTGGTGCAGAGTTTTGTCAGAATTTTGAGCAGGAGACCGAATGAATTGAACCAGGACTGGACCCCACAAAGTCACTTGTCAAAGATGAAGTTGCGATGAATGTACTGTGACTTGAAGCTCGTCTTGACAACGTCTTGGGGTATATTTATCGACTGAAGGTTGCACTAACAAGGATAGATCAAGAGCTATGGCTAGAGGATAGACTTCAAAACAACCTCGAGTAATTGATGACTCGGCTCAATGAAGTTCCAAGTCGAGTGCAGGCGTGGAAGAAATCAGCCGCTCACTGTGGAGGCGATGTGGCGCTTTTGCTTGTTCGTGTCCATTGAAAGTTAGCTAAGGAAGATAAGCTGAAGGCTCTTCAGGTGGCGAACACGAAGAAGCTCGAATTTGAAAGTTTCATGGAAACATTTATTGATGCAGCCACTTGGATCGCAGATGGCATTGGTTTGGACACCTTCATCGAGCCAGCGACTCCTCTCCTGCCGAGTGAAGTAAAACTTGATGATTCGAATTTATTGGCCTCGGGATGCCGAGTGATCCTGTAATCATTAAACTTCTTCGGGCTTGACGTCTGAATACTTTTTCTTGTGATTCTAAACTTGACGCATTTATTCGAACTTCGTGGGTTTATTCGAATATTGCTTTCCTTCCTATAGAATGCTTCGTGCGAACATGATTTTTAACTCAGGCGAAACTGGTTCACGGCTAAGCCCTCCGAGTGGGAGGGATGCTCCCACTCGGAGTAGTTTTTTAACTTAGGCAATGACGGGCTCGCGGCTAAGCTCCTGAGTGGGAGGATTTCTCTCCACTCAGAGTAGATTTTTAACTTAGGCGAGGACAGGCTCGCGGCTAAGCCTCCGAGTGGGAGGATTGCTCTCCACTCGGAGTAGATTTTTAACTTAGGCAAGGACGGGCTCGAGGCTAAGCCCCCGAGTGGGAGGATTGCTCTCCACTCGGAGTAGATTTTTAACTTAGGCGAGGACGGGATCGCGGCTAAGCCCCCGAGTGGGAGGATTGCTCTCCACTCGGACTAGATTTTTAACTTAGGCGAGGACAGGCTCACGGCTAATTAAGCCCCCGAGTGGGAGGATTGCTCTCCACTCGGATTATATTTTTAACTTAGGTGAGGATGGGCTCACAGCTAAGCCCCCGAGTGGGAGGATTTCTCTCCACTTGGAGTAGATTTTTAACTTAGGCGAGGACGGGCTCACGGCTAAGCCCCTGAGTGGGAGGATTGCTCTCCAATTGGAGTAGATTTTTTAACTTAGGGGAGGACGGGCTGATGGCTAAGCCCCCGAGGGGGAGGATTGCTCTCCACTTAGAGTAGTTTTTTAACTTAGGCGAGAATGGGCTCGCGGCTAAGCCCCCTGCAGGAGTCCTGGACTAAGGGGTCCTCGAGCATCCGGCCTGTTAGCCATGGGCCGAACTGATGGGCTGTGAAGATGCGAAGACCGAAGACTGCACCCGTGTCCGGATGGGACTCTCCTTGGCATGGAAGGCAAGCCTGGCGACCGAATATGTAGATTCTTCTCCTTTGTAACCGACCTTGTGTAAACCCTAGATCCTCCCAGTGTCTATATAAACCGGAGGACTTAGTCCGGAAAGGGAGATACTCATTACCATAGTCATACATGCTAGACTTTTAGGGTTTAGCCATAATGATCTCGTGGTATATCAACTCTTGTAATACTCATATTCATCAAGATCAATCAAGCAGGAAGTAGGGTATTACCTCCATAGAGAGGGCCCAACACAGGTAAACATCGTGTCCCCTGTCTCCTGTTACCATCGACCTTAGACGCACAGTTCGGGACCCCCTACCCGAGATCCGCCGGTTTTGACACCGACATTGGTGCTTTCATTGAGAGTTCCACTATGCAGTCGACGAAAAGGTTCGATGGCCCCTTCAATTGTTGATAGTGACGCTGTCCAAGGAGAAACCTTCCTCCCTAGACAGATCTTCGTGTTCGGTGGCTTCGCCCTGCGGGCCAACTCGCTTGGCCACCTGGAGCAGATCAACAGCTACGCCCCTGGCCATCAGGTCAGATTTGGGAGCTTGAATTACGGTGCGGACATCCGTGGAGATTTGATCTTCGCTGTATTCGAGACCGTGGCAACCGCTCCTTGTCACCTTGACGAGTATGCCTAAATCTATCGTCAGACCGCATCCAGGAGATAGCTCCTGCAACCACTCCGGCCTTAGATCCAGAGCACACTGCGGCACCCAAGGATGGGAGGCTCGACCCCACCACGGAGGCCACAGATTTCTCGGCGTTGGAGCCGCACATGGACTTAACCTCACACAATACCTGTGTCACCGGAACTCCGGACTCTTCTCCTGGTATAAGTTCCGAAACATGTGCGTCCGCAGATACCGAGCTTGATCGTTTATCGATCTTCGAGTTCAGCGTCGCAGACATCTTCCAGCACTCGCCTTTGGGCGATGTGCTCAACTCATTAAATAACTTGTCCTTGGCGGGGGACATACAACCGAACTATGTACGGTTCGAACTAGGGGCTGATGATGGGGAATTTTGCTTCCCACCTGCCACCCACTTTATAGCCACTGTTGAGGACTTAAGCGACATGCTTGATTACGGCTCCGAAGACATCGTAAATACGGACGACGATGCAGACGAGGAGCAGGGCCAAAACACGCCATTCATTGGGTGATGGACGGCCGCTTCTTCCTACGACGTATACATGGTGGATACGCCTAAAGAAGCTAACAACAATGACAAAGAGGATCTAGTTGAAGACAAAACTCCTGAGACAAAGCCCAGTCGCCGGCGTCAGCGGTGTCGCTCTAAGTCACATCATACAAAAGAAAACAACACCGGCACCAGAGAAAACAATACTCCGTATGATGCCGAAGACAATGAAGACCCTGTTGGGGCAACCTTCGAACAGGAGGAACATGCCATACACGAAGACTCGGAGGACAGTAACTACCTTCCACTCTCCGAGGAAGAGGGAAGCCTCGTCAACGAGGATTTCAGCGTGCCCGAGGAACCTCTCGAGCAGGAGCACTTCAAACGCCGGCTAATAGCAACTGCAAGAAGCCTGAAAAAGAAGCAATTGCAGCTTCAAGCGGACCAAGATTTGCTCAATGATAGATGGACCGAAGTCCTGGCCGCTGAAGAATACGGCCTCAGTGGCCCAGCCAAAAGCTACCCGAAGCGTAGATTGCTACCTCAGTTCGATGACGAGGCGCTAGAGCCCGTACCATCATCGCACAATGCGGCAGACCGGTCACAACCTGGGCCGGGTAAAGAGGCAACTCAAGCCGAACACCAGATCGCCCCACCTCGCCGTAAAGGCAAGAATTAAACAGCTCGGGGTTGTACATACGACCTTTGACAGGACTTGGATAGTAGAGCAGAACACACAAGATCGATCTACGGATCGCGAGGACGTGCCTCGACATGTGACGACAGCTACCTTTTCGGACGTGACAAACCTAGCCACGCCCGGGCCAAAAACCGCAAATGGACTCCAGCGGAGGTACGTCGCAGCGTGTCCCAACATAGAGGCGTCGCACACCGTCTTTGCTTCACAGACAAAGTAATGGAGCATGAATTCCCACACGCGTTCAAACCGATGAATATCGAATCATACGACGGAACAACGGATCCCGCGGTATGGATCGAGGACTTCCTCCTCCATATCCACATGGCCCGCGGAGAGGACCTTCATGCCATCAAATACCTACCATTAAAACTTAAAGGACCATCTCGGTACTAGTTAAACAGTCTGCCGGAAAATTCTATTGGCAGCTGGGAAGATTTGGAAGACGCCTTCTGCGACAACTCCCAAGGAACATATGTCAGGCCACCGGATGCCGATGACTTAAGTCACATTGTCCAGTAGCCGGAGAGTCAGCCAGGAAGCTCTGGAATAGGTTCTTAGTTAAAAAGAACCAAATCATTGACTGTCCGAATGCGGAAGCCCCGGCGGCCTTCAAACACAGTGTCCGGGATGAATGGCTTGCACGCCACCTGGGTCAAGAAGGACCTAAATCCATGACAGCCCTTACCGCTCTAATGACCCGCTTTTGTGTGGGCGAAGACAGTTGGCTCGCTCGTAGAAGCAACAGCGCGAGTGATACGTCTCCGTCGTATCTACTTTTCCAAACACTTTTGCCCTTGTTTTGGACTCTAACTTGTATGATTTGAATGGAACTAACCCGGACTGACGCTGTTTTCAGCAGAATTGCCATGATGTTGTTTTATGTGCAGAAAACAAAAGTTCTCAAAATGACCTGAAACTCCACGGAACATCTAGTCAAAAATAAAAAAATCCTTGCCAAAGATGAAGACCAGGGGGCCCACACCCTGTCCACGAGGGTGGGCCCCCCCTAGGGCGCGCCCCCTACCTCATGGCCCCCCTGGAGCTCCTCCGACGCCAACTCCAACTCTATATATTTTCTTCCGGAGAGAAAAAAAATAAGAGAGAAGAAATCATCGCGTTTTACGATACAGAGCCGCCGCCAAGCCCTAAAACCTCTCGGGAGGGCTGATCTGGAGTCCATTCGGAGCTCCAGAGAGGGGGATTCGTCGCCGTCATCATCGCCAACCATCCTCCATCACCAATTTAATGATGCTCACCGCCGTGCGTTTGTAATTCCATCATAGGCTTGCTGGACGGTGATGGGTTGGATGAGATCTATCATGTAATCGAGTTAGTTTTGTTAGGGTTTGATCCCTAGTATCCACTATGTTCTGAGATTGATCTTGCTATGACTTTGCGATGCTTAATGCTTGTCACTAGGGCCCGAGTGCCATGATTTCAGATCTGAACCTATTATGTTTTCATGAATATATGTGAGTTCTTGATCCTATCTTGCAAGTCTATATTCACCTATTATGTGTTATGATCCGACAACCCCGAAGTGACAATAATCGAGATACTTCTCGGTGATGACCATAGTTTGAGGAGTTCATGTATTCACTATGTGCTAATGCTTTGTTCCAGTTCTCTATTAAAAGGAGCCCTTAATATCCCTTAGTTTCCATTAGGACCCCGCTGCCACGGGAGGGTAGGACAAAAGATTTCATGCAAGTTCTTTTCCATAAGCATGTATGACTATATTCGGAATACATGCCTACATTACATGGATGAATTGGAGCTAGTTCTGTGTCACCCTATGTTATGACTGTTACATGATGAACCGCATCCGGCATAATTATCCATCACCAATCCAATGCCTACGAGCTTTCCATATACTGGTTTACGCTAATTTTTTTCCCGTTGTTACTGTTACAATCATTACAAAACACCAAAAATATTACTTTTGCTTTCATTACTCTTTTGTTACCGTTACCACTACTATCATACTACTTTGCTACTAAATACTTTGCTGCAAATATTAAGTTATCCAGGTGTGGCTGAATTGACAACTCAGTTGCTAATACTTCAGAGTATTCTTTGGCTCCCCTGTCGAATCAATAAATTTGGGTTGAATACTCTACCCTCGAAAGTCGCTATGTATCCCCTACACTTGTGGGTTATCAAGACTAATTTCTGGCGCCGTTGCCGGGGAGCATAGCTCTATTCTTTGAGTCACTTGGGATTTATATTTGCTGGACACTATGAAGAATTTGAAAGACGCTAAGAAACAAATTTATCCCTCAACTACGAGGGGAGGTAAGGAACTGCCATCTAGCTCTACACTTGATTCACCTTCTGTTATGAGTAAGCTTGCGACACCTAAACCTGCTTCTGCTATTCGTTCTGATATGTCGCATGTTATTGATGATGCCACTTCTGCTATGCATGATACTTATGATTAAACTACTTCTATGCTTGATACTACTGTGCCCCTTAGTGAATTTATTGATGAACAAATTGCTAGGGCTAGAGAAAAAGAAATTATTGAAACTGATAATGTTGATGATGAAGATATGCCTGTTATTCCTGAGGGTTATGTTTTTGATATGGAAGCTTCTGCAGCTATTTTTTCCTGCAAAGGTAGAAATGAACTTAAGAGGCTATTAGTCAAATGGAGTAAAGAATCTCTTAGAGATAAAATGAAACCTGACCCTGCTTTTGCTACTTCACCTATTTGTGTTCCCGATAAGGATTATGAATTCTCTGTTGATCCTGATATAATTACTTTGGTTGAATCTGATCCTTTTCATGGATATGAATCTGAAACTGTTGTGGCACATCTTACTAAATTAAATGATATAGCCACCCTGTTCACTAATGATGAGAGATCTTGTTACTTTTATATCCTTAAAATATTTCCGTTCTCATTAAAGGGTGATGCTAAGATATGGTTTAATTCTCTAGATCCTGGTTGTGTGCGTAGTCCCCAGGATATGATTTATTACTTCTCTGCTAAATATTTCCCTGCTCACAAGAAACAAGCCGCTTTAAAGGAAATATACAACTTTGTGCAAATTGAAGAAGAGAGTCTCCCATAAGCTTGGGGGAGGCTTCTCAAGTTACTTAATGCTTTGCCTGATCATCCTATAAAGAAAAATGAAATACTTGATATCTTTTATGATGGACTAACCGATGCTTCCAAAGATTACCTGGATAGTTGTGCTGGTTCTCTTTTCAGGGAAAGAACACCAGATGAAGCTGAAATTCTATTGAATAATATGTTGACAAATGAAAATAATTGGGCACCTCCTGAGCCAGTTCCTGCTCCAATTCCTGAGCTTGTTCCTAAACCAACTCCGAAGAAGAGGGGTGTTCTATTTCTCAGTCCTGAAGATATGCAAGAGGCAAAGAAATCTATGAAAGAAAAAGGTATTAAAGCTGAAGATGTTAAGAATTTACCTCCTATTGAAGAAACATATGAGCTTAATCCATTACCTATTGAAGAACCTCCAGGTCTTGATAACCCAACACAGGTAGTAAAGGTAAATTCTCTCTATAGATTTGATGAAGGTGATATTCCTCACTATAAGTCTGCTAGACGATGCTTGGATGAGTTTGATAATTTCATTGTCAAACAAGAAAATTTTAATGCTTATTTCGGTAGACAATTAAAACAAAATACCTATATGATTAAACACTTGGGTGATTATATGGCTAATGTTAGATGTGAACTTAAACTCATTAGCAAGCATGCTTCTATGGTTACCACTCAAGTAGAGCAAGTACTTAAGGCTCAAAATGATTTGCTCAATGAAATGAATAGTAAGAAAAATGATTATGTTGTTAGAGTGGCTACTAGAACTGGTAGAATGACTCAGGAACCTTTGTATCCTGAAGGCCACCCTAAGAGAATTGAGCAAGATTCTCACAGAAATAATACTGATGTGCCTTGTTCTTCTAAAAGGAAGAAAAAGAAAAATGATAGGACTTTGCAAACTTCTAGTGAACCTATTGCTGAACCACCTGAGAATCCAAATGATATATCTATTTCTGATGCTGAAACACAATCTGGTAATGAACATGAACCTAGCGAAAATGTTAATGATGTTGTTCATGATGATGCTCAACCTAGTAATGATAATGATGTAGAAGTTGAACCTGCTGTTGATCTTGATAAACCACAATAAAAGAATCAACGTTATGATAAGAGAGATTTTGTTGCTAGGAAACATGGTAAAGAAAGAGAACCATGGGTTCAGAAACCCATGCCTTTTCCTCCCAAACCATCCAAGAAAAAGGATGATGAGGATTTTGAGCGCTTTCTTTGAAATGATTAGACCTATCTTTTTTGCGTATGCGATTAATCGATGTGCTCAAAACAAATCCTTATGCCAAGTATATGAAGGATATCATCACCAATAAGAGATGACATCGAAAGCTGAAATTTCCACCATGCTTGCTAATTATACTTTTAAGGGTGGAATACCAAAGAAACTTGGAGATCCAGGAGTACCCACTATACCATGCTCCATTACAAGAAATTATGTTAAAACTGCTTTATGTGATCTTGGAGCCGGTGTTAGTGTTATGCCTCTCTCTTTATATCATAGACTTGATTTGAATAAGTTGACACCTACTGAAATATCTTTGCAAATGGCTGATAAATCAACTGCTATACCTGTCGGTATTTGTGAGGATGTGCGTGTTGTGGTTGCGAACGTTACTGTTTTAACAGACTTTGTTATTCTTGTTATTCCCGAGGACGATAGTATGTCTATTATTCTTGGAAGACCTTTTCTTAATACTGCAGGGGCTGTTATTGATTGCAACAAGAGCAATGTCACCTTTCATGTTAATGGTAATGAGCATACGGTACACTTTTCGAGGAAACAACCTCAAGTTCATACTATCAATTCTATTGGAAAAATTCCATCGATTATATTTGGAGGTTTTGAATTTCCTCTTCCTACTGTCAAGAAGAAATATGATATTCTTATTATAGGGATGTGCATATCCCCGTTGAGGTAACATAGTGTTATTCGAAATTTCTCCGGTTCCATGTTATTCGGAATGAGTTTGTTAACAAGACTTGATCAACCTTGTTAGTGGATTCCTTTTGATGATCATGAGACGGATGAAACTAGAAGGCACAACCTTCTGTACCCTCTTTATACTTTCCGTTATTTAGTTGAAATAAAGTAAAAATAGTATTTTTCTGTCTGTTTCCTGATTTATCTGCGCAATATAAAAATAGCCCGAAAATAAAAGTCCTCCAAATGCCATGCCAATTTAATATGATTTTTCGAGAATATTTGAGGATTTATGGTGCAAAAATTACCACGGGGGGAGCTGCCACCTGTCCATGAGGGCGGAGGGCGCGCCCTACCCCCCTGGGCGTGGCCCCTACCTCGTGGGCCCACGGTGGCCCTCCTCCACTTATTCCTGCACCCATCCTGTTCTTCTTCCTCCCACAAACACGAATATCTGGCTCAAGCACGAGTTCCAACTCACTTTGCTGTGATTTTCGATCTCCTTGCTCAAAGCATCTCTCACAAAACTGCTTGGGGAGATTGTTCCTTGGTATGTGACTCCTCCATTCGTCCAATTAGTTTTTGTTCTAGTGCTTTATTCTTTGCAAATTTGTGCTGCCTAGGTGACCATGTTCTTGAGCTTGCATGTCAAATTTATATGGTTCCAAGTAGTTCTAATGCTTGATTAAGGCTCTAGGCACTTGTAGGAGTAGTTGCTATCAATTTTATTGAAGTTGGTTCACTTTTGTTTGAAGTTACTAAAATTTTCAGATTATTTCAGAAAATAATGAAGAGACTTTTGAGGGGCTCGTCGAGCCGAAGCTCGAAGGAAAAACAAAATGAAGAAGCACAGAGGCCCAAATATAATTTGCCTCGCACCATGGAGGTCCGGCCGTATGAATGGCCTTCCGATGACTTCTTGAGACAAGCCGGAATTTATGAGGATTTTTCTTCAGTGGTTGAGAATGCTGGCCTCACCGACTTCGTCCATGACCAACGTCATTAGTATCTCTTACTCACTAATACTTTTGTGCAAAACTTCTACTATTTTCCTTAGGAATCACCTCCTTCAATAGAGTTTCATTTATATGACGTTGTTAAGAAGATGCCATTAGCTGAATTTTGCAAGGTTTGCAAAATACCCTCTGAGGGTACCTTAGAAGAACCTCATCGTAAGGATGTGGAATAATTTATTAACACCATCATCGTGGGGGAAACCAGGAAGGTTTCCGATGCAAGAATCACTAGCATACATTTTCCTGTTTTACGCTACTTTGCCTTATTTGCTAGTCGTTGCTTGATTGGTCGCGGAAACTGTGGAAACCTTAGTGTTCCTGATATTATCATTTTGTTCCATGGTTTATACCTGATAACTCTGTTAGTATGGGCGAAATTATTGCTAAACTGTTCAGTTTGAACCGTACTAAAGGCCCCATCTTTGGAGGTATTTATGCTTCGCGCCTAGCTGCACATTTTAACATACCCATTAGGATTTATGAGAAAGAAGAAAAATTGTTGCCTAGTGCTTATTTAGATTATAAGAGTATGCTAGCGCATGACTTTATTGTTAAGGGCAAGGAAGGGGAGCTTAAATATAAATTGTACTTTGATAAACATCACCATGAGACTATTACTTTGCATGCTCCTTCTTGTTTAACTTGTCTGAAGGTCTTTATCTCGTTTCGTGGGAGGCCGTTCAAGCCTATCGGAATCCTGCACCAGCCCCGGAGCCGGAACCACAATACGAGCCTCCACGCCAGTCTATTTATTCTTGGGATCCGGAGGTGGCTGCCAGCCAGTGGCAGTCAGAGTCCTCTTCATCGCAGTACGACCCCAGCTACACCTACGGGTATCAGCCAGGCTATCCCTGGCAATAAGCCAACTTAGGCCAAAAGCCTAAGCTTGGGGGAGTACGTATTTCCCACCGACATTACATTTATGTTCACACACTCATTGCTAAATGTCGGTGCTCATACTCTTTCACTGTAATATCCATGCTAGTTTATTTTCTTTTTCTTGCTTTCTTCTTGTGTGTTTGTTAAACTTAAAGAAAACAACAAAAAAATTAGTGTAGCTTCTAGTTAGTTTACTTTTCCTGCTGTAGTAGTAATATTTAAAAAGAAAACCCAAAAATATTTCCTGTTCTTCTTTTGCTTGTTGGGAGCTTTCCCATGTAAATAGGTTTATTTCCTCTCTTTTCTTTGGGGGTCGATAGGAGAAGACCATGATTAAATTGTTGAAGTGGCTCTTATATGCATTGTTGTTGATTTAACCAAGAGCCTATATTGCCTTGTCTTCTCCTACTTAGCAGATTCCAGCTTAGTCCAATGCACATGCACTCTTATTATTACCCACATCGTTTGGTCGTGCAAGTGAAAGGCAATAATGATGATTTATGATGAATTGATTGGGATAGCGAAGCTGGTATGAACTCGACCTCTCTTGTTTTTGTAAATATGATGATTTCATCGTTCTTGATTCAGCTTATTATGAATAAACATGTTTGCTATGACAATTAGAGATCATAGTTGCTTATGCCATGCCTGATTAGCTATGAGTTATAATGGTTTACCTTGCGTGCCAACATGCTATTAAAGTGGTTGTGATGTGGTATGATGGGGTGGTATCCTCCTTTGAATGATTTAAGTACTTGACTTGGCACATGTTCACACATGTAGTTGAAACAAATCAACATAGCCTTCAAGATATTTATGTTCATGGTGGATTATATCCTACTCATGCTTGCATCCAATGTTTATTAATTTTAATGCATGTTCATGGCTGTTGTCGCTCTCTAGTTGGTCGCTTCCCGCCTTTTGCTAGCCTTCACTGCATTTAGCGGGAATACTGCTTGTGCATCCAATCCCTTAAACCCCAAAGTTATTCCACATGAGTCCACTATACCTTCCTATATGCGGTATTTACCGCTGCTCCAAGTAAATTTGTATGTGCCAAACTCTAAACCTTCAAATAAACATTCTGTTTTGTATGCTCGAATAGCTCATGTATCAAGTAGTACTGCCCTTATCTTCCATGTTAGGCGGGTTATTCTCAAGAGGTGTGGACTCCGCTCCTCACTCACGAGAACATGGCTGGTCACCGGGATGCCCAGTCCCATGCTTTATGCAAACTAAATCAAAAATAATTACAAACAAAACTCCCCCTGGGACCTGATGTTGGTTGGAGACACTCGTTGTTTCGAGCAAGTCATGGATTGATGCTTGTTGGTGGAGGGGGAGTATAAACTTACCATTATGTTTGGCAACCGCCTATAATGTGTGTAGCATGGAAGATATCGCCATCTCTTAGTTGTTATGTTGACAATGAAAGTATGCCGCTCAAAATATTATTTATCTCTATTTCAAAACCGAGCTCTGGCACCTCTACAAATCCCTGCTTCCCTCTGCGAAGGGCCTATCTATTTACTTTTATGTTGAGTCATCACCCTCTTATTAAAAATCACTAGCTGGAGAGCGCAGCTGCCATTTGCATTCATTACTATTAATTTATATTGGGTATGAGTATGATTGGATCTCTTTTACCATGAATTACAATGTCTAGTCAGTCCTTGATCTTTAAAGGTGCTCTTCATTTATGTTTTGCGGTCTCAGAAAGGGCTAGTGAGATACCATCTTGTTATATCATATTACGATTGTTTTGAGAAAGTGTTGTCATCCGAGATTTATTAGTATGACTCGCTAGTTGATTAAGCCATTGATATGAGTAAACATGAGACCTGAGAATTATTGCAAATGTGGTTAGTCATAATCTTTGCTGAAAACCTGAATGCTGGCTTTACATATTTACAACAACAAGAGCAAACAGAGTTTGTAAAAGTTTTTCTTTATCTCTTTCAGTTTATCAACTGAATTGCTTGAGGACAAGCAAAGGTTTAAGCTTGGGGGAGTTGATACGTCTCAATCGTATCTACTTTTCCAAACACTATTTCCCTTGTTTTGGACTCTAACTTGTATGATTTTAATGGAACTAACCCAGAATGACGCTATTTTCAGCAGAATTGCCATGATGTTGTTTTATGTGCAGAAAACAAAAATTCTCGGAATGACCTGAAACTCCATGGAACATCTAGTCAAAAATAATAAAAAATCCTTGCCAAAGATGAAGACCAGGGGGCCCACACCCTGTCCACGAGGGTGGGGGGCGCGACCCCTACCTCGTGGGCGCCCTGGAGCTCCACCGACGCCAACTCCAACTCTATATATTTGCTTTCGGAGAGAAAAAAAAGAGAGAAGAAATCATTGCGTTTTACGATACGGAGCCACCGCCAAGCCCTAAAACATCTCGGGAGGGCTGATCTAGAGTCCGTTCGGGGCTCCAGAGAGGGGGATTCGTCACCGTCGTCATCATCAACCATCCTCCATCACCAATTTCATAATGCTCACCGCCGTGCGTGAGTAATTCCATCGTAGGCTTGCTGGAGGGTGATGGGTTGGATGAGATCTATCATGTAATAGAGTTAGTTTTGTTAGGGTTTGATCCCTAGTATCCACTATGTTCTGAGATTGATGTTGCTATGACTTTGCGATGCTTAATGCTTGTCACTAGGGCCTGAGTGCCATGATTTCAGATCTGAACCTATTATGTTTTCATGAATATATGTGAGTTCTTGATCCTATCTTGCAAGTCTATAGTCACCTATTATGTGTTATGATCCGACAACCCCGAAGTGACAATAATCGAGATACTTCTCGGTGATGACCATAGTTTGAGGAGTTCATGTATTCACTATGTGCTAATGCTTTGTTCCGGCTCTCTATGAAAAGGAGGCCTTAATATCCCTTAGTTTCCATTAGGACCACGCTGCCACGGGAGGGTAGGAAAAAAGATGTCATGCAAGTTCTTTTCCATAAGCACGTATGACTATATTCGGAATACATGCCTACATTACATGGATGAATTGGAGCTAGTTCTGTGTCACCCTATGTTATGACTGTTACATGATGAACCGCATCCGTCATAATTATCCATCACCGATCCAATGCCTACAAGCTTTCCATATACTGGTCTACGCTTATTTACTTTCCCGTTGTTACTCTTACAATCATTACAAAACACCAAAAATATTACTTTTGCTTTGATTATTCTTTTGTTACCGTTACCACTACTATCATACTACTTTGCTACTAAATACTTTGCTGCAGATATTAAGTTATCCAGGTGTGGCTGAATTGACAACTCAGTTGCTAATACTTCAGAATATTCTTTGGCTCCCCTTGTGTCGAATCAATAAATTTGGGTTGAATACTCTACCCTCGAAAGCTGTTGCGATCCCCTACACTTGTGGGTTATCAGCCAGCGACTCGGGCACTTCCAAAATCCGAGACGGCAATGGCAAGCCACGACGAAGCAAACACAACAATCACAATGATAATGAAAGATTACACAACACAGCGGTCAATGCCGGATTAAGCAATCCCAAACCCGTTCAGCGGAAAAAGCCATTCAAGGCGAACCGGGACGGACCATCCAACCTAGACAGGATATTGGACCGACCCTGCCAGATTTACGGCACCCTGATAAACCAGCTAATCATACCAACAGAAGCTGTTGGGTCTTCAAGCAGGCCGGCAAGCTCAACGCCGAACACAAGGGGAGGAGGCCGCCAGGCGATAGGGACGACAGAGAGGATCGACCAATCCCGAAGCAGAAATAGCAGTTCGGCTTCCGCCGCCCACCGCACATACCTGCAATATTTGTATGGCGCATACATCACTACGCACTCATGATACCATGGGCATAGGCGGAAGCACAATACGGACAAGCCTGCAAGCATTCCCGTAACATTTTTTATCTAGTTTCTTTTTATTTCTTTTTTATCTCTTAAAAATAGGTGACACAAAGGACAAACATCCAAAACTGACTCTATTGGAGTTCGGATCCGTACACTCACTTCAGGGGCTACTTCCGTCAAGGATTCCCCCCTCGCCGAGGACGGGCGGCGCAGACGTGCGACAGGAGGTCCAAAATAACTTTTTGTAGACCGCACTCTTTATTTTGAGCCTGTAATATGCCTTTTTCCTCCGCCTTCGACCCCGGGCATGTCAAATAGCCGGTGTTGTGGCCTTTATATACATAAAGTAATCATTGGCATATTGCTCAGGCCCCAGTAAAAATTATCTGAATTAATCATTCGTGTCTTTTCACCAATAAATATGGCTCCTATGGTTGTCTCACAGATATACCTCAGCATAACCTGCCAGGGGCTCGGTATGGGAAGAAATGAGTTGCCAACAAAGTCCGAACAGCTTTACAACATACATCGGCGTCGCGAGTTTGGCCTTATATGCATCAGCTCCGAATCATGTCTTGGGTCAATGGTTGGGTTGCCCGGCTCCTGTGCTTGCTACCTTACGTTCCGCTCTATCAGCTAGGGTAGTAAAGGGAGAACTACTGCGATTGTGCTTCCGTCTCGTCTGTCAAGCACCTCAAGAGAGAAAGCCGAAACCGATCATGATGCTGCGATAGCTGGTCAACCACTCGATGACTTATCGGAATCTGTCGCGATTCCCTCCGTATTACACGAAGGACCTTTTTTTCAGGTCATATATGTAACGCACCATATTGGAATAAGTCGTACACATACTAGGGGCTATATCGTAGCCCCCCTATAAAACTCCTATGGCTAAGTGAAAGTGTTAATGCCCTATAGTCTGATTGCCTGGTTCGCCGCATCATCACCTCCTTCGTGGACCAAGACGTTGGATCAACAGTGATTAAATGCTTTTTCGAACACCCCCGTACTTCCTACAAGGGGGCTGAAGCTGACGACTGGAAAACTTTCAGATTATATTAAAACGGCCGCACAGGAGGAACATAAGCTTTCGAGCAAAACATAAAAATAGATTAACTATAAAATTATCTTTTACAATTCTCATACAACTCACTCCAATATTATGTATTTAGAGCATTGACCCTCTATTAAGCGGGCGGCCTCTAAGACGTCTTCAAAATAATGCTCCGGTGCATAACGGTCCTTGCCCTTGGGTGGTCTCTTCACCGCAACTTCGATGGCCTTCATCTTCCCCCAGAATGTGTTGACTCTGGCAAAGGCCATCCGTGCACCCTCAATGCACGCCTACCGCTTCACAGCATAGATACGTGGCACCGCATCAACGAGCCGCTGCACCAAGCCGAAGTAGCTATTCAGAACAGGCTCAGTCGGCCACAGCCGGATTATGATGTTCTTCATGGCAGTGTCGGATATCCTATGAAGCTCGGCCCATTGAGACATCTGTTCATTCAGTAACAGAGGGCGCTTTGACGCACCAAATTGTGACCAGAAAAGCTTCTCTGTTGCATACCCCTCTCGCGCTTGATAAAACTGCGCCGTATCAGAAGAACTCTTTGTCAAGTCTAAAAACTCGTCCGGAGAACTCCACACTTGGTTAAGCTGAGCATAGTTCGGATCGCCGAACTTAGTCTGCAACAAAAAGGGCTTACCGGCAGCAATCTTCCCAGCTTGCCGGATCTCCTCACGGGCTGCTCTGGATTCAAACCGCGCTTCTCTCGCCTCTCGTAAGGCCTTGTCAAATTCAGCCGCTTTGGCTTCATTTTCCTTCTCAAGAAGTTCACAGCGGCTAGCAGCTTTTTTTTAATTCGAGCGCCATCGTGGATATCTTCTCCTCGTCTTGGCGCCGAGAAGCTTGTTCGGCTGTTAACTCAGTCGATGCCTTTTCGGCAGCCGCATTACTAAACCGGGCCTGCTCCTTGGCCCGGGCCAGCTCCGCCCGAAGAATTTCAACGGCGGAAGCACCATCTGCAGTCATGCATATCCCAGTATATAACTTCCAGCGTCACGCTTATAACACAAAAATGTATGTGAGTGGACTGCCCCGACTACATACCTTTCGACTCGTCAAGACGCATATTGATTAAAGGAATGTCACCCCCTGCCATATCAAGCTTCCGCTACAGCTCAGCAAAATCCATAGTCTGGGTAGCAATCAGGGGAGAAGCAGCCTGTGTTCAAGTTCATCAGATCAGTCCTTGAATATTTCTTCTCGATCCTCCGTTCGCCTCCCATGGGAAGCCAACCCGAGTCTCAGGGGATACTACCTATACACAGGTGCATCTTTGCAAATATAGTTGAAAACATTACATTACAAACCTCGAAGCCTCTTAGCAGGCTCATGAAGGCTTCATTCAATCCGCTCTTCGCAGACAGAATCTTCTCAACCACCGTACCCATCAAGGAACGTTGTTCCCCCGAGACAGATGCTTTTCGCAGCATATCCCTCAAGATATCCGGCGCCGCCGGCTCTCCGGAAGCCAATGAAGGAGCACGACCATCCTTTGAAGGAACCTGTTCACCCGTCTCCAGAATCATCGCTGGCTGAAAACCGAACAGTCCGGGGCCTTCATTATTGGCCCCCGAATCCCAAACGATGGGAGGTCCACCTTCGGGTGCCACCTCCTTCATCCCCTGCACCACTTGTTGATCAAGAGTAACCCTCCAAGATGACACTTCAGAGTCGTCCGCCTGATTGGACGAGGAGGTCGGGGGAGGCGTCTCGCTTTCCATCATCTCTGGGAAGAGATCTCCCAAAGAAGAGGATTGCCTAGAAAAACTCTGTGCCCGATTGTAAAAATACACACGCGTGTTACGTATCTCTTCGGTAACAACAAAGAAGCGGGACGCTATCAAAGTACCCCGGTTTCACTTACGGATTGTTTAAAGGCTTGTCCTCATGACGGAGCTGTTCACTAGCATCGCCTTCCAATCCCGAGCCACTCGATGGTGGCATCTTGCATCTCTTAGGAGACCGCCCGTCCCAATCTTCGGAGGCGGCCCTTTTCTTCCTGAAGGGAGAAGGGATATTGGCTTCTCTTTCGCCTTCATTTTCGGGCGAGGAAAGTTTGATTTCTCCAGACTCAGTATTTAATTCACCTCTGGAACGAAGGTCACCTCGAGTCTTCTCACTCTCCACCTTGCCCTCCCCTGCCGGCGCGTGATGCGGTGCCGGTGCCAGCATCCTTGTTAACAAGGGGTCCGCTGAGTCTTTGGGAAGAGGGGCCGGACACCTAATCTGTTCCGCTTTCTTTATCCAGCCCTGGAAGAAGATGGTTTGCTCAGTATCTTACCATAGAATATCTAATTATGAGGTGTTCGGCGGACGAGTACTTACCGGGGTGTCCGGATGGTTATAGTCTAGGCCAGTATCTTCGGTGGTGTCCGGCCATTGTTTTTGTCTCCCGAAGAATAATTTCCACATTCCTTCGTGTGTAGTGCTGAAGAAGTGCTGAAGAGTCCGTGGCCCTTCTGGGTTAAACTACCACAGGCGGAGAGGTCATCGCTGGCACGGCAGGGTCCGGCGGACTAGCATTACCTGAATAGCATTGACAATATTGATATCCTTTTAAATGAGGCTTCAGATGCGACTTTGCAGAGTCCGCACCTCGTCAACTGATCGCCAGTCCAACCCCTTATTAATCCACGATGCAAGCTGAATTGGGGGGCTGGATTGAAACGCAGGCGCAGCTGCCCACTTGGAACCACGGGGCTCGGTGATATAGAACTACTACTGCTGCCATAAGTCGAAAGATTCTTTGAATGATTCTTTTAGCCAGACAGCATTGGTAAGCTTGCTCACTGAGGCACCACCGCACTCGTCCTGCTCCCCTTATATCATTTGCAGTCTCACATTGAAGGTCTTGAGCCACAAGCCGAAGTGTGGAGGAGTTCGGAGGAAGGCTTCACACGTGACGATAAACGCTGAGATGAGAAGAACAGAGTTCGGGACGAGATCATGAAAATCTAATCCGTAATAGAACATGAGCCCCCGGGTGAAGGGATTGAGGGCAAACCCTAACCCTTGGAGGAAGTGGGAAATGAAAATGACCCTCTCACCGGATCTAGGGGTAGGGATAACCTGCCCCTCCGTAGGAAGCCAATGAAGGATTTCTGTGGTCAGGTATCTTGCCGCCCGAAGCTTTGCGATATCCTCCTCTGTGACAGAAGAAGCTACCCACTGGCCTTGACGACTGGATCCGGACATGACTAAGGCTTACAGATGGTGAAACCTGGGTGTTGGAACTCGAGGTAGTAAGAGTCGAGGAAGAAGAAAGCGTGGAGAGGGAGGGTGAGTCTATGCCTCTTTATAAAGGCCGAGAATATCGAACGCCTCCTCCCAGGCCTTAAAAATTGCTTATTCCCAAGGAGTTGTACCCTAAGGACGGTTGGGGTTACCCACGTCCGTGTCGATAAAGGAATCCCTTAATAAGGGGACACGATCTTTGCTTGGACAAGACGTGTCAATGACAACCACGTTTCGGAACGTGGAACGGCAGAACAAAACGGTCCGAAATTATGACCGGGCAGGCATGATGTCGCGCGATAAAAGTTGTCGGCGGATTGGACCCGTGGGATATTATATTCTCTCTGCGGTTATGTGCGGTGTGTGTTACAGGTCCGGATACAATCATCACGTCCGAAGACTATTTTGGAGTTCGGAAGGAAGGTAACCCCCCTTGCAATGCCGAAGACAAATTTGCGCACCGGACTCCTCGTCATTGAAGCCAGGTTCAGGGGCTACCGAGGGAGTCCTGGACTAAGGGGTCCTCGGTCGTCCGGCCTGTTAGCCATGGGCCGGACTGATGGGCTGTGAAGATGCGAAGACCGAAGAATGCACCCATGTCCGGATGGGACTCTCTTTGGCGTGGAAGGCAAGCTTGGCGATCGAATATGTAGATCCTTCTCCTTTGTAACCGACCTTGTGTAAACCCTAGATCCTCCCGGTGTCTATATAATCCGGAGAACTTAGTCCAGTATGGAGATACTCAGTACCATAGTCATATAGGCTAGACTTTTAGGGTTTAGCCATAACGATCTCGTGGTAGATCAACTCTTGTAAAACTCATATTCATCAAGATCAATTAAGCAGGAAGTAGGGTATTACCTCCATAGAGAGGGCCCGAACCTGGGTAAACATCGTGTCCCTGTCTCCTGTTACCATTGACCTTAGACGCACAGTTCGGGACCCCCTACCCGAGATCCGCCGGTTTTGACACCGACACCCCCGACTGGGAGGATTGCTCTCCACTCAGAGTAGATTTTTAACTTAGGCGATGATAGGCTCGCGGCTAAGCCCCCGGGTGAGAGGGATGCTCTAACTCGGAGTAGTTTTTTAACTTAGGCCAGGAAGGGCTCGCCGCTAAGCCCCCGAGTGGGAGGATTGCTCTCCACTCGGAGTGGTTTTTTAAACTTAGGAAAGGACGGGCTTGCGGCTAAGCCCCCGAGTGGGAGGATTTCTCTCTGCTCAGAGTAGATTTTTTAACTTAGGTGAGGACGGGCTCGCGGCTAAGCCCCCCAAGTGGGAGGATTGCTCTCCACTCAGAAGTTTTTCTAACTTAGGCGAGGAGGGGCTCGTGGCTATGCCCCCGAGTGGGAGGATTGCTCTCCACTTGGAGTAGATTTTTTAACTTAGGCAAGGGCGTGCTCGCGGCTAAGCCCCCGAGTGGGAGGATTGCTCACCACTCGAAGTGGTTTTTTAACTTAGGCGAGGATGGGCTCGAGGCAAAAACAGGTTTCGCAACTAAGTCACCCACTGGGGGATTTGAACATAGGTTTATGTATTTGAAATCATCATGGGACTGCAGGAGTCATGTCTCGATAAACAATCTTAAAGTACTCTTATTACATCTCGACAATTCGAGTGCTAGGTATAAAAATGGCGATGGAGATCTGCATTCCATGAGCGCGGCTCGTCCTCCTTCAGAGCTAGGTTGTAAAGGTGATAAGCTCCATTGTGAAGCACCTTGGTGACGACGAAAGGGCCTTCCCACGCCGGGGCAAGTTTATGCGGTCGTTGGTGATCCACTCAGAGTATTAGGTCTCCTTCTTGAAATGCTCGACCTTTGATGTTCCTAGCGTGGAATTGACGAAGATCTTGCTGATAAATGGTCGACCGAATCAAAGCCATCTCTCATTGTTCTTCCAGAAGGTCTACTGCATCCTGACGTGCTTGCTCTGCATCAGCTTCTGAATAAAGTTCCACTCGGGATGCATTGTGAAACAGATCACTCGGTAGCACGGCTTCAGCCCCATACACCATGAAGAAAGGGGTTCAGTTAGTGGATCAGTTGGGAGTTTTCCTCAAACCTCAGATGATAGATGGCAACTCAACCACCCAAGCTCAAGCTGCGTGCTGAAGGTCGCGCATGAGCCGAGGTTTCAAACCACGGAGGATCAGACCATTTGCTCTTTCAGATCACCCATTCGACTCTTGGTGCACAACGGATGCGTAATCTACCCGAGTGCCTTGGGCAGCGCAAAACTCTCTGAACTCTTCTGAACCAAAGCTTGAGCTGTTGTCTATGATAATGCTATGCGGAACTTCATATCAGAATATCAACTCTTTATAAAACTGATGGATGTGCTTGAATCAACCTTCTTGATAGGCTTGGCTTCAATCCACTTGGTAAATTTGTCGACTGCCACAAGTAGATGAGTGAAACCACTTATGTCAGTCCTGAGCGGCCCAATCATGTCCAATGCCCACACAGCAAATGGCTAGACGAGTGGAATGGTTTTCAAGGAAGATGCGAGCTTGTGGGACATGTTCGCATAAAACTTGCAACCTTCATACTTCTGAACGATTTCCTATGCAGCTTCTTTGGCCTGTGGCCAGTAGAATCCAGCTCTGAGAGGACGCATGGTGACCACCGGTCCCCGAGTGGATCTCATCCAAAATTAGTCGACCCTCTTCTGGAGAGATACATCGCTGAGCTACACCAGTAACACTCTCTCTGTAGAGCTGTCCGCCTATCACTGTGAAGGCCTTGGACCTACAAATGATCTGACGTGCTTCAACTTCATCTTTTGGAAGCTCCTGCCTGAGAAGATACTGTGGGCGTCTTGGGAACGGGGGTCCCCAGACTTTCCAGCCAGCGGCCCATGGTGTGGCTCCACCAGCGGCCCTGTACGGCCCATCTTCACCAGTAAACACTCAAGACCCTCGCGAGGGGCCAAACCTCGCGAGGCGGACGATGCAAGACCTCCTCAGGGGCGGCCTTAGCAGGCTGCCTCGCGAGGGGCAGAGAGATCAAGGCAAGGGGCACCTCGCGAGGTTCCTATGACGTAAGCCATGATGACCAGGGCCAGGCGGGCGCCAGCGTGCAGTGTCCTCATTTCCTCTTTGGTGCTAAAGAGGCAAGCGCAGGCGAGGAGTCCCGAGGCATCAGGAAAAGGTTTCCATATCAGTGCAACGAGACCAAGACCAGCAGGACGGCAGGACAGAGGTCACCATGGAGCCCAAGACGGCGTCGCCACCAGAGCCTTTGGCAGGCGAAGACCACCTTTAGTTAGGATAACTTGTACTAGTTGTCTCCCTTCAAATTTGGCTGTTGTGGGATCCCTTCCCTCCTAAACATTTGGGAACATGACCAGTGCCTCTATAAATAGGACTAGCCACCACCTTAGCAAGGGAGGGATCGTTCGGATCACCAGCCACCACACTAGCTCACTGAGCACAGGAGCACCTCTCCTCAGGAGGTTGTTCTTCCCCTGTACTAGTTCTTCCTCAGCCCAAGAGGCACTGCACCACACCACACTGGAGTAGGGTATTACACCACATCGGTGGCCCGAACTAGTATAAACTCTTGTGTCCCTTGTTCTGTGAGTTCGACGTGCTGAGCCTTGAGACCGTGGTGAGGGCGTGAGCTAGGGGGAGGAGATACCTTTGTGTGCACCCCAGTGTTCGAACCTCAAGGGTTTTGCCGGAACCCGAAATCCGACATTTGGCGCGCTAGGTAGGGGTGCACCAAAGCCTTCCTTCCGTCGATCCACGCTCCGCCATCACCGCGCCTTGCCCCCATGGACAGCGTTGCTCTTCCGGCTGCAATGACGGATGCCCGTGGCGGGGCTAGGGGGTCCGAGACTTAGCCCCTGCCTTGTGGCGGGTGCAGTGGCCACCCAAGTTCAAGCTAGAGATGCCTCCGTGTTACGACGATGCGACAGACCCGTCGGACTTCCTGCTGGCGTATGAAGAGGTCATCCTGAAGGCTGGGGGCGACGACAAGGTCATGGCCTTCTAGCTTCCCATGGCCCTCGCTGGTGCACCGCGCGCCTGGCTGCTCAACCTACCAAGATCTACAGTGGCATCTTGGGAGGAGCTGCACAGCCTCTTCGCTGCGCGCTTCATGGCACCGACGCCCCTTGCTATCACGGCCCTCCTCGGCGGCTCACAAGCGCCACCCTCGGACCGTCCCACCAAGCCGTTCTTTCGGCAGATCGGCACCGCCTCCGCGCGGCAGGGGGTTCCCCCGGGTTGGGCGGCGCCCAAGGCCGACCTGACCTTCGACTCGGGGGATCACCCTGTCACCACCGTCGGCTCGGGCGTGCTCCCAATGCTTTGCACGCCCACCATCTGCAGCATTGCCGTCACCAAGACCCTCATTGACAGCGGTGTCGGCCTCAACGTGCTCTCTGTGGAGGCTTTTAGCCTCCTTCACGTACGGTTCGAGCGGCTCCGCCCCAGCAAGCCCTTCTCCGGGGTCGGTGGTGGCTCCTCCAGCCCCCGGGGCAGATCCCTCTCCCCGTGACCTTCGGCACCCGCCACAACTATCGCTCTGAGCTGATCGACTTCGACATCGCCCGCATTGGCCTCCCGTACAACGCCATCCTCGGGTACCCGGCTCTGGCTTAGTTTATGGCGGCAACCCATCCGACCTACAACCTCATGAAGATGCCCGGGAGCAAGGACGTCCTCACCGTGGTTGGAGATACCAAGGAAGCTTTGGTAGCGCTCAAGCTTGCCTACAAAACCGCCGCGACAGCGCAACCGGCTGACGAGGCCATCTCCGGAGTTAAGGAGGCCGCACCAGCTAAGAAGAAGCAGTTGTTCACTCAAGATCGTGCAGAAACCAAGTAGGTGCCGGTCGAGGAAGATGGGTCCTCTGGAGCCACCTTCACCATAGGTGCCAACCTCGACCCGGATCAAGAGGAGGCATTGGTGAATTTCTTGTGCGCAAACAAGGAAGTATTCGCCTGGGAGCCCAAACAGCTGGTAGGGGTCCCAAGAGGGGTGATCGAGCATCACTTGAGGGTGTGCCCCGATGTGCGCCCTGTGAAGCAGAAGGCACGGCGACAGTCCACGGAGAAGCCGTCCTTCATCGTCCAGGAAACCCGCAAGCTGGAGGCAGCAGGTGACATTCGCGAGGTTTGGTACCCCGAGTGGCTGGCGAACCCCATCGTTGTGCCAAAGAAAGGCTGGAAGGAGCGCATGTGTGTCGACTTCACCAACCTCAACAAGGCCTGTCCCCAAGATCCGTTCCCGCTTCCAAGAATCGACCAGATCGTTGACTCCACCGCCGAGTGCAACCTGCTATGCTTCTTGGATGCGTTTTCAGGCTATCAATAGATCAAGATGGCGGTAGAGGATGTGGAGAAGACGGCCTTCCCGACCCCGTGCGTGGTGTACTGCTACACTTGCATGCTGTTCGGGCTGCGCAATGTAGGCGTGACCCTCCAACGGCTGATGCACATCGCCCTGGGCAACAGCTCGGGAGGAACACTGAAGCCTATGTCGATGACATTGTGGTAAAGTCTCGGGAGGCGAGGACTTTGATTCAGGACATGGAGGAGACCTTCACGAGCCTGCGCCAGGTGGACTTGCGGCTCAACCCAGAGAAGTGCATATTTGGTGTCCCCTTTGGCAAGCTGCTATGCTTCCTTGTGTCCCACAGGGGGATCGAGGGCAGCCCAGAGAAGGTCAAGGCAATCGAAGACATGAGACCACTACAAACCCTCAAGGAGATGCAGAAGCTTGCCAGCTGCGTGACTGTGGGGACCCCGACTCATAAGTCGTGATCACCGAATGCACGTGTATAGTGATCCCAGAGATCAATGCTCACTGAACACACAGAAGCTGAATAACAAGAGTCTTACATCCATACATACCGTCTCACACAAGTAGGACCATTAAGGTCAAGTCTTGAGTATATCATCGCAGCGGAAATCTTCGTTGACATCTTGGACCCATGCCATCTTCCTTAACCCTACAGGCATTCTGACTGGGAAGCGTCCTAGCTCGCATGTTCGTCACCGAAGTATTCTTCATCATATCCTGTTCTTTCATGCCTGGCCAATAAAATAACCAGTGGCAAGCCAATGAGTACTTTGAATGTACTCGCAAGCAACCCAAGAGTGATAACAAAATAATTATGCAAGATTCTACTGCTAAATTGGCAGTTTTGCGGAAAGCTAGTTTCTCTCATGCAAGTATGACCAGCATTTATCAAGGATATGAATGCGTCTGCAACAAGTATCGTGGAGGTTATGACATCCACATCGAGAAAGAGTTATGAACAACTCACGCTCAAGCTCATCGTGACTTCCTCACGAATCACGTCAACAGATTTACCAAACCGTGTTGTTTGTCAGAGATATATGGACATAGTCTAAGCAGCACCACCCAACTGTCCTTGACCGTGGACATGGCTATTCGAATAGTTTTACACTCTGCAGAGGTTGCACACTTTCACTACAAAAAAAGACACATCCGTGACATTTTGGGCCGAACGAATTTTTTTCCTGTCATACATATGACACTTCTATGACGATAATTGTGACAGAACCCGGTATCATCATAGATGTGGTGGGCTCCTACTTCTATGACATAAACTCATGACAGAAAATGGGCTTTTCGTCCTGGGCGGGCTGGAGACGTAGCTGCATGACATTCTTTGGGCCGTCCATGACAGAAAAAACCGTGGTAGAAGTGAGGGCGGAAAACTTCGGGAGTTCCGGTTACGGTGGGAGGTCGGGGCCGAGCGATGCGCTGCTTTCTCTCGTGACACGTGACGCTGCGGTGTGCGAGGTATTGGCTCTAATCGAACCCGACCGAGGCGTTGGGCTCTAACTGAATCCGAAGCGACAGACCGCAGTTACGCTGCTATCGAACCCGAGCGATCGATCGATGGCTGTTAACTGAACCCGATCGAGCAATTCCTTCGCTAATGCTGCTAACTTAAGCCGATCAATGCTGCCTCTGCGATGAACGGTGAGCGTTGCGGGGGGTTTTGGATGAATAGTGAGCGGTGGCGTTGCCTCTGGATGAACAGGACCTCGTGGTGTGGAGGGCTGGATGAACAGTAGACGGTGGAGGGGTGGCCGTGGAGGGGTGGTTGAACAGTACCCCGTGGTGTGGAGGGCTGGATGAACAGTAGACGGTGGAGGGGTGCCCGTGGAGGGGTGGTTGAACAGTAGCCGGTGGAGTAGCGCGTGGTGGAGGCTAGATGAACAGGAGCCCGTGGAGGCTGGAGGAGGTCGACGGTAGCCCGTGGAGGCTGGAGGACGTCAATGGTGGAGATTAACAGTATCCCGTGGAGTCCCGTTTTGCGATACGCCACACCCCTCCCGATCAACAGGACCCCCGTTTCTACCGTAGGAGGTCCGTTTCCTCCGTTTTGTGGTACGCCACACCCCTCCCGATCAATAAGACCCCCGTTTCGACCGTAGGAGGTCCATTTTGTCCGCTTTGGGGTACACCACACCCCTCCTGATCAACAGGACCCCCCGTTTCGACCGTAGGAGGTCCGTTTCCTCCGTTTTGCGGTACGCCACACCCCTCCCAATCAACAGGACCCCGTTCCAAATGTAGGAGGTCCGTTTCCTCTGTTGTGCGGTACGCCAGGCCTCGTTTCCATCGCCTGTTCCATCCAAGCCCTCCCGATGAACACGACCATGCATTCCGTTCCGACCAAGCCGGTTGGCTCCCCATGAACACGACGACGACGCTGTTTCTCCGTTCCGACCCAGCCATGTATGTATGCGCGAGTAGGCGTTCGAGACCCTGCCCGTATGTAACGTGACGTGGCGTCAGATTTTCTTTCTTGCACCCGCCGCCAGACGTGCGTGTACATGCTACGTCGGCGCCTCTCTACTACGACGTCGCGGCGCCTCTACATCGACCAAGATATATATATGCATATCGTTCGCGACCAGGATGACAACGCTACGTACGCTTCGACCAGGTGGGTCCCGACTGTCAGGCACTTCCTTGCTTGCGAAGATGTAGCTGGTGGGTCCCAGTAGTCAGGGGGGCGAATATTTTTTTTGCCCGGACGCACTTCCTTGCATGTGAAGATGTAGCTGGTGGGTCCCAGCAGTCAGGGGGGCGAATCGTTTTTTTGCCCGGACGCACTTCCTTGTGTGTGAAGATGTAGCTGGTGGGTCCCAACAGTCAGGGGGGAAACATTTTTTTTTTTGCAAAATACGGTGGCCCGTCCGGTGGGTCCCTGCTGTCAGGTGGAGGAATAATTATTTTGCGTGTAATAAGGAGGCACTTCCTTGCGGCCGCCGTGGACCCAGCTGTCAGCCTCTCCACGCACAGTACTCTTTCGATGGAAGTCGGTCGTTGACCACATTGACCACGCCGCGCCAAGAGCACCACGGCGGTAGACGATGGCGAGGCCTAGGAAGGGGACGACGAGGAGCCTGGGAAGACGCAACAGTGGATGCCCACGCGAAGAAGAGTACGAAGGTTTACTGGTTCGGCTGCGGTGTGATTCGCCTTCGCCGCAGAATAACAGGGGCTGTGGGTGAGTAGAGGGATGGCCTGGCCAGCGGTGGGAGTAGTAGGGGGCGGTGAGGCCTCAGTGGCATCACAGCCGGCCACGGGAGGCAGGAACATGCGGCACGACCGGCGCTGCTTTTGGCGGCTGGAGCACGAAGACCAGAGGTTGAAGAAGCACTACGGCCGTTGGATGGACACCGTACGCTCACTGGAGCTAGAATCGTTCATATTGACTAAGTTGACAAAGCCCTCCGTCCCCGTAAACTTAGTAGGCCCACAAGTGAGCCTCCCACCAAGGTGAGTCCCAGCTAGCAGGGGGAGTATTCATTTTTGTGTGCGTAATAAGGAGGCATTTCCGGTGGGTCCGAGCTGACAGCGGGGGGAACGTATTTTTCACGAAATACAGAGACCCTTCCGGTGGGTACCAGCTATCAGGTGGAGGAATCATTATTTTGTGCGTAATAAGGAGGCATTTTCCTGTGTGGGCCCCTACTGTCAGCCTCTTATGATGGCTATTGTTTGCTGACCATGTTGACCTCGCCGCGCCGAGAGCACAAAAGCGGTGGACGAGGGCGAGGCCCAGGAAGAGAACCACCCAGAGCCGGCGAAGCCACCGCAGCGGATGCCCGTGCTGATGGGAGAACGAGCGCTGACTGGTCGGCGGGGTGAGGCTGACGTCACCGGAAAGTAACAGGATGTGTGGGTGGTTAGAGGGATGATTCGGCAAGAAGACCCAGCCACAGAGGAGGGAAGCGAGCAGTCCCGCCGGCGTTGGTTTGGGCGGCTGGAGCAGGAAGATCAGAGATTGAAGAAGCACGGCGACCGTTGGATGGACATCCAACTGTCACTACTGTGTGTTGACTAAGTTGATAAAGCCTTGCATACACGTCAAAAAAAATTTAGGACAGCGTCATCATCAACCTAGTAGGCCCAGAAGTCAGCCTCCAAATCTGTGGAAAACAGCATACAGCCCATTAGCCATTATTTTCAATAATTTACAGCCCATTTGCTAATTCTTAAGGATATTTGAAGCCCATATTCTTTTTATTAGCATTACAGACCATATATTCTGGGCACTGCTAAAAAATTCAACAATTTTTTGCATATTTCGGTGGGGTCCGAAGTCTTTTAATCACGAAATTTCGAGTCACGTTAAAAATAATTTTCAAAAAATTATATCAAAATAAAATTCATAAAACAATTCTCCGCAAAAAAAGAATGAAATTTAGAATCTTAACTAGCAAGATGCCCGTTTATTGCACGGAACATGAAGATGCATTTGTATGAGTAGTTTATCTTGTGGGAGAAAAGATGATATTTTAATGTAATTGCCAGTTGGCTTTGGTTTTTATAAGAGTAGAGGGTAGAGAAATCCTGAAAAAAAAATGATATTTTAATGCAATTGCCGGTTGGCTTTGGTTTAGAAATTTACAGCCCTTTTCTTACAACTTATAGCCCGTTTTCTAGGGAAGCCATTTCTTACTACTTACATCCCTCTTCGTCTTGAAAGATTTGCAGCCCAGCAGAGCTGAGAAAAGCAAGTAGGCCTCGGTTTTGGTATTCTCCAAAAAAAAAGAATTGGGCTAGCCAATTTCACAAAGAAAAAATATATCAACTGGGCTCGTCATGTGCTTAATAAAAGCGTAAGCGTGGGCTAGACGGGCCACAGCCCCCGCACAGCGCGCAGTTGAGCTCCATCTCTGAAACTGAAAAACAACTGGGCGAGCCATCGGGTCCTCGTGTTATCCGCTCGTTAATGTAATTTTCTCATTTATTGACTACATTGACAATGGCGTGGAACCTAGTTGTCAAACAATTAGGAGGAAGTATTTTTTGGCTTGTAATAACGAGGCACACCTTGCTATGAAATGTAATGACCCTGGTGGGTCCCTACTGTCAGCCTCTCCATGTACAATCATCTCCTGATTCCTCTTGGTTGTTTACCATGTTGACAACGCCAGACGGCAGCGGGCACAGCTAGCTAACCAAGGCAGAGAATGACGGCAAGGCCTCGGACGGGAACGAACAGCAGCCATGGAAGATGCGGCAGTGTAGTGGCATGTGGAGGGGAGTACGAGGGCAACAACATGCAAGTCAAGCATACAAATGGTACAAAAAGCCCAATGATTAATTGTTCATCAAATTTTTAGACAAAACCCATATTCAACATGACAGTAACATCTAACCCAACCACTCTTTTTTGCAGTCACAAACAAATGGATCGGTCTGATCCATAAAATCAACATCCTGTGCAAAACAATTTATTTCAGGATGTCTACAACTCATTGTAAATAGAAGCCGAGCACGTTTAGAAGCCCATTTGTCCACCTGAAACTTCTTTTTTTGCTGTTCAACATGTTCGTCCGTGAGAAATCTCTTCTTTGTAAAAATTAAGCCTCATGGACAACAAGAACCTCGCATTCAACAGAAGAATGTGACAAAGCTTCATTGCACAGTTGGATGCATATCGTCCCATCGTTATTGTCCTCAAAGCGAATGTCATGAGAACTGAGAAAATCCTTGTGCTTATTACGCCAACGATTGGTTATATGTTTTTCTCCATGTGGTTCTCGCCTAAGTAGACATGAAGATTGAAAAGCAGTTAAGGTCTGAAAAAGAGTATGTCGAAAAGAACGACAACCGAACAGTTAATTCTAGTACAATATATACGGGCTTTCAATGTGCATGAAATCATCACCTCTATGTATAAATTCTCCGGAGATCGAAAGCATCGTAGCAAGCCAATAATTATGTCCAGATCAAAACTATACATTCGATATATATGATCTTGACAAAATCCAAAGAAGATTGATAGGCTATCAATGGAAGAAATCTTCATTGAGCATATAACATAATATTAGTACCCAAAGTGTACTCCAAGATGATATAAAACTTATGCGCACAAATGAAAAATTCAGCATATGATTACAAATGTGTAGATGATGCGGTACCTGAAAAAGTGAGGAGCTAAACACCAACTCCTTGTGATTATTAAACGGGTCATGAATTACACCCAAGGTCTCCAGTTTGGGCGCAGAGACGGTAGTTATTTCTGAAGGTGTATAACAATTATGAAGGAGCAAGCTTTCAAGTGAAGGGGCATCTTCGATGATGAGTTGCTGTCCTTTAAAAGAAATTCCAATGCTTTTAAGGTGAGGTGACTTTATTTGGAGACAACTGATACCGATTTCTATTCCCAAAACAATCAAAGAAGCGCTCGAGGCAGGGCAACTGGAGTGGATGATGCTGTGTAGTGAGGCCTCCGACAGATAAACCACCACAAGCGAAAGTTTTTTAGCAGTGGGAGTCGAAGCATTTGTACCAGATCTTCTGGTAGATGGCACCGGGCAAAGGTGGCAGTGTGGAGAGAGGAGGAAAACCGCGAGATGGACAACGCTGGTGTGGGCACGAATTCTTGGTATGTTCGTGGTATGAAACTTTTGTGGTAATGGTAGAACTCAAACTGCTGGAGTTTTCCTAATTCAGGGGATGTCAGCCAAGCGTTCACCTTGCCGGGTATGGACAGCAGGTAGCTTGTCGGGATGCAGCGGCATTGAATGGGGCCCTGCTGGTGAGAAGAGATGATGGCTCTGATGATATCAAATTCAAGAAGGACAGATATCTGACGACAGTCGAGATTGAGGTGCGCGGTGCGCCATAGAGGGCGCCACCGAGTTGAGAGAACTTGTGTGCGGCAGCAATCCTTGGTGGGAAGAAGCGAGATGATCTCCTCGAGGATGACGCCCGGGAGATCGCTGATGCGGTCCACCGGAGATTCTACCGGGTTCCTCGGATCCGGTGGGGGGCTCGCGCTACTCCCCGCGCTACCGGGTGCGGGATCTACAACCGACGTCGCCGCTGGCGGGAGCCTCATCTTCTTGGCGCTGGGGCCAGCCGACTCCTTTTTCCTTGTGGGCATCGCGCCGAGATCACGGGTTTGAGCAGAGTAGCCAGAGACGAGCCTAATGGCAGTGCGAGTGGGGAAGAAGGAGGGCTGGGGATTTCTGTAGGAGTGGAAGAAGAGGAGCAGGCGTTTTCTGTACGAGTGAGGAAGACGGTGAGCGGGGTTTTCTGGACGAGTGAGGAAGATTGGGGAGCGGGGGGAATTGGGTGGGGACACGGAAGCGGGAGAGCGAGCTGTTCGTGTTTATAAGGCCCGCCGCACTAACTACTCGCTTTTTCCCAAGAACCGCTCTCTTCTTTTGCGTTGCTGCATTGGAGCTGGCGCATGGGCTTGGCTGACTAGCCATGCATGCAGGATGCATGTGTCCGCCGGCCACTGCAAGCGCCTGGTTTGTTACTAGGCCTATTTAATAGGGTGGTTATGGACTAAATTATGGATATTTATTTTCTCTGTGTGCATCCACCAAATTAGAGGATGTGGTACTGGATGCAGACACTCCCATTAAACTAACATTCAGAAGAACAGAAGTTCAGCATGTCTATCCATCTCATGATTCACCATACTATAACCAATATACAAAGCTGTGAGAAGGTGTGGAAATAAAGAAAATCGGTCGATGCTTCTCTAAGCAAAGGGCCTCCCTGCGCACACATTAATTTCCAGGGCATGCTTGTTTCTTCTCAATGTTGCGAGCACTTTGAGCATGTTGGCAACTCCACAGCTAGCTAGCTGCCTCATCTGGCAATTGATGCTGATACATTTGTAGCAAACACATGAGGCAATAGAGATGACTCAACATGGGTCCATATTGTGCAGTTCCGCTGATATCATATTCATTGTCCTGAATATGAAAAGATAGGAAAACAGTAGTTATACTTAAACGGTGTTGCAAAACAGTAGCACATATAAATAGCTCGGCATGACAAAACACGATCATCTGGATGAAGGGGATACTGACCTGCCTGAGGAAGATTACATATAATTTCATAAGTCCTTGGTTGATTTCCACCTTTGGCTGCACTGCTTGTTTGCTCCTCCACACATGACAGGATCGTTCCGCACTGCATTTAGCAAGTCAACGTACGAATAAGCTAATTTCATCTTGCGGTGGTCATTGTACCTAGTAACGAATGTAGGAATACCTGGAGCACCATGAGGTTAGCTGACAGCAGGTAGATGCAGCCATACAAATTTTGTGCGGTGCTACCAAAATTGAGGTTTGTATCCCTTCCTGTTATGAGCATTCTTCTTGAAGTTGGTAGAATGTGACGGCTTGTTCTTTGCATCAAACTTGCCTTTCCCCTGATATTTGTTCTTGTTGTTTTGGGGCTGGTTGGGCTGGAAGTTCTTCTCGTGTAGCATGTGGGCACTAGAAGCTCCCTTAGTGACCCGAGCACGTGTGTATTTTTCTCTCGCCTTCTCCTCAAAATCAAGAGTGCTAATGAGATCCAAAAAAGAAAACTCATGTCTCTTGTTTTTCAGAGAAGTAGCAAAATCATTCCACGAAGGTGGAAGCTTGGCAATGATGGTCCCAAAGAACAAATTTGTCCCGCAACACACACTTAAAGTACTCAAGTTCCTTAGAGAGTGATCAGTATCTCATGAGTCTCCCGAACAACAGGCGCTCATCAGTCATCTCGTAGTCACAGAATTGCTCCATGACGTACAACTCGTTGCCAGCACCCGAGGGCCCAAACGTGGCCTCGAGCGCAGCCCACATGTCTTTGCCGCTGTCAAACGACATATATGAATCCACAATGGAATCATCAAGAACACTCAAAAGGGCGGCTTTGAAGAGGGTATCCAGGTTCAAAAGCTTCCTCGTAGGATTAAGATCGCCTCGGGCTTACCCTTAGTGGCGCCATAGCGATACATGATCTGAAATCAATATATCGCTCTTGTGCGCCACCTTTTATATTGCACCCCTTAAAAGTAGGCGGCTTCAAAAGCGCAGCAAAACCACTCGGAGTAAATTGCACGTAATCAGGTTTTTGGATTGGATTATTGAATATATGAGCAATTTAGTATGAGATTTAATCTGAATCAGCGATAAATAGATCATGACGACAATTGCAAACATCAAAGTAATGATGCGGACTAAACCAGAGGACAGAATCACATACTTGTCTGAGGAAGCAGAACCGATGTGGTTGATGTTGTCACTCATGTCGTTGATGAAGAGGTTACCGAGGTCGGGAAGAAGGCTGTCATTGAGGAAGTCGTCGGCCGCAGCAATCACAGTGTGCTCCCCAAAAACCTGATCGCCCTCTCCGTCTGAGGATCACGAAAGGTGGGGTTCGGAGGACTGCTGTCCCTTCTCGCGATGCACGCCGGAAGGAGGGCTGGAGAAGAATTGCGTGGCAGCGCTAAGATCTGGAATGGTGCGAAACCATATGATACAACGGCGGCTAGGGTAGAGCATGTCAGGTCGATCGTGCGAGTATAATAGTAGGCCTTTGGCCCCCAAACCCCACGTCCAAGTCAATAATAGCTCAGAAAAAGTCAATAATAGCCCCACCAAGGTTTGTCTAAAAAACGGAGTAATTAAGGCGTCCGTTAGTCCCTTTAGTATAAATACAATATCCTTAATAACGGCCCCACCTTTTGTCTCACAAAGTATGTTGGAGTACAATCGGCTACACGTTTACAATCCACTTCTCTTCTCTCTCCTCTTCTCTCTCCTTGAACTAAGAACAAATACTATATTTAAATCCTTATAGCCTGTTATGTCAACTAATTGTAGTACTTGCTCTAAAGTTACTATCCACTGTGTAGTCTGAAATGTCGGGTGTGCAGCGGGCGGTGCCCTCGGTCAGTGCGCCGCTTCAACGGCGGAAGCAGTGAGAGGTCGCGTCACCCTGACTTGCCATCAATGTGGAGCGGCGGGCTCAGTGGCCAAGGGCGGAAGCGCCAGGAGGGGGAGGGGTTTTTGTTGGGCTAAGAAGGTGAGAAGCCAACTTGGGATCGGTCCGGACGGGGAAATATGATGGAGAGAATTCCTTATTAGGTCCTTTCTTAAATTTTGCTTCCTTTTTTGGCCCTAAAAAAATATCATTTCCCCTTTTTGACACACAATTTTTATTTTGTTCCCTTCATGACACTTCCGTCAATTTTGGCACATAACAGTGCTAAGTCTACATTAAAAGACCATTCTACCCCTGATATATTATAGGACTAAAATATGTTTTGTCTTTTGACTACATGACTAGTGAAACCAAATCTACTATTTCAGTATCACGTAACAGATTTGAGCTCACCAGATTCCCGCAAAAAAAAAAGATTTGAGCTCACCGGACATCTCATGCGCACTCGTTTTACCAGTTGATGTATAGTAATTCCGTTGCATTCGGTTTAGCACTTGCGAAGCCAGCCAAAATGAGACAGGTTAAGAGTGACCGTGTAGTTTAAATAAAAAAGGGAAGCTGTAACAAGCACTGATCAGTGTACGTACAACCCTGCCGTTGGTGTGTTGGTGTGTATCTATCCGGCACCGACGAACAAGTAGATATTGTTGGCGTTCTGCACAACAAGCGCGGGCGTGGTGTTGCCGGAGCCCGGAGGTCAGTGCCTGGTTGGCGACGACGCCCTTGGTCAGGAGGGCCCAGAAGTAGCCAGCTGCTAAGCCTGCCACGTAGGCATAAAATATGATGTGGCACCAATAAACTAAGCACCAATGCATTGAAGACTTGAGTTACTAAGCCATTTAATGCACTTAGCACCTCATCTAAAGAGCATTAGTAGTATAAGCCTGTGCCATGTCATCTATAGCCCATAGTCAACATGTACAATAGTAGATCAAAAGAGTGTACTACTACTTTTTTATTCTGTGGCCCACCTTTCATTCTCACAAAGTGCCTAGGAGCACGTGCTAGAGCTAGCTCTTCATGAAGAGCCCGCTTACCTTCTCTCTCCTCTTTTCTTTCCTCCAACTAAGCAAAAATATACTAGTTTATTCCTTACTTGCTCTAAGCACATCTAAGCACTTACTAGCACCCCCTTGACCATGGACCTTGACGGTGTACGTCACCTTGTGTCCCATAATTTTCCTCGTCATCATCTGAGTCCTAGAAGATCTCACCCACATCATCATTAGCATGCAGCCGCCTTGATAGACAACATGCGCAGAAGGAGTAGAGGCGACTGGGGACGCACCACCACCACGTCGTGGGCACTCCGTATGTGCTCGTGTGCGTGCAGCGTGCGTGTTTTTCCATCGGTGCTAGCTCTAAGGCCGAGGCTGTGGTCGTCTTCGTCTCCGACTAGTAGTTGAGCAATGACGGCAAAGAGGTGCTGCAAGAGATGCGTATGCGCCGTTGCGTGCGAGCTTCACCGTAGCACGACAAACCGGATGTCGCCGCGGATGGCGCACGCCTCCATGTAGCCGAGTGTGTGCGCATGCATGTGTTATTCACGTGCATTCTGCGGCCGAGCGTGTGTGCATGCACGTCTTGTGTACGTGCATGGTGTGCTCCATGCTGTGCGCGTCTGTGCATGAGCTGGATCGGATGGAGTTAGTGCGTTGGCTTGTGTACATGTGTGGCTGCATGCGTCTTGTACATGCATGGCTTGTTGCGTGGTTATCAAGAATTCAATATAAACTACTCCCTCCGTTCCTAAATATAAGTCTTTCTAGCCATTTCAAATAGACTACAACATACGGATGTATGTAGACATATTTTAGAGTGTAGATTCACTCATTTTGTTTCATATGTAGTCCCTTATTGAAATATCTAAAAGGACTTATATTTGGGAATGGAGGGAGTATAAAACATCTTCAACTTAGCATCCTGATGTACCGTTTCTAGTGGTTAGAGAAAAGTGCATGTTCTTTTATTTGTTTATAGGTGGGCAGGCGGCAAAAAAACAGGGGAAAACGCACAAGGTTCCTTGCAGACGCTCCACCGCGAGGTTCCTTGCTCCTCCTCGGTCGTCAGGAATCTATGCTCTTCAACACTTTTCTTTTACGTGAGCTTTGTTCATCCTTTTCCCAACACGCGAGACATCTAGCATCAAGGTGCACTTGTCATGCAAGAAAATGGAGATAATCAGATAAGCAATGCGTAAGTGAGTTGTGCGGGGGGGGGGGGGAGCGGGGGGAAACGCTTTTTCGTAAGTGAGTCATGCACTTCGATGGCACCTACGCAATATTTTTTCTCCTCGATGGTACGTGAATAGTGCACGTACTCAACGACGGAGCACGGGATGGTAGCAATGACATGGTCAGCCCTTTTTGGAGAAATGCATTACTAGGGAGTAGTAAATAACTTTGATGTGTCCCGTCAACTCGCAGAACGATGAGAAGCTTGATTACGCCTTCTCCCTCGCCAACGCGTGCGCGGTGGCTCGCAGCACGAGGAGAAACTTTTGCTTACAAGCGGTGGACGTGCAACAGTTCATTTGGTGTCAGATTGCCAGAAGCACTACTGTAGAACCATCGACTTCCGAAAGAGGCGAAGAGCCAAGCGCAAGGTCACCTACTAACCTTAGGCTAGGCGTAGTGGGAGTAACATAAGTAGGGGTACCTCCTTTTTTTTATTCTAGAAACAACCACACGCGAATATCAAGGTGCTGGTTACGTAGAACAAATTTCATGCAGTCCGTGCTCAACCCTCCTCTATCTCTCTTCTCAGCCAGCCAGCGGACGCGCGGAGCCCATCGTCTGTTTGCTCACATGCGGTCCTACATGTCAGTGAAAATGCAAGCGGACCCACTGAACCTGCACATCTTTCACCTCGACGTGCTGGTGATGAAAAACATATCCAAGAAAGATCTTCGATGGCCGCTTTTGGAGTTAATCAAGAGTAGTAAGATTCTATTTACAGTTTAACCCAAGATGCACATCTCGTGGCTTCAACTACCACTCTATTTTCTTTCATGACATGACCTGGATGCTGGATGTCCCACGTGTCGGCAAAAGCAGGAAGAACCCGAACAAATCTTCGGTTGTGCTCTCGGATTAGACTAGTTGTGCTAACTTAAATTTTATTTTGTGTACTCCCTGCATTCCAAAATACTTGACTTCCATTTGTCCAAAAATGGATGAACCTATATACTAAAACATGTCTAGATACATATATATTGTGACAAATAGAAGGCATGTATTGTGCAACGGGGGGAGTAGAATGGATGCAAGTTTTTGTATTGGGAAGAAGAGTACATCCATATATTGATAGAGCATTGGAGTTGGCCTTACAAGTGGGACCGCAATTGAGGAAACCGACTATCGGCAAACCCCCACCTCGCCCGTCGCGCGATGGCTGAGTTAGAGAAACGATGAGGTTGAAGAGATTGCTCTAGCACGGACTCCAAGAACTTTGGTGTCAGATGGAAGTCGTCTTTGATGGCGTGTGCCGTACTCCTGGACATGAATGCGTGTTCTGGCCCATGCCACCCTACTACTCCTACTACTTACTCTACTATATAGTACTAGTATCGAGGATTCGAGGTGCTGGTGGGATTTTTCCCTTCTCCCGGGTACTGTTTGAGAGAGGAGAAAAGGGAGGCGGCTCGAGGTGCGAGTTGGGGCTCGGCCCGATCCCGGGCGCTCGCCGCCGGCGCTGCCGGTTGGAGAGAAGATGGGGGAGGTGCCCGCAGCTGCCGTGTACATACTAGTTGTAGGTGATCCATCAGAATTAGTTGCCAGCGCCAAAGAGTATATGGCGCTGCTCGTCCTCATGCTCGTGATCATCACCATCGCCATCTCCCCTTGGTTATAAATTTTTCAAGTATAGGTGGTGGAATATTCACGGGACCTTGGAAACACAAGAAGAAGGTTAATTAGTAAAGGGAAACTTGCTAACCCGCATGCATGTGGATGAAACAATTATAATTACGGTGGAAGACAAACGCGTGCGAAATCATAACGATTCCATGCAAAAAGCGATTGCCATGAGTGGTGGCAGCAAACACAAGGCCCTCGTGTTGAATTGCATCACAAGACACATCCGCAGTACGTAAACTGATTTTGAGCAATATCCATCGAGTCAAACCACCAAGGACGGCAACAAGCTTGTCTAAGATAGCAACAACTTCATAGTTGTTGTAATTCCAAGATCGGTTGGGAACTCGACAAATTTCTATCTTCCATAGAAGACTGTCACCATGATTGTATTTGAACGTGCGTACAATACCGGTGTGCTCAACCTCTGGGCAGTCTGCTGAGATTTTTGGAAGTGGAACCCGGTCACGAGTGTACACATTCACAAGTTCCCACTCGCAGCTTGGACCCAATGTAAACAACCCAATCTCCATTTGCGCTTTGCCCAAGCCTTGCCCTCAAGCGATGGCATCTTAACATCATACGTATCATTATCAAGCGGCATCAACTTGCACAAAGGCGAGGCCTCCGCCCCCCAGCCAAGAGTCATCGTGGTCACGGCGAAGAAGATAGGGAGATCAAACCGCTCCTTGACTCTTGGGTTCCTTGTAATGATGTTATTAGTTGACTCAAGAATGGGCTTGAACGAACCTGCCATGCTAGCCGAGGTAATGACGTCGCACCGATCAATGAGTTCCTCCACCACGTCATCTTTCAGATCGGGGCAAGAATAACGGGGTCGTTTCCATCTTGTTCCCTCCATGGAGAAGACGATCGAACAATGGCAGAAGAAAGGGTGAAGGGCTGAAGGAAAATGGAGGAGGGAGAGGAAGAGCGTGCGAGAGCAGTTCCAAATCGAGAGGGAAAGGCGAAGAGTCGGTGAATGGTTGCCAGTTTGCCACGGTTCACAAAGAGGCGCCCCGGCCTACACGTCCGTTCGGAAATACTCCTACTACTCGCCATCGTCTCACTAATATGTTCGAACGGGACCACATGTCAACGAAACATGGTGTGTAATTTCTCGCGCAAAATGCGATCTGTCCGCGTTGGCCCGAGGTGTCGCATTAGTTTTTTTTTGAAAGTTTGCCGCATTAGTTATCGACCTTTATTTTTTTTAACATGAAATCTGAATGGATAGCTCCTGTGGTCATCACACATGAGCGGATATAGTGATGGTTGATTCGCCCGCACAACTTATTACTGTGGGAATATGGGAGCACCAGCGGATTCAAGGAACATAGAAATGATGGTTGCTTCGTCCGAGCAACTTACTATGGCGAAGGTGGGGCTCTGTGATTTGACTGCTCACTAGTCATTACTATCATGTGCAATGACCGGGGTGAACCTTTCCCTGAAGTTGTGTTGTGCACTCAATATTGCTGCATGGCAGGTGGAGCCAGATGTAGGATGACCAACATGTCCGGCGAAACGAAGTTGAATTGTTTCTGGCATTGCTATCAATCCTTCAGGATTTGTTTATATGTACGCACAATTTTGATGAAATTGTAATGTGATGCTATGAAGGATTCAACTTTGGTTCCCGCAAGAAAAAAAAGGTTTCAACTTAGGATTCATGTGTCTTGCCTCGAGATTATCTCGTTACAACATTCCATCAAATACAAATGAAACTACCATGGCTAATGCATCTCAATGGTTCACTGATCAGCGCCGATATTCACATCACAACTGAAGACAAAGTTGTGAGAAGGCGTACAAATAAAGAAAAATAAATATAATTGATCGATGCTGTTCATAGGCATGGCTCCATTTCCTTGGCATAGTGTTCATTTCTTGGCAGCTAGTTTCACCCAGCTCTGTAGCCAAAAAAGAGGTGTATGAAGGACACCACAATCCGATCATTTTGTGCAGCTCCACTAAAATCGAGCGGACCATCCCTATTTGCAAAGATATCCAGTCAGTGTGATTACAATAATAGTGGAACCAGATGATGAACATAACACACATAGATAGAAGCCGATCACCTCTACGATCTCTGTTTAGGACTAACTTCTTGTTGGAGAAGATTAGGCACGGAGTTGGATGAGGAGGATAGCAAAACCAATCTCCCTTTCTGCAGTCCCACAGAAATCTAAAAACGTTGCACGTGTGACATTTTGGCGGAACTGCACAAAACACTCTTCAGAAAAGTGATTTGTGCAGTTCACCAAAAGGTCGCAATGGCAACAAGGTGGAAATGGATAGCACTGTTTGCAAAAGGAGGTCGAAAGGAAACAATTACTGCCCAATAACACGAGTTGAAGACACATACGTCGACAAAAAAGAAGCATGTTCCATGTAAAAAGGGAAAGATAGCACTTGGTGGTTTATCAAAAATGGTTTGAGGACGAGATTGCAAGATGGAAAGTATGCCGGCGGAGATACGATTTAAGCAAACAACTAAAGAAGATCCACATGCAGCAACGTGGGAAGATGGGCAGTGGAGCAAGGCCGGAGGAAGCTATACCTGAGGGTCGTCGGGATGTTACTAGGAGGCGCCGTGGCGGGATCTGCCCATACTGCGGCAACGAGCAAGTGGCGAAGGCCCTACTGCGCCGGAGCTTGGTCGGAGAGAACGGCGGGTACCGCAGATCGGGACGAGTTGCCTCAACGCCATCGAAAGGGGAGACGATGCACATCCTCCCTTTCCGCCGGCGGACGGGATGCAGCCGGATCACTGACCAACGCTGAGAGAGAGAGGCCACGGTGGCCTTGTGTGAGATGGTGTGACGAGAGACAAACCCATTTTTCCATTTTCCCCACGGGGATCGTTTTATATTCTAGGCGTGGTACCCGACCCTCCTTCGAGTAAACAACCGCTACACGCGTCAAATTATCACGTGGGCTGCCTTTTCGTACAGAAACAAACTCCACCGTGTACCCGCGCGAGTGTGGCCGGGAACGAGACGTGAGTACGTGCGTCCTGCGTGCACTTCTTCTTTAGGTGCAGGTACATACGTGGGTGGGTGTGAGAGAGTTGGTTTTGTCAGGACCCCGATTCCAAGTCACATCAATCTAGCCGGTAACACCACATATCACTTTGCAGCCTCACGCACGGTATTCCCACGGGTGTCGCCTTACCATGGCCCAGGACCGTTTGCGCCTTTTGGCTCACGTATATGATAGTGTCGCTGTCAGGACCCAGATTCCAAATCACATCGACCTAGCCGGTAACACCTCATATCACTTTGCGGCCTCACGCACGGTATTCCCACGGGTGTCGCCTTACCATGGCCCGGGACCGTTTGCGTCTTTTGGCTCACGATATGACATCGCCGCTAGCATCCATATGATAAAGAACCCGGCCGACATGGCTAGTCGTGAACCCAAAGCGGCGCTAACCTATGGGGACAGGCATACATGAATCACATCGAGCATGTCGGTCATCAACGTATAGATTCGGGCTGTAGCATGGGCTAAAAGGACTCCGGTAACCCGGGTAGTGAGGCTAAGGCAGGACTCCGAATAACACCGCGACATTTCCCGAAGGTACAGACATAGGAACGAAGTGAAACACATGCCGGCCAGTCAAGTGTCCAAGCGGTAGTGCTGGGCTAGCAGGACTCCGGTGAACCGGGCTGTAGCGGACTACTATCGCTCAGAAGCACGAGACTACATTTCCCCATATGAGAGGCTGCCAAGGATAAACAACTAGTTTGTCGGATCCCACCCATACCAAGCATTTCAATCATACACGCAATATGCCCGATATGAGTAAATACAACAAGGCATCACAACAAAACTCTACAACTCAAAGTACTTTATTTAGAAGGCTCCGAGGAGCCATACATAACATATCCATACAGGTAGGGGTCACATGACCCAACACTCAAGTCATACAACATACAAGCACATGCGGAAGCAAACTAGTCTGAGTACAGACTTTAAAAAGAAAGAAGGCTTGTTGAAGCCTTTCTATCTACAGCGGCCCTCCACAAGCCTTGGATCACCACCTGGGTGGCTAGGTGGCTAGTTCACTCGTCGATGTCAAGGTCTACATAGAACCCATCAGAAGGGGCAGTGTTGTCGTCTGAAAAACATTAATTAAGCAAACATGAGTACGGAGGTAATCAGCAAGTCTTACCACATAATCCTATCATACATGCACATTCTCAAGAAGGTGGTGGAGTTATTTGCAGCAAGCCAGCTTTGACTCTTGGCTAAGCTATCCTACGTGACACCACTTGAAAAGCATTTGTCGCACACGAGTCCACTAATCACCATCACAATACTCCACCGTGAATCCTCTCTTGTCACCCACGAGAGGGCCATCCGCGGTACTCACACTTATCTTGAGGCTTTTAATAGTATCCATTTACTTGTCTATGAACATGATATAGGTAACCAAGAAGTCCTTCTCCGTGGACACGGCTATTCGAATAGATCATATTAACCCTGCAGGGGTGTACTTCTTCACACACGCTCTCACCACTTACCGCCGTTTACACGACATGTACTCGGCAACCTTCAAGCGGAAGCCCAACGTGGGTGTCGGCCATAGCCTACCTAAACACACAAGTCCCAAGTCCAGGTTTATCGCCTATTCAGGTTCCATCCGCAGGGAGTCCGGCCGAGGTTTCCCATACGGCCCCGAACGATGTGTACAGGGTTCCCGAGACACCAAACGGGCGAGTCGGTACACCGGGCCACTGGCTTTTACCGCAACACAACCCACCCCTACGGTCAGCTATGCGTCTGGCCCCAAAGCATGCTACACACACCAGAAACTACTTGCAACTCCCGGACTGAGGACTAGAGTGGTTAAGAAGCCGAGAGGGTCCATTGGTTTCGGGCCCAATGCGTGGTAGTAACTGTTTCATGGATCACAAACACATATCTCAGTTCTTAGGGACGGCTTCAATGAAACAACTCACCATGTACTCCTACATGGCCTCTCATCGATACCTTTACCAAAACGTGTTCAACACTTTCACTCTCGAACCCGACACAACCTTTCACTCCAGTTCATCATCCCGATGAGCCGGACACGACACAACTCTAAGCATAGCAAGCATAGCATGGTAGGAATCACAAACATGGCTCAATCAACTCCTACACATACTAGTGGGTTTCATCTAGTTATCGTGGCAATGACAGTCATGCAAAGGAAGTGGGTTCAACTACCGCATGACACAACAGTTTGAATCACGTTGTCTTAATGCGATAAAACAAGAGCGTAAGCGAGAACATGGGTTTGTATCGGAATGATCAATGGGTTGCTTGCACGATGGAGTGGTGGTAGGATACTCGCCTTCGCACGGATAGTCGGGATTATCCTCGAGGCGTAACCTATCACGAAAAACATACCGAAAATAAACACACATGGCAATATGCAACAATATGATGCATGCTATGACATGGCAATATGGATGTGTATTGGCCTAATGCAAGCTGAAACAAAAAGGGATATACTCATTTGAATCAAAGATTCAAATGCTAGCTCATTTAAAATAGTCCTAAAGGTGTAATCTCTTATTCTGCTTAAACAGCAAGGTTAACTTGTTTTATCATGCATGAAACCTGTACCAATGGATAGAATGGATTTTTCTGATCATTTTTCATATATAGATCTTTGCATTTGGAGTTACAGAATAAAAGTTATGAATTTTTGAAGTTTGAATTATATTCTAGAATTTCCTATATTAAACTAAATCCAGTAATTGATTTATTGCGTCAGCCATGCGTCAGCATGACGTCAGGGTCAACGGCGACGTCCGTGTCGAGACTTGATCGTGGGTCCAGGGTGTCGGGGTAATTAGTTTAGTTAAAGTTTAATTAAAACTAAACCCAGTTAATTAGCGGTGGCTGGGCCCCACCTGTCATTGACTCATCGAGTCAACCAGGCCCACCGTGGTCAAAGTCCACGCCGGCTGCATCTGGCGTCTAAGCCGGGCGAGCGACGCTGGGCGGAAGTGCGTTTGGCCAATCCGCCACCAAACGAGCCGCGGAGGATGGCTATGGGTAGCCGGGTTGAGCCGCAGCTCTTGGTGGAGTGGGTTGGGGTCGGGCGGCGGAATCGGCGCCCGGCGACGACCTAGGCGGGCCGGAGTTCGGCCAAGGCGAACTCGAGGCTAGAGGGGTCGGTGAGGTGCGGGGAGTGCACAGCTAGACTCTAAGCGACGTGGTGAGTGTGATGGACACCAAGGGGTGGCCGGAGGGTGACCGGGAGCACGTCGGCGACGAGCTCCGCGGTAGCGGGTGCGGTTGAGCTCCGGGAGGTCACTACACAGCTCGGGAGCAAGAAAGGAAGGGAGGGGGAGATGGCTAGACTCACGGGCAACTCAGAGGAACACTCGGTGCGGTCGGGGACGGACTGAGCGGGCGACGGCGTTGAAGGGGATCTCCGGCGACGGTGGACTCGGGCGAGTCGGTGCGGTCGACCCGGGCTACTCGAGCACGCGGGGCTCGGCTAGCTCGACGAAGATGAGGGCGGCGGAGCTCCTGGACACGGTGAGGAGGAGCACGGACGGCGGGGAGCACGTCTACGGCGATGGTGTGGCGGCGGTGGCGTCGGCCATGGCGGGGGAGCGCGAGAGAGAGAAGCCAGGGAGGAGCGGAGGTGTCCGGGGGGTTCGGGGGAGAGAGAGAGGACGGTCCACGTCGCGGCTGGGCAAGGGGAGCGGCGAGGCGGCGACCAGGTGCTTGGCACCCATGCGGTGCTCTCCGCCCGAGCACCATGGCGCGCCGCTGTTGGGCTGGGCCAAGCGGTGGGCCGGGTAGGTGGCGCTGTAAGTGTTTCCTTCCTGTTTTCTTTTTCTATTTTTACGCAACTTTGTGGAGTTTTTAAAATACTAAAACAGTTTCAAAATCACCAAACTGCTCCTGGTCCATTGTTGGAATATTTCCAACATGAAACATTTTAGTTTGGCAATATTTGAGCATTTGAAATATTTTATATAATTTGAAATGCTCAAACTCAAATACTTATAATTTAATTCACACACCTTTGGATGACCTAGAAAATGGTGCACCACTTTTGGCAGAGGCTCTGAACCAAAGCAAAGATGATGAACATTTTGAAGGGCATTTCAGGTTCATTGAAATAATTTTTAGTAAACCCTAGTTGAATTAAAAGAGGTTCTGGGGGTTTCCTGTCTTCCCCATTTCAAATTCAAATGAAATTTAAACATGATGCACACACTAATGCATGGTCTAACTGGGATGTGACAACTCACCCCTCACTCAAAAGAATCTCATTCCGAGATTTAGGATCTGTTAATGAAAAGGTGGGATACTCAAGTCGAAGACGATCCTCCCTTTCCCAAGTTGCTTTTTGCTCGGAATGGTTTGACCATTGAACCTTTAGAAACTTGATATTCTGACGTCGAGTGGTACGCTCGGCTTGATCAAGAATACGAACGGGATATTCTCAATAGGTGAGGTTATCTTGGAGATCAAGCGTTTCGTGGTCCACTCCACGGATAGGATCCGAGAAGCAACGCCTGAGTTGGGAAACATGGAAGACATCATGGACTCTGGAAAGATGCGGAGGTAGTTCCAATTGGTAGGCAACTTCTCCTTGTTTGGCAAGAATGCGAAAAGGTCCAATGTAACGAGGAGCCAACTTGCCTTTGATACCGAATCGATGGGTTCCCTTCAAAGGAGTAACTCAAGGTAAGCCTTCGCCAATTTCATAAGCCATAGGCTTATGCTTGCGATCATATTGACTCTTTTGACGAGATTGGGCTGTTTTCAATTTTTCACGAACAACGCGAACCTGCTCTTCTGCTTCCTGAATCATATCCGGGCCAAAGAGTTGTCTCTCCCCGGTTTCTGACCAGTTAAGAGGCGTTCGACATTTCCGTCCATAAAGAACTTCGAAAGGAGCTTTGCCTAAGCTAGCTTGATAGCTATTGTTATAAGCAAACTCGGCGAATGGAAGGCATTTCTCCCAATTCATGCCGAAAGAGATGATGTAAGCTCAAGCATATCCTCTAGGATTTGATTGACTCGTTCTACTTGACCACTTGATTGAGGATGGAATGCGGTGCTAAAAGAGAGACGAAGTTCCCATAGCATTTTGGAAACTTTCCCAAAATCGAGAGGTGAAGAGACTTCCACGGTCTGAGTTAATCTCCAATGGAACACCATGAAGGGACACTATTCGAGAAATGTACAAATCAGCTAGCTGGCTAGCGGTTATACTCTCACGAACGGGTAGGAAGTGGGCTACTTTGGAAAGACGATCGACGACAACAAAGATAGCATTATTCCCTCTTTTGGTCCTGGGAAACCCGGTAATGAAATCCATACCGATTTTATCCCATTTCCATTCAGGAATTTCCAAAGGTTGAAGGGTACCAAAGCAGTCGTTGATGCTCTGCTTTAACTCGGCATTTACGTACGCCGCAATTAGCAATGTATGGAGCGATTTCTCTTTTCATCCTAGTCCACCAAAACCTCTGGCGTAGGTCTTGATACATTTTAGTACTACCGGGATGAATGGTGAGAGGGGAGTCATGAGCTTCCTTAAGGATCAATCGCTTCAGATTACGCACCTTGGGAACCACTAGACGGTCTCCAAAGAACACAACACCTTGTTCATCAATGGAGAAACAATCTGCGACTCCTTTCTTGATGTTTCTCTTGATACGGAAATTCCGGATCTACCTTCTGTGCCTTGATGATCTGATCCGTAAGGGTAGGTTTCGCCACCAGGGTGGAAAGGAATCCTCGAGGAACAATGTGAAGATTAAGTTTACAAAATTCCTCGTGGAGAAATGGTTGACTTTGTTGTAACATCAGATTGTTACAATAGGATTTGCGACTTAGTGCGTCAGCCATGACATTGGCTTTGCCTGGGGTGTAAGATATTCCTAAGTCGTAATCTATAATCAACTCGACCCAACGTCTTTGCCTGAGATTCAAATCCGGTTGGGTGAAGATATATTTTAGACTTTGGTGATCGGTGTAAATTTCGCAACGATTACCAAGAAGGTAATGTCGCCAGGTTTTGAGTGCATGAACCACTGCTGCAAGCTCTAGATCGTGTGGGATAGTTATCCTCATGTGGACGCAATCGTCGGAAGCGTAGGCAATCACATGACGATCTTGCATGAGTATGCAACCTAGTCCTTGTCGCGAGGCGCCGCAGAGATAATAAAGTCCTTAGAAAAATCTGGTGGAACAAGCACGGAGCAGATGTCGCGCCTTTTCAGTTCCTCGAAGCTGAACTCGCCTGTATGGCGTCCATTCGAACTTCTTATCTTTCTTGAGGAGTTCGGTTAGAGGTTTAGCAACTTTAGAGAAATTCTCGACGAAGCGGCGGCAATAGCTCGCTAAACCGAGAAAACTCCGAACTTGCTTGACCGATTCAGGTGGAGTCCAAATAAGGACGGCTTGAACTCGCTTGGGATTGACAGCAATGCCCTTGCCAGAGATTACATGGCCTAGGTAGGTCACTTCTGGTAACCAGAATTCACACTTAGAGAATTTGGCATAAAGGCGGTGCTCTCGAAGTTTCATCAACACTAGCCTTAGATGTTCGGCATGTTCCTCCTCATTCCTGGAGTAGATGAGTATATCATCGAGGTATACCACGACGAATTTATCCAAATACTCCAGGAAGATTGAGTTCATTAACCGAGAGAAGGTGGCTGGAGCATTGGTTAATCCGAAGGACATGACGGTGTACTCGTATTGGCCATAACGAGTAACAAAGGCCGTTTAGGAATGTCCCCGTTCTTGATTTTGATTTGATGGTAGCCCAACCTCAAATCCATCTTGAAAAGATCGAGGATCCAAAGCAAGCTGATCATACAGTCGTTGATCCCGGGAGCGGATACTTGTTCTTGATAGTGACCAAATTAATGTGTCGGTAATCCACAACCATCCGATCCGTACCATCCTTCTTCTTGACGAAGAGGACGGGCAAGCCCATGGAGATGAACTAGGACGGATGAAACCCTTCTGCAAGGACTCATCGAGTTGCTTCTTAAGTTCGGCTAGTTCTAGGGGTGCCATCTTATAAGGTCTTCTAGAAATTGGGACGGTTCCGGAACAAGATCTATCACGAACTCGACATCTCGCTGTGGAACACCTGGCAGTTCTTCTGGAAAGACATCCGGAAAATCACGGACTACCGGAATATCTTCGAGGTCTGGAAGGGGATTGGCATTTAAGGAGTAAAGCTGGTGCTTGGACACTCGGGTTAAAACATTAACCGTCTTGCCCAAGGATGAGTGAGTTGAACAGTTCTAGTAGAGCAATCAATCTTAGCATAATGGGTCGACATCCAGTCCATACCCAAGATGATGTTTATGTCCGAGGACTTGAGAGCTATTAGGGAAGCAAGAAAGACTAATTCGTCGGCAGGAATTTCATTCCCATGACTTATTCTAGAGGTTTGCCATCTAGAACCAGGGTCTGAATTTCCATGGAGGTGTGCATGTCACGTAATGTGGTGTTGTGCAATCGAGCATAGCTCTCGAAATAAATGAATGAGATGCTCCAAGATCAAAAAGAACAGTTCTTGGATGACAATTAACAAGGAGCGTCTGCGAACGACGTTGGGATCCTCATAGGTTTCCTCACCGAAACATAGTTGACGTGGCCACCAGCAAAGGGCAGCTGGTTTAGCATTGAGCACCTTTCTGCTGGCTTACCACGGCCAACAGATTTTCCGATCTGACCGGGGTTGTTCTGGGACACTACGCGGATGTAGTGGCCCGTCTCTCCACATTTGAAGCAAGTTATCATATTGGGGCGTGGAGCAGCATTAGCAGCTGGGCCTCCATAAGTCTTGGGCGGAGCGTATCTTTGGTTGGGGCGAGGCGCCTCGAAGGATGGCCTCGGGGTGAACTCGTGGCGAGCAAGATTTGGAATCCAAACCCGCGCTTCGAGATCCAGAGCCGGATGAAGATCCAGAGTCACGGATATGCTTGCGTGAAGCTTCAAAATCAGATCGCCCAGCTTCGCAATCGATAGCCTTATTGACTAACCCGGAAAGGAGGTGCACTCATGCAGACGGAGATCACGACGAAGCTCGGGCTAAGTCCCTTGCGGAACCTTGCCTGCTTCTTGGCATCGGTAGAAACTTCTTCGAGCATAATGTGCTAATTTCCCAAACTCACGGTACCGTAAGTATCCACCGTCAGCCTACCTTGGGTGAAATTGCAGAATTCCTCCTTTTACGATCCATGAGACCTTCTGGGATGTGATGCTCACGGAAAGCGGCACTAAATTCAGCCCAAGTAGTAATTTGTCCAACCGGACGCATAGACTCATAATTCTCCCACCAAAGGCTAGCAGGGCCTTCGAGGTGATAGGCAGCAAAAGTAACCTTATCGCCTTCAGCCACGTTAGCGTAACGCAGCTTGTGGTTGATGCCGCGAAGCCAATCATCCGCCGAGAGGCTCAACGGAATATTTGAACTTCGTGGATACAGCTTGATTTAAGTCATTGAGTGACACCGAATCATTTCTTGGTCTGGCGTGCGGTTTTTGCTCAATCTGCTCCAAAGAGGGCTTATTGGTCTCACGCTTATTGCGCTCGCTTCCAGCATAACCTCGGCCAAAGATGGCGGTTGAGGCAGATTTGCAGTTCCAGCTGCGCTGGCTTCTGCCTGCCCCGGAGCGGCAGGATTGTTGTGGGTGTTGACCATCCTGGGAACAAAACAATGGTTTAAACCAGGATGGCAGAATTTAGCAAGGAGGTGCGGAATGTAATGGATAACACGGAATGCAGAGATGTGCATCAGTATGACATGGTAATATAAAACTGCCATATATATACCAACGGTCATACACACCATACATAGTTTAGTACAAGCCCGACGGAGTACAACTATCGTGAAAGGCGTTACATCTCATCGGAAGCATTCCAACTCCTATACATTATTTTTCTACACTTCCTAATGATACACACTAAGTCATATTCCACAAGTCACGTGAGGGCCGGAAATACAACTATTACAATACTAGGGATACTACTTCTACTCGCATAGCCCGTAGTAGTCCTCATAGAAGTCACCACCCAAGCCTGGAACTGGAACATGATCATCCGGAAACAGACGATCCTGTGGGGCTTGCAGACCAAAGGGGCTCGGATGTGGACGTGGTCCAACAAACGGCGGCAGACGAGGCCCACGAGGAGGAGTGATACCTCCTACCTCACGCCACTCCATAAAGTCTGGCAGACCAGCCCGCACTGGGTACAAGTCCCTCATATCCATGTATCCGCTTGCACAAAGCAGTGCAAACCGAGTCGAGTAGCCCAAGGATCAAGACGGGCATTAAAGAGTTCCATACGCAAGGCCCGGTTTTCACGGTCCTTGTCTTCCAACATCTCCGTAGTGGTGCGAAGGAGTGAGTTCTCATGGGATGCATCGCTGTACATACCCTGAAGGTAGCCATGCGCCCCAGGGAGGGATGCTGGCATGTAGCGGAAATCGGTGTTGCACAACAAGGCAGTTCTGGCTCGAATAATAGTCATCATGGAATAGGCTGCATCTTGCACGGACATCCCAATAGTGATCCCAAGTCCATAAGAACAAAGTGGAGCGGTTCGGTGGCTCGAGATAAGATGGATAAATCCTGACCGTGCACAGATATTGGCTTTGATTAAAATCCCTAAACTGCTCCTCGACGGTATATTCAGGATACCATCGGTAACCGGTCTCGACCATCACCCGAACCAACATTGCCGTGTGACGACACACATCAATGCAACGGGTTAGACGAACCACTTGGTTCTGGGGACGGGTGGCCATCTGAAAGCACATCCACAATGCAAAGACATTAGAATTTCTAGGAAAAATCGGGCAGCATAACATCTGTAAATGCTCAAAAACAGATTTGAGACATTCACAATCAGATTGCAAAGCCACACAACAACATCATATCAAGGTTCTGGTTCAACTGGTAGCATACCAAAATAATAGAAACTGAACTGAGGATGTAACCAACAATCCTATAAGTTACTACGGATTAGTAACACGTGAACCTGATAGAGAGAAAAGAGCCTAGTCCTATACCCACGTAGAATGAGAAGAGGATGACTCAGATCAGAGGCATAAGGTAAAGAAGTAAAAGAGCCTTACGTTCCTCCCACAATCAATTCCCTACATATAACTAACGCCTTTCTAGACTCAACATCGACCAGTTTGGCTTAGCGAACCTACAGGCAGCCCTGCTCTGATGCCAACGCTGTCAGGACCCCGATTCCAAATCACATCGACCTAGCCGGTAACACCTCATATCACTTTGCGGCCTCACGCACGGTATTCCCACGGGTGTCGCCTTACCATGGCCCGGGATCGTTTGCGTCTTTTGGCTCACGTATATGACAGCGTCGCTAGCATCCATATGATAAAGAACCCGGGCCGACATGGCTAGTCGTGAACCCAAAGCGGCGCTAACCTATGGGGACAGGCATACATGAATCACATCGAGCATGTCGGTCATCAACGTATAGATTCGGGCTGTAGCACTGGGCTAACAGGACTCCGGTAACCCGGGCTGTAGCAGGCTAGGCAGGACTCCGAATAACACCGCGCGACATTTCCTCGAAGGGAAAGACATAGGAACGATGTGAAACACATGCCGGCCAGTCAATTGTCCAAGCAGTAGTGCTGGGCTAGCAGGACTCCGGTGAACCGGGCTGTAGCGGACTACTATCGCTCGGAAGCACGAGACTACATTTCCCCATATGAGAGGCTGCCAAGGATAAACAACTAGTTTGTCGGATCCCACCCATACCAAGCATTTCAATCATACACGCAATATGCCCGATATGAGTAAATACAACAAGGCATCGCAACAAAACTCTACAACTCAAAGTACTTTATTTAGAAGGCTCCGAGGAGCCATACATAACTATATCCATACAGGTAGGGGTCACATGACCCAACACTCAAGTCATACAACATACAAGCACATGCGGAAGCAAACTAGTCTCGAGTACAGACTTTAAAAAGAAAGAAGGCTTGTTGAAGCCTTTCTATCTACTGAGGGCCCTTCACAAGCCTTGGATCACCACCGGTGGCTAGTTCACTCGTCGATGTCAAGGTCTACATAGAACCCATCGGAAGGGGCAGTGTTGTCGCCTGAAAAACATTAATTAAGCAAACATGAGTACGGAGGTACTCAGAAGTCTTACCACGTAATCCTATCATACATGCACATTCTCAAGAAGGTGGTGGAGTTATTTGCAAAGAAGCCAGCTTTGACTCTTGGCTAAGCTATCCTACATGACACCACTTGAAAAGCATTTGTCGCACACGAGTCCACTAATCACCATCACAATACTCCACCGTGGATCCTCTCTCGTCACCCACGAGAGGGCCATCCGCGGTACTCACACTTATCTTGAGGCTTTTAATAGTATCCATTTACTTGTCTATGAACATGATATAGGTAACCCAGAAGTCCTTCTCCGTGGACACGGCTATTCAATAGATCATATTAACCCTGCAGGGTGTACTTCTTCACACACGCTCACCACTTACCGCCGCTACATGACATGTACTCGGCAACCTTCTGCGGAAGCCCAACGTGGGTGTCGGCCACAGCCTACCTAAACACACAAGTCCCAAGTCCAGTTTATCGCCTATTCAGGTTCCATCCGCAGGAGTCCGGCCGAGGTTTCCCATACGGCCCCGAACGATGTGTACAGTGGTTCCCGAGACACCAAACGGGCGAAGTCGGTACACCGCCACGGTGCCTACCGCAACACAACCCACCCCTACGGTCACAGCTATGCGTGCCCCCAAAGATGCTACAAACACCGAAACTACTTGCAACTCCCTTGACCGAGAACAAGGGTGGTTAAGAAGCCGAGAGGGTCCATTGGTTTCGGGCCCAATGCGTGGTAGTAACTGTTTCATGGATCACACACACAGATCTCAGTTCTTAGGGACGGCTTCAATGAAACAACCCACCATGTACTCCTACATGGCCTCTCATCGATACCTTTACCAAAACGTGTTCAACTCGAACCTGACACAACCTTTCACTCCAGTTCATCATCCCGATGAGCCAGACCTGACACAACTCTAAGCATAGCAAGCATAGCATGGTAGGAATCACAAACATGGCTCAATCAACTCCTACACATACTAGTGGGTTTCATCTAGTTACCGTGGCAATGACAGGTCATGCAAAGGAAGTGGGTTCAACTACCGCAGACACAACAGTTTGAATCGCGTTGTCTTAATGCAGTAAAAAAAGAGCAGAAGCGAGAACATGGGTTTGTATCGGAATGATCAATGGGTTGCTTGCCTGATGGAGTGGTGGTAGGATACTGCCCTTCAGACGGATAGTCGGGATTATCCTCGGAGGCAGAACCTATCACGAAAAACATACCGAAAATAAACACACATGGCAATATGCAACAATATGATGCATGCTATGACATGGCAATATGGATGTGTATTGGCCTAATGCAAGCTGAAACAAAAAGGGATATACTCATTTGAATCAAAGATTCAAATGCTAGCTCATTTAAAATAGTCCTAAAGGTGTAATCTCTTATTCTGCTTAAACAGCAAGGTTAACTTGTTTTATCATGCATGAAACCTGTACCAATGGATAGAATGGATTTTTCTGATCATTTTTCATATATAGATCTTTGCATTTGGAGTTACAGAATAAAAGTTATGAATTTTTGAAGTTTGAATTATATTCTAGAATTTCCTATATTAAACTAAATCCAGTAATTGATTTATTGCGTCAGCCATGCGTCAGCATGACGTCAGGGTCAACGGCGACGTCCAGGTCAGACCTGATCAGGTCCAGGTGTCGGGGTAATTAGTTTAGTTAAAGTTTAATTAAAACTAAACCCGCTAATTAGTGGTATTGGCCCCACCGCTATCGACTCATCGAGTCAACCAGGCCCACCGTGGTCAAAGTCCACGTCGGCTGCACCGGCGTCTAGCCGACGGCGAGCCCGACGCGGCGGCGGAAGTGCGTTTGGCCATTCCGGCGACCAAACGAGCCGCGGAGGATGGCTATGGGTAGCTGGGGTTGAGCCGCAGCTCTTGGTGGAGTGGGTTGGGGTCGGGGCGGCCGGAATCGGCGCCGGCGACGACCTAGGCGGCCGCCGGAGTTCGGCCGAAGGCGAACTCGAGGCTAGAGGGGTCGGTGAGGTGCGGGGAGTGCACAGCTAGACTCTAAGCGACGTGGTGAGTGTGATGGACACCAAGGGGTGGCCGGAGGGTGACCGGGAGCACGTCGGTGACGAGCTCCGCGGGAAAGTGCTGAGCTCCGGGAGGTCACTACACAGCTCGGGAGCAAGAAAGGAAGGGAGGGGGAGATGGCTAGACTCACGGGCAACTCAGAGGAACACTCGGTGCGGTCGGGGACGGACCGGAGCGGCGACGGCGTTGAAGGGGATCTCCGGCGACGGTGGACTCGGGCGAGGTCGGTGCGGTCGACTCGGGCTACTCGAGCACGCGGGGCTCGGCTAGCTCGACGAAGATGAGGGCGGCGGAGCTCCTGGACACGGTGAGGAGGAGCACGGACGGCGGGGAGCACGTCTACGGCGATGGTGTGGCGGCGGTGGCGTCGGCCATGGCGGGGGAGCGCGAGAGAGAGAAGCCAGGGAGGAGCGGAGGTGTCCGGGGGGTTCGGGGGAGAGAGAGAGGACGGTCCACGTCGCGGCTGGGCAAGGGGAGCGGCGAGGCGGCGACCAGGTGCTTGGCACCCATGCGGTGCTCTCCGCCGAGCACCTGGCGCGGCTGCTGGGCTGGGCCGGCAGGTGGGCCGGGTAGGTGGCGCCAGGTAAGTGTTTCCTTCCTGTTTTTCTTTTTCTATTTTTCTGCAACTTTGTGGAGTTTTAAAAAATACTAAAACAGTTTCAAAAATCACCAAACTGCTCCTGGTCCATTGTTGGAATATTTCCAACATGAAACATTTTAGTTTGGCAATATTTGAGCATTTGAAATATTTTATATAATTTGAAATGCTCAAACTCAAATACTTATGATTTAATTCAAAGACCTTTGGATGACCTAGAAAATGGTGCACCACTTTTGGCAGAGGCTCTGGACCAAAGCAAAGATGATGAACATTTTGAAGGGCATTTCAGGTTCATTGAAATAATTTTTAGTAAACCCTAGTTGAATTAAAGGAGGTTCTGGGGGTTTCCTGTCTTCCCCATTTCAAATTCAAATGAAATTTAAACATGATGCACACACTAATGCATGGTCTAACTGGGATGTGACAGTCGCTAGCATCCATATGACAGAGAACCCAGGCCGACATGACTAGTCATGAACTCAAAGTGGCACTAACTTATAGGGACAGGCATACATGAATCAACATCGAGCATGTCGGTCAGCAGCATGTGAATCCGGGCTGTAGCACTGGGCTAACAGGACTCCGGGAACCCGAGCTGTAGCAGGCTAGGCAGGACTCCGGATGTCACCGCATGACATTTCCTCAAGGGATGTATACATGAGCGAAGTGAATCACATGCCGGCTAGTCAAGTGTTCCGAGCAAGAGTGCTGGGCTAAGGTGACTCCAGTGAACCGGTCAGAAGTGACTACTATGGCTCATGGAAGCACAAGACTACATTTCCCCATAAGAGAGGCTACCAAGGATAAACAACTAGGTTGTCGGATCCCACACATACCAAGCATTTCAATCATACACACAATATGCTCGATATGTGTAAATACAACATGGCATCACAACATAACTCTACGACTCAAGTATTTATTCATTAGGCTCTGAGGAGTGAGATATTACAAGCATGGGTCTCATGACCCAACATTCAGAGCATACAAATCAAGCACATGCGGAAGCTTAACATGTCTGAGTACAAGCATCTGCAAATGAAAAAGGCTTAGAAGCCTGACTATCTACCAGATCCTGCCGAGGGCACAAGATCATAGCTGAGGTATCAAGCTAAACGTCGAAGTCCATGCGGAACTACTAGCGAGACTGAAGTCTCTCTGCAAAACATAAATTAAGCAAAAGTGAGTACAAATGTACCTAGCATGACTTACATCAGAACTATCTACATATGCATCGGTATCAACAAAGGGGGGTGGTGGAGTTTTGACTACAGCAAGCCAGCTTTGACTCGGTGGCTATCCTGAACTACTACTGCAAGTAACTCTTTTGAGGTGGCGCACACGAGTCCACATATTCACCATATCAATACACCACTATGGATGCGCTCCCGTCTCCCTCACGAGAACGCCATCCATAGCGCCACGCTTATCTTGCGAAGTTTTAGAGTATCCACTTTCACTTGTCTATGAACTGTACAGCAACCTGTAAGTCCTTTACCATGGACACGGCTATTCGAATAGATGATGTTAACCATGCAGGGGTGTACTTCTTCACACATGCTCTAACCAGTTACCGCCGTTTACACGACATGTACTCAGCAACCTTCAAGCGGAAGCCCAACGTGGGTGTCGGCCACAGACTACCTAAACACTCAAGTCTCTAGTCCAGGTTTATCGCCTATTCAGGTTCCATCTGCAGGGAGTCCGGCCGAGGTTTCCACATACGGCCCCGGACGATGTGTACAGGGTTCCGCGACACCAAACGGGCGCCCAAGATACCCGGCCACGTGCCTACCGCATCACAGCCCACCCCTCCGGTCAGCGCTGCCCACGGCCTCCAAAGATACTACAAACACCGTAAACTACTTGCAACTCCTGGACAGAGGACAAGGGTGATTAAGAAGCCGAGAGGGTCCATTGGTTTCGGGCCCAATGCGTGGTAGTAACTGTTTCATGGATCACAAACACAGAACTCAGTTCCTGAGGACGACTTCAATGAGATAACCCACCATGTACTCCTACATGGCCTCTCACCGATACCTTTACCAAATCGTGTTCACACATTTAGCTCTCAACAGTAGGACATGTTCACACACCTCCGATTCATCCTCGATGAATCAGACCTGACTCAACTCTAAGCAGAGCGGTGCATGACAAACAAGCATGAATGAGTAGGCACATCAGGCTCAAACAACTCCTACTCATGCTAGTGGGTTTCATCTATTTACCGTGGCAATGACAGGTCATGCGAGAGGATAAAGGGGTTCAGCTACCGCAGCAAGTAATGTATGAATCGTTGTTGTCCTAAAGCAGAAAAAGAGAGCAGGAGCGAGAGAGTGGGATTGTATCGGAATGAACAAGGAGTATTTGCTTGCCTGGCACTTCTGAAGATAAAATAGTTCTTCATCGGTGTCATCGAACTCATCGTCGGAACCACGTCTATTGAGAGGGGACAAACACCGGCAAACAAGGAAGAACACAATCAATGCAATGCACAATATAATGCATGATCATGACATGGCAATATCCTGTGGTTTGAACTAATGCAACTAGCTGCAGATTAAATGGAGTTGGTTTGAATCTAAGATTCAAATTCAAACTCCATGTATGACATTTCAAATGCCATTAATTCAAATTGTCATATACAGTAGCTTTAGGTTGCTCAAACATGCATGAAAATGCCATAAACAGATTCCTTGAATTTTTCTGATAATTTTTTATATATAATTTATTTCATTCTGAGCTATAGATTAATTTCTAAGAATTTTTGAAGTTAGCACTATATTATGAAATTCTCTGGATAAGAATAAATCCAGAAAAGCCTATTATCGCATCAAGATTAAGGCCACGCCGACCTCAACAGTCAATCGACCCGATCCAGTCAAACCTGTCCGGTGGGTCCCGTGTGTTAGTAGTTAGTTAAACTAATTAAGTTTAACTAGCGTTAAACTAACACTAACCTAGTTTAGTTAGCGGCCTGGGGCCCACAAGTCGCTGACCGGGGGTCAAACCGCCCACCCAAATAACGGTCAGGCCGGTCAACTTGTCGGGCGTTAGCCGCCGACGAGTCCAGACGCGGTGGTGCGCTGCGGGATCCGCCTGCAGGGCGCCGTTTGGCGCGCGGAGCATAGCTACGGGATGCGGACGTCCGTCCGCATCCAACCGTGGTGGTGGCGCGACCGGAGAGTGGCTGGAGTGGTGCCGGCGACGAGCTCGGCGGTGACCGAAGCTCGGGTGCAAGTGGGGATGGGGCCGCGGTGCGCAAACGAGCGCGACGATGTGCTACGGAGGCTCTATGCGATGCGGGGAGCGCGTTGGGTGCATGCCAGGGACCAAATGGTCACCGGAGCATCACCGGCGACGAGTGCGGGTGGCGGCGCTAGCGGGTGAGCGCGGTGTGGTCGCTACGGTGCGCGACAGAGCGAACGGAGAGGGGGAGGATGGGCAGAAGCTCACAGTGTTCGTCATGTGGTGGACGGCGAGCTCGGGGGATGACCGGAGAAAACGGGCGGCGGAGGCGATCTCGGTGGCCGCAAGTTGAAGACGACGACGGTGAAGACGAAATGGAACTTCTCGGCTCACTTGGCGCGGTGAGGAGGAGGAGAAGGTCGAGGCGGAGCTCTGGGATTCGTTGGGGAGGTGGGGCTGGTAAGGGCACGGGTTACGGCGAAGGCCCATGGAGGCTTCGCCATGGCGGGAACGGCGAGGGAGAGGCGTTGAAGTAATGGAGGGGTCCAGGGGGGTCGGGGTGACGACGTGGAGGTCGGCCAGAGCGTCCAGAGGCGCGGGCGGCAAGCAGGTGGCGCCGTGGCAAGCTTGCGCACGCCAGCGTCACCTCTCTGCCGCGAGAGGAAGCAATGATCGCCATGGGCCAAAGACAGTGTTAGGTCAGCCAGTGAGCGCCTGTAAGTCCTCCGCTCTCCGCTTTTTTTTCTATTCCTCCTATTCTGTTTTGATTTAGTAAAATACTAAACCATTTTATAAAATCCTGGAAATAATTAGGGTGTCTTTCTGAATTATTCCAGTGACCCATAAGAACTTCCAACATTTTTGGAGCATCTAAAATATATATAGCATTTAAATAGCTCCAATTCAAATATGTTTGAATTAATTCAAAGCCCAAATATGTCCTGCAAAAATGTAAACCATTTTTGGTAGATGCTTCCACCTCAAACCAGAAATGATGAACATTTTCAGGGGGCATTTTGAGTTCAATGAAAAAGATTTTATTTTGACCCTAGTTGAATTCATTTGGTGCTAGGGTTTAAGCATCCCCATTTCAGAATTAATAGAAATTGAAAATGATTCATGGATGCAATGCCACTAATTACAAAAAGATTCTAGGGTTGTGACAACTCACCCCCACTAAACAAGAATCTCGTCCCGAGATTCAAGTCGTGAGGTAAGAAGACATAGGGAACACAAAACTTGCACAATCTTCATGATCTAGGTTGCACTTCATAAGAACGTTGATTCGATCATCCTCTTTCTCTCGATGTCTTGCTCTGAGAACTCCATCCAACATGACAATGAGAAGAAAGGGAAAACTCTAGTAGAGTCGATCTTCTCAAGATCGAGCAAGTCAGGATCAACTCATGGAGTGAGACATTGAAACATCTCTGGAGCTGAGAGGCAAAGCATGCATCAGGAGCGACAGAAGAAACAATTTGGCGAGGGTTCCAAAGTAGCGAGGGAAATTGCCATGATTCCAAAACGGGGCACCCTGTGGAAGGTGACTCGAAGAACTATTCCCTTAAGTGGCAAAAAGAATTACTTTTGATATCTAGATCAGTGAAACTCTTTATACCAGCCTAAGGCAATCACGAACGATCGTTTGGCAGAGTTCAAAGGAATGGCACATCCGTATTCGAATGGATGATGTGGACTACCTTGTTGAAGACAACGCAATGGATGACTTTTGCTTATCACCGGAAATGGATGGGACCCATGACAGGACCACTTTGAGGATGATCCCGGGCAACAATTACTGAGAGGGCAGCCCATGGGAATTGGTACAATGGCAGTGCAAGCTGGAACAAAATGCAAATGATGGGAATGTTCCAACCATCATATCTGCCTGAGATTCAGATTTGGTTGGTAAAGGGATATTTCAGACATCCACGTGCCTGAAAGGGAAAGTTTGCAACACAACCGATGGGATGATGTTGCGAGATTCTCGGGAGATGAGCTACGATAGCAAGCCCCAAAATAGGAGCCGGTTCTGCTACACACATGTGAACACGCTATCCCATACAAGCATGACCACATAGTAGTCTTATAATAAACACTACCAAGTTCTGGTTGGGAACCACCATCGAGGATATCGAAGCCCTTGCATAAGTCCGGATCCTAAGAAGGAACTTCTTCTCCTTGAACAAATCAATCAGTGGCTTGGTGTACTAGGAGACACATATGGAATGGAGGTAGCGAGCCTGTCAAACCATAGCGTACTTCACACATATGCATGACTGATTTGGGATGATTCCCGAGGAACAAAAACAATCTTTCTCGAACTCATGGCGGCATCTTGCACCAAATGCACATGAATTCGAGGAAGTCACTCCTTCCATCCAAGCATAAGCTTCATGAATGGAACACGAAGGCATTGCTTATAAAATTTTCAACACTAGGTTGATGTTCAGCATGAATCATGGGGGAGACAAAATGCTGCTGATGGGGTTCAACAACAACTCATTGGAATTTCCATATCACTAGACTTCCACCATCATGTGAACACGGTGATAACATTGGTCAGACCAAAAGATGTAATGGTGTATGCTCGAGGGATCAACCACGAGTAAGACAACATTACTTAACATCGTTATTCTGATTTGACTTGACGATGGCCCATACTCAAGTCAAAGTTTTGACAAGGCAATAGATCCAACAATTGATCATGAGGACCAATCGATGGAGATATCATCTTTCTTCAACACACACACACACACACACACACACACAAGGGTATCCCTTAGTGATGAACTAAGTCGGACAAGCTTTTATCTTCCAACTCTCCAAGTTGTTGTTTAGCTCAACCAACTAGCTCAGGGGTATCCAACATGCATTCTTGGAGAAAGGGTGGTTCACAAGAAACCAACTTGGTCACGAGCTCAACATAACAATGTGGGACAACCTGGTAATGCTTCCGAGAATATATTCGAAAATCACGAACCACCGGTATGTTACTAAGCTCGGGAACAACCTTGCTTTTCAGTATAAGATGATATGATCAAAAGAGTGAGGGATTGACACAATCCTAACTCATTGATCGAAGAGTGCACCAGAAATAAGGACTAGGTAGTACAGTTTATCTTAGAATGATGATTCAATAACCAACACGCTAAGAGTGAAACTATTGTCCATTTACTACTAAGCAACATGGTTGCTAGAAGTATTAATTTCACACATCACAATTCACTTGTCGATATTCCGGTTGCAACAACACGGAACCGAGGAGCAAATGATGATGGCGAGAAGTATCACTACGTCAAGAATTCATAAGGGAAGGTGCAATTCTCATGACGTTCCTGACATAAAGTGGGTAATACTTCAGGGTAGAACAGAACAAAAGCTGGATTGGCATTTTGATCTGCGGAATACAACTACTTTGACCACTCCAAGAAATGGATGAGGTGCTGGAGTTTGTTTCTCCTAGTCATTCCAGAACAGAATGGCTTGACGGACCACAAGAATAATAAGCATCGATAACACAGATGCACAATTACTCCTGACTATCAATTGATAGACGATGGTCGGAATACAAATGAAGAGGGACAACTCAAGGGAACATATATCTTTTTGAGTTGTGGATGCATAGATTAATATGTCAAACCAAGTTCAACAGGTTTCTTCCAGATAACCCATGCAGAAAGGCGTAATCGATGTAATGACAATATAGAATGGAGGACTCATCATGAGCACTCCGTTGTGATCTTTTGGTTCAGCGAGGAACTTCTGCCATAAGTAGTTCATGGTATTTGGAAGAAGGATATACCACGGACCTCGAGGACTATCGCAAAGTTACTAATATCCTAAAGGAACTAGCAAACTCTATCAACAGGAGTTAAGTAGGGTGAATCTCGGGTTCAAGAACCAAGAAATAGAATACCTACTACTAAATGGCATCACAGGATGCTTTCGAGAATAATGGCCAGAATCATCACACCGGGAACACAGAACATGGCTGGATTACTAGGTGACTCCCTAAAACACCTAGGATCAGAATAATAGCTCCAACATATATGCCGGGGCAGCGGAGTACCTCAACACACTAATTTGTGTGATTAATCTGGCCAAAATGAACATTAGAAACGGAGAGAAGGGATTTGCAAATGCATCAGACTATTTAGAAATCTGGGATGACTCGGACAGCATAACGGCTATAAATGCTCAAAATGATTTGAGCCATCCTGAAAAATAGTGGCATGACCACTCAACATCACAATATCAAGGTTCTGAGACCAGCTATGAACATACGGAAGTAGTAAAAACTGAACTGAGATTTGAAACTATCAATTCTATAAGTCTATGGATTAGTAACACGTCATCCTGATAGATAGATAAGAAGGCCTAGTTCTTAATCCCCGTAGAAGAGAAGAGGATGACTCAGATAAGAAGGCCATGAGGTATAAGGAGTAAAAAGAGCCTTACGTTCCCTTCCACAATCAATTCCCTTACACAACTAAAGCATTTCTAGACACAACTTCGACCGGTTTGGCTTGGTAATCCTACAGGCAGTTAGGCTCTGATACCAAAGTTGTCAAGACCCCGATTCCAAGCCACATCGATCTAGCCGGTAACACCTCATATCACTTTGCGGCCTCACGCACGGTATTCCCACGGGTGTCGCCTTACCATGGCCCGGGACCGTTTGCGCCTTTTGGCTCACGTATATGATAGTGTCGCTAGCATCCATATGACAGAGAACCCGGGCCGATATGACTAGTCGTGAACCCAAAGTGGCACTAACTTATAGGGACAGGCATACATGAATCAACATCAAGCATGTCGGTCAGCAGTGTTTGAATCCGGGCTGTAGCACTGGGCTAACAGGACTCCAGGAATCCGGGCTGTAGCAGGCTCGGCAGGACTCCGGATGTCACCGCGTGACATTTCCCGAAGGGGATAACCACAGGAACAAAGTGAATCACATGCCGGCAAGTCAAGTGTTCCGGAGCAGTAGTGCTGGGCTAGCAAGACTCCAGTGAACCGGGCTGTAAATGACTACTATGGCTCATGGAAGCACAAGACTACATTTCCCTATAAGAGAGGCTACCAAGGATAAAAAACTAGGTTGTCGGATCCCACACATACCAAGCATTTCAATCATACACACAATATGCTCGATATGTGTAAATACAACATGGCATCACAACATAACTCTACGACTCAAGTATTTATTCATTAGGCTCCGAGGAGCGAGATATTACAAGCATGGGTCTCATGACCCAACATTCAGAGCATACAAATCAAGCACATGCGGAAGCTTAACATGTCTGAGTACAGACATCTACAAATGGAAAAGGCTTAGAAGCCTGACTATCTACCAGATCCTGCCGAGGGCAGAAGATCGTAGCTGAGGTTAAGCTAAACGTCGAAGTCCATGCAGAACTACTAGTGAGACTGAAGTCTCTCTGCAAAACATAAATTAAGCAAACGTGAGTACAAATGTACCCAGCAAGACTTACATCAGAACTATCTACATATACATCGGTATCAACAAAGGGGGTGGTGGAGTTTTGACTGCAGCAAGCCAGCTTTGAATCGGTGGCTATCCTGAACTATTATTGCAAGTAACTCTTTTGAGGTGGCGCACACGAGTCCACATATTCACCATATCAATACACCACTATGGATGCGCTCCCGTCTCCCTACGAGAACGCCATCCATAGCACTCACGCTTATCTTGCGAGTTTTAGAGTATCCACTTTCACTTGTATATGAACTATACAAGCAACCCAGAAGTCCTTTACCGCGGACACGGCTATTCGAATAGATGATGTTAACCCTGCAGGGGTGTACTTCTTAACACACGCTCTCACCACTTACCGCCGTTTACACGCATGTACTCGGCAACCTTCAAGCGGAAGCCCAACGTGGGTGTCGGGCCACGCATCACCTAAACACTCAAGTCTCTAGTCCAGGTTTATCGCCTATTCAGGTTCCATCCACAGGAGTCCGCCGAGGTTTCCACATACGGCCCCGAACAATGTGTAGAGGGTTCCATGACACCAAACGGGCGCTGGCATACCCGCCACGTGCCTACCGTGATCACAGCCCACCCTCCCGGCCAAGCGCCGCCCACGGCCTCCAAAGATACTACATACAAACACTTAAACTACTTGCAACTCCCCGGACAGAGGACAAGGGTGATTAAGAAGCCGAGAGGGTCCATTGGTTTCGGACCAATGCGTGGTAGTAACTGCTTCATGGATCACAAACACGTAACTCATTTCCGAGGACGGCTTCAATGAGACAACCCACCATGTACTCCTACATGGCCTCTCACCGATACCTTTACCAAATCGTGTTCACACATTTAGCTCTCAACAAGAGGACATGTTCACACACCTCTGATTCATCCTCGACGAATCAGACCTGACTCAACTCTAAGCAGTAGCAGGCATGACAAACAAGCATGAATGAGTAGGCACATCAGGGCTCAAACAACTCCTACTCATGCTAGTGGGTTTCATCTATTTACTATGGCAATGATAGGTCATGCGGAGGATAAAGGGGTTTAGCTACCGCAACAAGTAACAGATGAATCGTTGTTGTCCTAATGCAGTAAAAGAGAGCAGGAGCGAGAGAGTGGGATTGTATAGTAATGAACAAGGGGGTTTTGCTTGCCTGTCACTTCTGAAGATAAAATAGTTCTTCATCAGTGTCATCAGACTCATCGTCGGAACCACGTCTATCGAGAGGGGACAAACACCGGCAAACAAGGAAGAACACAATCAATGCAATGTACAATCTGATGCATGATCATGACATGGCAATATGCTGTGGTTTGAGCTAATGCAACTAGCTGCAGATTAAATGGAGTTGGTTTGAATCTAAGATTCAAATTCAAACTCCATGTATGACATTTCAAATGCCATTAATTCAAATTGTCATATACAGTAGCTTTAGGTTGCTCAAACATGCATGAAAATGCCATAAACAGATTCCTTGAATTTTTCTGATAATTTTTCATATATAATTTATTTCATTCGGAGCTGTAGATTAATTTCTAAATTTTTTTGAAGTTAGCACTATTTTATGAAATTCTCTGGATAAGAATAAATCCAGAAAAGCCTATTATCACGTCAAGATTAAGGCCACGCTGACCTCAGCAGGTCAACTGACCCGGTCCAGGTCAAACCTGTCCGGTGGGTCCCGTGTGTCAGTAGTTAGTTAAACTAATTAAGTTTAATTAGCGTTAAACTAACACTAACCTAGTTTAGTTAGCGGCCTGGGGCCCACACGTCAGTGACCCAGGGGGGTCAAACTGGGCCCACCTAGTCAACGGTCAGCGGGTCAACTTGCCGGCGTTTAGCCGCAGGCGAGTCCAGACGCGGAGCGTGCTCTGCGGGATCCACCTGCATGGCGCCGTTTGATGCGCGGAGCACAACTACGGGATGAGGACGCTCGTCCGCATCCAACCGTGGTGGTGGCGCGGCCGGGGAGTGGCCGAAGTGGTGCCGGCGACGAGCTCAGCGGCGGCCGAAGCTCGGGTGCAAGTTGGGATGGGGCTGCGGTGTGCAAACAAGTGCGGCGAGGTGCTACGGAGGCTCTACGCGATGCGGGGAGCGCGTTTGGCGCATGCCCGGGACCAAATGGTCACCGGAGCATCACCGGCGACGAGTGCGGGCGGCGGTGCATGCGGGTGAGTGCGGTGTGGTTGCTACGGTGCGCGGCAGAGCGAACGGAGAGGGGGAGGATCGGCAAAAGCTCACGGTGATCATCGTGGGGTGGACGGCGAGCTCGGGGGATGACCGAAGCAAACGGGGCGGCGGAGGCGATCTCTGTCAGGACCGGATTTTCGGGATATTAATTTCCAGAAAGTGGTCCTTGTGCTCATCAGTCCCAGGATTACTGTTAGCTAATGAGGCACCAACTTGATACAGAAATTCCAAGCAAAAATACAAAATATGTAGTACAAGACCATTCTGGCCTGTGGATACGACAAATGGTTTCTAGTGGTTGATGGCGGAAGCGGTTTGTGGATCATCGACGTTTATGGTACTCCATTTCCCACAGGAACAGCTGACCAAGTTAACTCCTATCTTCGCGAGGCTGCTATTACCATTGCTTAGGTTCCCGGGCTGTCATCGCAACACTCCTCTCCAAGCAAGAAATCTGGCCAAGACAATAGCCAGGGACAAGCCAGTGAGTACTTTGAATGTACTCGCAAACATTATGGACACGGGCATAATATAACAAACGGTAATCATGCTCTGAAATATTCTATGATCACATTGTCAGTCATAAAATAAAATCCATGATGCATGCAAGCAGGTTATTTATATGCAACATGAATATGTATAACAGAGTAGTAATCAAATGCACCGATCGGATGTCTGAAGCGACGTCTCGTAAGGATAGTAAATAACGAGCATGCCTCAGTCGGGCGTCTGAGCGACACCACATAAGGGCTTATAAAGTAAATACAAGCATGCCATAGTCGGGCGTGTGAGCGACACCACATAAAGGGCTTATAAAGTAAATAAATACTAAGCATGCCACAGTTGGGCGTCTCAGCGACACCACATAAAGGGCTTATAAAGCAAATAAATAACAAGCATGCCACGCAAGGCCCCGAGCGACACCACATAAAGGGCTTATAAAGTAAATAAATAACAAGCATGTTACGAAGGCGTCGAGCGACACCACATAAAGGGCTTATAAATAATCACGGTGAATATCCAGGAGGTAGAACCATCCTGTGGATACTCGATAATTCAAATAATATAAAGGGGTTAGTCCATAATAATAATAACCATAATCATCACAAGTCACAAGTCATGATCCAGGTTCCGGTTTAACAGTTTCTCCTTCGAAGACCGACACTAAGACCGACACTTGACCCATCCCAGACTATAGTCCTTAACCATGGACACGGCTATTCGAATAGATTTAACCTCTGCAGAGGGTGTACTCTTTACCCACAAGTAACGGATTCCTTTAGTCCATCGGGACTAATTTCGTCTATGGTCTTTCAATAGAAAACACACCTGACTTGCACACACACCAGATTAACTTACCGACGCCTGGAATCACCCACAACACCTGTCAAGCAAAACTCTAAGTGGGGAGGCTACAACCTCGCGTAGCATGGGATCAAATTTATATCGCGCGCTCTAAGGTGTGCCCCCCTCTCGGTCCCAACCGGAAACACCCATGCCCCCGGACCAGGTGGCATGCCTACCGGCTGCAGTCGGTATCTTCCACCATGGCCTCTCTGTATGGTGTGTGCTAGAAAGGGGTTGACAACTTACTGAACCGTACCCTACCTACTGCAGGGACAAGCGGCAGTATGAAACAAGTATGAGGGTTACTGGAACAAGACTCGATCTATGGTCGACTCAGGAGGCTTAAAGATGTCCTGCATGATTAGCATGACGAATATATTTCAACCAACAGAATCACCACTCATTATACCTTACTATGCCATACCGGACATAACCATCCCGACGGAGACCAGAGACAAGCTCACGCCTACCCAAGGCAGAGGCTTTCCCGGATTTCTTTCCGGCATGCACGCAAGTCATACGAGGACGATTACCATCACAAGTATATCCACTTCCAACAGCAAGGGAGTTTCCAATATGCATTCATGCCAATGGTCGTATCACCACATAAAATAACGTGTTGTCTGAATTAAGGTGGTGTTATAATCATATTAATCCGACATACAAAAAAATATCATGCCAGGGTTCAGAATGCTTGCCTTCAAGGTGTGGAGAGGTGAGGTGCTCTCCAGAACTTTTTGAAAGTTTTCTTCTCCTCCAAAAATCCTATTTTTGAGATTATTCAAATTAACACATAGCTTCAAAATGGTACAAAAAAGTTGTCTGAATTTTTTTCAAATAAATCTGAAAATAAACTAGAAAATATTTGAGAGAGGTAGGAAAAAGAATCAACTCATTTGGTGTTATATTTAAAAAGTTAGAGCTAGTCAAAGTTTTGGTCAAATATGTTTTTAAAATAAAACTGAAAAAATAAAAACGCTTTGAAAAGGGGTACACGTCGAAGACGTACTTTGGGAATGCGCCTCCACTTAAAACACGTGATGGCGGTGCTGGGTCACTGACAGTGGGCCCGCCTGGCCCACTGGTCAGGTTTGACCAGTCCACGCTGGCCCGCCTCCTCCGACCAACAGAAGTCGGAGCTCCTGAGGCTCGGGCCGAACGGAGGCATCCCTCGGGGATCTGAGCACATGGGTGTGCTCAGGTGGTCGAGGCGAACCCGTGGGTACCCGCCATGGTCGCCGACGTGGACGGAGTCGCCGGCGATCAGCTTCCCGGCGGACGACGGCGTCGGGTGAGATGGGGAGTCGAACGGTAGCGCTAGATGGACGGGAGGGCTCGGGTTGCGACTGAATGGAGCTGGGGCGTGGCGGCGGCCGAGCCGGTCGGAGGCGGGGAAGAAGACCTCCTGCCATTGATTGCTGGCCATGGGGGGTCCTAGGGAGATGGCTTGAGGCTGCCTGAGTGCTGGGACGAGCTCGGTGCTCTCCATTTATAGGCGAGCAATGGCGGCTCCGCGGTGACCGGGGATAAGATCATCGGCAACCGCCGTTCTGTAGCTAGGGGGCGCATGGCGATGGCTGGGGGTGGCGGCAGGGGCTAGAGGACACGCGGGCACTGCTCCAAAGTAGCCGGGCGAAAGCTGGTGGCTTGGGCGGCGCCGCCTGTAGGGGCTGTCGGGCGGCGGTGGCGGCTTGCGCTTGGCGCCAGAGGTGCCAGAGAGTGCCAGGCGGCTCACAGCGAGGAGGAGTCGGGCGCGGCGCTTTGGCTGCGAGCGGAGGAGGATAAGAACGGGCGTGGGGGAGGCGGCAACGCGACGCGGAGACTCGGGCGCACGCACGTGCAAAACACGCGCTCTGGCAGCGCCCAGAGCACGCCCACCAGGTGTTCAACGAAAAGCCAGGGTTTGCTAGGAGGCTAGGGTGGAGCTGGGGTTTAATAGGATTAGGCTAGGGTAGTCTAGAAACTTAGTGGACATGGTGGTTTGGCAAAGTAAGCAGGTCCATTTTACAGACCAGAAACTATGCCAAAATTGATCATGCCCATAAGGTGTTTGACAAAATGCCGATGGCACTTAGGCATTTCTTGGGGTGGTCAAACTCTCCAGATCAGGGTCTCTTTAGATGCAGGTGGGGATGGCAAGGTTAGTTGGCCAAGTCTAGAAACTTGATAGTGCAAGTTTGTGAGAAAACTGATTCTGGACAGAAAGAGAAGGGCATAATTGCATGCACTTAAAATCCCCCAATGGGTCCACTCTTCTTGGACTTAAGGGTTTGGCAGGATGGTCTATAAGCAGGAGAAATAATCATGGGTAAAGGAGCAAGTTAAAATATGGTTGTAGTACAAATCATCAAGTTGGACCAGAATGAAAATGAGGAGGATTCTCTCAAAATTTTCAAATAGCACCAATGGGTTTTTGCATAAAGATGAATAATATACTCCTACTGACATCCCCTAATTTTGGTGGGATTTTTAAAGAAATATTTAATTAGGTTGTAGTGCAAAATTTCCCACTGGACCAGATTTGAAAACTTGGTATAGAACTCAAAATATCCAATGAATGAAATATATTTTTGCATAAAAGTGATTTAAAAACATCACATGACATCCCCAAATTTTGGTGGGATTATTAAATGAATTTATCAAAGGGTTGCAGTGCAAATGGGGTCCTAAACTTATGAAAAACCCTTTTGGAGATAAAGCTCAGGGAAAGATAATTATATAAATAATCCTACTGATAAAAGAATTGTTTTATTTGAGAGGGTAAATAAGTCCAACAATGTTTGAAAAGTTTTTACTTGGGGTAAAAACCTCATAATAATAAAGAAAAGAATGGTTCTGAAATCAAAAGGAAATCCAGAAACTAAAAGTTTAAGTTTCCTGGCAAAAATTTTAATAAACAAAACATGGTTAAATTTTTGGGGCGTCACAACACTACCCCCCTTAAGGAAAAATCTCGTCCTCGAGATTTGTTAAGAGCTGTTTTGAAAAACATTACGCCTACCATTTACAGAAATAACCACTTTACTTAAGTGGTAAAATGCGGCTACAGTGAGAGAGCAAAAAGTGGTGTAAAACTACAAGCAGGGGACACTAGCGCCATGCGTGGAAAAATTTACGGTGGAGAGATTTCTATTGGTTACCGTAAATTTAGAATAAAATCTAAATTTCTAAAATACGTTGGTCGCACCCGAGAGCACAGTTCTTCCGGCTCAGGTGGACCCAGGGCCCACTGTCAGTTTGTTCTTCTTCCTCTGGCTCTCTCTTCTTCCTCTCTCCCGCGCGCTTTCCCACGCTTTCTCCACCAGCGACGTCTAGCGCGTAGGGCATCTAGGCCGTACTGCGGTAGTGCGCGGTGTGCTAGCTACCAGTGCAGCATGCACTCACCTCGCGAGCCAGTGCGCTGCCGACACTGCTCGCGGATTCGCCTCCGAACACCGGCGATCGGGAGACGAGCGGCACTGGTGGACTTCGGCCACTGTACACCGATCTCGAGTTATAAAATGGCTGAGGTGCTCCTCTCTTCTCCTTCACACCTGGCCTCGCTTCTCCTTTCTTCTCCTCCACTTCTGCTTACAGAAGCTCGAGACGAGGCTCTAATGGCAGAGGTGGCGCAGACTGGTACGTGATCCTGGTGTGCGGAGGGCTGGCGGTAGTGGTGGGGCTCTCTGTGCTCCTGTGCGCGATTATCCTTGATGATCGTCGCGATTCTGCCGCTCGGGTGTTGGCTCTCCACGGTGGCGGTGATCACGAGGATTAGGTGTGACGCCGGGTGCTAACTGTTGTTGGTGTGTCGGAGGTAACTTGTACCCGGATGATTATCCCCTAATCTCTCCTTTGGAAACTGTGGTGCGATTAGGGAGGTGGTCGGTGAGATGCAACACGGTTACATGTTTTAGCAAGCAGTGTATGTGTTCGAGTGGTTGTGGGTCTGCTGCCGTGGTGCTGCGTGAATAAAAATTCCATGTCGTGAGAAGATATACGATGCAGCAACTCAGGGAAAAGAAATCTCACTCCAGGATTTTTCGCGAGAGAAATCACTAAATTTTAGAGTTAAATCGCAACAAAAACTACTCAAATTAATAGAAACCAAATAATTTACTCGCCGCACAAACTCGGTGTACCACGCATAAGTTACAACATATAAGTAAATGTTGCAATAATAAACACAAGAAGGACGCCTATAATGCAAACGGTAATCGGACGGGTCCCGAGAAAACGCTCTGCATCGGGACACACTCCTCTTCTATCGGGGAAGTGGATTGACCAGCCGATGAATGTGTCTCTCCTGGTCGGGCCTCGTTGGTTCACCGATGGCGATCTCGAGGATTCAAATCAGCGAGACTGGAGATAACCCATTACCCATTGGTCAACCGTTTCTTGAGCGATGACATATCGACCAGGTTGGCCAAGATCTGGTCTCTCTCAATTCGCCCACTGGGAAAGATGTTACTTCTCCGGGTGCTGCACGGCTCAGAAAGTAATAATACCCTCTTTCACTGGCATAGGGTACTGTTGGTGTCAAAACCGGCGGATATCGGGTAGGGGGTCCCGAACTGTGTGTCTAGGCGGGTGGTAACAGGAGACAAGGGACAAGATGTTTTTACCCAGGTTTGGGCCCTCTCGATGGAGGTAATACCCTACTCCTGCTTGATTAATATTTATGATATGGGTAGTACGAGAGTAGATCTACCACGAGATCAAGGAGGCTAAACCCTAGAAGCTAGCCTATGGTATGATTGTTGTTCGTCCCTGCAGACTAAAACCCTCCGGTTTATATAGACACCGGATAGGTTAGGGTTACACAGAGTCGGTTACAATGGTAGGAGATCTACATATCCAGATCGCCAAGCTTGCCGCCCACGCCAAGGAAAGTCCCATCCGGACACGGGACGTAGTCTTCAATCTTGTATCTTCATAGTCTTGGAGTCCGCCGTGACGATAGTCTCGCTATCGGGACACCCCTAGTCCGGGACTCCTCAAGAGCCCTGAACCAGGCTTCAATGAAAACGAGTCCGGCGCGTTGATTGTCTTCGGCATTGCGAGGCGGGTTCCTCCTCCGAATACTTCATAGAAGGTTTTGAACACAAGGATAGTGTCCGGATCTGCAAAACAAGTTCCACATACCACCGTAGAGAGAATAACTTTCGCACAGATCTGCTGACGTATTCCGCGGCGTGACATCACACCACGGCCAGGCCTTTATATGAATCGTTTTTACCGCTCCACCTTAGCGCTGCTTAGCAAGGCAGTTTCCTTGGCACGCCTTTATCAAAGCATAGATCGTGCCTCCTTATTCCGGGATTCTCATCAATACGGATGTGGGTAACCCATCCGCCGCCATTGATTACGACGCTTGGGAGATAAGCGAGTTTTACCAGCTGGTGGGGATGCATAACCGTCCGTCCATATAAGGGGATAAGGATCCACCTTTTCACCCACGCCTTCTTCCTCTTTGCTCATCCATTTCACAAGACTCGAGCTCCAGCGCCCAAGTCCACACATTCCACCTCAACCTTCTCCAACCATGTCAGGAGCGGGAGGCAGGTGGATGGCCTCCTCCGTCACGGAGGGGCACATCACAAGACTGCGGGAGGCCGGATATTTGTCCGGCGACATCACAAGACAAAGCTGCCCGACGCTGGGCAGCTCATTCCAACCCCTGTGCCACATGAGAGGGTGGTGTTTCTCCCCACTTCCTCCGCGCACTAGGTTTTCCACTTCACCCATTTGTCCGGGGCTCATGTTCTACTACAGCCTAGACTTCCACGACCTGCCCCGAATTTTATCCTCAACATCTCGGCGTTTATCGTCAGGCGAGGCCTTCCTTCAGATCCAGCCCCACTTCGCCTATGGCTGAAGATCTTCAATGTCAGGCCGAAGGTAGTGGGCGGCCGTCAAGCGGAATGCGGAGGCGCCATGGTCGGCAAGATGGCCAAGGTCCTATGGCTCGAGGGCGCCTTTGTGGAGACAATAAAGGGGTGGCAATCAGGGTGGTTCTACATCACCGAGCCACGCGACCCCGAATGGGTGGCGGACCCCGAATTCAGATCTGGCATCCCCACACGGCTCTCGTCATGGAATGAGACGGGCCTGGCGTGGGGGAATTCGGAAGAGCTATCCGGACTCTGAACATGCGTCCGAAACCTGGTGGACAAGAATCTCAGGCTTGTCGACGTAATCCAGGTTTTGCTCATCCGCCGGATTCTCCCATGCCAACAACGGGCCTTTAACTTGTGGGAGTTCGATCCGCACAAAGACCGAACCTTGAGCCGGCTCTTTGACACTACGCACGTAAGATGCCCGGAAGGTGCTGTTCAAGGGCGCCGGCCCCAACATCCGCTAACAAGGATCGCGGATACAGCTCGCGCGCCAAGCCGGGCGAGGTAAGTTATTTTACCCTTTACGGACTCTTTTTCTCATAGATTGACTCTATGTGGGATCCAAAACTCCCTAATCTTTGACAGATCGGCTGAAGACATCCGGACAGATTAGCAGTCCGGCTCCTTTGCCGGAAGACTCGGAGGACGCCCGATTGACGGGGCGGCTGGCTCCGGCGCCACATGTGGTGCCGGAGAAGAAGGCCAAGAAGGAGGCCACGGGAACTCGAAGGAGCTCCCAACGCCAGGCCGCCGATTCTCAAGCGTAATCTTCACCGAGGACGAGGAGGAGGAAAGAAGCTTCTCCCCCAAATGAGGGAGGAGAGGAAAGGAAGGCCGCCCAACCGGGAGGCCGGAGGGTCCAAGAAGGAAGAACCTTCCTCCGGACTTCTCCACCAACGCCGACGACGACGAGGAGGATTGGCCTACAAGGGCCAAGCCCCTGGCGAGATCGTAAGTGTCCGGATACCCATGGCTTTTTATTATTGCAGAGTGTTCTCTAATGTCGAACAATCGTGCAGCCCGCCCAAGGGCGAGTTCGCCGATTCATCAAGCGTGTCCCTGGGCTCGTCGGAAATGGAGAGTACTTCGCTTCCGACCGCCTCCTCGCCTCACGCTATGGATGACGCCGCGGTGGTGCCCCAAGGGGGGCTTGGTCAAGAGGAGGTAGCGCAGGAGTTGCCACAAGGCAACCTCCTGACTCAGCGCTGGGGCAAGACCCCAGTGGCTCTAAGCCCGACCCTTGTCCGGACTCCATGCCGGAACCTTCAGCGGTTCCGGAGTCCGGCAAGCGGTCCCTTCACAAGAAGGGTAAGACGTCGGTGTCCTCCATCCAACCGAAGGCACCGGATAGCTTACTAAAGGCGCTCAACAACGCCTCCATCGAGGATGAGCACCGCACTGTTATGAGTGCGGTGATCCAGACAGTTCAGTCCGCCAAGAGCGGGCTGACCGAAGCCTGTACCAGCCTTCTAACAGGCTTTGAGGTAAGTTTAGAATATGTAAAAATATTACCGCATAGACAGTAGCCCCTGATGCTTAGTTCGGCGTTCGGAAAGAAAAGCCGGACTAAGGATCTAAGAAGATATGCGCAGGAGTCTAACATAAGTATGTCAATATGGGACCTTTGCCGCACTGACTGCGGAGCTCAATGCATTGAGGCAGAACCTCGAGCGGTCCGAGAACGAGCTCAGCCAAGCCAAGAAGCAGCTCGAGGACAAGGAAGGTAAGTAGTACCTTATTAAAGAAATATCTTATAAAAAGGTTTCGGTTGCAAAAAATAACAGGAATAACATGGGTACTGCAGGGGCCACGAACGAGGTGGCGACCCTGAAGGAAGCGGTGTCCGTGGCCGAAAACAAAGCGGCTGCGGACCGCACCGAGCAAGAGAAGGGGGAGGCGCAGCTGGCTACAGAGGCAAGAAGAGCTCCAAGCTCGTGGAAAAACACGAGAGTTTGGAGCGTGACTCGAAGACTCGAGAGTCCGAGCTTGCCTCGGCTCTTGAGAGTGACAAAGCTGCTAAGGCCGAGGCCCAAAAAGCCCTCCAAGAAATTGAGTCGTTAAAGAAGATAGCGGCGGGTAAGGCATTCTCTATGCAAATCAAGCATGTGAAAGTGAATTACCTATTACTTACCCGGATTCGGAGCTCTCCAGGAGCATTCGCAGATTTGCCCCATAGTGTGTCTGATGCTGCCGTGTTCTTCCGCGCCAAGGAGGGGAGCTCGACGGAAAAGGTGTTCTGGTCTCGGATGTCTTTGAGGCGGACATCTAGTGCCTCGAGCGACCAGCTGAAGCAGCTAGTCGAGCTCCACAAGGTCGCCGAACAGGCCATGAAGGGCCTTATAGCACGGCCAGGCCATTAGAAGCCATGCCCGGAGCTACTTCGGCTTAGTGTAGCGGCTGGTGGACGCCTTTGTCCACGGATTGAAGTCATCAAGCGCTCGCCTGTATTGAAGGTGTCCGTCGGGCCTTGCCCGTGCTAAAGTGCAATGGGGAAAGCTGGATGCGGAGAAGCTTGTGACGGACGAGCCATGAAGGGCAAGGAGCATCGTCGCCCAAATGTACTATGAGGGCCTCTCAAGGGTGCCCGCCGAATAAGCGGATGAGTGCTCCAAAGATGTAATTTTTGAATAGAATCGCATTTGTTATCCCGCATAGAAAACTTGTTCATATGTGCTAAGCAACGCTTGTTAATTTAAAATATTACCTTCTTTGCGGCCGCTTATCAAATTTGAGAGATGGCAAGTCGTTGGCTTCAAATTTCATGCCACGAAAGTGCTGGGGTGTTCGGGATAAACTTGAGCACTCTTGTTCCCATTTTTGGGTCAATCTAGGGAGGCGCTCAACACAACGAACAAGGCAACCGGACTTATAATGCTTGAACACTCTCACTTAGCCATAGAATTCTATAATTTTAAATTTCGGCGAAGCCCCTAGTATTCGGAAGACCGAGTTCGGGGCACTATCCACGCCTTGGCCGGACAATTCCGGTTCCTCGCTCTAAGCGGCATAAGTCTTTAGGGACCCGAAAAAACCTCTCGAACAGCGACCGGCTCGCGCCCTATCATGACGGTCGGTTTTGGCTTTCTCCACTGAGGTGCTCGACCCAGCTCAACTGAGGCACAATCGCAGTGGTTCTCCCGGTGCTACCTTAGCCGATATAACGGAACGTAAGGTACCAAAACACGGGAGCCGGGCAAACCCAACTATTGACCCAAGACATGATTCGGAGCCGATTCATATAATGCTATAAGTTCGGGTGCCGCACTTGTGAAAGTGTTCGGACTTATCACACCATAATTTTGGGATACTCAAGCCCCTGGTGTATTGGCCGCACCAAAGTGTACGGTTGCAACATGTCATGAAATGAACATATGTATAGATAAAGGAAGTAGATCAATAATAAGCAAAAGCTATGTATTGTTTATTCAAAAAGGTACTGCAATGAAAGCAGAACGATACAAATAGTGTGATAAGCAAGGGATGGGACAATCTACCATGTCCCCTCCGAGGGTAAGTCATGGATGGTATGTAAAACAGGTATAATGCTCGTAATAGAGACCACCAACACTCGACGTGGCTTATCGCTTCCCTGGCTGTTGCATCGTGAGTTCGGCGATTCTAGTGCCGACATGTGACTTCAAAGATGGAGTCCGAAAGTAAGAAAAAGGAAGAAAAGGAAAAAAGAAAAGAATGACACAATCGAGCCCACTGTGCGGTCGAGCCGCATTCTTGGGCGTGCCGTGGTCTTGCCCCTCCCCATATGCCCATGGTATCTCCAGAGCATAATTATGTACGTGTAACACTGGCTTCGCAATTTCGCGAGGGCGGGGGTTGGGGCCAGATTGCTACGCGTGCTCGAATCGTGCCAGGCGGTCTTGTTGTAGGTTACTCCGGGCGCGCTTGACAGTGTCCGGACGCTTAGTGGCCGGACTCGAGAATTGCTGTGAGAAGCTGCTTTGTACCTCCCCCGCGAGGGCCGCCGTGTGCTCCTCCATTTGGAGAGAGCGTTCGGTGTTTCATTGACCGTGATTACTCCTCGAGGGCCTGGCATCTTGAGCTTGAGGTATGCGTAGTGCGGCACCGCATTGAACTTTGCAAATGCGGTTCGTCCGAAAGCAAAGGCATGATAGCCGCCATGAATGGGACGATGTCGAAGATTAACTCTTCGCCGAAGTTATCCGGGATCCGAAGACCACCTCGAGTGTAATCGAGCCCGCATAACCGCCTCTACACCCGGTATGACGCCTTTAAAGGTCGTCTTTGTAGGTTTAATCCTTGAGGGGTCTATGCCCATTTTGCACACTGTATCCTGATAAAGCAGGTTCAGGCTGCTGCCGCCGTCTATTAGGACTCTGGTGAGGTGAAATCCGTCAATAATTGGGTCAAGAAACAATGCGGCGAAACCGCCGTGACGGATGCTAATGGGTGGTCCTTCGATCGAAGGTGATCGGGCAGGAAGACCATGGGTTGAACTTTGGGGCGATCGCGCCATCGCATATACGCCCCTTAGTGCATGCTTCCGCTCCCTTTGGGTATGTGGGTTGCGTATATCATGTTCACCGTCCGCACTTGTGTAGGAAAACCCTTCGCCCTCTATTGTTCGGGCGGCCGGGCTCTTCCTCGCTATCGCCACGCAGCCCCTTGTCATTGAGTCCGCACTTAACTTGCTCGCTTGCTTGAACACCCAACCGTCCCTGTTGGTGTGATTGGCTGGTTTTAGGGGTGCCATGTATCTAGCACAAGCGATCGAGTATTCGGTCCAAGTTGGACGGGCCTGGGTATTTCTTCCGAATGGCTTCTTCCGCCGACCGGTTTAGAGCCTCAATCCGGCATTGGCCGTATCTTCAGATTATCGCCGTTAATGCGGCGTTTGTTCTTGTTGCGACGCCGACCTGCCGTTCTTGTCTTTGGTATCCGAACTATCAGGATGTTTGGCCAAGTTGTTGCTTCGAGCCAGCCAGCTGTCCTCTCCCGCACAAAAGCGGGTCATGAGTGTTGTGAGGGCTGCCATGGATTTTGGCTTTTCCTGTCCTAGGTGTCGGGCAAGCCACTAGTCGCGGATGTTATGTTTGAAGGCTGCAAGGGCTTCTACATCCGGACAGTCAACGATTTGATTTTTCTTTGTTAGGAACCTTGTCCAGAATTTTCTGGCCGATTCTTCTGGCTGCTGAATTATGTGGCTAAGGTCATCGGCGTCTGTTGGTCGCACATATGTTCCCTGGAAGTTATCAACGAATGCGGCTTCCAGGTCCTCCCAACAACCAATTGATTCTGCTGGCAAGCTGTTGAGCCAATGCCGAGCTGGTCCTTTAAGCTTGAGTGGGAGGTATTTGATGGCATGTATATCATCGCCACGGGCCATGTGGATATGGAGGAGATAGTCCTCTATCCGCATCAGCAGGATCTGTGGTACCATCGTATGATTCGATGTTTATGGGTTTGAAGCCCTCGGGGATTTGATGATCCATTACTTCATCCGTGAAGCATAGTGGGTGTTCGCGCCTCAGATTGGGCTATATCACGACGTAGCTCGTATGAGTTTTGTCTCATCGTGTTCGCCCGACCGGTTTTGCTGTATCCGCGCGACGGTAATCATCCCGCCGTTGCTACGCCCACGCCGATCCGTAGATCGATCTTGTATGTTTTGCCTTATCCTCCAATATATCTCGCAAGTCCGGCGCGCTTTTCCGTGCCTTGGTACTTTTGAGCGGCCTCGGGTGTGGCTTGAGCGGAGGGCCGAGAGGTTTCTTCGTCCGCGCCACGGGTGGCCGGTCTGCCATGTCGCGGCGCTGGTGACTTGGGTGCTTCCTCCTCCGACGAGGCAACAACCTGCGCTTGGGGTAGCTTCGAGGGGCGCTCGAAGTTCATACTCTTTGGCTGCAAGGACTTCACCATCCGCCGCCTAGCGTGTCTTGATCAGCTCTAAGTTGTTGCTGCTTTTCTTGAGGCTGCTTGCCGTGGCTATAAGCTTGCGCTTGAAACGCCCTGTTCGGCGGGATCCTCGTGCACGACAAATTCGTTGCCGCCGAGGCTTGCCTCATCTTCGGAGGGAGGCGATAATTATCGCCCTCGACCTCTTTTTCGCTGCACCGCGGCGGACTTGCTTCTCCCTCCTCCCGCGCCGAAGTCCTGCCGGAGGGGGTTCTCTTCGCACCGTCCGGTGTTATTATCTCCGTGCCGGAATCACCGCTTTATTGTGGCGGATTTAGAGCGGCGCCACGACGCCGGGCGCTTCGCTGTTTCTTGAGGGGTCATCCTCCGTTGTTCCATCGCCGCTCCCATCTTTTGGGATGTCTACCATGTATATGTCATATGACGAGGTGGCCTTCCAAAGGCCTTGTAGGCGCTGGTCTTGGTCGCCTCCGCATCGCCGTCCATACCGCCGACGCCTTCGAGTCGGGTCGAGCATGTCGGTTAAATCATCGACAATGGCTACAAAGTGGGTGGTGGGTGGGCGCTGAATTTTGTCGTCCAGATCTCAACCTTCCCGCCCGCAGTCCGCCAGGCTCTCCAGATAAAGAGAGAGACTTTAGCAAATTCAGAATGTCGCCAAAGGGCGAGTGCTGAAAGATGTCCGCGGTAGTGAACTCCATAACGGGCGGCCAATCGGATTCAATTGGCAGGGGCGCGGAGGGTTCGGAGTCCGGAGAGGAGTCCGACACCCTGGAGTCGAGGTCTTCGCAAAGGACAGGGATGGAGTTCGGCTCGATCGCCGTAGAGATTGTAGCCCCCGAGGCGGTGTCCAACCACTCGTCCTCGATCGGGGAATCCGGCTCCGGATTAAGGGCCGGAGCGGATGCTAGTGCGGCCTCCAGGGCACTGTTTGGCTGCAGAGCTAGATCATGCCCATCAAGACAGTGCGGCACGCTCGGCTGCGGCTCGAATCCGTCGAAGATCAAGTCTCCGCGGATATCGGCTATATAGTTCAAACTTCCAAATATGACCTGATGGCCAGGGGCGTAGCTTTCGATCCGCTCCAGATGGCTGCTTAATTGGCCCGCAGCAGCAAAGCCGCCGAACATGAAGATCTGTCCAGGAGAAAAGTCTCACCTGGACCGCGTCGTTGTTGATGATCGAAGGAGCCATTGGGCCTATCGGTGACGCATACGTAGGAACTCTCAATGAAAGCACCAATGTCGGTGTCAAAACCGCGGATCTCGGTAGAGGGTCCCGAATCGCGTCTAGGCGGATGGTAACAGGAGACAAGGGACACGATGTTTTTACCCAGGTTTGGGCCCTCTCGATGGAGGTAATACCCTACTCCCGCTTGATTAATATTGATGATATGGGTAGTACGAGAGTAGATCTACCACGAGATCAAGGAGGCTAAACCCTAGAAGCTAGCCTATGGTATGATTGTTGTTCGCCCTACGGACTAAAACCCTCCGGTTTATATAGACACCAGATAGGTTAGGGTTACACAGAGTCGGTTACAATGGTAGGATATCTACATATCCGTATCGCCAAGCTTGCCTTCCACGCCAAGGAAAGTCCCATCCGGACACGGGACGAAGTCTTCAATCTTGTATCTTCATAGTCTTGGAGTCCGGCCGTGACGATAGTCCGGCTATCCAGACACCCCCTAGTCCGGGACTCCCTCAGGTACCGTGAATCAAAGTCGGACAAGTGCTTCGTGTGCAGCCGCTTCTATGGCCATTTGTGGAGCTGGCATGGATTTTCCCACGAAGGAGACTTCTGTTGGGTCTTGGTTTGAGTTTACGGGAGGGATGTGTACTACTTCCCAATATTTTGAGGTGGATGGGGTGATCCTCGATTTGAGCAGCTCGTACTGGGGTGACTGGGTAGAACCCATGGTACTGCAGGTAAAGTCCCACAATATTTTGACAAATCTACCCGGGGTTGCATCTGGGGCTCTCAGATAAATGCTAGGGCTCGGCATGGCAAGAAATGGTTGTGAGGATGGTGCACAAGGTGAGGGGTGCTCGGCAAGGTCACGAGGTGGCCTTTTTATAAAGCATCCGGGCTGGGTTATGTACCGCGGTGAGGGGCACTAGTTTGTCGGTTCTGCTCTCATGGGGTCGGGGTCAAAGCCACAGATACACATATCTCACAAAAGTGACGTGTTACTGTGGATGCCTTCGGGGTTGGTTTTGGTAGCTGCGCCCGGAAAAATATACAGCCGTATGCTGACATATTTATGCAAGGTTACTATTTAAAACAGAGGCACAACAACAGGCTGCGGTTATTTACAAGGTCGCACGATTATAAGATGTGGATACACTGAGACTCGGCACTACTCGAGTGATTTAGTCTACCTCATTTATATCCAAGCGTCCGTGCCTTGTGGACGTCGAGGCTTCTCCACGGGTTTCAGCGTCGGGGTTAGCTGGAGGGGGTTGAGGAACTACAGGGTCGGGGTAGCGATGATGACCATCTCGGGGATTGTTGGCCACAATCCCGTTGGAGCGTGTTCCCAAAAGGCGACGAAGCACTTCTGGGGTCATCAAAGCACCTTGGTCGATGGTTGGGGTAGACCTCAGGGACTCGATCGGGTGTCTGAACAGCACGACTGGGTTGCCGGCCTCGGCTCATCCTCTCCTCTCGCCGGGCTCGATTTAACAAGCTCTCCACGAGCTGCGATCAGATCAAGGGTGATTTGATCGAACAGTTCCTCTAGTGCACCTACATAGCGCACTAGGTGCAACAATGCAGGATCCGTCTTGTGATCTCCGTTGGCAACTTGGGGTGGTCTACCATACCCTTCACGTCTGGGGTAGTAGTAGAACGAGCGACAGTTAACTCTGGGCGACAAGTGCTGGAGTTGAACTATGGCCTCTCGTGCCACTAGTTGGATGGTTTGTGGCTCAAAGGAAGTTGTCCTTCCGGTGAACCTGTAGGGGCGTTCTGGCGATAGACCCCTACCATAGATGTGCACAGTGGCCCAGAATTGACGGCTCTCACCGCTCATGGGTCCTTGGTACACAACATATTCTCGGGGCTGTTCTAACGCATAGGCACGACGGGTGAGGTTTGCGAGTATGGTCACAAAACCTCCAAGGTTAGTTGCTATGGTCCCATTGTGCACGACGGGGCCAGGAATTATGGCTCGGTTTGGGGTAGAGGTTGCGCTGTGCTGGGTTGAGGCTAGCGTGCCCTTTTTATAGAAAAAGGGGGCGAAGTCTTCCTTCGCACGCCATGTAATGAGACATTATAGGCGCCGGTCATCGCGCGTGATCGATGTGTTAGGTTGATAGGTTGGGCACCGACTGTCATAAGGTGTCAGGCTCACTGTGTGGCTATCTTGCACGAGAAGCTCGGCTGGGTTTAGGTTAAGGTCTGGTGGGTTGGTTTACCTAGGTTTTTCGACCTGGCTAAGATAGGATTAGCCAATGGTCAGCCTGGCTCTGGTACCAAGTTTGTCAGGACCGGATTTTCGGGATATTAATTTCCAGAAAGTGGTCCTTGTGCTCACCAGCCCTAGGATTACTGTTAGCTGACGAGGCACCAACTTGATACAGAAATTCCAAGCAAAAATACAAAATATGTAGTACAAGACCATTCTGGCCTGTGGATACGACAAATGGTTTCTAGTGGTTGATGGCGGAAGCGGTTTGTGGATCATCGGTGTTTATGGGACTCCATTTCCCACAGGAACAGCTGACCAGGTTAACTCCTATCTTCGCGAGGCTGCTATTACCATTGCTTAGGTTCCGTGGCTGTCATCACAACGCCCCTCTCCAAGCAAGAAATCTGGCCAGGACAATAGCCAGGGACAAGCCAGTGAGTACTTTGAATGTACTCGCAAACATTATGGAAACGGGCATAATATAACAAACGATAATCATGCTCTGAAATATTCTATGATCACATTGTCAGTCATAAAATGAAATCCATGATGCATGCAAGCAGGTTATTTATATGCAACATGAATATGTATAACAGAGTAGTAATCAAATGCACCGGTCGGATGTCTGAAGCGACGTCTCGTAAGGATAGTAAATAACGAGCGTGCCTCGATCAAGGCGTCTGAGCGACACCACATAAGGGCTTATAAAGTAAATACAAGCATGCCACGATCAAGGCCCGAAAGTGACACCACATAAAGGGCTTATAAAGTAAATAAATACTAAGCATGCAACAGTCGGGCGTCTCAGCGAAACCACATAAAGGGCTTATAAAGCAAATAAATAACAAGCATGCCACCGTCGGGCGTCTGAGCGACACCACATAAAGGGCTTATAAAGTAAATAAATAACAAGCATGTTACGATTAGGCGTCGAGCGACACCACATAAAGGGCTTATAAATAATCAAAGTGAATATCCAGGAGGTAGAACCATCCCAGGGATACTCGATAATTCAAATAATATAAAGGGGTTAGTCCATAATAATAATAACCATAATCGTCACAAGTCACAAGTCATGATCCAGGTTCCGGTTTAACAGTTTCTCCTCCAAAGACCGACACTAAGACTGACACTTAACCCATCCCAGACTGTAGTCCTTAACCATGGACACGGCTATTCGAATAGATTTAACCTCTGCAGAGGGTGTACTGTTTACCGACGAGTAACGGATTCCTTTAGTCCATCGGGACTAATTTTGTCTACGGTCTTTTAATTGAAAACACACCTGACTTGCACACACACCAGCTTAACTTACCGGCGCCTGGAATCACCCACAACACCTGTCAAGCAAAACTCTAAGTGGGGAGGCTACAACCTCGCGTAGCATGGGATCAAATTTATATCACGCGCTCTAAGGGGTGCCCCCCTCTCGGTCCCAACCGGAAACACCCATGCCCCCGGACCAGGTGGCATGCCTACCGGCTGCAGTCGGTATCTTCCACCATGGCCTCTCTGTACAGTGTGTGCTAGAAAGGGGTTGACAACTTACTGAACCGTACCCTACCTGCTGCAGGGACAAGCGGCAGTACGAAACAAGTATGGGGGTTACTAGAACAAGACTCGATCTATGGTCGACTCAGGAGGCTTAATGATCTCCTGCATGATTAGCATGACGAATATATTTCAACCAACAGAATGACCACTCATTATACCTTACTATGCCATACCGACATAAGCGTCCTGACGGAGACCGGAGACAAGCTCACGCCTACCCAAGGCAGAAGCTTTCCCGGATTTCTTTCCGGCATGCATGCAAGTCATACGAGGACGATTACCATCACAAGTATATCCACTTCCAACAGTAAGGGAGTTTCCAATATGCATTCATGCAAATGATCGTATCACCACATAAAATAACGAGTTCTCCGAATTAAGGTGGTGTTATAATCGTATTAATCCAACACACAAAAAAATATCATGCCAGGGTTCAGAATGCTTGCCTTCAAGGTGTGGAGAGGTGAGGTGCTCTCCAAAACTTTTTGAAAGGTTTCTTCTTCTCCAAAAATCCTATTTTTGAGATTATTCAAATTAACACATAGCTTCAAAATGGTACAAAATAGTTTTCCGAATTTTTTTCAAATAAATCTGAAAATAAACTAGAAAATATTTGAGAGAGGTAGGAAAAAGAATCAACTGATTTGGAGTTATATTTAAAAAGTTTGAGCTAGTTAAAGTTTTGGTCAAATCTGTTTTTAAAATAAAACTGAAAAAAGAAAAACGCTTTGAAAAGGGGTACACGTCAAAGACGTACTTTGGGAATGCGCCTCCACTTAAAACACGTGGTGGCGGTGCTGGGTCACTGACAGTGGGCCCGCCTGGCCCACTGGTCAGGTTTGACCAGGCCACGCGCGCGCCGTCTCCTCTTCGAACAGAGGCGGAGCTCCAGCGAGGCTCGCCGGCGAACGGAGGCCTCCCTCGGGGATCTGAGCACATGGGTGTGCTCAGGTGGTCGAGGCGAACCCATGGGTACCCGGCATGGTCGCCGGCGTGGACGGAGTCGCCGACGATGAGCTTCCCGGCGGACGACGGCGTTGGGTGAGATGGGGCTCTGGGCTGCGGTGGTTCCCGACCGGGTTTGAGGTGTTGGGCGGCTCCGCAGGATCATGGGGAGTCGAACGGTAGCGCTAGATGGACGGGAGGGCTCTTGTTGCGACTGAATGGAGCTAGGGCGTGGCGGCGGCCGAGCCGGTCGGAGGCGGGGAAGAAGACCTCCTGCCGTTGATTGCTGGCCATGGGGGGTCCTAGGGAGATGGCTTGAGGCTGCCTGAGTGCTGGGACGAGCTCGGGGCTCTCCATTTATAGGCGAGCAATGACGGTTCCGCGGCGGCCGGGGATAAGATCATCGACGACCGCCGTTCTGTAGCTAGGGGGCGCGTGGCGATGGCTGGGGGTGGCGGCAGGGGCTAGAGGATGCGCGGGCACCGCCTTCCAGGCGAGCCGGGCGAAGCTGGTGGCTCGGGCGGCGCCTGGCCCAGTAGGCTGTCGGGGCGGCGGTGGCGGCTTGCGTCGGTGGCGCTGTAGGGCGCCAGGAGAGGGCCAGGGCGGCTCTGCGGCGAGGGAGGAGTCGGGCGCGGTGCTTTGGCTGTGAGCGGAGGAGGATCGGAATGGGCGCGGGGGAGGCGGCAACGCGACGCTGGCGACCAAAGACGACGACGTAAAACGCACGCCTAGCCGTGTTTCCTAGAGCGCCACCACTGTGTGTTCGACAAAAAGCCAGGGTTTGCTAGGAGGCTAGGGTGGAGCTGGGGTTTAACAGGATTAGGCTAGGGTAGTCTAGAAACTTAGTGGACATGGTGGTTTGGCAAAGTAAGCAGGTCCATTTTACATACCAGAAATTATGCCAAAATTGATCATGCCCATAAGGTGTTTGACAAAATGCCAAGGGCACTTAGGCATTTCTTGGGGTGGTCAAACTCTCCAGATCAGGGTCTCTTTAGATGCAGGTGGGGATGGCAAGGTTAGTTGGCCAAGTCTAGAAACTTGATAGTGCAAGTTTGTGAGAAAACCGATTACGGATGTAAAGAAAAGGGCATAATTGCATGCACTTAAAATCCTCCAATGGGTCCACTCTTCTTGGACTTAAGGGTTTGGCAGGGTAGTCTATAAGCAGGAGAAATAATCATGGGTAAAGAAGCAAGTTAAAATATGGTTGCAGTACAAATCATCAAGTTGGACCAGAATGAAAATGAGGACGATTCTGTCAAATTTTTCAAATAGCACCAATGGGTTTTTGCATAAAAATGAATAATATACTCCTACTGACATCCCCTAATTTTGGTGGGAGTTTTAAATAAATATTTAGTTAGGTTGAAGTGCAAAATTGCCCATTGGACTAGATTTGAAATCTTGGTGTAGAACTCAAAATATCCAATGAATGAAATATATTTTTGCATAAAAGTGATTTAAAAACATCACATGACATCCCCAATTTTCGGTGGGATTATTAAATGAATTTATCACAGGGTAGCAGTGCAAATGGGGTCCTAAACTTATGAAAAACCCTTTTGGAGAAATAAAGCTCAGCGAAAGATAATTATATAAATAATCCTACTGATAAAAGAATTGTTTTATTTGAGAGGGTAAATAAGTCCAACAATGTTTGAAAAGTTTTTACTTGGGGTAAAAACCTCATAATAATAAAGAAAAGAATGATTCTGAAATCAAAAGGAAATCCAGAAACTATAAGTTTAAGTTTCCTGGCAAAATATTTAATAAACAAAACATGGTTAAATTTTTGGGGCGTCACAACACTACCCCCCTTAAGGAAAAATCTCGTCCTCGAGATTTGTTAACAGCTGTTTTGAAAAACATTACTCTTACCATTTACAGAAATAACCACTTTACTTAAGCGGTAAAATGCGGCTACAGTGAGAGAGCAAAAAGTGGTGTAAAACTACAGTGTGGGACACTAGCGCTGCATGGAAAAATTTACGGTGGAGAGATTTCTATGCTGGTTACCATAAATTTAGAATAAAATCTAAATTTCTAAAATACGCTGGTCGCACCCGAGAGCATAGTGCTCCCTCTGGCTAACAGGTGGACCCAGGGCCCACTGTCAGTCTCTTCTTCTTCCTCTCTCCCGCGCGCTTTCCCGCGCTTTCTCCACCGGCGACGTCTAGCGCGTAGGGCATCTAGGCCGTACTGTGGTAGTGCGTGGCGTGCTAGCTGCCGGCGCAGCGTGCACTCACCTCGCTGGGCCTCAGGCGCTCGCACTGATCAAGCTCACGGATTCGCCTCCAACACCGGCGATCGGCGTCGACGGCGCTGGTGGACTTCGGCCCACCGCATAATCGATCTCGAGTTATAAAATGGCTGAGGTGCTCCTCTCTTCTCCTTCACACCTGGCATCGCTTCTCCTTTCTTCTCCTCCACTTTTGCTTACAGAAGCTCGAGACGAGGCTCTAATGGCGGAGGTGGCGCCGGACTGGTACGTGATCCTGGTGTGCGGAGGGCTGGCGGCAGTTCTGGTGCTCTCCGTGCTCCTGTGCGCGATGATCCTCGATGATCGTCGCGATGCTGCCGGTAGGTTGTTGGCTCTCCGCGGTGGCAGTGATCACGAGGATTAGGTGTGATGCCGGGTGCTAACTGTTGTTGGTGTGTCGGAGGTAACTTGTACCCGGATGATTATCCACTAATCTCTCCTTTGGAGACCGTGGTGCGATTAGGGAGGTGGTCGGTGAGGGTAAATAAGTCCAATAATGTTTGAAAAGTTTTTACTTGGGGTAAAAACCTCACAATAATAAAGAAAAGAATGGTTCTGAAATCAAAAGGAAATCCAGAAACTAAAAGTTTAAGTTTCCTGGCAAAATTTTTAATAAACAGAACATGGTTAAATTTTTTGGGGCGTCACAATCTCGGCGGCCGCAGGTTGAAGACGACGACGGTGAAGACGAAATGGAGCTTCCCGGCTCACTTGGTGCGGTGAGGAGGAGGAGAAGGTCGAGGCGAAGCTCCGGGATGCGTCGGGGAGGTGGGGCAGTGGCTGTGGGCGCGGGGTTACGGCGGCGCGTCCATGGAGGCTTCGGGCAAGGCGGGGAACGAGCGAGGGAGAGGCGTTGGGGGCGAATGGAGGGGGTCCAGGGGGGTCGGGGCGACGACGTGGAGGTCGTCCAGACGTCCAGGGGCGCGGGCGGCAAGCAGGTGGCGCCGTGGCGAGCTCAGGCACGCCGGCGCTCACCTCTCTGCCGTCAAGCGGGAGGAAGCATTGGATCGCCATGGGCCGGACAAAGGTCAGGCCGCCTGTAAGTCCTCCGCTCTCGCTTGCTTTTTCTATTCCTCGTATTCTGTTTTGATTTAGTAAAAATACTAAACCATTTTATAAAGTCCTGGAAATAATTAGGGGTGCTGTCTGAATTATTCCAGTGACCCATAAGAACTTCCAACATTTTTGGAGCATCTAAAATATATAGAGCATTTATATAGCTCCAATTCAAATATGTTTGAATTAATTCAAGGCCCAAATATGTCGTGCAAAAATGTAAACCATTTTTGGTAGATGCTTCCACCTCAAACCAGAAATGTTGAACATTTTCAGGGGGCATTTTGAGTCCAATGAAAAAGATTTTATTTTGACCCTAGTTGAATTCATTTGGTGCTAGGGTTTAAGCATCCCCATTTCAGAATTAATAGAAATTGAAAATGATGCATGGATGCAATGCCACTAATTACAAAATGATTCTTGGGCTGTGATAGGTTTGTGCGAAATAGAGGCAATGTGTTGATGATATCTCAATCAGAAAAACGTAACATATGCAATGTGTGTGAAACGGAGTCATGGACGTGAGATATCGATAGAATTGAAAACTGGGATGAAGTGTGTGGCTGCGCGATCGATAAAGAGTGCCATCGAATTTGTGTTTGCCCACGTCAAAGAGATAGGGCGGCTGGCCTACTGGAATTTGAGAGGTCAGAGGTGCAGCTCTTCTCCGTGGCATGGATACCTACCTACAACGTTCGACTATCGGTGTGTGTGGGTGGGGGGTAGAGACCGGTCGACTAGTATATGTGTGGGGAAGGAGAGAGACCTAGCTATGTATTGAGGGAGATCGATCGACATCCATGGATATGTGTAGCAGAGGAATAAGGTTGGGAAAAAGACAAAGGTAGAGCGTCGGAAGGTTGGTGGTGGAGTGGCGTCTCACAAATGGTGGGAGAGGCCTGGTAGACAAACGGAGGGTATGAGTGCAATATCAATATGTGAGGGCGGGGGATGTCTGTCTGTCTATGCACGTGTGTGTGAGAGACGGGTCGGGAGGTATTCAAGGATGATGAGGGGAAAAGATATGGTTGTGGTAAGCATGCGTAACTACATAGGAAGATCAACCATCGTGTGTCCAAGAAAAGGAGAGACAAAACTAGCGAGGTAAGTGTATCGGTGCTTGGTGAAAATGAATTATAGTCGACCTGGCTATATGTAGGGAGATCAGTTCATAAACATGTCTGCATGTGTTAGAAGCAAATAAGGTCCGGAGAGGCAGACAGGGGGAGAGGGCGTGGCTAGGAGGTGGTGCGAAAGGCCTACCATGTCGAGGGGGAAGGAGTGTGCGAGCATGTGATAAATGAAAAGAGGGGCGGGAGTGTGCACCTGCGTGGAATCGTATTGGACCTATGGGGGCATGGACGGTGAGAAGAGAAGAGGGGAAGTATATATGTGTTTGTTGTAGGCACACTTGGCTAGAGAGGTATATCGACCGGTGTGCGCCAGAAAGAAGGAGCCAGGGGCCTACACACACCGCTGGTGGACGAACTAAAGAGAAATAATGAACGTGCGCGATGGAGGCCGGGGACGCTAAGGGTGTGTGAGGGGGCGGGCATGTGCATGCATGATAGAAAGTTAGCGCTAGCTAGCTACAAATAGAAGAGGATCGTGAAGGTGTAAAAGACGAACAAAGCTCATAATTCATTATAAAAAAGTGGATGCGGATACTTGAAGAAGATATCATAATGTAGAACATTGATTATAATTTGGGCAATGTGTCGCTTTTGCAACTCAGGTCTAAATACTTGTCATAATGTAGGGGGCGGGGCACTATACTTTGTGTGATAAACACGGTGTAATGATGGAACATGGTTTAGATTATGAATATATAGTTAGTACATCAAATGTACTATTATTTGGAATCAACATCAAGTGTATTCAAAAATAGAATTCGAGTTCATGTAGTACACATAGTTCATATCTATCTCTATAGTAATCATGTGGTGTGTTATTAAGGTAATACACGAATGATGGTTGAACTTGGCAACAATCATGATTGTAGATTCTTATTGAAATAGAGAAACGAATTCAAATTTAGTTCGAATTGCAGTGGTAGTATAGACATTTGGAATGCACAAAAATGTTGGTATGAGTAGGTTACATGCATTATACAGCAAGCGAAAAAATTTAATCGGAACAAAACATGGATTCATACTCCCTCCTTCCATCTATATTGGGCGTAATGAGATTTTTAAGACCGCCTTTGACTATTGACAAGATTAATAGTACATGACATGCACAATGTGAAAATTATATCACTGAAAAAACCTTTCACGCATAAAGTTAACGGTGTGCTTTGTGTAAGTTGCATGTCATATATCATTGCTCTAATATTTGGTCAAAGTTAGCATCAAAAAACGCATTAGGCCCTATATAGATGGAAGGAGGGAGTAGCTTTGAATAGCATTTGTATAGTAAAACGGGGCAAGACTCTCCCTTTGTGTCATGTGAATAGTTTTATTTTTTTCGTTTTCTTTTTGGTTGAGGGAAGTGTGAATTGATTTGGTACATACAAGTACACTATTACTACACGGTGGGATTGTCCCTAAAATTCAACCCGCATCTTGTTATATCCCGAAAATTCAGATATCGTGCTCCCAAAATTGGCGCCTTCACAACCCGCGCCTTGCTATCCCGAAATTACAATGCGCGCAAAAACTCCCTCCAGCTGCCAAATCCCGACGCGTGAAATCCCCCTTCTAACCCTGAGCCAAAAAGGCCGCTAGTTCAAATCGGTAGGGGGTACTTTTGTAACACACCCTACATTTTGGACAAGCGCGTCCCTAAGTCATGCTTCACCCCCTCCCATCGCCCCCTTTTCGCCATTCGAAATCCCAGGCCGCCATAACCTCTCCGCTCCAGCCGCGAAACCCCACCCTCCCCCGTCCGCCACGTCACCGCTGCCAAGCCGGAGCCTCTTCCCCAACGACGTCGTCCACCGCAACAGCTCGACGTCCCTCGTCCACCTCCCCGGATGAGGATCCGCCGTCCATCTCGCGTCTCGCCGGTTTAGCCGCCCCGTCCTCCACCTCCAAGGAGCTGCTCCGATGATCGCCTCGTCTATCGCGGCTACTCCATCCCCACAGCGCCGCCTTAACCTGCTCCACCGGAACCACATCATCCTCACCGACTCCTCGGACGAAGCCGAGGCCTACTCGGCGCCACTAATGAGGTTGTACACTCATCGCATCGCACCTTCTCCTTAACTCGACATCCCGGCGCCGACGGTGCTCCATCCCGCACCCCCATGTAGCGGCTACCTTGAAGCCGGCACCGCGGCGACATCTCCACGACGGCTCTCCCCCAGTGCGAGGCCCCTTCGGCGGCGGCGTCCATACTAGCCGGATCTGCTGCTGTTGCTCGCTCGCCGCCGCCTGCTATCGCTGCTCCAGCTCTCGCCGATCGATCGCCGCCCATTCTTTGCTGCTGCTCTCCCGTCGCTTCGTCTTTGTTACCTTTGCTCGGATTAAGCCACACTTCAGTCGACTGAATCAACTTTTGGGTCAGTCAATTTTCAGGGGTTGGGGGGCTCGCCGGAGTTAAGGAAGAACCACCTGCAGCGGGGACGGGGGCTCGCCGGAGAGGTACCCCACTATCTATCTTAGGGTTCAGGGTGGGGGGGGCGGGGGCCTAGAGGGCTGGCCGGGGCGGCGGTGGCGAGTTGTTTCGGGGCGGCGAGGCGGCGCTGGGGCCGGTGGTTCGGCCGGTGGTGGCTGGTGGCTCAGGGGGGTGCAGGTTGAAGACGAACTGCAGGCCCTCCCTAAACTGCATGTCAAGTACCTCTCTGCTACCATTGCGTTTAGTTTCGACAATAGCATTCAGATTCCACAGTAAATTTCAGTTTCGGCGCTTAAGTTCAGAGTCAACAGTTTTACCTCATCTGCTTTTAGTCGGTGGTTTTTGGTGATGTTAATTTTACATCCATTTTACATCATCTATTGGAGATGCTATTAGAATCCCACTTGAGATTGACGATGTATGTCTTGTGCTGCTTCAGCCTTGACGCCTTCTACGGCTCACCGTAGCTGCTCCAACGACGTAACAATCCATCACAACAGCAAAGGCTCGGACGCCGCCTACAAATTCCTCAGATCTTCCTCCACACCTCCAACAGCCACCTCTGCCTCAACTGCTTCAGCGACCAACCCAGTGATGCTGAGGTCGACACGGCTACGGCAAAGAGGTTGTACACTTGTTGCATCACTTATTACTATACATTCACGTCGATCCATTAGGGCGATTTTGGTTCAATGGAAAAACATAACAATAGGGAATTTTCCAATGGCACTCTACTATTCAATTATTCATGCATTTTGTTGAAAGGAATGAAGCAAAACATCCACCTGAACCTACTTTTCAAATTCCTATGCATGAAAACAAGACCAAGTGCATTAGTGCCAGAATAACATTCTAACTGTACACGCTTTCATATGGTTTCACTTTATTTTGGCCATGTTTCTTTGCATTCCTCTGCTCTTCCAATTCCTTTAAACCAAACACCCAAGTAGACAGAAATGCTGTGTTTACAAATGCTTTGTTTACCATGTGCATTTTCCTATCCTATTCTGGTGTTTTTCCTATCCCTGCGTTTTAAGAATCATGCAAGCCAAATGAGCCCTTACAGAGTTACTTCAGTTACAGGTACGTGTCGAAGAGAACTTTGTGTGGTTTGTCCTGCTCCTGCCGCGACGTCGTCCACCTCACCTGAGCTGCTCCATCAACAGAAGCATCCACCAAACCAGAAATCACGACCATCGACCGCCTTTCGCCGCCAGATCTCCTTCCCTGCCGCCGGCACCCACCGCAACAGCATCACCATCATCGACTCAGCAGATGAACCTGAGGAGTACACGGGTCCACAAGAGAGGTCGCGGTCTTTTGTTTCTGCTTATGTTATGCATTGCTTCAACTTACCTGCTACTTTATCCTCTTGTTCAGCTCTTGGACTCCCAAGTCAGGTCCAAATTAATGTTCAAACTTGAGTTCTAAACTAGTTGTGGGGCACATATCGAGGCAGCAATGAATAGTATGTCCTGCTCTAATATCCGGTTCACCTAGGGTATGCCTATGTTGCTCATCTTGGGTGGGAAATAAATAGTAAAGCAATCATCATCTGTCTTTTTATTAATTTAAAGCAATCATCAGCCTGCCATCATTATTTTTTATCCATCCAATGGTTGTTACCATCACTCTAAATTACTGCAAGCTCTCCTTACATAATCTAACCATATTTTTTCGTATGCAAGTCAGATATTGTAAACAGTCATGCTGAACATGTAGAGAAAAAGAGAAGAGTTTTATGCTGGCAATACAATGTCATGCGTGCATCGCTCCATGGTGGGTTCAATGGCAAACCCTCCCCACCCCTCTCCGTGATTGTAATCCAGAGGAAGATATCTGCTCGAGGCAGATTCGCACGCCACGACCACTCCTATTTACCCCCCAAGGTGTTTGCTCTACCTTGGCATGATGATGTTAGTCATATCATGCATATGTTGCCTTGCAGTGCCTACTTTTGACATCAATATATGTCATCTGCTTAGTTTAGACATGTTCTGTAATGCCACTTCTTTAGTTTCTATATCATATATGGAAATTATGCAGTCTCATGTCTTTTAGCCAGCCATAATATATGTGAAATGTGCAATGCCATCCTGTTTAACCAGGCATCATATATTTGAATGATATCTTGCCCATCCTTTTCTTCATTACATTTCCATTTGTCGACAATGTTTGTACATTAAACTACTCTTCCCGTGAATCAGCCATTTGGGTGGGAGATGGAAAAATCTGGAGTGAAAACAAGGCCTTCAGAGTAGACAGTGCTACCTGTCGAAGCAGATCTCTTGTTGGGTCCCGATAGCTCCTCGAAGATGGATACAGAGACAGATGACCAGTCCTATCCCCCCACTGAGGTGTATGCTCTAACTTGGCACGGTTATACTGCTCATATCATGCATACGGTGTCTTGCATTGCATAGTTTAGACATCATATACACAATATTCAACACCATGTTCTTAGTTTAGACATCATATCGAATGCCCTCTGTTTACATATAAATCACATATGTGAATTAAATGATGTGATCCTGATTACTTAGATAACATGTAGGTGAATTATGTCATGCAATCCTGTTTAGTTATTCATCATATCTTTGAATTATGTTATGCTATGCTATCCAGTTTAGATAGACATCATATATGTGAAATTATTTCATGCTATCCGTTTTAGTTAAACAATATACATGTCAACTATTTCATGCCCTCTTTTTCCACACTATCTATTGCATCTGTCTCTCATACAATGTCTCATACATTCAACTATATTTCCTGTTTATCAGCCATTTGAATTGGAGCGGGTGATGCCAGTATCTAGCAGACTAAAAACACGATCTTCAAATAAAACAGTGCTACCTCTTGGTGGAGATAGCACCCCGGTTGTACATGCACAAGAACCAGCCCTACCACACATAACCCAAACTCTCACAGATTGTACCCCTACTGCGATGGACAGAGAACCAGCTTCACCCAATCTAACCCCAACCCCAGCCGATAGTGACCTGGGCCTCAAGGACACAGCACCATCTCCACCACAAATCTCCCAAACAAGAGCAGTTAGTAAGGCAGCTCCAGTGCCCAAAGGGCCAGTACTATCACGGCGAACCCCAACTCCACCAGCTAGTACGCCTATTCATGTGGAGGAAGCACACCCAGCTAGTCGTAGTTTAGCATCTATCGCATTTGATGTTGTTAAATCGTATGTGCGTATCTTCCGATCTTGGAAGTATTATGCTGAAGATGAAGGAAAATGCCGCCAGTGTGTGTTTGTCCAGGAGTTATGTGTAAGTAATGTTATTCATGGCAATTACTTTGCTTCGTCCCATACATCCTACCTCCATGATGGTTATAATACAACAAATTTTCCCATTTTTCTCTATAGAGAAGGACCGATTTGGAAACTCAGGATGAGGTAACCTGTGCTAATACCTCTGCTATCTTCAAGAATGCTTGGTGGCAGTATCGGAATTACCTGAAGAAAACGTACTTCACCGGCAAAGAAACTCATCAAATTCCCTTACGTTCTCCTGAGACACATTTACTGGACGATGACTGGGAACGCCTTGTTCTCTACTGGTCCCGAACCAAGAATGTGGTAAGCTCTATGAGCTCATTTTCTATTTTTAAGTATTATATTCTTGCGTCTTACTGTACTCTATTCATGTAGAACAAGTGCCTAAACCTGAAGAACAACTGTTCTAATTTAAGATTCCATTGCTATCATAGTTCAAAAAAGCGCTAGGCGTTAATTCTGCGTTTTGCCAACGTCTTGCGCTTTACTGACCAAAGTGCATGCTTATGCGCAGTTATGCACAGGTTAAGCGTAGTTATGCGCAATGCGTTTTGCTAACGCCTAGAGCCTAGGCGTGCTTAAGCACTCGCTTAGGCGCGCCTTTTTTAACTATGATTGCTTTGCTCTTGTATCACTGTATTTACTCATACAAACTTATTTTTAAATTGAAGGATCCAATCGAAACTCCAATGACACAGCAGGTATGTTCACGCATGTTTCTTTAACAGGTTTGCTCTTATCAATAGCTCTTTTGATTTCAATTTCAATTGTGTATGCAGTCGACAGAGCCAATAGTGTTGTTGTACATGTAGACCCGCGGTACCCATCTGAAATCTTGTTGTGCCGTGTAGTTTCCCACGCTTTGTATTTTTTCACTGCTGCTTTGTCTTGAACTGATATGATTTGAACCGTGTCTCTATTATGATTTGGCAAGACAATGCAGTGACCATAGGACATAGATATATGTTTGTTTGACGCTTTTATTATGTACTAGTACTTGGCAATAGAAGACTTGGTAGTTTAATCCTATCCACCTTACTGATGAACTGGTTCACCGAAATGAGTTTCATATACTAGTACATGCTAAACTTGTTATGTGTCTGTTTGTTTCTTCTTTTAGAATGAAGACAGAATATTGGGGAAGAGTGCCTTATTAAGCAATGGTAAAGGAAGTAATGCAGATAAGGTTCAGGATAGTGACACATCCTTGTTGGTCTCCAATAAAGCTGATAAAACAGCTCAGGAAGACTATCTTGAAGACAGCGAGACAACCCCAAAGTCCTGTCTTTGTTTAGTGTTTGAGTTACTGGCCACTACCGCTTGCACAAGCTATTCAAACTCACTGTTTGAATCAGTTCGGTTTCTTGAGTCTCAACTGCAAGCTGAAAGACATCGATCAGTTGTGCTGCTACAAGAAGCGGAAGGACTGCGGAAGTCCCTGGAGTATTCAGATGCATACTTTCTGGTGCAACAGCAAGCGTTGGAGGATTTTAGCGCCAAACAGGACAAAGCTAATCAGCTTGCTAAGCTTATTGCCGATGGTGGATACCCAGGATAACATTTCTTGAGCTCTTCTGAAGTTGTTTCAGTTATGCTCTTGTTTTGCTGCCGCGTTTATTTGCACTGGTGGCCAATTTTGACGGCTAGTGTATGTAATATGCTGCTTTGTTCCCTATATTTGTACTGTTGGCGAACTTTGATGCCCAGTGGATGTAATATGTGTAATAGCGGTAATAGGCTAGCGTTAATTGCTTGCTTATTTATTTCCTTATTGTCTTGTTTAGTTGTTTGCTTGTAGTCACCGCAGTTCTTTTACGTGTTTTTCTAGTGGCCACAATAGCCTATTTTTGGTAACTAGGCCAAAATAATCATGGCAACACACGGACTATTGTAACCATGGGCGTCCTGCAGGCCATATGATCCATGGGCCTTCTTCCGGCCGTAGGATCCATTGGCCTTCTATATGGGCCGTAGGATCCATTGGCCTTCTATACGGGCCTTAAGGTCCATGGGCCTTCTACGGGCCGTAGGGTCCATGGGCCTTCTACGGCCCGTAGATCCATGGGCCTCATACGGGCCGTAGATCCATGGGCCTCATACGGGCCGTATCATCATTTCGCCAATCATGGGCCGTACTATTCGTGGACCATAACGGGTTGTTAATAGACCGTATTTGATAACTCTATGAAAACAGCCCAACGGGTTTTTTTTACATGAAAACGGCCCAACGTATTAACGATCCGCAAACGGGCCGACTGTAACGACGGGCTGAATTTGGCCCACAAGCAGAAAATGACAGTAACGGGCCGTATGTAACCGAATGCTGCAAATGAGCCCAAGAATCAATGGGCCCTGAGAAGGCCGAAAGATAACTTGGGCAGGAAATGGCCCAATAGAATAACGGGCTGTTAATGGGTATAAAGTGATACACTGTTCATTACGGGCCAGTTTCACCACGGGCCGTTAGTGGGCCAAGAGTTACAAAGGGCCTCATATGGGTCGAAAGAAGTCATGGGCCACACATGGGCCGGAAGTTAAAACGGGCTAGAATCATATTGGACGGCCCAGATGACGCTACTGGGCCTAATTCGGATAGGGCGTAACGGGCCCTGGGTTAGCGGGCTGTAAATGGGCTATATGCGAACAGGCCGTTAATAGGCTTTCCATGGGCCGGCCCGCCACCTTTTGACCAAGTCAAACGGGCTGGCCTTTTCACAGGAATGGGCCTCTGTTGGGCCGCACATGTCGCCGTATCATAGGCGCCTTTGATCCAATGAGCGGATGACATCTGTCCCAACGGTGAGCCGACACGTGTTTCCTCCAGCCAATGATGACTTTACACGTGGAAAATCCCCATTGGTCGGGGCTGTTAACGGGTTATCGGATCCAAAACCCGACCCGATAGCTTAACGGTGTTCCGTTATGGTGGATGCCACGTGTCGGTCACCCTTGCGAAAGCACTTCGTGACGCCGCGATTTATCGTCATGGAAGTGGACACTTCCGTGATGATAATTTTGGTAATGTCATGGAACACTTCTACGACAAAGACGGTATGACTATCTTGATTCTGTCACAAAATTGTCATGGATGTACATGCATGACAAAAAACGCGACCTACTATGACAAACACGTATCATCACGGAAGTGTATTTTTTTGTAGTGTTTAGCCACAAGATCCCGGAACTTCCGTGTCATCCATGACCCGCGGTACCTCAAGTACCCGGGGTAAGCACCCGATCACTATCTTTCCCTAGACGACACTAACATGGAGTCCACTAGATTGGTAGCAGCCCCCATGCCCAACAATTCACATCTCAAAATTTGTGGAGCCATGCTCCCATATTCATCACATACCACAAGCACAGGGTACCAACGGTGCGTCCTACCTGGCACGACCCCATCCCGAGAGAGCGCAACAACGACTCTCCCGTCACGAGTAATGCGGGCTCCAAGCTAGTATCGGCCTAGGTAATCAATAATGCCCTTTCCCATATAAGGGTAGAGTGGTCATGCATGTTTGGTTGGGACGGTCGACAAATCTTAAATCTAATCCGTCTCTGTAACAACACTTTTATCAAGCCTCGGTACACTACTTCTCCACCAAGTAGTGACCTAGTTCATCATCATCTCCTGTGGGCATCAAGGCACTCCATCGCTGCCGAAAAGTCTTTTGGAAATACTTTGTCTCAACTACTTTAGCATCCTATCTACTCCCACCAGCATAACCCTCATAAGAAGGTAGGGTCATGCACAATGCAAGTATCAATGAGGAAGTAGCGGAGGCGAACCATCAAAGTGGTTACCACCTCATCATGATTCCGTTGCAACAACAATATGGTGCTATATGACATGCATAAAAAGGGTTTCATAGACATGGTCAAAGGGCTGCTTGCCTGGTTCATCAGAATCTTCAAGTCTTCTGGTCCTTCTCCAAGTACGCCGTCTACTTCGTCAACTAACGTCGAAATAATCATAATAAGCAACACAACAAGGCAAAAAAAAGTGCCCTAAAAATATGAATTTGACTTTTCTAGGACATCTCTGGTTAAACGAAAAATAAACATAGTGGTTTCATTGGAATTAGATCAGTGGATATTTCTGAACATTTCAATCTGATGGAACCAAGGGATTTGTGGATTTGCAAGGAGTGTACAGAAATATATTTTTGAAAAATGAGAAAAGGCACCCATTAAATCAGGCATGATTTTAGAAACATTTAGAAATTGGTTACACTGGATTTGGAGTTCAAATGAATATTCTATGGATTTTTTAAGCTGGTTTAGGAGCATAAATGACCTATTTTTAGATCCAGGTGAAACTAGGTAGTGTAAAAATGTTCACTATTGCTCATTAAATAGAAACTGATTTATGGAGTCACTAAAAATTTGAATCATCAGATTTGGACTTGAAATGAGGTCTCTGGAAAAGTTTGAATCTTGCTGAAAAAGAAAAAGTAAATGGAAATACCTAATGGGCCAAATTCCAGCGGCGGCAGCGCGCACTGGGCGGGATTTAACGGCGAGGCGCAACTGGGCCGGCCCAGCAGCTCGACCACGTGGGTGACAGGGCGACGTTGAAGGCATCTTCGTTGTAGTCCGCCTTCGCCTGGGGGAGGCGGATCTCCACAGTCCGTCTCCACTTAACCCGCCCTGCGGGGCCCGCTCGGTTGCTGCTGCCGCCGACAGGCGGGGCCGGCGAGCTGACAGGGCGTCGTCCTCAACCTCCCGCCCAAAGAAGAGGAGGCGAGGCAGAGGGACGTTGACTGCTGGCGCTACCGGCCACCGGCGTGCTCGGGGAGACGAGCTGCATCTGTTCCCCCTGTCAGCGCGTCCATGGGAGGACGGAGATGAGCGGGGCCATGGCCACGGCGGAAGGCGGCGCTGGTGAGTCCAGGGAACACGGTACGGCCACGGGGAGGAGAAAGACAAGCGCGGGAGGGGCCCGCGGTGATGTTGGAGTTGCTCTAGTGCGGTCTAGGGGGAAGGAGGAGGAGAGGTGGGCCCAAATTTAGGCGGATGCCGACTGCAATGCTACGGCCATGGAGGTGGTTGGAGGGCATGGGAGGAGGTGCAGGTTGGTCCAGGGGGTGCACGGGACAGAGAGAGAGCAAAGGAGCTCCAGGGGGAGGTCAGGGGCGGCCTTATATGGCGAGGCCACGGCTCACCGTGGACGCGGCCTACGGGCACCCGCGGAAATGGCCGCGGTGGCCACGGGAGGAGGCTCGGGTTGTCTGCGGCGCTCGTGGGCGTGGTCCAAGTCGGGGGAGAAGGAAAGGGGGAGCGGGGCGTGCTCCAGGAGGGTCCCGAGCTCGTGCGCCCATTGGCCGAGCCGGGCGGCATTGGGCACAGGCAGCAGGGGGTGAGAGAGAGGGGGAGAGGAGGAGGCCTGCACGGCTGTCGTGTTGCGGACGTCGAGGACCTCGACTGGCGCGAGGGGGAGGCTCGAGGTGGTCGGGGGATGCGGCGTCAATGGTCGGGAGCGCGATGACGTGCTCTAGAGCACGTCTTTGGCTGGCGTCCGCGGCTTTTCGCGCGCACCAGCGCGTCCACTTGTGTCTGGCAGCTGCAGGGGGGAGTAAAAAAAGAGGAAATGGCATTGGATGCCTTGGGGAGCCACTAGAAGAGAGGAGGGGTGGAGAGAGAGTGAAAATGCTGTTTTCCAGAGAAGCAAAGTGGATCCCTGCCCCCCTTGATCATTGTCTCTCGGGCAGGGAAGCACGCCAGAGGTAGAGGGGAACTAGGAGAGTTTGTGGGAAGAGTTTTAGCTCATGGAGATTAGTGGAAGGGGTTGAAACATAGAGTTTTAAATTTTGTCAGAAGGTGTTTGATGGTGGTTTGGGCAAGCAAATGAATTCTCCTTGCCATCATATTTACCACGAATGAGTGGCATCACATAATAGTAGTGACCACCAATTTTGAGGTCAATTGGAGAAAGTGGCCAATGCAACTTTTGTAAACCCTATAAATCAGCAGAAATGGCTTTACCAAGGTTTATTCATGCAAATCTATTCTCCTTGATGCACCACTTGGTGTAGTGTCATCATTTGAGGATTTGAACATGTCCACGAAAATTCAGATCAAAAGGACACACTTGGCAATGTAGAGTTGTTCAAATTTGGTTCTGGACAGAAAGGGTTTTAGAACACTTTGATCATGATATCCTTCTCTCCAACTTGTGCCATTTGGTCTAGATGCATTATTACACCATTTGAGCATGTGCACCAAGTTTTAGAGCATTTGGACATGTTTGACAGTGCAAAGTTATTCAAACTTGAAAAAGGACATAAGTGGTTTTGAGAGGGTTTCATGGGGTTATACTATTCTCCATGACATGAGACTTGGCAGTATCATCAAGCTAGACATTTTTTACAAGGTAGAATTTTCCTAGATTTAATGGAGAACATTTCCTGTGTAAATATTTCAAAAGCTTGAAATATCCAGAAAGGGTTTTTGAGGGATTTGACCAATAATTTGAACATGACCATGTGTCGAAACTCTTATATATGGAAAATATATGTCCACTGATTTTCCATGATTTTTCTCAAATATTTTTTAAGCTCTATAATAATTTTAACCTATTAAAGACCATTTCTGGCCTTAAGAAAAACCTTTAAATAAAATAGGAAAATAACTTTTAAAATTATATTTTTGTGGTTTATGGGAGTCCTATACCTAATAGGTTCCAAATATATTTTTGCAAATATTTTTACTGCCCTTAATTAAGTACTTTGCAGTGCAAATCTCAATTCAAGGGTTTTTGGAAAATTAATTTTTGAAAAATACTATTTGGCCAAATTATTTTTGTAAGAAATTATTTTTATGTCCTATACACATGTCATGATCATTGGGCAAGGTTTTGGATCAAGGAGAAGGATTTATTTGATTTTTAGAGCACTTGCAAATAGCAAACAAAAATCCAATCAAGCAAAGCCCAAAACACTGAAAAGTTTTTGTCAAACCACATTTTATCATGATTTATTAGCTTAAGTGTTGTGGCATGAAAATCAGGGTGTGACAGTGAGGCTGGGGCGCTTCATCTCCAAGCTGGGAGAGTGCGCCCTACCGTTCTTCAAGCTGATAAAGAAGAAGGGCCCATTTGAGTGGACCCCGGAGGCTGACCAAGCGTTTCAAGACCTCAAGAGTAACCTGACCAGCCCTCCGGTGATTGTGGTGCCCCGCCCTCTCGAGCCCCTGGTGCTTTACCTTGCCGGCACTCCTTACTCTGCCAGCGCAACTCTGGTGGCGTTCCGGGAAGAGCGCTAGGCCAAGGATGCGTCGCGTCGAGCCACGCCCCTAGCAGGGGCGATATAAGACCCGGAGGGCACCGAAAGGGCTGCAGCAACACCAACGGATGACCAGGCTCCGCAAGACGGCGCCCTTGGGCCTACAGAGGCCCCAATGAGCGACCAAGCTCCAGGGGTTCCATCGCCTCAGGGGGCACCTCAACCTCCGACAGACATAGGCCCCATCGACGCGCCCGCCCTCGTCGAGCACTCAGTGTATTTCATCAGCACGGTACTGCGGGATGCAAGGGCACGGTACCCCATGCCTCAGAAGCTCTTACTCGCGCTCTTGGTGGCCTCACGTAAGCTACGACACTACATTCAAGGTCACCCAATCAAGGTCGTCTCGGCCTACCCACTGGATAGGGTAATCAGGAGCCCCAACACTGCTGGAAGAGTCGCTGAGTGGAATATCGAGCTGCACGCATTCCAGCTGGAGTTCAGGACAACCAGGGTCATCAAGGGAGTCGCGCTCGCCGACTTTGTGGCAGAATGGACGGATGACCCGGGGTTTGAAGCAGGTGATGATCGATCCCTCTCGCCGGGAAGTGAAGCGCCAGACGGCTAGGTTATGTATTTCGATGGCGCATTTGCGCGCAAGGGCGTGGGGGCTAGAGTAGTGCTCATCTCAACCACTCAGGACAAGCTCTACTACGCCGTGTAGCTCTGCTTCTAGTAGGGCAAGAAGTTCTCCAACAACATAGCGGAGTATGAAGGCGTCATAGCTGGCCTTAAGGCTGTGGTGGCCTTGGGGGTGAAGCACCTCACCATCAGGGGCGACTCGCAGCTTCTCGTCAACTTCTCCAACAAGGTATACGAGCCGAAGGACGGGCACATGGAGGCATACCTCGCGGAGGTACGCAAAATGGAAAAGCAGTTCTTGGGCCTAGAATTGCAGCACGTGCCCCGTGGCACCAACAAGGAGTCCGACGACATCGCCAAGAGAGCATCCAAGCAACTACCCCAAGAGCCTAGCGTCTTTCAAGAGCGGCTCTTCAAGCCGTCGGCAGCACCTCCGCTTTCGAGGCTGGCGCCGCCTCGGGAGGAGCTCCCCCAGCCACCTACTTCGGGAGCCCCAGCCTGCGGCCCGACCTCGGGAGCGCGCCTACTCTTGGCGCTCGAGCCTCAGGAGGGGTGCTGGACCAAGGAGTTCAAGGAATACCTGACACAAGGGACGCTGCCGGAGAAAGAGGAGGATGCAGAGCGCGTGGCCCGACAGGCCACGGCGTACTGCATCCAGGACGGTGAGTTATACAGGAAGCGGCCAAATGACGTTTCCCTGCGTTGTATCTCCAGGGAACAGGGGAAAGAGTTGCTAGCTGTCATACACGGCAGAGACTGCGGGAACCACTCGTCGTCACGAACCCTCGTCAGCAAGGCGTTCCGCAACGGGTTCTACTGGCCTACGACGCTTAACGACGCGAATGAGCTGGTGAAGTCCTGCGAGGCCTGTCAACTCCATGCCAAGCAGATCCATTAGCCATCTTAGGTCCTCTAGATCATCCCGCTCTCATGGACATTCGCAGTCTAGGGGTTGGATATCTTGGGCCGTTCCATCGAGCGCCTCGGGGCTACCGCTACCTCTACGTCGCCATCGACAAATTCACCAAATGGGCAGAGGTAGAAGCTGTCCGCACCATCCCGGCCAGATTTTCGGTCAAGTACATCAAGGGTCTCGTAAGCCGGTTCGGGGTCCCTAATCGCATCATCACTGACAACGGCTCGCAGTTCACTAGCAATCTCTTCAAGACATATTGTGCTAACCTTGGAACATATATCTGTTATGCTTCGGTGGCACACCCTAGGAGCAACGGTCAAGCCGAACGCGCCAACGCGGAGGTCCTGAGAGGCCTCAAGACCAGGACCTTCAAGAAGAAGCTCGAGGCCTGCAGCAGGGGCTGGCACGATGAGCTCCAGTCTGTGTTGTGGTCCATCCGCACCATCGCCACCAAGCCAACAGGCGAGACCCTATTCTTCCTCGTCTACGAAGCAGAAGCGGTTCTCCCACACGAGGTCAGGCATCGCTCCGCGCGGGACCTGGCGTTTGATGAGACGCAGCAGGACGCCATGCGGGGGATGGACCTTGTGCTGGGGGTGGAACGCTGCCGCGAGGCCATGCTTCAAGCAGAAAGATATCAGCAGGCGCTGCGGTGGTATCACTGCCGCAACATCCGCTCCAGGACGCTCGAGGTGGGTGACCTCGTCCTAAGGCGGTTGCTCTCCAGGGAAGGGCTGCATAAGCTTTCACCCATGTGGGAGGGCCCGTTTAGGGTCGCCTGCCTCTCGTGCTCGGCACCGCGCGCTGGAGACGCAGGGCGGGTCCCCATCCGAACGCCTGAACATCCAGACTTCCAGAAGTTCTACCCATGAAGCAAGGCCCGGCGCCTGTGAAGCAAGGCCCAGTGCCTGTGAAGGTCTCCGCTCGTGACACTCTCACGTAATAATGAGTGGGGCTGTACACGCCCCGGAGTCTCAGGAGTGCCACCCTCGGGCCTCAGGGGCTCCCTCCCACGTCCTAGTGGCAACACTTCACTCCGCGCTGGTGAGAAGACTAGACTAGGTGCCAGACGCGGCTTTTCATTTTCTTTCCGCAGTTGGCTTGCCCCTCTTTAATGAAAATTTTCTTTCTGGTGTTCCTTGCCATCTTGGTTCCATCGCCTTTTGCCTCCTATTCCTCCCTTGGTTCCTCGTTTTGACCCGTACTCTCCCTCGCATGCCTCGCGAGCGGGCTGGACAGGTGCCCTCGTGAGCGTTTTTTCCTGTTCTTGGCGAGGCACCCTCGCTCGAGCTCGCACGTTGGCGCACCCCTACCAATCCGTGCCCCTCGAGTACCGTGATGCGAAGCGCTGGGTCGTGGCCGGTTGCGCCTGTGACCAGGGCGCGGAAGGGCTCGTAAGAATAAGAGTTTCCAAATGAATTTTTGCATTTCCTAGAAACCTCCCAAGCTAAGGAGGCCTCGCCGGGTACTGGGAAATGCGTGCCTCACGAGGCGGAAACTACTACAAGTGCGTCAAGCTAAGTTATTTCTACACGCCTACATAAAACGTTTATGCTGCAACATAACACAGGAACGATAAACATAGCATAGCTACTTGGAAATCATGGTTCGTTGCACGCCCCTGCGGGGCCCCATAGTTGTCTCTCTCTTAATGCAGGATGAAAAGGAATAACGAAACAAAGGTGGTGCGCGCTCCCGCGGCAGTCGTGAGGATGGGCCCATGGCACTCTCCTGGGCTCAGCCAGACCCCTCCTCGCGCTTCACTAGGGCACGGCGATGAGACGACCAACTGCCACTCTCGAAGCGGGCGCGACGGCTGGTCATAGCCGCCGCTGCTGGAGCTGTCGCCGGAAGAAGAGTCGCCGTAGCTAGATGAGCCATGGCCGGCACCGAGGACAAGCCCGCCTTCACCATCGTTGCGGCCGTTGCCAACGCTGAGCACCTCACCACCATCGTTTTCCTCAGGGCAGCACCCGACGCAGCGACCATCTTCCCCGAACACCCTCACGTAGAGGGTCGCGTTGTCGTCTTACTTGAAGTGAAAGGATGCACTGCTGGCCCAGGCTGCACGCGTGGGCAAACGTCTGCCAGTCGCGGGCGAGGGCTGCGTTCCCGGGATGAAGACCTCGACCGCGACCCATGAAGCCTTGCTGAAGTAGCCGTCCGCCTGCAGCCAGAGACCGCCTGGACCCGTGGCTGGCAGCTCACCGGAAAAGAAGCGCGGGAGCTGAAGCCAGGTGCGAGCTGTCGTATCACGGGTTTTGGAAAAACCCTTAAGGTTCAAACTCTGGGGTGCGTGCGAAGTTCTTTCCCTCCTACCGATCCACGCCATAGGTTTGCTAAGATCTCGCAGACGAACTTGACAAACTCACAACACAAAAGACACAATATTTATACTGGTTCGGGTCACCGTTGTGGTGTAATACCCTACTCCAGCGTGGCGTGGATTGCCTCTTGGGCTGATGATGGACAATACTATGGGAAGAACAGGATCCTGAGGTTGAGGTATTCTTGTGTTCGGTGAGTGGCTAAGGGTTGGCTCCAGATCAGATGCCTGAGGCTTGGTTCTTTTGTACTGTGGTGGCTAGTGCTACTTATATAGGCCCTGGTCCTCTTCCCAAATATTGAGCGTGAAGGGAGCCAACAACAGCCAATTTTAAAGGGGATATCTAGTACAGCTTATCCTGACAAAAGCGGTCTTCCCCTGCAAAAGGCTCTGGTGGTGACGCTGCCTTGGGCTCCAAAGTGACCTCTGTCCTGCCATCCTGCTAGTCTTGGTCTCATTGCATTGATATGGAAACCTTTGCTTGATGCCTCGGTACTCCGTGACTGCGCTTGCTTCCTTAGCACCAAATAGGAAACAAGGACATCATGCAAGACTTCTCGGGTTCTGGGAACGGGGTCCCCAGACTTGCTGCTCGCTCATGCCCGCAGCGTGGCTAAGCAAAGCAGTCAGACGCCCATCTTCGTCAACAGGACAGCCAAGACCCTCGCGATGGTCCAAGCCTCGCGAGGCGGATGACGCAAGACCTCCTCTGGAGAGGCCTAGCCAAACAGGCTCACGAGGAGTGGAGATATCAAGGTGAGGCAAACCTCACGAAGCTCTCATGACGTGAGCCATGACGAACGGTACTAGGCGGATGCCAGGCGGGCACCGATGCGTGCAGCGTCCTTATTTCCTCTTTGGTGCTAAGGAGGCCAGCGTAGGCAAAGAGTACCGAGGCATCAGGCAAAGGTTGCCATATTGGTGCAACGAGACCAAGACCAGGAGGACGGCAAGGCGGAGGTCATCGTGGAGCCCAAGACGGCGTCACCATAGGGCTTTTCGGAGGCGAAGACCGCTTTTGTCGGGATAGCTTGTACTAGCTGTCCCCCTTCAAATTTTCCCGCCGTTGTTGGCTCCCTTCCCGCTCGATATTTGGGGAGAGGACCAGGGCCTATATAAATAGGACTAGACACCAAAGTAGAGGGCACAGGGATAGATCATCGGATCCTCACGCCACAAGTTCATACGCTCAAGAACACCTAAACCTCAGAAGCCTGTTCTCCCCTTGTACTGTTCATCATCAGCCCAAGACGCAATCCACCACCACCACACTGGAGTAGGGTATTACACCACAATGGTGGCCCGAACCAGTATAAACCTCGTGTCTTTCTGTGTTGCGAGTTCGTCGAGTTCGTCCGCGAGATCTTAGTGAGCTAGAGCGTAGATCGGTAGGAGGGAAAGACTTCGCGCACACCCAAGTGTTCGAACCTTAAGGGTTTGCCGGAACCCCACATCCGACATTTGGCGCGCCGGGTAGGGGTGCGCCGTAGTTTCCCTTCCATCAATTCGTTGCCCCATCGCTCCGTCGTTTTCATGGCGGACGCTCGCCATGCTCGAGCTGAGCGTCGGGCTGCCCTCTCCGCCCGCGTCGCTCAGACGGCTCCCGTAGGCAGGCCACCTCATCGTTCTTCGTCTCCCGTCGCCAACACTGCCACTGGCCCGGCGGGGAATGAGCAGCAGCCGTCCTCGCTCCATCCTTCGGTGCGGCAGGACGGCCGCATCGCTACTCCATCACTGACCCGTGCTGGTTCTTCATCTCACGCGCACCGCGCTCCCATGGAGGCACGGGCCGCTCTCATCGCGGCGAACGAGCTCCTGCGTTACCGCCTCGTCAACGTCCTCTACGAGGAGTGGCTCGACCTCGTCGCCGAGCTCATCCGTGCCGCAGGGGGCTCTCCGACGCCGTCCCACTCTCTGCCTCCCCCTCAACCAGCCGCGGGCGACGGGGCTCATAGCATGCCTCCACCACCTCAACCCCAAGACGGTGCCTTGGCACTGAGGAACGCGCCTTTGCGGCGTGATCCACCACGCCCGGCGCCCGCGTGTGAAGAAAGAAGCTGTCAAGAAATCCCGCGGCCGCGAGAAGCTGCACCGGTGCTCCCCGCGCCACCTCATCAAGACCGCGCACCGCCTGCAACGGCGCAACGCGGACCTCGCCAAGACCAAGCTCCACCTCAGAAGGGGGCCCCGACGACCACGGCCGGCTGCCGCACCTTCACCCTCGAACTATGTAGCATCGCCTGGCCAGGCAAGTTCAAGCCAGATCTGCCTCCTTGCTACGACGGCACCGCCGACCCCGCGGAGTTCCTGAAGCTCTATGAGCTGAGCATCAAAGCGGCCAACGGCGATGAAAAAGTCATGGCAAACTGGTTTCCCATGGCTCTCAAGGATGGGGCCCGCTCCTGGCTCCTGAACCTGCAGCACTGCTCGATCTCCTCCTGGGACGAGATGCGCAACCGCTTCGTTGCCAACTTCCAGGGCACTCGCGACTGTCCACCGGCCGCGGGTGACCTTCGCCGCATCAAGCAACAACCAGGAGAGACCCTCCAGAAGTACATCCAGTTCTTCAACAACACCCTCCTCAAGATCCCCAAGGTCACGGACGAAGCCATCATCTCCGCGTTCTCAGACGGCGTCCGTGACGTCAAGATGAAGGAAGAGCTCGCTATCCACGAGGAGCTTTGCACATATCAGGAGCTGTTCAACCTGGCGACCAAGTGCGCAAGAGCTGAGGAGGGGTGCCTCTCTCTCCTTGAGCTGCCAGCTGTAGGAGCGGAGGAGAAGAAGGCCACGGCCAAGGACGTGAAGTGAAAGAGGCGGTAGTGCTCGCAGCAGAGCCCGACACCTAGCGAGGCAGAGATCAGCCCGAGTTATCCAAGAACGGCCGACCGTTCTATGCCTTCCACAACCTGAACACCCACAAAACCAGCGACTGCCAAGTGCTCAGAGCCATATGGGAAGGACGCTCCGATCGACGCCCCGAGCGCAACCAACGGGGCTACAGCCGCGGAGGAGGATGCAGAGGCGGACGCTGGGACGACCGTGGCCCGCGCCAGGAGTGGCGCGATGTCACACCCTGATTTTCATGCCACAACACTTAAGCTAATATATCATGATAAAATGTGATTTGACAAAAACTTTTGAGTGTTTTGGACCTTGCCTTGATTGGTTTTATCTGTTGTTTGCAAGTGCTCTAAAAATAAAATAAATCCTCCAACTCTTATACTCTTTCTCCTTGATCCTAAAACCTTTCCCAATGATCATGCCATGTGTATAGGACATAAAAATAATTTCTTACAAAAATAATTTGGCCAAATAGTATTTTCAAAAATTAGTTTTCAAAACCCCCTGAATTGAGGTTTGCACTGCAAGTACTTAATTAAGGGCAGTAAAAACCTTTCCAAAAATATATTTGACTCCTATTAGATATAGGATACCCAGAAACCACAAAAATATAAATTTAAAAGTTATTTTCCTATTTTATTTAAAGGCTTTTTCTTTAGACCAGAAATGGTCTTTAATCAGTTAAAATTATTTTTATGCTTTATAAATATTTAGTAAAACTTAAGGAAACTCAGTGGACATATAATGTCCATATAAGAGTTTCAACACATGGTCATGTTCGAAATATTGGTTAAATCCCTCAAAAACCCTTTCTGGATATTTCAAGCTTTCGAAATATTTACTAAGGAAACATTCTCCAAAAAAATTCCAAGAAAATTCTAGCATGTCACATATGACATGTTTGATGATCATGACAAGTATCATGTCATGGAGAATAGTATAACCCCATGAAATCCCCTCAAAACCATTTCTGTCCATTTTGAAGTTTGAGCAACTTTACATTGCCAAACATGTCCAAATGTTCTCAAACCTTGTGAACATGCTCTAATGGTATAATAATTCATCTAGAACAAATGGCACAAGTTGGAGAAAATGTTATATTGATCAAAGTGCCCCAAAACCCTTCCTGTCCAGAACCAAATTTGAACAACTCTACATTGGCAACTTTCTCCTTTTGGTCTCAACTTTTGTGGGCATGTTCATAACCTCAAATGATGACACTACACCAAGTGGTGCATCAAGGAGAAGTGATTTGCTCAACTAGATCTACACAAGTTCATTTCTGCTAATTTCTAGGGTTTACCAAAGTTACATTGGCCACTTTGACCAAATGAGCTCAAATTTGGTGGAACACCCTAATTATATGTGCCATTTCACCCTGTGGAGTCTCATGCAAAATGGAGTTCATTTTCTTACCCAAACAAGCATCAAACACCTTCTGCCACTTTACCAAAATTCCATTTTGGCCTCTTCCACTAATCTCCATGGGCTCAACTTTGTACCACAGCTGCTCTGACCCTCTCCTACCTCCAAGAACTATCCTCCTTCATCAGCTCAATTATTTGGGGTAAAACCCACCTCTTTCTCTCTCTGTTCACCCATGGCAACACCTCCTCTCTCTCCCATTTCAATATTGAGCATACCAACTAGCATCTCTCCACCCCAGGGCATCCAAGGTAACCCCAAGGCACAAGGGGACATGCCCTGGCCCTTTAAAAATGGCCATGCCAGCCATTTGCATGCTCCAGAGCGCACTACTGTGCGCCCAGGCACTGTAGCCGCCCTCTGCCCGACGCCTCCGGCCACCTCGGGCCTCCCCAGCACGCCCGACGAGGCGCCTCGACGTCCTAAACACGGCAGCTGGTCAGCCCCCTCCTCCCTCTCTCTCCTTCCTGCCCGTGCTCACGCTGCGTTCGAAAGCACCGCCCAGCTCCGCCAAGGCGCTGCGACGCTTGGGACCCGCAGGAGCTCGCCCCACTCCTTCTTCCCTTCCCACTTGACCTGGTCCATGCCCACGAACACCCCGGACATGGCCGAGTGTGCCAATTCAGCCTCCGGCATCGCCTAGGCCGTGGCCATGGACGCCGTCCACGGTGCACCGTCACCCCGCCTTAAACGACCATCCCGAGCCCCCCCTCTGGGCGCCATTCGCTCTATCTTCCCCCCAGAGACGTCCTCGAGCAGCCAACTTCTCCTCCCGTGCCTCCCTTCTCCTCCTACCACCGCACGATCGCCGCTTCGGCTCGCTCAAATTCGAGCAACGCCGAGCTCGCCTCCCTTCCATTCCTCCAACAAAGGGGTCCTCGTAGTTCGGCGATCCTCCCCACCTCCTCAAGCCTTCGAGGGGACTCCCGAGCACTAGGGGCCACTGACGGCCGACGGCCTCCCCCGCCGCCATCGAAGCCGTGGTCACCTCGGTCCCCTCCGGTGGCACAGACCGACCCCAACGGATCCGCCGCTCCGTGCTGAGCTCTCCCATAGGCGGGGCGTCGCGGAGACGGCCGGAAGCACCGGCAATCACCGGATGAGTGCCGGCCGAGGCCAACCTCGCCTCTGTCCTGCCCCGACGAGACGAAGATGACGACCCAGTGGGCGGGCCCCACCTCCCCGCGGGCCCCACACGTCAGCCGCAGAGAGCGTTGACCCTGACCGCTGATGTGGATAAGTGGAAACGGCTTCCGCCGGAGCCGCCTACCCGCGGCAAAGGCGTAGCACCTGGAGTTCGCCCGACGCCGCCTGCCGCCTGGGTATGCCATGCGGCTGGGCCGGCCCACTTTCTATCTGTCGCCTTGTGGGCAGGATAAGGTTAAAGCCTTATTTCCTTTTTCTTTTTCAAGTCACCTTCAAAAATCCATAAATAATTCATCAGAGCTCCAAATCCAATGATTCAAATTTCTAGTAGTTTCTAAATTCATGCCCTATATCATGGTGCTATTTGAACATTTTCCCAGAAGTATTTCTTTCACAAATAATTACCAAATACCCTTTTTCCATTTATGTCATAAACTTTAGAAAATGACAGAGGGCTTAAATTTGATCCAAATGCCATGATTCAAATTCCTAGATGCTTCTAAGTTCATAACTTAGCTTATGAATATTTTTATTAATACTTTCTGTCCCACATAAAATAATGAGCCATTTCTTCATATTTGTCAACTTTGCAAATTCATAGGAAATTCATTTGAACTCCAAATCCAGTGAAACCAACTCCCAGATGCTTCTAAAATCATGATTTGCTAAATGGGTGCCTTTGCTCATTTTTCAAAAATACAGTTCTATACACTTCTTGCAAATCCATAAACCCCTTGATTCCATCATATTGAAATGTTCAGAAATATTCCCTAATCCAATTCCAGTGAAACCACCCTGGTTATTTTTCATATGACCAGGGAAGTCCTAGAAAAGTCAAATCCATATTTTTAGAGCACTTTTATTTTCTGCCTTGTTGAGTTGCTTATTATGGTTGCTTTCGATGATAGTTGTCGAAGTAGACGAAATACTTGGAGTTGGACCAGAGATATTTGAAGACCTCGAAGACTTTGTTAAAACAGGCAAGCAGCCCTTTGACCGTGTCTATGAAACCCTTTTTATGCATCTCATATAGCACTTTATTATTGTTGCATCGGAAACATGATGAGATGGTAGCCACTTTGGTGGGTTGCCTTCATTCTTCCTCATTGATACTTGCATTGTGCATGACCCTACCTTCTTATGAGGGTTATGCCGGTGGGGGTAGATAGGATGCTAAGTAGTGCTACATAAAGGGACGGGAATATGCATAGAGATGGAAACAAAAGTATTTTAAAAGGACTTTTCAAACCCCGTCGGGTGCCACTTATGCCCGAGGGAGATGATGAGTTGGGTAGCCACTTGATGACGAAGTGGCGTACCGAGGCAAGTGTGTGTGTTGTTTCCGAAAACAGATTAGATTTAAGATTTGTCGACTGTCCCAACCTTACATGCGCAACCACTCTACCCTTATATGGGAAAGGGCATTATTGACTACTTAGGCTGATACTAGCTTGGAGCCCGCATTACTAGTAACGGGGGAGAGTTGGTGCTCTCTCTCGGGACGGGGTCGTGCCAGGTAGGGCGGCCATGACTGTTTTCACAGGGCACCGGATACACCGTTGTGTCCCCTCTCGGATGTTACAATCTCGAGTGAGTCTCGTATGATGTACATCGTGAGGATACAGAACAACGAGTGGACCCCTTGTTAGTGTCGTCTAGGGAAAGATAGTGATCGGGTGCTTACCCCGGGTACTTGAAGTACCGCGGGTCGTGGATGACACGGAAGTTCCCCGGATCTTGTGGGTAAAGTGTGCAACCTCTGCAGAGTGTAAAACTATTCGAACAGCCGTTTCCATGGTCAAGGACAGTTGGGCGGTCTGCTTAAACTACGCCCGAGTTTACAACCGTGTGTGTGAGTTGATAAAACTACTTGGGTCAAGTCAAAGGACTTGACATGATTGAGTTGGGTTGGTGCCCACTCTATTTATGTTGATATCTGTAACCTGTCCTCATGGTTACTTGAATTCTCATGATGCATGTCTTACAAGTTGTTGAACATGTCATTGCACTCAAAACTAGCTTTCTGCAAAACTTTACCTATATCATGCATTGTTGTATCTCGAACCAAAACATGGGTTGCTTGCGAGTACATTCAAAGTACCCATTGGCTTGCCACTGGTTATTTTATTGCCCAGGCATGAGAGAACAGGATATGATGAAGAATACTTCGGTGACAAACATGCGAGCTAGGACGCTTCCCAGTCAGAATGCATGTAGGGTTAAGGCAGATGGCATGGGTCCAAGTTATCGACGAAGATTTCCACTGAAATGTTATACTCAAGACTTGACCATAATGGTCCTACTTGTGTAATACGGTATGTATGGATGTAAGACTCTTGTTATTCAGCTTTTGTGTATTCAGTGAGCATTGATCTCTGGGATCACTGTACACGTGCATTCGGTGATCACGACTTATGAGTCGGGGTCCCCACAGAGTCGTATCGAGCCATCCCGACCGTAGGAAGCCTTAGTTAGCATGGTCGTTAGTTAGGGTAAAACTATTTCCAAAACTATTACAAGTTTTGAAAACTTTTTATACTTCTCTTCCCTTCTCAGCTTTTTCAAAAACTAAGGTATACTTTCCCCATCGATCTCTTCCCTTCAAAACTATTGCAAACGGTCGCTAGCACCCTCAAGCCCGTGACCACGGGATTCCTTGTAATCCTCGTGGATAGCCTAGAAGGAGTACACCTTGCCAAACACTCACCCACCTCTTCTGAACACAAGATTGGCAACACCACAGCAAGACGATGCCAACAGAAGATACGCCTTTGAAGAATGAGGACATGAAGACCCAGAGGATGGTGACACCTTTGAATTTGCCCCAGGATGATGCAACCTTGTCCTATGACGATCAGGGTGTAAGATATGCAAGACCATGATAGACATCGCTAATAGAGCAACCATGTCCTTACCGTTGTTGTATCGACAACCACCGTGGATGAGAACCTCGCCAATTCGGTCCGCCTCACTATAGTGAGCAGGAAAACGGTTCTCTTCATCCCCCGCTCTTGGTGTCGATGTTGTCATCAACATAACCGACATGTTGGACCTCTACTATGCCTTGTTAATGTCCTTGCATAAAGGATTGCAAACCTGGTACCATCGACGCCTTAGAAGACAAAAAGGGATTGTCATGATTAAGAAGACAACAGAAGACCGAGTCAATGCCTGCTACGAGAAGCCACCTCCACCCCGTCAGCTCATCAGGTGAGAGATTGTTGAAGATTCTTCAGGCCAACCCGGATTGTTTCATCGAACAACTACAAGAGACGTAGCAACACCTGAGGAAAACCCAGGAGACTGCACGATGCACGGAGCAAAGCACGACTACTGAATCCGAGAACCCCTAGGGTAGGATGAGTCGTGTACCCCTATCTTGCAGTCGAGTCCGTATGATGGTTCGAGTTGAACCATGATTGTGTGTTGCTTGCTTTTATTTGTTTGTGTTTTGATATCAGTCGCCCTTTTCGCCCTAGGCAACAAGTACGCAACTATATCACCTGCCTTATTTTGTTGTTTGTGTTTGTCCCTTTTTGGAACTTGTTTGTTTGCACCTGCACTACAGAACCCCCTTTAGGCATCCCCCTTTATGCTACTTATCCCTCTCATCTCTCTCCCCAACTGAAGACCAGCAAGACAAGATGCACCAAGGAGTCTACTTCGGCGACCAACTAGCACTGAAGACTTTTTGTTGCAGCCTCCTCGACCAAGAGCAGCCTAGTAGAGTTATGTTTACCCCTCCAGACTAGAAACCCATTCCTAGACCCTTCGAGACTTCATGAGATACCCCAGTCCTTAACCATGTGCTTAACCCACAGAATTGCAAGAGAACCAGTTAAGTCTCTGTAAACCGTGCACAACACTGGGTTCATTATGGAACTAGTGGACATAGTGAACAAGCACATTATCATCCTAATATAGCACCAGGATCCACGATGCCATAGGGAAGACCAGTTTGAGGATATAGGAATAGAGGACGCATGACTTGATGAGTTTATATCAATGACTTGAGGAATTATATGATACTATTTGGTGGATTATGAGGCTTTGATGTTGGTAGATGAACTTGGTGGGATCATGAGTATAGATTAGCATAGCTTTCATTACCCCTGGAGTAAATTGGATTTTGTGGGACAATTATAATCGCAACATGAAATTCTTGGAAGTATACGGATTTGACTGAGTCAGGGGATATGATAGAAGATAGTTGACATTACGGAAATGACTTGGGGGAATAGATAGGAATTCTCGTTGGACATGAGATTTGGATTCAATACATTATCCTAGTGGAGTATGGATGTAGAGTAATTCTACATGGTTCGGAGTAAATTGGATTTAGACTGATGATCTTGATCATGATACCATGATTCTTGGAGGACAATAAACTAGGAGATTGGATGAATTGTCGGAGTTGATATAAGCCTGACCTTTGAGTTCACTTGACCATGATAATGGAAATTGGTGGACTGACTATAGTAAAGCTAACCCGTTTCAAGTATTTGATGATTATAGGACATTAGAATATCATGTGGAACACCATAAACATTGGATTTGTAGAATTAATGAATCATGTAATTAATGGGCTTATAGAGTTTCATAGGAAGGAAACAAGATCTTGGAATGGTATACGACGTGTTTCCTTAGGATAGAGATGCTTTATCATGGACATTGGATCAATAGACTGAGCATTTGGATTGTGGTGATTAAATTCAAGCTTAGCAGCTTATATGCTCTACCCATGGATTTTTAGGGGTAGCCATACATATGAGTTTGGGGATAGTTGACATGTATAGATTTATTAGAACTCCCCTTGGGAGTCATGAGGATAATAATAGCATGAGGGATGATTGGAGCTGACCTACATGAGTTGATGCTTTCGGTGGTATAAGGCTATTTGTTTAAAGGACTAGATAGAACAATTGGCATCTCAGGAACCGTGCTTAAGGATAAGGTGACAAACGCTCGCCGCACACTAGAATCCTTGAAACCCTTAAGCCCTACCAAGCCACAACATGGTCGGATCCTGACCTTGGGCTTTGGCTCTAGGACAAGGAAACCTTGGCCAATACCCAACCATGACCACCACCGATACCCCAACCTATACCCTATGTACCCCGTGGGCAAGTCTTCACGGAGTACTCGGACAAGTTAGTTGCCATCTTTCCTTGATGACATACTTGCCTACCCGAAGACGGAAAAAGAACCATTCAGCCGGTTAGGGAACATATGAAGACCGCCATGTCAAGGAGGAAGAACTATACCAACCATCATCGTCAAGGAGTGAACTTCCTTGTCAAAGACTGTGCATATCTACAAACCACTCCTCTCAAGGGAACCAAGCATTTTCATGACAAGGAAACCCACGCCAAGATTCATCGGCCCTCTTCGAGATCAGTCCAAGATTTAACAACCCCCTCCAAGATCACCGCAAGACGAAGAATAGATGGATACCAGTTAGAGTTACCGCCTGAGTTACCCACTGTGCACAGCGTTTTCCACACGACACACCCCCGAAAGTGTTTCCAACTTCCTAACTAGCCCGGTCTCAACAAGGACATCCATCACCGAGCCATCAACCTCCAGCCCTATATGACATACGCGAGAGACCCCAATTGCAATCTGGATCAAGCAGGACGACAAACACAAAGCCACGCCATCAAGTACTTCAAGGTTCAATGGAGCACCAAACGGAAGCGTATGATGAGGACGTGAAGACTACCCCAAATCCAAGTTTTCGTATTCCTTTCCGCGCCTAGTCTGGGAATCTCGGGGACGAGATTCTTGTAAGGGGGGTAGGTCTGTCACACCCTGATTTTCATGCCACAACACTTAAGCTAATATATCATGATAAAATGTGATTTGACAAAAACTTTTGAGTGTTTTGGACCTTGCCTTGATTGGTTCTATCTGTTGTTTGCAAGTGCTCTAAAAATAAAATAAATCCTCCAACTCTTATACTCCTTCTCCTTGATCCTAAAACCTTTCCCAATGATCATGCCATGTGTATAGGACATAAAAATAATTTCTTACAAAAATAATTTGGCCAAATAGTATTTTCAAAAGTTAGTTTTTCAAAACCCCCTGAATTGAGGTTTGCACTGCAAGTACTTAATTAAGAGCAGTAAAAACCTTTCCAAAAATATATTTGACTCCTATTAGATATAGGATACCTAGAAACCACAAAAATATAATTTTAAAAGTTATTTTCCTATTTTATTTAAAGGCTTTTTCTTTAGGCCAGAAATGGTCTTTAGTAGGTTAAAATTATTTTTATGCTTTATAAATATTTGGTAAAAATTAGGGAAACTCAGTGGATATATACTGTCCATATATAAGAGTTTCAACACATGGTCATATTCAAAATATTGGTTAAATCCCTCAAAAACCCTTTCTGAATATTTCAAGCTTTTGAAATATTTACAAAGGAAACATTCTCCAAAAAATTCCAAGACAATTCTAGCATGTCACATATGACATGTTTGATGATCATGACAAGTATCATGTCATGGAGAATAGTATAACCCCATGAAATCCCCTCAAAACCATTTCTGTCCATTTTGAAGTTTGAGCAACTTTACATTGCCAAACATGTCCAAATGTTCTCAAACCTTGTGAACATGCTCTAATGGTCTAATAATTCATCTAGACCAAATGGAACAAGTTGGAGAAAATGTTATATTGATCAAAGTGCCCCAAAACCCTTCCTGTCCAGAACCAAATTTGAACAACTCTACATTGGCAACTTTCTCCTTTTGGTCTCAACTTTTGTGGGCATGTTCATAACCTCAAATGATGACACTACACCAAGTGGTGGATCAAGGAGAAGTGATTTGCTCAACTAGATCTACACAAGTTCATTTCTGCTAATTTCTAGGGTTTACCAAAGTTCCATTGGCCACTTTGACCAAATGAGCTCAAATTTGGTGGAACACCCTAATTATATGTGCCATTTCACCCTGTGGAGTCTCATGCCAAATGGAGTTCATTTTCTTACCCAAACAAGCATCAAACACCTTCTGCCACTTTACCAAAATTCCATTTTTGGCCTCTTCCACTAATCTCCATGGGCTCAACTTTGTACCACAGCTGCTCCTGACCCTCTCCTACCTCCAGTAACTATCCTCCTTCATCAGCTCAATTATTTGGGGGTAACACCCACCTCTTTCTCTCTGTTCACACATGGCAACACCTCCTCTCTCTCCCATTTCAATATTGAGCATACCACCTAGCATCTCTCCACCCTGTGGCATCCAAGGCAACCCCAAGGCACAAGGGGACATGCCACTGCCCTTTAAAATGGCCATGCCAGCCATTTGCATGCTCCAGAAGGCCACAAGGCGCCCAGCATCAGTAGCCGCCCTCTGCCCGATGCCTCCGGCCACCTCGGGCCTCCCCAGCACGCCCGACGAGGCGCCTCGACGTCCTAAACACGGCAGCTGGTCGGCCCCCTCCTCCCTCTCTCCTTCCTGCCCGTGCTCACGCGTGCCCGAGCATCGCCCAGCTCCGCCAGTGCGCGCACGCGCTTGGGACCCGCAGGAGCTCGCCCCACTCCTTCTTCCCTTCCCACTTGACCTGGTCCATGCCCACGAACACCCTGAACATGGCCGAGTGTGCCAATTCGGCCTCCGGCATCGCCTAGGCCGTGGCCATGGACGCCGTCCACGGTGCACCGTCACCCCGCCTTAAACGACCATCCCGAGCCCCCCCTCTGGGCGCCATTCGCTCTATCTTCCCCCCAGAGACCTCCTCGAGCAGCCAAATTCTCCTCCCGTGCCTCCCTTCTCCTCCTACCACCGCACGGCCGCCGCTTTGGCTCGCTCAAATTCGAGCAACGCCGAGCTCGCCTCCCTCCCATTCCTCCACCAAAGGGGTCCTCGTAGTTCGGCGATCCTCCCCACCTCCTCAAGCCTTCGCGGGGACTCCCGAGCGCTAGGGGCCACTGACGGTCGATGACCTCCTTCGCCGCCGTCGAAGTCGCGGTCACCTCGGTCCCCCAGTGCATGCATCGACTTAACGGATCCGCCGCTCCGCTACCGAAGCTCTCCCATAGGCGGGGCGTCGCGGGATACGGCTGGAAGCGCCGGCAATCACTGGATGAGTGCCGGCCGAGGCCAACGTCGCCTCTGTCCTGCCCCGACGAGAGGAAGATGATGACCCAGTGGGCGGGCCCCACCTTCCCGCGGGCCCCACACGTCAGCCGCAGAGAGCGTTGGCCCTGACCGCTGATGTGGATAAGTGGAAACGGCTTCCGCCGGAGCCGCCTACCCGTGGCAAAGGCGTAGCACCTGGAGTTCGCCTTCGACGTCGCCTCTGTCGCCCCGTGCGGCCATGCGGCTGGGCCGGCCCACTGTCTATCTGTCGCCTTGTGCGCAGGATAAGGTTAAAGCCTTATTTCCTTTTTCTTTTTCAAGTCAACTTCAAAAATCCATAAATAATTCATCAGAGCTCCAAATCCAATGATTCAAATTTCTAGTAGTTTCTAAATTCATGCCCTATATCATGGTGCTATTTGAACATTTTTCCAGAAGTATTTCTTTCACAAATAATTACCAAATACCCTTTTTCCATTTCTGTCATAAACTTTAGAAAATGACAGAGGGCTTAAATTTGATCCAAATGCCATGATTCAAATTCCTAGATGCTTCTAAGTTCATAACTTAGCTTATGAATATTTTTCTTAATACTTTCTGTCTCACATAAAATAATGAGCCATTTCTTCATATTTGTCAACTTTGCAAATTCATAGGAAATTCATTTGAACTCCAAATCCAGTGAAACCAACTCCCAGATGCTTCTAAAATCATGATTTGCTAAATGGGTGCATTTGCTCATTTTTCAAAAATACAGTTCTGTACACTTCTTGCAAATCCATAAACCCCTTGATTCCATCATATTGAAATGTTCAGAAATATTCCCTAATCCAATTCTAGTGAAACCACCCTGGTTATTTTTCATATGACCAGGGAAGTCCTAGAAAAGTCAAATCCATATTTTTAGAGCACTTTTATTTTCTGCCTTGTTGAGTTGCTTATTATGGTTGCTTTCGACGATAGTTGACGAAGTAGACGAAATGCTTGGAGTTGGACCAGAGATATTTGAAGACCTCGAAGACTTTGTTAAAACAGGCAAGCAGCCCTTTGACCATGTCTATGAAACCCTTTTTATGCATCTCATATAGCACTTTATTATTGTTGCATCGGAAACATGATGAGATAGTAGCCACTTTGGTGGGTTGCCTTCATTCTTCCTCATTGATACTTGCATTGTGCATGACCCTACCTTCTTATGAGGGTTATGCCGGTGGGGGTAGATAGGATGCTAAGTAGTGCTACGCAAAAGGGACGGGAATATGCATAGAGATGGAGACAAAAGTATTTTTAAAAGGACTTTTCGAAAACCCCGTCGGGTGCCACTTATGCCCTAGGGAGATGATGAGTTGGGTAGCCACTTGATGACGAAGTGGCGTACCGAGGCAAGTGTGTGTGTTGTTTTCGAAAACGGATTAGATTTAAGATTTGTCGACTGTCCCAACCTTACATGCGCAACCACTCTACCCTTATATGGGAAAGGGCATTATTGACTACTTAGGCCGATACTAGCTTGGAGCCCGCATTACTAGTAACGGGGGAGAGTTGGTGCTCTCTCTCGGGACGGGGTCGTGCCAGGTAGGGCGGCCATGACTGTTTTCACAGGGCACCGGATACACCGTTGTGTCCCCTCTCGGATGTTATGATCTCGAGTGAGTCTCGTATGATGTACATCGTGAGGATACGGAACAACGAGTGGACTCCTTGTTAGTGTCGTCTAGGGAAAGATAGTGATCGGTGCTTACCCCGGTACTTGAAGTACCGCTGGTCGTGGATGACACGGAAGTTCCCGGATCTTGTGGGTAAAGTGTGCAACCTCTGCAGAGTGTAAAACTATTCGAATAGCCGTGTCCACGGTCAAGGACAGTTGGGCGGTGCTGCTTAAACTACGTCCAGAGTTTAGAACAGTGTGTATGAGTTGATAAAACTACTTGGGTCAAGTCAAAGGACTTGACATGATTGAGTTGGGTTGGTGCCCACTCTATTTATGTTGATATCTGTAACCTGTCCTCATGGTTACTTGAATTCTCATGATGCATGTCTTACAAGTTGTTGAACATGTCATTGCACTCAAAACTAGCTTTCTGCAAAAATTTACCTATATCATGCATTGTTGTATCTCGAACCAAAACATGGGTTGCTTAAGTAGTACATTCAAAGTACCCATTGGCTTGCCACTGGTTATTTTATTGGCCACCATGAAAGAACAGGATATGATGAAGAATACTTGGTGACGAACATGCGAGCTAGGACGCTTCCCGGTAATGCCCTGTAGGGTTAAGGCGTATGGCATGGGTCCAAGTTATTGACGAAGATTTCCGCTGAAATGTTATACTCAAGACTTGACCATAATGGTCCTACTTGTGTAATACGGTATGTATGGATGTAAGACTCTTGTTATTCAGGTTCTGTGTGTTCACTGAGCATTGATCTCTGGGATCACTTTACATGTGCATTCGGTGATCACGACTTATGAGTCGGGGTCCCCACACGCGACCGGCCTCGTGAGCACCGCTGACAGGACCAACCTCGCGAGGGCGCCTGGAGGGACCCGCCTCATGAGGATCGCCCCCAGGGCAATGCCGGTCTTCCCCCGCTGCCGCCACCAAGAAGGAACAACGACCACCACCAGGATGAGGGGGCTGGGGGCTTCCAGGAGCCACGTGTGATCGCCTGCATCTTGGGTGGTGCCCAGGCCCTAGCCTCTCACCGCATCTTCAAACAGTTCGCTTGCGAGGTGAACGCGGTGCTCCCCAAGCTCGAGGCCACGCGCCTGCTCCGGTGGTCCCAATGTGCCATCACCTTCAACTCGGCAGATCAGCGCAAGTGCGCAGCTACCGCTGGCGCCCTCCCTATGCTATGCTCCCTAGTCATCAGCAATGTGCAAGTCACCAAGACTCTCATCGACGGCGGCGCAGGGCTCAACGTCCTGTCCGTCGACACGTTCGACAACCTCCAAGTGCCATATGAGCAGCTCCAGCCAACCAAGCCTTTCTCAGGAGTGACCGATGGTTCCACCACACCAATAGGGCAGGTCCACCTGCCTGTCACCTTCGGGGAGCGCAAGAACTATCGCACCGAGCTCATCAACGTCGACATCGCGCACATCCGCCTGCTGTACAATGCCATCCTCGGGTATCCAACCGTGGCCAAGTTCATGGCAGTCACTCATCACGGCTACAACGTTCTCAAGATGCCAGGAAGCAGAGGAATCATCACAGTTCCATGTGAAGAGAGGGATGTGGTGTGCTCCCTTGAGCGCGCCTTTCAAGCCATAGCAATCGACGACTCCGACAGCAGAAGTGAAGGCCCTCCGGATACCATCCCCAAGAAGAAGCTGTTGCGCCGCACAGGACCTCACGAGGATGGCGTTGTGGCAGGAGCCTCGTCCGGATCAGCGCCCGCTCCAGGGGCGCCTCCCTCCATCGCATAGGAAGGTGCGCCCGACGCCCTCTTCAGGCAGGGCTCAGGGGCTCTCTTCTGGAGAGCCTCAGACCTTGCCGACCTCATGGGGGAGGCGCTTGGGCACCACTTGGAAGCGTGTCTCATGGAACGCCTTCCTCAGGAGAGAACAGGGCAAGGAGTGCCCACCACTCAGGAGTTCATGACCAAGACCACACAGGAACTGCAAGAAGAAAGAGCCATGCGCGGCCACAGCTGCTCACAAGGCGCAACCCCCCATCCAGGCGAGGATGCCGGGCTGCGCGTCTGCATCGACATCCCAGGGCTCAAAAGGGCCGCATCTCAGGAGCGTTTCTGGCCATCGCGTGTGGGGCGCTGCGAGGGCCCACCACAGAGCTACGCTCGCATGCCCTTCGGCTTGCCGAGCGTGGTGTTGGCCTATCAGCGCAACATGCGGCAAGTCGTGGCGGCTCAGGAGGCCAGGTTCCACGCCACCCTAGAGGAGATGGAGACGGTCTTGAGGGAACCTCCCGAGCCTCTAGAGCCTCCCGAGGCTCAGGGTCTCGGTGGCTCATGAGGAGGCATTCCTTCAGCGCGCGGCTTCAGCTGCACCAACTCTACTTCATCAACAGAAACAGGTGATATCTTCCAACTTCGTCTAAGCTGGGAGCGCCCCTCGGGCAGCATTATTCCCAGGCCACATGGGTCCATCCCTGTGGCATGTATCCCTTTTGCTTAAGTCTTTAGCTTACCTTCCTGTGGGTGCCCCTCGGGCTGCATCATCCCCAAGCCGCTCGGGCCAGACCCAGTGGCATGTATCTTCCAGCATTTATCCAAGTCGATCTGCTCTTCATGCTTAACCTGCCAACGGCTATCGCCTGCTCGATTGCCGCCCGCCGCGGGCATGTTCACCCTATGCAATCCGCTTGCACGTTAAAAGGGGGGCTCCTGAGCATCGCGACTCAGGAGCTCTTACTGGCTCTCCAGCCCTCACCCCCTGGCCTTGACCACGGCATCGCGACCTGGCATACCAGCGGCGGCTGAGCTCGCTCGAGGGCCGGGACCTGAGGACGTAGAGTGCTTGCATCTAACCGCCTTGCAGGAACATACAGTCACCAAGACTCAAGACCAGGCGCAACCCGCCTTGAGGTAGGGCCTCGTGAGTCCCGCGCTGGCTCACGAGTGCCCAGATACACCTCGCAGCCCTGTCGTGCAAGCCACGTGTCAGGGCGGGGATGTACACGCCTCGTAGGCTCCTCCGGGAGGGCCCCCCCCCCATCCCACGCCCAAGTTGAAGCACCATGCTCCGCGCTGGCTGACGACACTGCTGAGGAGCGGCTACGCCCGTGCACAAGCGGAAGCACTATGCTCTGCGGTGGTGATAAACAACTGAGGGCGACCCCACGGTCGTGCCAACCTCAGGGAGCCTAGAGCTCAGCTCCCAGCCTTACCGCAACGCCTCCCCTCGGGAAAGACGCGCATGGGGGCTAGGAACGGGGGCTGCGCTCGGGTCACGCCCAAGCGCACGCCACCCAACCAGGTCCCCCGGACCTGGGCATCGCGCGCCCCTCCCGAGGCCTCGGCGTGGCCAGGTATGGGATTGTTTGCACGTCAAGGGGGACTCCTAAGCATCGCGACTCAGGAGCCTAACTGGTCACGTAGACCCTCACTCCTTGGTCCATCCTGGTCTCCGGTTGGCCCAATGGCGGTTGAGGTATGCGCGGGGCCGGGCTCTGCCGACGTAGAACATTAATCTATCCCCACGAACTCTCCCTATATGTTGTTTGCGCGTCAAGGGGGACTCCTGAGCATCGCGACTCAGGAGCCTAACTGGTCACGTAGCCCCTCACTCCTTGGTCTGTCCTGGTCTCCGGTCGGCCCAATGGCGGTTGAGGTATGCGCGGGGCCGGCTCTGCCGACACAGAACGCCAAGAAAATAGGAAGGAAATCGCAAAATCTCAAGGCAAATATTACAAGCATATTGTCCTCACAATACCAAATAAATGTCTAAACGCCTCCACGAGGCCTGTTACATGTCGCAGGAACGGAACGGGAAGAATGGCCGCGGGTCACCTCTAGACGACGCCGTCGCCTGCGGAAGGCGCTCCCTCATGATCGGTTTTGTCTTCACCACCAGCCGCAAGGTCGACGACGCCAGACAAAGGAGCGGAGACAAAGCCACGAAATCTCCTCAGCTAGGCCCCCACCTGATCCTGCACGGCCGCGGCAGCCGCCTCATACTGATCTTTGGTTACAGGCTCCAGCAACTCGTCAAGGCAGCGTTGGGGTCACGAAGGTGCAGGTGGCTAAAGACGCGAGTCAGCGCGGCTGAAGACAGGACGCGAGCTTCTGCCTCCGCCATGGGACCAAGACCATCAACGACCTCCTCAAGCGCCTTCACCATGAGAGGAAGCAGCTGGGCGGGGCCGTCCTCGTCGGTGTCCAGAGGCTTCTCCAGGCCGTGCTCGTAGAGCATCTTCAGCGCCGTGCGAGATCTCTTCTCGAGATAGGCAAAGGCCACGTGTCTTCTCCTAGGACTCGCGCCTTGGCATCGAGATTGGCCTCCCTCATCCCCATCTTCTGCTCCAACTCTTCCAACCGGTTGCGCTCGGCGGCCTGCTTCTTCCCCAGCTCCGCCAACTCTGCATCACGGTTCTTGACGGCTTCCTCCCGGGCCTTCATCTCCTCCTCCTTCGCTTGGCGGCAGTGCACCTCTTCGGCGTGCTTGTCGCGCAGGCTCTATAGCTTGCCCTCCAGCTCTTGGCAGCGGTCACGGGCGGCCTTGGCGTCTTTCAGCGCCACCTCAAGATCGGCTGCGACGCTGGCGGCTCCTTGCTTCTCCTTCTCGGAAGCTGCATCAGCCTGGCCCAGTGCCGCGCGAACTTCCAGGTCAGAGTGAAGCCAGCCAGAGGCCAACTCCAGATGCCCGGCAACCAGGCGCGGGTCCGCGCTCAGAAGATCCGCCTGCAGCTGGGTCATCTCCGAAAGGGCACGCTACAAGACGGCAACATGAGCAGAAGGACCAGGGAGTGGAGATGCAACAGTGGGAGGAAGCGACATCATCACCAGGGCTTGGGAGACCATGGGTTCCGGAGCAGCTGGGACCTCGTCAGCCGCGCTAAGTATCGGCACCTCCGGAGCCAGCAGGGCCATGGGGGCTGCCTCCACGCGGCGATGCTCCTCTTGGCCTCGTGAGGACGATCGGGCCGGGGAGATGCTGGCGTTGTTGCCTCCTTTCTTCGCGGGAGGCACGGCCGCTGCGTCTCCTCTCCTCTTCTTCGCCGAAGATGTCGGCCTGATCAACCAAGGGCGAGTATCAAGAAGCGACGAGTACAAGCAAGGACAAAGCGAAGCTTAAGACACTTACCGATCCACTGCGACGTATTCCACTGACCGCTTGAGAGGCTTGAAGCCTGACAGCTTCAAGACCTGAGGGGCAAGCGTGCAGACACCGGCGGCGCTGGGCGGAGCGGAGGCGGAACCGGATCCAGCCCCAGGAGGTATCGGGGCGGAGGCGGCACCTCGGGCCACCAGCGACGACCTACTCCTCGTCGGGACGGGAGGTTGCTCCCTCTCCCCTTGGTGGGCGTCGGCATCGGCATCATCAGGAAGGGCGTGGAGAATCTCGGCCTTGCTCAGAGGGGAAGTCTCCCCCACCTCTACTAGGGTCTTCTCCGAGTCCTCCTCCACTTCTCCCTCTCCGCGGTACTCACCAGAAGACACCTCCACCAGATTCTGCGCCATAGGAGCTTCTGGAAGCGCCGGCGGCACCAGCCCGCGCGCATCAAAAGTCGCCCTGGAGGTGACGAATTCCTCCCAGTCCCTGCATTTGAACAGGGGAAGGAAGGCGCTAGGCGGGTACTCCTAGTTGTCCCCGACTATGATACGCAGGATGGTGTCCAATTCATTGCCAGGAAGGTCCCCCGCCCTCAAGCGGGTCTTGTTTTCCTCTTCGTCAAGCTCCCAGAGGGGGTGCGCGCGCGCGCCTGGAGTGGCGCAATCCGCAGCGTCAGGAACTCCCTCAGGAGCATCGCCCCTGTTACCTTGGTCGTCCTCGCGTTGCCCGGCCTCAGGTCGGTCATCATTTGCCCCAACACCAGCGATGCCCGCTCGTCGACAAGCTCCGCCTTGGGCCACCTCCCGTTGGGAGGGGGCGCTGCTATTGGCAATGCCAGACGTGGGTCGGCGCACTGAGCATCCATCATGACCCATTTGGATCAGATGTTGTCGGCCCTCTTCCCGGTGCTCGAGATCGAGTTGGCCTTGCCGCACGCAACGAAATTAGCACACCCGGAGGTGTGCTTGCCGCTGACGTGGAGGAAGAAGAAATGATGAAGGAGCGCCATGGATGGCATAACGCCTAGGTACACCTCGCAGTAGTAGGCGAAGATGGATAGGAGGAGGACAGAGTTGGGATGGACATGCAACACCTGCAGCCCGTAGTGGTCCAGGACTTCATAAAAGAAATCAGAGAAGGGAGGAACCAACCCGACGGCGACGCTGCTTGAGAAGAGGGGGAAGAAGGTGCTCCCCTCAGGCTCCGGCTCGTCGGAGGCAGGCAAAAGCTCCGTCTTCCCCCACTCATTGCCCTCGCCCGCTGTCAGCAGGCGCACGGAGGCAAGGCTCTTCTCCGTGACGGTGGGCGCCTCGAGGGCCGACTCATACCAAGCCGGTGTTGAGGAGGTCCTGACCTTGCGCAACGCCATGCATGGAAGATGCAGAGCAAGGCTGGAGCCGATCTGGAGGTGGCGGTGGCGAGTAGCAAGAAAGGGGATCCGGAGTAAGGCAAGGAAGAACTGCCCGGGCTAGCCTTTTGTCAGGTCAAGCAGTTGCCGAGGCAGCATGGGGAAGCGGAGACGCCCGCGTCCAATCAACTGCCACTCGTCGACCAAGGCCGCAAGCTTTTGGGGCCCGCGGTGCTCTGAACTTGACCCTTGGCTTCGCCGCGAAGCCAAGCCCGAGCGTACCTTGGGCCCGGGGGCTACTGTCGGCGTTCTGGGAACGGGGGTCCCTAGACTTGCCTGCCTGTGGCCCACAACATGGCTATAAGAAGCAGGTCGTACGGCCTATCTTCGTCAACAAGACACCCAATACCCTCGCGAGGGTACAAGCCTCGTGAGGCGGATGACACAAGACCTCCTCTGGAGTGGCCTAGCCAAGCAGGCTCACGAGGAGCGCAGATATCAAGGCGAGGCAAACCTCACGAGGCTCTCGTGACGTGAGCCATGACGAACGGTACCAGGCGTGTGCCAGGCGGGCGCCGGTGCGCGCAATGTCCTTATTTCCTCTTTGGTGCTAAGGAGGCCAGCGCAGGCGAAGAGTACCGAGGCATCAGGCAAAGGTTGCAACGAGACCAAGACCAGGAGGATGGCAAGGCGGAGGTCATCGTGGAGCCCAAGACGGCGTCACCCCAGGGCTTTTCGCAGGTGAAGACCGATTTTTCCAGGATAGCTTGTACTAGCCGTCCCCCTTCAAATTTGCCCGCCGTTGTTGGCTCCCTCCCCGCTCGATATTTGGGGAGAGGACCAAGGCCTATATAAATAGGACTAGCCACCACAGTAGAGGGCACGGGGATAGATCATCGAATCCTGACGCCACAAGTTCATACGCACAAGAACACCTCAACCTCAGGAGGCTGTTCTCCCCTTGTACTATTCATCATGAGCCCAAGAGGCAATCCACCACCACCACACTGGAGTAGGGTATTACACCACAACGGTGGCCCGAACCAGTATAAACCACAACGGTGTCTTTCTGTGTTGCAAGTTCGTTGAGTTCGTCTGCGAGATCTTAGTGAGCTAGAGCGTAGATCGGTAGGAGGGAAAGACATCACGCGCACCCCAGTGTTCGAACCTTAAGGGTTTGCCGGAACCCCACATCCGACAGCACTGGCGCCTGCCTGGCCTCGATCGTCACGGCTCACGTCACGAGAACCTCGTGAGGTTTGCCCTGCCTTGATCTCTCCACTCCTCGCGAGCCTACCTGCCGAGGCCGCTCCTGAGGAGGTCTTGTGTCGTCCGCCTCATGAGGCTTGGCCCCTCATGAGGGTCTTGAACGCCTTGTTGATGAAGGTGGGCCGTACAGGCCTGCTAGCACAGCCACGCCATGGGCCGCAGGCAGGCATGTCTGGGGACCCCTGTTCCCAGAACAACGACAGTAGCCCCCGGGCCCAAGGCGCGCTCGGGCTTGGCTTTAAGGCGAAGCCAAAGGTCAAGTGCGGAGCGCCGCGGGCCCCAAAAGCCTGCAGCCTTGGTCGACGTGTGGCGGTTAATTGGACATGGCTTCTCTGCTTCCCCACGCTGCCTTGACAACTGCCCGACTCCTGCACTCTTCCTCAGCTCCTGCGCACTTTGGCGCTAGGTTGAACAGCTCCTGAGACATGCACGGCTCCTCGTGGATGGTGAGCTCCTCCTTCATCTTGACGTCACGGATGCCATCACAAAACGCGGAGATGATGGCCTCGTCCGTCACCTTGGGGATCTTGAGACGAACGTTGTTGAAGCGCTGGATGTACTTCTGGAGGGTCTCTCCTGGTTGTTGTTTGACGCGACTTAGGTCACCCGCGGCCGGTGGGTGGTCGCGAGTGCCCTGGAAGTTGGCAACGAAGCGGTCGCGCATCTCGTCCCAGGAGGAGATCAAGCCTGGAGGCAGGTTCAGGAGCCACGAATGAGTGCCATCTTTGAGCGCCACGGGGAACCAGTTCGCCATGACTTTCTCGTCACCGTTGGCCGCCTCGATGCTCAGCTCGTAGAGCTGCAGGAATTCCGCGGGGTCGGGGGTGCCGTCATAGCGAGGAGGGAGATCTAGCTTGAACTTTCCCGGCCAGGCGACGCTACACAGCTCAGGGGTGAAGGCCCGGCAGCCGGCCATGGTTGCCGGGGCCCGTCTTGGAGGCGCAGCTTGGTCTTGGCGCCCACGTGCCGCCACATCAAGTGGCGTGGGGCCCTGCCGCGGCAGACGATCCTGGCGCGACGGTGCGAGGAGTGGTGGAGCGTTCTCTTGCGCTCGAGGAACTTCTTGGCAGCTTCTTTCTTCTCACGCGGGCGCCGGGCGCGGGTGGTCGCGTCGGGGAGGCGCGCGCCTTGGCGCTAAGGCGCCGTCTTGGGGCAGAGGTGGCGGAGGTGCTCCGTGAGCTACGTCGCCTGTAGCTGGCAGAGGGCGAGGTGGAGAGAGGGACGACGCAGGGGAGCCCCCTGCAACGCGGGCAAGCTCGGCGATGCGGTCGAGCCAGTCTTCGTAGAGGTCATCGACCGAGCGCTAGCGCAGGAGCTCGTGTGCCATGAGGAGCGTGGCCCATGCGTCCATGGGAGTGTGACGAGCGTGGGACGACGAACCAGCGGGAGTCGGCGATGGGGTGGCGGTGCGGCCGTCCGGCCGCACCGAGGGGTTGCAGCAAGGATGCTTGCTGCTCGTTCCCCGCCGGGCCGGTAGCAGCGTTGGTGGCAGGCGACGGGGAACGATGAGGTGGCCCGCTGACGGGGGCCGTCTGAGCGACGCGGGTGGCGAGGGAAGCCCGACGCTCAGCACGAGCACGGCGAGCGTCCGCCATGGAGACGACTGAGCGACTGGACACGGAGTGACGGAAAGGAAGCTTTGGCGCACCCCTACCTGGCACGCCAAATGTCGGATCACGGGTTCCGGCAAAACCCTTAAGGTTCGAACTTTGGGGTGCGCGCGAAGTTCTTTCCGTCCTACCGATCCACGCCCTAGGTTTGCTAAGATCTCGCAGACGAACTTGACGAACTCACAACACAAAAGACACAAGATTTATACTGGTTCGGGCCACTGTTGTGGTGTAATACCCTACTCCAGTGTGGTGGTGGTGGATTGCCTCTTGGGCTGATGATGGACAGTACAAGGGGAAGAACAACCTCCTGAGGTTGAGGTGTTCTTGTGTTCGGTGAGTGGCTAAGGGTTGGCGCCAGATCAGATGCCCGAGGCTTGGTTCTTCTCTACTGTGGTGGCTAGTGCTACTTATATAGGCCCTAGTCCTCTTCCCAAATATTGAGCAGGAATGGAGCGAACAACAGCCAATTTGAAAGGGGACAACTAGTACAACTTATCCTGACAAAAGCAGTCTTCGCCTACAAAAGGCTCTGGTGGTGACGCCGCCTTGGGCTCCATGGTGACCTTCGTCTTGCCGTCCAGCTGGTCTTGGTCTCGTTGCACTGATATGGAAACCTTTGCTTGATGCCTCGGTACTCCGTGACTCCGCTTGCTTCCTTAGCACCAAAGAGGAAACAAGGACACTGCACGCACTGGCGCCGACCTGGCACCCGCCTGGCCTCGATCGTCACAGCTCACGTCATGAGAACCTCGCGAGGTTTTCCCTTCCTTGATCTCTCCACTCATTACGAGCCAACCTGGTGAGGCCGCTCCTGAGGAGGTCTTGTGTCGTCTGCCTCGCGAGGCTTGGCCCCTCGCGAGGGTCTTGAACGCCTTGTTGATGAAGGTGGGCCGTACAGGCCTGCTAGCACAGCCACGCCGTGGGCCGCAGGCAGGCAAGTTTGTGTGCCCCCGTTCCCAGCCGGGTTCTCTGACCACACGACGAACCCCGACAGCACCTCCGCCAAGTTGAAGCACAGACGGGGAGGTCGCGCGACCATGGCACGCCTCCCTTCATCGACAGGGCTACCACAACTCGGGCGAATCCCACCACACGAAGAGGCGCCGCCGCAGCCGCGAGGGGCCACTATGGGGGTCGCGGTGTGCTTCCGGGGGAGGCCGCGTCCCGTCTTGGGCGGCGGTGAGCCGGGGCCCTTCTTGCGGGCCTTCCCTTCTCTGCGGCCGAGAACTTCTTCGCAGGTGCCGTGGGTGTCGCTGCCGGCAGTGAACCGAGGGAGAAGAAACGAGCGGAGCAAGAAGAGATGGCCGACGGGGGCTCCGCCTGTCGGCGTCTTGAGAACGGGGGTCCCCAGACTTGCCTGCCTGCGGCCCACGGCGTGGCTCCACTAGCGGCCCTATACGACCCATCTTCACCAGCAGACACTCAAGACCCTCGCGAGGGGCCAAGCCTTGCGAGGCGGACGATGCAAGACCTCCTCGGGGGCGGCCTCACCAGGCTGGCTCGCAAGGGGTGGAGAGATCAAGGCTAGGGGCACCTCGCGAGGTTCCTGTGATGTAAGCCATGACGACGACTGGGCTGTGGGCGCCACAAGAAGGTCCTCGTTCCTCTTTGGTGCTAAAGAGGCAAGCACAAGCGAGGAGTCCCGAAGCGTCAGGCAAAGGTTTCCATATTAGTGCAACGAGACCAAGACCAGCAGGACGGCAGGACGGATGTCACCATGGAGTCCTAGACGGCGTCACCACCAGAGCCTTTGGCAGGCGAAGACCACCTTTAGTCAGGATAACTTGTACTAGTTGTGTCCCTTCAAATTTGGCCGTTGTGGGACCCCTTCCCGCCTAAACATGTGGGAAGAGGACCAGGGCCTCTATAAATAGGACTAGCCACCACCTTAGCAAAGGAGGGATCATCCGAATCACCAGCCACCACACTAGCTCACCGAGCACAAGAGCACCTCTCCTCAGGAGGCTGTTCTTCCCCTGTACTAGTTCTTCCATAGCCCAAGAGGCAATCCACCACACCACACTGGAGTAGGGTATTACACCACATCGGTGGCCCGAACCAGCATAAACTCTTGTGTCCCTTGTTCTATGAGTTCGACGTGCTGAGCCTTGAGATCGCGGTGAGGGTGTGAGCTAGAGGGAGGAGAGATCTTAGTGCGCACCCGAGTGTTCGAACCTCAAGGGTTTTGTCGGAACCCGAAATCCGACACCGCCCCCTCCTCATTTATAGTGGGAGAAGGCCAACCGGCGATCCCCATGATCACAGGTAATGATGATTTTTCTCCGCATGTAGCAGGGACTTGTCAAGTCGAGCAGTTGCCGAGGCAGCATGGGGAAGCGGAGACGCTCATGTCCAATCAACCACCACGCATCAAGCGAGGCCGCAGGCTGTTGGGGCCCGCGGCACTCTGCACTTGCCCCTTGGCTTCGCCTCCAAGCAAAGTCCGAGCGTGCCTTGGGCCCGGGGGCTACTGTCGGCGTCCTAAGAACGGGGGTCCCCAGACTTGCCTGCCTGCGGCCCACGGCGTGGCTCCACCAGCGGCCCTGTACGGCCCATCTTCACCAGCAAACACTCAAGACCCTCGCGAGGGGCCAAGCCTCGCGAGGCAGACGATGCAAGACCTCCTAGGGGGAGGCCTCACCAGGCTGCTTCACGAGGGGTAGAGAGATCAAGACAAGGGGCACCTCGTGAGGTTCCTGTGATGTAAGCCATGACGACCGCGGCCAGGCAGGCGCCAGCGCGCGTAGTGTCCTCGTTTCCTCTTTGGTGCTAAAGAGGCAAGCGTAGGCAAGGAGTCCCGAGGCATCAAGCAAAGGTTTACATATCAGTGCAAGGAGCCCAAGACAAGCAGGACGACAGGTCACCGTGGAGCCCAAGACGGCATCACCACCAGAGCCTTTGGTAGGCGAAGACCACCTGTAGTCAGGATAACTTGTACTAGTTGTCTCCCTTCAAATTTGTCTGTTGTGGGATCCCTTCCCGCCTAAACATTTGGGAAGAGGACCAGGGCCTCTATAAATAGGACTAGCCACCACCTTAGCAAGGGAGGGTTCATTCGGATCACCAGCCACCACACTAGCTCACCGAGCACAAGAGCAACTCTCCTCAGGAGGCTGTTCTTCCCCTGTACTAGTTCTTCCTCAGCCTAAGAGGCAATCCACCACACCACATTGGAGTAGGGTATTACACCACATCGGTGGCCCGAACCAGTATAAACTCTTGTGTCCCATGTTCTGTGAGTTCGACGTGCTGAGCCTTAGACCGCGGTGAGGGCATGATCTAGGGGGAGGAGAGATCTTCGGGGCGCACCCTAGTGTTCGAACCTCAACGGTTTTGCCAGAACCCGAAATCCGACAGATACGTAATGTACGTCACAGTCCAGTCGGGGATGATTACTAGGATCTCCATAACCAGATCAATAACTGATGGTACCTCGATTTCAGTCGAATTGGTAGGATTTATTGCTTGGGAAGGTTTGTCAGTGAAAGGATCCTCTTGCACTGATGGATAATGGAGATGTTCAAGAAACACATTGCTGGGGATAGGCTTTCAACTGGAACCTATGTTTGCCAAATTGTCGGCTGCTTGATTCTTGATTCGGGGAATGTGGTGGAGCTCCAATCCTTCAAAGTTTTTCTCTAGCTTACTCACTGTGTTGCAGTATCCAGTCATGGCAGGATTCCTGACATATCCCACTCCTGCATCACCTGATTGACCACCAAATCCGAGTCGCTGTAGACCATCAGGCGACGGACGCTAAGTGAGATGGCCATACGTAACCCGTAGAGGAGTGCTTCATACTCAGCTTCGTTATTGGAGGAATCAAAGTGAATCTGGAGGACATAACCGAGTTTATCACCTCTTGGAGACACCAGGACCACTCCGGCACCAGAGCCATTCAACATCTTAGATCCATCGAAGAACATAGTTTAGTGTTCCGAGTGAACCTGAGTCGGCTATTGCTGTTTGATCCACTCGGCCAAGAAATATGCGACTGCCTGAGATTTAATCGCCTTCTTCGCTTCGAACTTGATGTCGAAAGGGAGAAGTTCAATTGCCCACTTGGCCACTTGACCATTTGCATCTCGATTGGTCATCATCTCGGACAATGGAACATCACTGCTGACTGAAACTGAGTGGTCTTGGAAATAATGTGCAACTTTCTTTGCAGTCAAGTAGATTCCATAAACAAGTTTCTGGTAATGTTGATACCTCTGCTTGGATGGAGTCAAAACTTTTGAGATATAGTACACTGGGCGTTGAACTTTATAGGCCTTGCCTTCTTCTTCTCGCTCCACTATGAGCACTGTGCTGACAACCTGCCCAGTGGCTGCAATATATAAGAGGAGAGGCTCTTTGCTGTTCGGAGCGGCAAGCACCGGCTGGGTGGAAAGCAGGGCTTTGAGCTCCACAAATGCTGCTTCAGCTTCGGTAATCCAGTTGAATGTATCTGACTTTTTCATCAGTTGGTAAAGAGGCAACGCCTTTTCGCTGAGAGGCGAAATGAATCGACTCAGTGCAGCGAGACAACCTGTGAGCTTCTGAACATGCACACGCATGGGGCATTTCATTCAGAGAATTGCGCCGATCTTCTCAGGATTGGCATCTCTCCCTTGTTCGGACACGAGAAAAGCGAGTAACTTTCCTCCAGGAACTCCAAATGTGCACTTGGACGGATTGAGCTTGATGTCATATCTTCTCAGATTAGCAAAGGTTTCAGCAAGGTCAGTCAGCAGGTCGGAACCTTTGCGTGACTTAACCATGAAATCATCAATATACGCATCCACATTCTGACTGATCTGAGTGAGCAGGAACTTCTAAATCATGCGCATGAATGTGGCGCCAGCGTTTTTGAGACTGAAAGATGTATTTCATCTGGCCCATACAGTCGGATCTGATGGTTTCCGGAATACGCATCAAGAAAAGACAAATGCTAACACCCAACAGTCGAGTTGACTATCTGATCGATGCGAGGGAGCGGGAAATGATCTTTCGGGCAGGCCCAATTGATATGCTTGAATTCAATGCACATGCGTAGTGAGTCATCCGAGCGGGAAATGGTTTGGCTTTGGAGTCGACACTCAAACGATGCTCAGCCAGCACCCTGGGTACACCTGGCATGTCAGAAGGTTTCCATGCGAGATGTCCCAGTTCTCACAAAGGAACTGGATGAGCACGACTTCCTGTTTGCTGTCGAGTGTTGTTGAGATGTGGGTCAGAGCAGCTGTGGGATCTTCCGGATGGATGTGAACTGGTTTCGTCTCGCCAGTCGACTGAAATGCGTACTCAGAAGCGGGCTTCTTGGAACGGAGCAAATCACTCGGATCGACATTCTTCTTGTACTCTTCAAGTTCCACCATTGCCATTTGCTCGTCAGCGATCTTGGAACCCTTCTGGAGGCATTCCTCTGCTCTCTATCTATTCCCAGTGATTGTGATTACACCTTTGGGACCGGGCATCTTCAGTTTGAGATACACATAACATGGACGGGCCATGAAACGAGCATATGCTGGCCTGCCCAGAATAGCATTATAGGCACTGTGAAAATCTACCACTTCAAATGTCAGTTTTTCCTTGCGAAAATTCTTTGAATCACCGAAAACTACATTTAAAGAAATCTACCCGAGTGATTTCGCCTTCTTTCCTCGGTTGATTCCGTGAAACTGCATGTTGCTCTCACTAAGTCGGGACATCAGAATGCCCATCCTCTGGAGGGTTTCTGCCACCATCCAATGGCTGGGTCGACCACCAAAGCTTGCCGCCCGGGGGTAGCAACGTGAGTTCGGAGATCCGACTGGTCGAAGGTAATAGGAGTCTTTGACCACTTGAGGTATGTTGTAGTCGCCGGAGCAACCATGTTCACCTCTCCGTTGATGACTTTCAGTCGACTTTTGCTCTCAACATCAGCAAAAATCACCAAAGTAGTATTGAACTTCTGGTAATCATCTGCCTTTTCCTCCCCTTCATCCTTATCAGAGGCCTTCTCGCTCTGCTGACCCTCAGGAACTGCTGAATTAGGAATCTGCACTGCCGGGTGGTGGCTTGGGAAAAATCAAATTACCCTCTTCATCTTTCTTCGTGTGGATTGCACACGGGAAATCCAGGACATCCTGACCTGTCTAGTCCTTGAGCTTCTTGGGTATCCACACCCCCTTGGGCTTTCCCTTGAACTTTCCTTGGGTATTCACAACTGCAGCTTCAGCTTGACCTGTAGCTTCAGCTTTGCGTTTCTGCTTCCGAATGGGGTTTCCACCCCCAGCGTCGGGATCGACTATCTTCCCTTTGCCATTGCGGAGTCGGTCTTCTACTACGCCATTCGCGTACCGAGTGGCTATCTCCATCATCCAATTCAGAGTCATGACCCTGGCATGACCAAATTTCGATGTGAGCTCTATGTACCGTACGCCTTCCTTGAAAGCGCAGACTGCTTGGTTCTCTGAAACATTCTCCACCAGATGGTGAAGTGTAGTCCAACGCTGGATATAATCCCTCAAGGTATCATTTGGCTTCTGAACACAATGTTGCAGCTCAGACAGCCGAGCGGGCCACTGGGAAGTGCCTTCAAATGTTTAGATAAACACCCGGGCCAAGTCTTCCCAACAGTATATGCTAGCGGGAGCCAACTGATTCAACCATGCCCTGGCCGAGCCTTCCAGCATCAACGACAAGTGTTTCATGGCCACTTCATCATTGCCTCCACCGAACTGCACAGCCACTCGGTAGTCCTCTAACCACCTGTCCGGCTTTGACTCGCCAGTAAACTTGCATATTCCTGTGGCCACTCGGAAGTTGGTAGGAATCTCAGCAGCTCAAATAGCTCTGCTGAAACACTCGGGTCCAGAGACGAATGCTCTTCTCCCACTCGGGTGATCTCTGTCCAGACCTTCTTTGTTAGCCCTGCCTCTATCAACCAGGCCCTGAACAAGGACTGACCTTGCATCAAACCCGGGCTCTCGGGAGTCGACTGGAATCTTCCGCTCATTGCCGTACGGGCGCCTGTTGTCATACCGCCGGGGCGCATACGAACCACCCCTCGGAGGGGGCATGGGCACTCGATGGCGGTCATCACGGTGGTATCGAGGGTCAAACAGCCCGTGGCCTCGACCTAGGTACTGGTCCTGGTGATAACCATGATCTTCACACCGCGGAGGTGATCTTGGGTTGTATGCAGAGTAAATTGTGTCTGCCATGATAGACCTGTTGTGGATCCTATTGCGTGACTGGGAAACAACCGAGTTCTGTTCTCCGGCCACCCTGAGCAGTGCCTGAATCTATTGTATGCCTCAACCGGCCTCGGAACAGGACGGCTGGATTGAATCTGCAATACGGGCAGCTGCTGCAACATTTTGGATTGGGGTATGGTATACCTGACACTCTTTTCGAGGCATGGTCGGAAACAATTGCCGCTACCGTCGACTGGAACCTGGGAGGTCCCCGCGGGCGCGGTCGTCGAGTGACTGCTGTAGGTTCTCCAGGCGCGCATGCTCGGCCAGAGTGGCTACGGGCGCAGCCTCCAAGGCCTGAGCCTCGGGGGTCTCCCCAATCATGGGGGTCTGGAGATCTTGGTGGTTTCTACGCTGCAGCTCCTCCCTCTGCTCCGCAGTGAGAGCTTGACGATAGTACTCGTCGTTGCCGCGCGACGGACTGCCGCTGTCACCCCCTCCATGGGGAAATCTAGGTGGGCTGTGCAGGGGGCCAACCATGAGGACTGCCGTCGCGGGGTCGTTGCTTTCGTACTCGGAGAGAGTATCCGAGTGGCCAATCAATAGATCGAACAATCCATAGAGGGATTCATCAGGCTCGACTGCCGTGATTTGAGGAGTGACCAACTGATGGGCCACAGCGTGCTTCACCCACCGCTGGAGCCGCGAGCGACCAGATCGCTTGCGGTGATGGGCAGCGGGTAGCAAAGACGCCACGGGAGCCAACCGATATTGAGTACGGCTACCGCAAGAGGACTCCGCCGGCACTCGTGCGGAAGTGTGCCGCCCCACGAATGAGCACGCCGTGACGGATCTCGCGACCCAAGGACAATCCACCGCCATAAACCATGTTAACGAAGATCGAAGATTGCAACCTCGCCAGAAGTCGCTTAGAAGCGTGCCCCACGATGGACGCCAACTGTTGTGGGAACAGATCTGACAGTAGAGATAGGGGTACGTAGGAGGAGGCAGTGCCTAGCTATGGCGAGGTTGTACACTCGGTTTTATGAGTTCAGGCCCCTCTCGGAGGAGGTAACAGACCTACGTCTCAGTGCCACGGAGGCTCTGTATATTGGAGTGTTGAGTTACGGGGGGTGTGAACCCTTGTGCAAGAGGAGAGGGTTAGCTTATATAGATTGCGCCGACCCCTCGCAGCCCTCCATTACACAGGGGGGGGGGGTCAATGAGAGTATAAAGACACGTACATTACTACTAATGCATGTGTTTAATGATCTTTATGATGGCGGAGTGAACATCTGACCATTGCCATCTAGGGGTGACTCTAACTCTTCTATTCTCTGAGTGGACTCTTGTCTGCCGAGTGAATAACTATGGTCGAGTGGAATTGGGATATCCGAGTGGATCCTCTATTGAGTGGATCGCGCTTCGTGAGGATTCCAGTTGGTATCTTCTATTTAACTTTGCAGGTCTTGTCCTCTTGTATTGTGTCCTTGGGTAGGGCATACAGGTCAGGACTATGACCCTACCCTAGGTACATCTCATCATCAGCAGCCTCAACCCAATCTATGAAGATACAGTCCGGAAAATGGGCATTGACCCGTCAAGGATCAAACCCAGTAACACCACCTTCAAGGGGGTCATCCCCGGCATCGAAGCCTGCTGTTGAGGCACCCTCACTTTGGAAGTAGTATTCGGCTCTCCGGACAATTTCTAGAGAAAAGACTTTTTCTTCGACATCACCCCTTCCGCAGCGGCTATCAGGCCCTCCAAGGCTGAACGACGTTCGCTCGTTTCAAGCTGTCCCCCACTATGCCTACCTCAAACTAAATATACCTAGACCAAGAGGCGTCATCACAAACAATGGTAACACTGAGCGCTCTCTTCAGACGAAGGAACATATTGCGGCCTTGGCGGCCGAATACGAAGGAATAAAGTATCAGCCCACCGTCAAGGTGCGAGAGGCGAACAAGTGAGCACGAGCCCTATCTCCACCCAAGGGGCCTCCATGCATTCGGTGTACATAGGAATACGCCGCCATAGCCGACCCAGCCCAGCAGCACACTATGTGCCTCGATATCACAACTTTGCACTCAAAATACCATGGGCAGCTATGGCGCTTAGTCACAACGAGTTCGGTTTGACCGTATCATGGCACAACACGTCTTCAGAGGACAAACAGGTACCATGTAGGACCTATGCGGCATCAAGCCCCACCAACGCAGCAATCTCTCAAAACCTCCTCTTCAAGGACCCGCCACCGGACAACCACCCAATGATATTGATCCTTCCAACAGAAGCAAAGGTGCAGACGTGCAGTAGGGCACAGTTCGGGAATTAACCCACACATCAAGGACCTACATAAACCTTTCATCTGTAAACTTCTCTTCTTCTTTTTTGAAAGAATGTATCCTTTTGGACACTTTGTTCGGCAGTTCGAATTGTATGACTAAACATCATGAACCTATGGGAAATAATGCAAGCCTTTTTTGGTCCTCATACAGTTATTCATATTGCACTCTGTTTTCCCACTCTTCGATCTTGTCTTGCACCCGTATGGCGTATATTCGCCCTTAAATGCAAACTAGCTCATAGATCGGGGCTCGATCATAAGGCTCACTGAGGGAGTCCCGGATTAGGGGGTGTCCGGATAGCCGAACTCTTACCGTTGGCCGGACTCCTGGACTATGAAGATACAAGATTGAAGACTTCGTCCCATGTCCGGATGGGACTTTCCTTGGCGTGGAAGGCAAGCTTGGCGACATGATATGTAGATCTCCTACCATTGTAACCGACTCATGTAACCCTAACCTATCCGGTGTCTATATAAACCGGAGGGTTTTAGTCCGTAGGACGAACGACAATCATACCATAGGCTAGCTTCTAGGGTTTAGCCTCCTTGATCTCGTAGTAGATCTACTCTTGTACTACCCATATCATCAATATCAATCAAGCATGAGTAGGGTATTACCTCCATCGAGAGGGCCCGAACCTGGGTAAAAACATCGTGTCCCTTGTCTTCTGTTACCATCCGCCTAGACGCACAGTTCGGGACCCCCTACCCGAGATCCGCCGGTTTTGACACCGACATTGGTGCTTTCACTGAGAGTTCCTCCGTGTCGCCGCCATCAGTAGGATGCCTCATCTCGTCTTTAAAGACGATACTATCGCCAAAGGAGCCTTGGCCGCTGGCCAGACTCTTCGGCTAGGTGGTTTTCTTATGACCGCCAGTCCGGCCACCGCGCCGACGATGACCTCTCGAGTCATCAAAACCAATCTGCATGTCAATTCGGAACTTGCCGAACAATTAGATCCGATCGAGCTCCCCTCCGTAAACGAGCTCTTGGATCGAATCGCCGCCCTGGGAATCGCCACAGACTACGACTAGATCGGGCCTAAAACCGATCTGAGAGAGATCAACTCTCCCAAGGCTACCCATCATATTGCTGTGATAGAGGAGCAATGTGGCGATTCTTCTTCTATCTAAAGGACTAGCTACGTCCGGATTCCCGATCCCTCCATGCCGGATTCCCGAGGAGGGACGGATGCCGATCAAGCCCTGAACTTAAAGTCAGGCGGCGGTTCGGACTCATTGGATAGCACTCAAAAATCCAAACTTCCGAGTTCGAAAACTTCTCGGCCCTTGAGTCCTAAATTGGACGGGGTTCCGGATTTAGTGCCACCCGCCAACCCAAACATTAGCGATCTCTCTCGAATTCGGCAAGAGCCCGCCAAACAAGACATCATTACTGGGCCAGATTCCTCCTGGTTATGAACAAGATAAAGGACTGCCGAGAGGAGGACGCAATCCCAATCTTCTGCAATAATTGCACGGACAAGGGAATCCTAAACGCCATAAATCATCGCGAAATTACACGCTTTGCTGACTTGGTGACCATAGTACAAAAGTACTGTATGATGGAGAGCGCTCGAAAACCGAAAGTAAATTTTGGGATAATCCGGCCCCGAATACATCCCTAGTCCGAAACAAAAGGGTGCATCATTATCAAGCACCTGGGTTAAATACCAAAAAACAAAAACCCCTAAAGGGTACGGAACCATACTAGAGGGTTGGCTAAACGGACCCTGCAAAATTCATAGCACAGAGGGCGCCACTCCAACTCATAGCCTTCGAGCATGTTGGATACTACGGCAGGTGGCCAAAAGTGGCGAAGAGCTTCTAGCTTTGGAATCCCAGCCCAGCAACACTAGTACAGTGTTAACAGTCTTCGAGACTTTCGCATCAAATAACATGCGAAAACGAACACTCCGCAACCTTGCCGAAGTCTACCAAGTAGCAATAATAAATCCATGGAGTGACACGGCTATTACCTTTAATGCCGCTGATTTAACCTAAATTCGAACTGCCCGGGCACCACCGCATTGGTCCTCAGTCCGATAGTGGACGGCTTCGCCTTACTAAGGTACTCATGGATGGTGGCAGCGGACTAAACCTCATCTATGAGGAAACCCTCCGAAAAATGGAAATAGACTGGAACCGCATTGAGCGAAGCAGCACAACCTTTAGAGGAATAATCCCAAGCCGGGAAGCATGCTGCACAGGAAAAATCACGCTGGACGTAGTGTTCGGCTCGCCGAACAATTACAAGTCCGAGGAGGTCACATTTCAAGTGGCCCCGTTCAACAGCGGATATCATGCTTTATTAGGACGAGAGGCATTCACAATTTTTCAAGCTATACCCCATTATGGGTACATGAAGCTTAAAATGCCCGGACCTAACGGAATCATCACTCTCGCTAGTGATCCGAACATAGCACTGCTACCGAAAACAAGACAGCCGCACTAGCCCTCAAGGCACTATCCGAAGCCCTAGCGGCCGAGGAACTCACCGCGATGCGCTCCACGGTGAACAGGGACGATGTGATACTTGATAAAAGATCCAAGTCCACCTCTTTTAAACCAGCGGATGAAATAGTCAAATTCCAAGTCCACCCAACGGACCCTGCAAAGATGGCCTCCATTGGGGCACAATTAAATCCTGATGTAGACGCCGCACTACGAGAATTTCTACAAGAAAACTGGGACATCTTCGCCTGGCACCCTTCGGACATGCCAGGAATCCCACGTTAGCTGGCCGAGCACAGCCTAAATATCCTAAAAGGATTCAAGCTAGTCAAACAGGCTCTTCGGCGCTTTTCCGAACCCAAGAGAGGCCATGGGAGAGGAGCTAGCCAAACTTTTGGAAGCCGGATTCATCAGAGATATAAAACATCCGGACTGGCTAGCAAACCTGGTGATGGTACCAAAGAAGGATAAATCCTGGCGCCTATGTGTTGATTTCAAGGACCTCAATAAGGCTTGCCCAAAGGATCCCTTCCCCCTCCCTCGAATTGACCAAATCATTGACGCCACAGCAGGACACGACTCATTGTGCTTCCTCGAGCGCATCTCGCTACCACCAAATCAAGATGGCGGAGCAGACCAAGCTGCAACAACATTCATCACTCCATACGGCCCGCTCGCTTCAATGTAATGCCCTTTGGGCTCAAAAACGCCGGTGCAACATATCAGCGCATGATTAAGACATGTCCGCAAACCAGATCAACAAAACAAAGGAAGCATATGTGGATGACGTGGTCGCCAAAACCAAGCACGCCGAAACTCTAGTAGACGACTTGAGGCTCACATTCGACAATCTTAAAAAATATGACATCAAGCTCAATCCGTAAAAATGCGTCTTCAGCTGTTCCACCGGAAAGCTCACAGGCTTCATTGTGTCCGGTAGAGGAATTGAAGCAAACCCAGCCAAGATCCGAGCTCTGTCACAATTGGATATTCCAAAAGACCTCAAACAAATACAAAAATTGATGGGATGCATAGCTTCTCTAAGCCGCTTTATTTCCCGTTTGGGGGAAAAGGTGTTACCCCTTTACCGCCTCCTCCGCCGCACCGAACACTTCGAGTGGACGGATGCCGCCACGGCCGGACTCAAAGAAATAAAGGCCATTTTAGCAACAAATCCGGTCCTGGCAGCATAACGTGGGCGAACCAATGCTATTATATATCGCCGCAACACATCAAGTTGTCAGCGTGGTGCTCGTTGTCGAACGAGAAACGGACGGACACCGGTTCCCTCTTCAAAAACTGGTTTATTATGTGTCCACTGTCCTAACTCCATGCAAGTCCCGGTACCCACACTATCAAAAGTGTTCGATAACGGTAGCCTCCGAAGTACCTCTTAACGACATTATAAACAACCGCGACGCAGCAGGCCGGATTGCTAAATGGGCCATAGAGCTCCTTCCATTCGATATAACTTATAAGCCACGACGAGCTATTAAGTCGCAGGTTTTGGCCGACTTCGTGGCCGAATGGACCGAAGCTGAACTCCCTAAAGAGTACGGCGCATACTCCAATTGGATCATGCATTTTGACGGCTCCAAAATGTTGGCCGGCCTGGGGGCTGGTGTCGTCCTGACGTCCCCAACCGGGGACACAGTCCAATACGTCCTTCAGATAATGTATACGGACTCCAACAACGCAGCCGAATAGGATGCCCTTCTGCACGGCCTCCGGGTGGCAGTCTCCATGGGCATTCAATGCCTAGAGGTGTGCGGGGATTCGAACCTCGCAATATCTCAAATAAACAGAGACTTTGATGCCAAAGATCCGAAAATGGCAGCATACCGCAATGCGGTCCTAAAATGTCAAGACGATTCAAGGGCTCGAATTTCATCATATAGCCCGGATAACAACCAGCGGCGGATATATTGGCACGCACCGGTGCAAAACGCGATGCCGCCCCACCCAACATCTTTCCGAACGGCTGTTCAATCCATCCGCATTATGGGAAGGGAGTCTCGCAATATCAATCCGGACCCAACCACACCGCCTCGACGCCAACACTTCGACACAACCGGAGGCTCGCCCGAGATAACACCCTCTGCTCACGAAATAATGGCGGTTATCGCCCCGTGGACGGAACCATTCCTAGCCTACCTAACTAGGCAGGAACTCCCGAAGACCAAAATGAGGCTCGCTGCATAGTACGGTGCTCTAAAGCCTATAAAGTCCATGAGGGAGAGCTTTATAAGAAAAGCACTACCGGAGTCCTTCAAAGGTGTATCTCCGAAGAGGAAGGGCGAAACCTCCTGGCTAAAATTCATGCCGGACTGGGTGGGCACCACGCCGCAGCCCGGGCCCTTGTAGGCAAGGCCTTCCGTACAGGATTTTATTGGCCGACGGCCCGGGCAGATGCGCATGACTTAGTCCAACGATGCGTCGGTTGCCAGCTTTTTGCTAACCAAAGCCACATGCCACCCACCGCCCTTAAAACTATTCCCATCACCTGGCCGTCATGTCCGGGGCTTGACATGGTTGGACCCCTCAAGGGAGGAACCCACAAGCAAAAATACCTATTGGTCATGGTGGATAAATTCACCAAAGGGATAGAGGCCAAACCTGTTAAAACGGCCTAATCCGGACCAGTGATAGACTTCATATCAGGGGTAGTGCACCGTTACGGTGTCCCCCACAGTATCATCACTGATAATGGCACCAACTTCGCGGCCGATGAGGTTAAATTATGGTGCAAAAACATGGGCATCAAGCTTGATTACGCCTCAGTCTATCACCCTCAAACCAACAGCCAAGTCGAAAGGGCAAATGGTCTAATCATGAGCGGCATTAAACCCAGACTAGTGCGGTCCCTCAAGGAATCTAACATGCACTGGGTTGAGGAGCTTGACTCCGTACTCTGGGGGCTGCGGACCACGCCAAATCGTACTACCGTATTCACACCATTCTTCATGGTGTACGGCGCAGAGGCAGTCTTGCCCTGCGACATAATACATGACTCACCTCGCGTACGCATGTATGAAGAAAGAGAAGCCGAGCTTGATCGGCAGAACAGTTTGGACGCATTGGAGGAGGAGCGCGACGTGGCATAAGCTCGTTCCGCATTCTATCAATAGCAGGCTCGAAGATATCAAAGCAGGGAAGTACGGGCCAAAGCTTATAACGTTGGCGAACTAGTTCTATGCCTGCCGGACAAGAAAAAGGACAAACTCAAGCCCTAATGGGAAGGTCCCTTCATCATCGACCAGGTCCTGACCGACGGAGCATACCATCTGCGAAACGCATCGGATAACCGACTCGAGCCGAACCCATGGAACGCAGCCCGTCTACGAAAATTCTACGACTAAGTGTTGGACTCCAAGTTAGTCTCCTTCCTCCGTCCACATTTTTTATTTTTGCTGTCTTTTATTTCTCTCCTCCCCCTTCTTCTTCTTGAAGCTTCTAGAGGCTCGTTTGCGCTTTTTTCGCACACACTTGAGGCGCTGTCCGTGCTCATTATACCTGGGGGCTTCTTTAACAGAAGCTTATTTATACGGGCTTCATGCCCAACACATGCGTTAAACTTCCGCATGTACCTTTTATTCACCATTATATGCATCGATATGACTTAAGTTTTGCACCATTATATGCATCGATATGACTTAAGTTTTGGCCAAGCTGGGTTGCCTGGCTCCTGTGCTTACCCCTACGTTCCCGATTGTTCGGCTAGGTGGTAAAGGGAGCACCTCTGCGATTGTTACTGCCGGGTTAGCCGGATGTGTACCTCAGACTGGGTGAAGCCGAAAGCTAGCGTTCTTAAGGGAATATTCGGTCAGTGGACTGAAAGATGATTTTTAACTATTTACCCATCTGCCCCCAGATGATTTTCTGCTTTCATAGCAGCTTTGACATGCACTTTAGGGCATGCATCCCAGCGAAAGGAACCCTTAACGGAACTATTCTCCCTGGAAGATGTTTCTTACTACCCATGTAATATAACATAACTAGTTGGGCACTTGTATGATACAGTAACAATGACCCCTACGCCTTGTCTCCATGCATACCCCGGTTCATATATAACCACGAAGGTATTCGGACACACTACGGACTATTGGGTCCTGAGGTTGAAGCGTAAAGGTCCGCTATGACAAACGGTCAACAATCCGGCTAGAAGACATTTTTTTCATGTCATATTTTTACATAGTCAACTCGACTCATTGTATTCCTCCTCGATGCCATCTAATAGGCTATCTAATTTACAATCTTGCTGAGAATACTTGGCGGCCAATTCTACTTGGCCGTACACTAAGCTTACAGGGATCTCCATCCCATCAGGCCCCACAGATCCGACCTCGGCCATGTGGTTTGGGTCAGCCTTCGTGTACCGCGTCTTCACCATGGCCCAGGCCTCCCTGGCGCCTTGACGGCAGGCCGATATCTTCCATAGACGGAAGCGCCGCCGTGCTCCTTGAAGCTGCTCTGCCAGCTCCCCAATGCTTTCGGGCAGGGAGATAGATGGCCACAAGGCCTGGCCGATGCCTTTCATCACCTATCGGACTCGTTCGTGCAGCAGACGCAATTCGGGAAGAAGATCACCCGAAGAATTGGGCATCTCCTCTTCAGGACGACCTATGAGCAAACCTACATACATGTTTATGTTAGTGGCCTTCCTCGCCGAACTCTTTCAAAGTTCGCTCAAGCACTTACTGAAAATGCCGCGACGAAGCCGCCGATTCTCCTTTACGGAGTCAGACAACTGGGCACGGATATCTTTTAGTTCCTCACCCAGCTTGGTGTTGGCATCCTGGAGGTTATTTTTCTCCTGTCGCACCCTCGTAAGCATACTCTCGCCGGCCTTTAGCTGGCGCAAGAGCTGTTGCTTGTCCGGATCCAGTCCGGCGCCATCTGCAATGTTTTTGTCGGATTTATACACCCGCTGCGCTTCATAAACTATTTATCTTTTAAAGTGTATATTACCAGTGGGGGTCTCTGCGGCTCCCCCTGTAGCGGCTAGTGCGGCCTCAAGTTGGGCCTTGCACTCTTCAAGCTCCCGGGACAATCGGGTATTCTTCTCTCAGAAGATCCTCAAGATAACAAATGATCCTTAAATCAGTTATTCTAACTATTTTAAGTCTCGGGGATACTTGGCATATATAATCACAAGTTTCCTTACCCGTATGTCCTTCACATACCGCCTCGTGGCTCGCTAGACCATCTTGAGCGGCACGGAGGTGCGCATCTCCCGAATCGAAGGCATTCAAGGCCTCCTGGGAGAAACATGCGTCACGAAGAACTGTCCGGTGGCGCCTGTGATTCAAGGCGCTCTCCACCTCGGAGTTGGTGGCGGACAATCTTTTGGCATCCTCTGTCGGAGGAGCATCCGACGACGCCTCGTCTTTCGCCTCGGCCTCGGACCCGGCTTTGAAGCCTGGCCGGTGAAGGTTCGATTATAACCTCTCCGGACTCGATCCCGCGAGCGCTCTTTTCCTGAAAAGAGCACCAGCGTCGAAGACGCCTTTCCGTGAATCAATCCTGGGAGTATGGTGGCACGCCATACCGTTGCGGCGGAGTTTCGATCCGGACCGCACTTCTTTTTAGTCTGCGGGGCTGCACTGCCCTTTGTTGGCCAGCCGCCGCGGCCTCGGCTTCCTGCCTCGAAGGTACCCCCTGCAAAGCACCATTGGTATACGGTGATAAAAAATAAGCATGGACATTATCAGGTTTTTGGGATCTCGGTCTCAGTTACCTGTGAGGCTGGAAGTATTCCAGGGTAATCAGCCGTAATGGCAACCAAAGCATTGTTGATGCTAAGTTGGTGGAATACCCCATCGATCAACTCCACCTTTATATCTGGATCCTCTTCGAAGGTCGGTCGAGGGACCATTCCGGATCCTCGGGTTGTGGGGGCGGGATGTGTATCTTCTCCACAGTCCGGCGCAGTTCCTGCGCAGAAACCATGAAATGAGATATTTAACCATGGGAACATGGACCGGACAGGTCACAAAGATGTTTGCTTACCCAGCTTCGAGGATTATTCGAAGAAAACTCCTTCAGTGGGTTGACAGAGAGGAAATCCTCCTCCTACCCTTTATACATGGCAGACAAGATCTTCACCAGTTCGGTGACCGATCCTGGCCCTTTGCGGCCATGGTGGGTGGCATCGTCCTCCCCGTTGAAGTCCCACATGGGGTGGCCCCTGTATTGGAGTGGCTGCACTCCCCTCATAATGCAGATTGCCATGACTTCTATCATGGTCAATCCGGCATGAGCCGGTAACCTTATTCGGCTCATCAAATAAATGACATTCCGGTCATCTTCTCTCCGGGGGCTCCGAGGGCGCCAGCTTAGGCGCTTCTTTATAGGAGCATTGCTGAACTCCGGAAGGCCGATCCGAACAGGATCCGGCAGCGGGACGTCCTCCATGTAAAACCATTACGAAGGCCAGTCTTCGGACGTCTTCTTTGGGGTTCCGGATAGGTATCCGGTCCCGGCGATGCGCCATAGCTCGGCTCCGCCCACTTGATATATTGACCCCTCATGAGAACGGGGTACTAGGCAGAATATTCTCTTCCACAGCCCGAAATGAGCCTCGACGCCCAAGAATAGTTCATAAAGGGCCACATAGCCCGCGATGTGCAAGATGGAGGCAGGAGTAAGATGGTGCAACTGGATGCCGTAGAACTCCAGGAGCCCCCGGAGAAACGGATGGATTGGAAATCCGAGTCCTCTTACTAGATAAGAGATGAAGCATACCCGCTCTCCTTTAGAGGGATCGGGGACGCTCTCCGCTTGCTTTCCGCCTTGTAGGTGGCAAGTCCGGCTCGAACCGGGACCATGAAGGCCGGGGGAAGAAATCCCTTGGCTTGGAGTATAACTAGCTCGCTATGCGGGACTGAGCATCTCTCTCAATTTCCTGGCTGAGGGCTGGGAGCGCGAGAGGACGAGCCGCGTCGACTGTCCATGATGGAATGGGCTTTGGTCAGAGGCGCTCCGATGAAAGCTCGCAAGGGGGGGATGGTGTGACTCAGATCTAGATACTTGCCCCTTTTATAGGCGGCTCATTTGTGCGACTAGGGGGGTAATTGTAAAAATACCTTGGCTTTTCGCATTCATTCAAACATGTGGAAGATGGCCATTATTGGGTGTAGAAGCCGAGGAGCGCAACATTTATCAGAAGCCGGACACTATTCAACAAGTATATGGAATTTGGAGAAGAACCCGCCTCGCAATGCCGAAGACAATCAACGCGCCGGACTCATCGTCATTGAAGCCTGGTTCGGGGGCTACTGAGGGAGTCCCGGATTAGGGGGTGTCCGGATAGCCAAACTCTTACCGTTGGCCGGACTCCTGGACTATGAAGATACAAGATTGAAGACTTCGTCCCGTGTCCGGATGGGACTTTCCTTGGCGTGGAAGGCAAGCTTGGCGATACGGATGTGTAGATCTCCTACCATTGTAACCGACTCTGTGTAACCCTCACCTATCCAGTGTCTATATAAACCGGAGGGTTTTAGTCCATAGGACGAACGACAATCATACCATAGGCTAGCTTCTAGGGTTTAGCCTCCTTGATCTCGTGGTAGATCTACTCTTGTACTACCCATATCATCAATATCAATCAAGGAGGAGTATGGTATTACCTCCATCGAGAGGGCCCGAACCTGGGTAAAAACATCGTGTCCCTTGTCTCCTGTTACCATCCGCCTAGATGCACAGTTTGGGACCCCCTACCCGAGATCCGCCGGTTTTGACACCGACACTCACCCCGCATGCTAAAATCCGGCACCCTACTTTCTACTGTGTCCGGCATCCTAGATATTACATTATATGCACTGGTTCCTAATTATGTCTTGGGTCAATAGTTGGGTTGCCCCGCTCCTATGTTTACCTTCTTACGTTATGCATGTTCATCTAAGAAGGTAAAGGGAGAACCACTATGATTGTACTTCTGCCTAGTTCGGTTAAGTACCTTAGTGGAGAAAGCCGAAAACTAACTGTCATAATATGCGAGAACTGGTCGGCAATCCAATGACTGATTTCAAACCTACAAATTGTTTGCGATTGTCTTGTGTACTATGAAGGATTAGTTTTTGAACAAATCAAGTGATTGATGTTTGGCCCTAAGGTTCGCCCAACATCTCCCCACACTGGGGGTTGGTCACCAGCCCCCACAGTCAAGCTCCTATGGCTAAGTGAAGGTAATTAAGCCACATAGTCTGATTGCCTTGTTCCCCTCCTACACAACCGCCTCCGGGCACTGAGACGTCGGCTAAGGGTTACAGTGCGGTGGATCGAACACCCCTCGTAGCATCTATGTGGGGGCTAAAGCCGACAACTAGTAACTTTCAGGATAAAACGACCACACAGGAGTCAAAACTAAAAGCATACAAACACACAAGTATGATAAACCAGACAAAATACCACTGCCTCATTAAGCATAAGGTTTCACTACAAGTTCACACATCGTAACACAATTACTCAACGAGTACATCCTTGGAGCACTGCGCCTCCACTGCCCGCGCTCCATCCATTATGGCGGTGAAGTATTGCTCTGGGCGCCTATGCTCCTTCCCAGTTGGTGGAGGACCGGTGGCCATTTCGACATGCTTGATTTCGGCTAGTGCATCATCGTCTTTGCGGATGCCATCCGAGCCCCATCAATGCATACAGAGCGCTTAATGGCCCCGATACGGGTAGAAGCATCACACAGATTGGCAGCAAGCCAAAGTAGCTGGTCGGTATGGGCTCGGCAGGCCATAGCCGGACACAAAGATCCTTCATGGCTGGCTCTGCCATGCGGTGTAGATCCATCATTTCCTTCATTTGATTAAGGGTGCTCGGGCGCTTGGGACTCTGCCTAGAATAGCCTCAGATCAGCGTCACCCTCCCGAGCCGCATAATGCTTCACCGCATCAGTCGCACTCCTCGGGAGCTCCACAAAGGCGCTTGTGGAATGCCAGACCTTAGCGAGCAACTTGAATCTTTGACCGCCAAATGCACTCTGCAGTAAGTACTGCTTACCATTGGAAATTTGCTTCACTTGCCAGAACTCCTCCTAGGCGCTCCGTGTTTCCCACCGCATCTCTTGCATCTCCGTCTTCATGTTCGCCAGCATGGTGGCATGCTCCTTGTTATTTTCCTCAGGGTCCTCACATTTCGTGACGGCATCCTTGAGCTCTTCTTGCACTTCGGCCACCCTGGCCTCATGCTTCTCGCGTCCAGTTTTCACCAATGCGAGATCGGTAGCCGCCTGTTCGGCCACCGCCTTCTGTTCGGCCACATCCTTTCTGACCCACAATGGTTCGTCCTTGAGGCTTTTGACCTCTGCGGTGGCAGCTGCAAAACAGTCTCTCACTTAGGGATAATTCTGGATACCTTGTTCTACAAAGAATCCCAAGAAACCACATTTCACTCATACTAACCTTGTGCCTCGTCGAACCTTTTGTTGACGAGGTCAAGCTCCTCATCAGATCGCTTAAGCTTCCGATTCATCTCAGCAAGTTCGGCGGTATTGGCTGCCGCTGCTAATGTTGAAGACTACAGTCACGCAACAAGCACCTCGGTTAGCCTATCATTCTGGTGATCTGGATCCTTAGTTAGGTTTCTTTTCAAAACCTGCTAGAGTCTCGGGGGCTGCTATGTATATGGATCGTTAATATCCTTACTACAAAAATATTCTTTTATGAAGGAAAGAACATTACTTTGCTTACCTCAAAGCCTGCCAGGAGACCATCAAAAGCTTGTTTTAATCCGCTGTTAACGGACCGATCGTTTTGTAAAATCGTGTCCATTAGGGCGCGATGTTCGGCTACAGTGGAGGAGCCATTCACGGCCTCCTCCATCAGGTCCGGCCACTCTGCCGCGACCCGGACCCCAGTGCTCGGCACTGGTGGTGGAGCCTCGGCTCCACCTTTGTTGAAGGGTGGCTATGACACTTCAAAAGGCCTTGAAGGCTCAGGAATTGTCTTCTGAGAAGGCTCGGTTTGCCTAAGCTCCTTCTCCTGTCTTTGGCAGCCCAAGTGTCAGCTTCAGCTATGTAAATGTTGACGTCACCCCCCATGTTCGCCATGGGTCTGGTCCTCTAGGACAACACTTCCCCGGTATCTCCGATGACCGGAGGAGGTGCAGAATACGAGTTGCCCCAACTTGCTGCTAGATCGGCTGGTGGAGAGGTGGCCTCCGATATCTGGTCAGTAGGGAGGTCGCGCGGCGGGCTATAACATGAGTGTGCACATGCAATTAGTATTGGGATAGTAAGACCAATGCCCAGACGGTGTTCGGATTCTTACCTTTCCGTGTGGGGCTTGACCCTGCGAACCTTCTTCAGGACCTTCTCGGAGGTTGAGGACTCCTTATCGGAGTCCAAATTGTCATAGGGTATGACCAGCTTCCCCCTACTCCTCTTTGAAGGATGCCCTTCTTCAGCCTCGGAGGAGGCCACTCTTTTTTTGGTACGGGGGAGTCACTCTCCTCTTCCCTTCTCGTCCTGCTCCCCCTCATACATGGAGGGGTATGGGTGTCCTCGGACTTGGTGTCTGAAGGGGTCCGCGGGCGGAGGCCTTCCTGGGCCTCCCTAGCGGGGTTCTTTTTTAAATGTTTCTCCCTTTTCTCTGGCGCCTTATAACACTACAAAAAAAGACACATATGTGACATTTAGTGCTGAACAAATTTTTTTGGGTCATGCTTATGACACTTCTATGACGATAATTGTGAGAAAACCCGTATCATCATATATTTTGTGGATCCTACTTCTATGACAAAAAATCATGACAAAAAATGGGCTTTTTGTCCTGAGCAGGCCGGAGACACACCTGCATGACATTCTTTGGGCCATCCATGACAGAAAAAATCATGGTAGAAGCGAGGGCGAGGAAAATTTTGGGGAGTTCCCGGTTACGGTGGGTGGTCGTGGCCGAGCGATGCACGGAGGTTTGCGTGTTTATCTCGTACACGTACGCGCATGTGTGTGAGGCGTTGCGCTCTAACTGAACCTGAGCGAGGTGTTCGCTTATTCAACCCGAGCGGTTGCACTAGCTACGTTACTGAACCCGAGCGATCGATCCCTTGCTGTTAACTGAACACGAGTGTTTCCTTCGCTAGTGCTGCTAACTGAAGCCGTTCGAAGCTGCCTCTTAATGAACCATTCCTGGTGGGGGTTGGATGAACATTTCCCGGTGGGGGTTGGATGAATAGGATCCCATGGTAGTAGAGGCCGTTGCGCTGGAGGAACAGGATCCTGATCGAGGAGGTGGGGGTGGATGAACAGTAGATGGTGGAGGGACCCTGTGGAGGGCTGGTTGAACAGGATACCATGGAGGGCTGGTTGAACAGGACCCCATGGAGGGCTGGTTGAATAGTAGCGGGTGGAGGCTGGATGAACAGGACCCCGTGGAGGGCTGGTTGAGCAGTAGCCGGTGGAGTCTGGATGAATAGGACCCCGTGGAGGGCTGGTTGAACAGTAGCTGGTGGAGGTTTGATGAACAGGACCCCGTGGAGGGCTGGTTGAACAGTAGCTGGTGGAGGCTAGATGAACATGACCCCTTGGATGAAAAGTAGCTGGTGGAGGCAGGAGGAAGTCGATGGTGGATGAACAGTAGCAGGTGAAGGCTGGAGGAAGTCGACGGTGGATGAACAGTAGCCCGTGGAGTCCCGTTTTGCGGTACTCCACACCCCTCCTGATGAATAGGACCCTGTTTCGACCGTAGATGCTCGAACACAAGTCCGTTTCCTCCGTTTTGTGGTACGCCACACCCCTCCCGATCAACAACAACCCATTTCGACCGTAGGCACTCGAACAGAAGTCTGTTTCCTCCATTTTGCTGTACGCCAGACCCTTCCCGATGAAAAGGACCCTGGATCGACCGTACGCGGTCGGACAGAAGGCCGTTTCCTCCATTCTGCGGTATGCCAGACCTTGTTTCAGCTGTTCCGTCCAAGCTGGTTGGCTCCTGATGAACACGCGACGCTGTTTACTCCGTTCCGACCCAGCCGATTGGCTGCCGATGAATAGGACGATGTCGTTGTACGCATTAGAGACCCCGGCCGTATGTACGTATGTAGCCGTATTTACTATCTTGCAGCGTGGCCATATGTACGTTTACATGATATAGACGGGACTGCGTGACATGCTACATTGACACCTCTACTTCAACACGTGCCGCTCCTTACTTGGCCACGGTACGTCGCTGCAGAGAGGCCGATTGACCGCTATGTACATACTCGTTCGCGGCTGGACAGATAACGCTACCTTCAACCTAGTGGGTCCCAGTTGTCAGGGGGTAAGACGGTAGTTCCTTCTGTGCGAAGATAAAGCCAATGGGTCCCAGCTGTCAGGGGGAACATTTTTTCGTGAAATACAGAGGCCCTTCCGGTAGGTCCGAGGTGTCAGGTGGAGGAATCATTATTTTGCGTGTAATAAGGAGGCACTTCCTTGCGTGCGGCCATGGACCCAGCTGTCAGCCTCTCCACTTACAGTCCTCTTATGATGGCTGTCGTTCATTGACCGTGTTGATGATGAAGTACCGCCTGAGAGCACCAAGGTGGTGGACGACGGCGCGACCTAGGAAGGGAACGACCCGGAGCCGAGGAATGCGCAGCAGTGGATGCCCAAAAAGAGGGGAGTACGAGGGTTGACTGCTTCGGCTGTGGTTTGAGGCTGCCGTCTCTGGAGAATAAAAGGGTGTGTGGGTGAGTAGAGGGAAGCCCTAGCCAGGGGGCGTGGAAGCACAGCCAGCCACGGGAGGCAGGAGCAGGCGGCACGACCGGCACTCATTTGGGTGGCAGGAGCAAGAAGACCAGAGGTTGCAGAAGCACGATGGCCGTTGGATGGACATCGTACGGTCACTGCAGCTAGAATTGTTTATATTGACTAAGTTGACAAAGCCCTGCGTCCACGTCAACTTAGTAGGCCCACAAGCTAGCCTCCAAATATGGTGGGACCAACCTAGCAACGGGGGTATTCATTATTTTTGTGCGTAATAGCTGGTGGATCTGAGCTGTTTGCGGGGGGAATGTTTTTTCGTGAAATACATATGCCTTTCCGGTGGGTCCCATTTGTCAGGAGGAGGAATCATTATTTTGCACATAATAAGGAGGCACTTCCATGCATGCAGCCGTGGACCTAGCTATCAGCCTCTCCACGTACAGTCCTCTTTCGATGGATGTCGTTCGTTGACCAGGCCGTGCCGATACACCAAGGTGGTGGATGATGTCGGGGCCAAGTAAGGAAACAACCCAGAGCCGAGGAAGACTCGGCAGTTGTTTTCCACATGGAGTGGGTACGAGGGTTTACTTGTTCGGCCGTAGTGTGAGGCTGCCGTCGCTGGAGAAAAACAGGAGGTGTGGGTGAGTAGAGGGATAGCCAGGCTAGGGATGCAAGTATGGTGGGGCCGTCAGGCCTGCCAAGCAGCACAGCCTGCCACGGGAGCCGAGAGTAGGCGGTTCCCCCGGCGCTAGTTTGGGCGGCTGGAGCAGGAAGATCAGGGACTGAAGAAGCACAATTGCCGTTAGATTGACATCTAACGGTCTGACGCTGGTAGAGTCGATTGTTGACTAAGTTTGTTTTTTAGAGAAACCTTGTGGACGCATGAACTTTGTAGGCCCACAAGTCAGCCTCCAAATCTGTGGCAGACAACATAGAGCCCATTTGCTATTTTTTTAATAATTTGCAGCCCATTTTCTAATTCTTATGGAATTTATTACAACCCATTTTCTGCCCAGGACCACGGTCAAAAAATTCAATCTTATTTTGCATATTTCAGTGGAGTCCGAACTATTTTAATCTAGAAATGATAAACATTTATTTTGTAAGAACTTATTAATTTGCCAAATAAAATATCGTTTTGTTTTTGTAAGCTAATAAGACGTGGGACAATTGAGTTGGTTTAGGGAAAACCAGTGGTAAAAAAATCAGCATTGGGAGGGAAAACATCAACCTAAAATAAGGATGCAAAGATGAAATAAATTACGAAGAGGACTAATAAACCAGGAGGGAGGTAGTAGTAGGAGTAGCGCAATATACGATAGAGGACTAGTACAAATTTAGAAATGGAGTAAGAAGTTAAAAGGCTGTGCGACAAACTTTGTAGGCTACATGAGTAATACAAAATATAATTCCCATTGGCCAACACTTTCACCAACAAGTACGCACTTGAAGCCTAATTGATATATGGCTTATGCACAGCATCTCCATCATCATTATCATTACATCCTATGCATGTGAGTTAGGTTGCACTTGATCCCAGAAAGGTATCTATCCTTCAAACTAACTACACTACATAATATCCTACAAAAGAGGGTCATGCTACAGCAGCACGATAAATGGGTCAATTTAGATATCACTACGAATCAAGTTGTGCATATTTGTTGTTGGCATGAACCACATCGCCGCATGTCGGGTTTGCAAAAGACATTCATCGCATGGAAGCTTGATGCCTTTCACACACTGAAGATTATCTGGCAACAAGTTGTGTCGACGAATCTCTGGATATGGTGATTCATGAAACCCATGGTACGATGTGTAACATCACATACCTAGTTCTGGTATGACCTAGGCTAGCCTTCATGTTTGCATCATGTTTAAATTTCATTTAAATTTGGAATGGAGATTTGTGAAACCCTTAGATATTATTTCTGGAAATGACCCAGATAAAAAGTGCTGCAAAAAGGTCCAAGAAAAAGTTCATGTTGCTCTCTGAAAATATTGGTCAGAGGTAAAAATCAAACCAATATTTTTAGGAGCTCACAAATATTTATTTTGGCCATTTGGAATTAATCCAATATTTATTTACATTGGATATATATATGTTATGTACTGTATATATGTCCAAAAACTCTGAATTTTGGCGAGGGGCTTTGGAATAATCCCTTAGGCCCCTGCAAAAATTGTCAGAAGAAAATAAAATGATTTAGTATTTTATTAAATCAGAACAAATGTCAGAAAAATAGAAAACAGAAAACAAAATAGAAAGAAAACTTACCTGGGCTTACCTGGCCAGCCCAGTGGACTGCCAGCCCACGAGGCCCAGGCGCCAGCCACCCCTAACCTCCTACCAGTAGGCAGGAGGGCATGTGGCTACGGCGCGCACACACGCGCATGGCCAGCTCCTGCTTGCCGCTGCTGCTAGAGGCCGCTGCGAGCGCCACGCCCCCCATTCCCTCTCACTTTCCCCCCGAGTCGATCCCCTCCTCTGCTCCCTCCCCCTCACTCTTTCTCTCACAGCCGAGCACGCCCGTCGCCGCCGCTCGCCGTTGTCCCGCCCACTGCCACGGCCTCGCCCTTCGTCGTGCCCACGAGCTCCGCACCACCGTCCTCATCCTCTCCGTCAAGCCGGGCATCTCCGGACGCCCCGTATCGTCGTCACCACCGTCAGCTTCATCGCCGGCCGCCGGAGATCGCCTTCGCTGCCCCGTCGTCGTTCGTCCTTCCGCGAGCCTGCTGAGCACGCCTGCCGATCCGCTGTGAGCCCCGCTGTCGTCCCCTTGCTCCCCTGCCCTTCTGCGCCTCTAGTCCCTCCTGCCGCTCGAGCCGAGCTCTGGCCACCGCCGCGAGCTCCGCTCCGGCGAGCTCCGGCCACCCGCCCCCTCGCACCTGCCCCTCTGGATGCGGATGAGCACGAGCTTCGTCCCGGTGCTCTCAGCCGCCGTCCCCTTGGTCTGTGGCGCCGACTCCACCGAGCCCCGTTGTCGCTGACGATGACCTCGCCGGACTGGCAGTGGACCCGTTGGTCAGGTGATTAGCTTAGTGCTAATCAACACCCAACCTAGCCCATCACACTGACCGGTGGGCCCTAGCGTCACTAACCTTGTAATTAGGATAAGTTAAACCTCCCTGTTTAACCTATGACACTGACGTGTGGACCCCACATGTCAGGTTTGACCTGGTCAGCGCTGTTGACCTGTTGATGCAGGCATGACGCAGTGTTGACTTAATTAGTCATTTTCTGGATTTTAATTTAATTAGGAAATTCCAGAAAATGATATAAACTTCAAAAATTCATAGAAATTCAATCGTAGCTCAGATTGAAATAATTTATATATGAAAAATTATCAGAAAAATTCAACCTATCCATCTGTACCAGTTTCATGCATGAAAAACCAAATTATACATGCTGTATAGGTGATAACACATGAATGGCATATATAAAGGCTTATTTTGGAGTTGCATTTGAATCTTTGGTTCAAATGGACTTCATACAAATGTATGCTAGTTGCATTAGCTCAAACAACATCACATCTACATGCCATGTTCATGCATCATATTGTTGCATATGATTGTGTATTGATTGTCGACACCGTTCCTTCTCGATAGGTCTTGCTCCGGAGACCGATCCAGAGTACTTGTATGAGGAGCAGTGCCCCCTTGTTGATCTACCAGGCAAGCAAACCCCCTTGTTCATTCCGATACAATCCCACTCTCTCGCTCATGCTCTCTTTTATTGCATTAGGACAACCACGATTCAACTGCTGCTTTATGCTGCGGTAGTTGAACCCATTCCTCTGCATGACATGTCATTGCCACAGTAAATAGTTGAAACCCACTAGCATGTGTAGGAGTTGAATGAGCCATGTTGTGTTCCTACCATGCCATTCCTGCTATTTCTTAGAGTTGTGTCAGGTATGATTCATTGGGAATGGATTGGAGTGTTATGATATGTTCTGATGCTGAGAGTTAAGTGTGTGAACACGATTTGGTAAAGGTAGCGGTGAGAGGCCATGTAGGAGTATATGGTGGGTTGTCTCATTGGGACCGTCCTTAAGAACTGAGTTTTGTGTAAGTTGTCCAATGACTAGCTACTACCACACATTGGGCTCCGGGCGCTCCAAGATCTCTCGACTTATTTACCGCCTTGATCTCTATCCAGAAGTTGCAAATAGTTTCTGGTGTTTGTAGGTAGTGCTATTTTTCTACCGGTTGGCACCCGACAGGGTGGGCTTGGGATAGACTAGGCACAGGTGGCATGGTATACCAAGTGGCACCCAGATGGTGGGCTTGGGAACCCTGCTCACATCGTTTGGGGCCGTGAGCGACACCCCGGCCGGATCTCCTTGCGGATGGAATCCGAATAGGCGATAAACATGGAGTAGAGTCTTGTGTGGTTAATTAGGTCGTGGCCGACACCCTCGCCAGGCTTCCGCTTGAAGGTTGCCGAGATTCATGACGTGTACATGGCGGTAAGTGGCGAGAGCGTGTGTGAAGAAGTATACCTCTGCAGGGTTAACATGATCTATTCGAATAGCCGGGTCCGCGGTTATGGACTTCTTGGATGCTTACGTGGTACATAGACAACTTGAAGTGGATACTCTAAAATGCTCAAGATAAGTGTGAGTGATATGGATGTCTTCTTGTAGTGAGACGGGAATGAATCCATAGTGGTGTATTGCGGTGGTGATTAGTGGACCCGTGTGTGCTTTCTTACCTCAAAGAAGTTACTCGTAGTCGTAGAATAGGTTAGCCACTGAGTCAAAGCTGGCTTGCTGCAACTGAACCCCACATTACCTCCTTGATACTAATATGCATGTATGATAGGATCTGATGTAAGTATTGCTGAGTACCTTTCTACTCACATTGCTTAATTTATGTTTTTGGAGATGAGACTTTTGTCTCAGTAGTAGTTCTGCATGGACTTCGACGACTAGCTTGTACCTCAGCTACGGTCTTGTACCCTTGGGAGGGTCTTGTAGATAGTCAGGCTTCTCAGCTTTTTCTTTTGTAGTTGTCTGTACTCAGACATGTATGCTTCCGTTGCTTGTATGCTCTGAATGATGGGTCATGTGACCCCTGCTTGTAATAACTGCTATGTGGCTCTTCTGGGCCTTTATCTATATGAGTTTGCGTTATGTCGTGATGCCATGTTGTACATCACATACTTGCATGTTATGCGTACGTGAACGTGTATTGCTATGTGTGGGATCCGACAACCTAGTTGTCTATCCTTGGTAGCCTCTCTTATGGGGAAATGTAGTCTAGTGCTTCCACCGAGGCAGGGTAGTCCGCTACAGCCCGGTTTACCGGAGTCCTGCTAGCCCAGCACTTCAGCTCCGGAACACTTAAACTAGCCGTCATGTGATTCAGTTCATTCCTGTGTCTGTCCCTTCGGGGAAATGTCACGCGGTGACATCCAGAGTCCTGCCTAGCCTGATATAGCCCGGGTTCTTGCAGTCCTGTTAGCCCAGTTGCTACAGCCCGGATTCACACGCTGCTGACCGACATGGTCGATGTTGTTTCATGTATGCCTGTCCCCATAAGTTAGTGCCACTTTGGGTTCACGACTAGGCATGTCGGCCCGGGTTCTTTGTCATATGGATGCTAGCGACACTATCATATACGTGAGCCAAAAAGGCACAAACGGTCCCGGGCCATGGTAAGGCGACACCCGTGGAAATACCGTGCGTGAGGCCGCAAAGTGATATGAGGCGTTACATGCTAGATCGGTGTGACTTACAATCGGGGTCCCGACATGTAAACACAGTTCTCCCTGGCGAATGGAAGTTGCATAGCACGGTAATCATCGCCGGTGATATGATCGATGATTGGTTGGATGATCGGATAATTGAGCCCGAGGGACATGGAGTGGTTGCCGAGGCTGTAAACCCGCCAGTTGAATACGCCTGGCCCAACGGAGCTGGGATATTTCTCGAACACGAAGCAACCATAGCAATCACAGTCATGAACGCCCCAAGCATTGTACTATATGTGGTTTGATGAAATAGTTTGGTCAATTTGGTACGTGCGAATGCGCATCAAATGACCGCCGTCAGTTGAACGGCCGATAAACCACCATCCATTGACTCGTATATTTCCAGTTCCTGGAATCATGAAGGCCAGCGCATTTGCGTCTGCTGCAACAAATCAAATTGGAGACCAAAAGAACAAAAATATACAATCATGTTCAGAGTATGTGTGGAATTAAGATTATTATAACAGTGACATATATCATAGACAGAGAATTGCAATGTCGTGGTCATAATCATACACCAAGTTAAAAGCCAATGGCTATCATATTCAAGCAATATGTCATGGTTCAAACATCATGTAACAATGAGAGGAAAACATCTATGATAGGGCCTACTCATATTCTACCATAGTAGTTACTACTGTTCTCATATCAACTCTAAACAATAACACGTGTGGTTATAAAAATCATGGAAATGAGAGTAACATATAGCAATCATGAGGTTATACTCATAATATCTATTCTAACAATCACTAGATGCCTATTGTTCTCATATCAACTCTAACAATAACATGTGTGGTCATAAAAATCTAGGAAATGAGAGGAACGTATAGCAATGATGTGGTTATAGACATACTATCTATTATAAATTTCTAACAATCAACAGGCAGTCGTATTCATAATGTAAATATGAGATGAGATAGAACTATTACACGATGATAGATTCCACCAGTATAGGCAGCCAATCTGTGCGTCGACCATGTAAAGGATGATATCGTGCACTATAGCATCAGATAGAAATGGAGGCTCAACAGGATTGACGATGAGCCATAACCATGTATGGCAATCGGATTCCAGATGGACTAATTCCATGTCGAACAAGGCAATGAGCTTGTAATCCATGTAGTCTTCTGATGGTGTGGGCACTTGCAGATTACAACCTTCAGCAAACAAAGGTCGCACCGAAAGCTCGATGCGTCTCATGCGTAGTAGGCATGAGTGTCCGGCGGGCTACGAGGCTCGATGGCGGCGGTATCCAACGATGGAAGGGTGATCTATCGTTGGGTGTAGATATCCACGAGACACCATGGACTACCGGATTGGTGGACCAGGATGATCCAGTTGGCCTTCATGCCCGCCCAGTAGTGGCCGTGCATGAAGGACATGTGGACGGGTAGTGATAGCATGTCGAGGGGCACCACGACAACCTCCATAGGATCGTCAAGTCAGTGTCTAGGCCACCTGCGAGGATCGGGCATGGGGAACAAGGTGTCTTGAAAAGGGCCGGCCGGTTGCAGATGAGTAGACGGTACAAAGACACCGAGCATGTGGCCAGACGCATGGTGCTGAGCAGGTCCATACGATTACAAATCTGCTCCAAGAGAACATCGGGGAGGGAAGTCCAATCACGGCTCTGCCTGTCAGTCGGTTCCGCCATAGGGGTTTTTAGTGCGCTGAGTGATTGGGGTTTTCGGTGCCTGCGAGCGAGCGGGGAAGTGGATTCGGGCGGCGAGCGAAGAATATGGTGTGTGTGGCCAAGCAGTGAGCGGGGGGGGGGGGGGGGGGTATGGTACACACGAGCTACCAAGGAAGATGGCGCGGGAGGTCAAGCAGTGAGCGGGGGGGAATGGTGTGCGGCCGACGATGCGGAAGTGAGGAGGAAGAAGAGGGAAAGACGGGGAATAAAGTGCATTAAATCTCAATTCTACTAGTACTACTACCGGGATATACCATCCTTCGTAGTGTAAATAGTTAAGCTGATGACATGTGGGTCTACCTCAAGAGGGCCCATATGTCAGTTAATGGAAGGGAGAGAGAGGTGCATAGGCGTATTTGCGGAAGCGTGCTCCACTGGCAAAGATGATGGTAGTACTGGGTAAGGCTGATTTTGTAACACCAACACGCTGGTTCAGCTTATTAATTAAGCGTCCCATCTGTTGCAGCATGTATTGTCACTTCACTGTGGAGATTAGTTGAATAGTTCTCTCTGACCGAGATGGGGAATAATGGATTGCCAAGACTTCCTATCTACAGTATCCTATGCCTCTACTCTCATCCTGTCCAACAAGATGAAACATTGGCCAAGGCACCCAACGCCAATAATGTAGGACTACTAGTAGTATTTTGTGTCAAACTTTGACCATCTATTTAACTAATAAAATGTTAATGCATGTCACCAAAAATCATATTCGAACATAGTTTTTAATGGTATAGTTTTTTATGACATGCATTACACTTTGTTAGTTAAATTTAGGGTCAAAATTTTACCCTAAGTATGAACGGGACCATTAAACCAGGATGAAGGTTTATATACAGGTTAATACAAAAATCATCAACCAAGGTAGTAGTAAATGATGAGTGCCTGAATTTTTTTTTCTGAAAGTACCCAATTGGGCTTGTTTTCCTCAAGAAAATTGTTATACAAACGTATTAATTGGAATGCATGCGTGAGGAACAAATGATCAGAACTTTTACACGCATTGGTGAGTTTTCTCTTAATTCTTGCATGCAACGTATTAATGAAGCTTGAAATATGAACATGTCAATGGGAGGTAGTAAAAGCCTCATGCATGCATGCATGCATGCAACATGCAACACTCACACGTACACATGCACACACGCAACACTCACGCATCCATGCGGCATACAACACACGATGCAACACACACGCTCATGCTCAAGTGCTCAACCTACTCCCTCCGTCCATGGAAGACTGTACGTATAGAGATTTACACATTGACCAAGAGGATCCGGAACTTCATGGCATAATTAATGCCAAAAGTAGCAGACTTATGTGTGCATGCGACCACTGAGAGAAGAAGATTAAATGAAGGTTGTTGCATGCTGTAATTAAGGATAGACATGTAGCCTATAGCTAGAGCACAAGTTAGTGCATTAGTCATTCAATATCGATTAGATTAAAGGCTAAGTGCATTGGAAGTGTAGATGTACACTCTTTGTTGGAAAATTTTCTAATGCTAGATGTACAGTTTTTCATGGACCGAGGGAGTACACGTGCATGCACTCACATACACAGCCAGGGTGGTACGCGCGCAAGGGTTGGAATCCTTTCGCGTCTGCATAAAGTTTTGTTTAACTGATTTCTTTGCTCTACCAACTGACAGATGGGACCCAAAACCAGGTGTCAATTTAACCAGTCAACAAAGTGCCACGTCGACTATGTGGCCAGTCAGTACGGTGCAATACGGTGCTCTACGGTGAGCTAGTGACCGTATAATCACCGCAAAACTATATAGTGACCGGAATGAGCGTATTGTTACATACGTTGACCGCCAGTGTATTTTCTTATTTCAAATTAAGCCATATTAACTAGAAAGGACGCAGTATGGACTAGTACTACTTTGATGTGTCCTGTCAACTCACCGAATGAGGAGAAGCTTGCTTACTACGCCCTCTCCCTCACCCATGCGCGGTGGCTCACAAGACGAGGAGGAGCTTGCTTACTACGTATGCCTACGCCCTCTCCCTCACCCACGCATGTGGTGGATCATAGGACGAGGAGAGGGTTTTGACTACAGCGCCCTCTCCCTTTCCCTCGTCCTTGTCCTCGCGGTGGACGTGCATCAGTTCATTTGGTGTCAGATTTCCAGAAGCATATTGTACTGTAGTATCATCATTGTTGGACCTTCCGAAGAGGCGAAGAGCCAAGTGCAAGGTTCACAAGAGTACGAACTTTTGAACCTCCCGAAGAGGTGCAAGGTTCACAAGCACAAGGTTTTATAGGAGTTGTCGTCCTACTAGGAGTACTACAACTATAGCGAACGAGGCTACTGTATGATGCCGCCACATCACCTATATCCAAAGCCGTGCCACCTTTTTTTTCTCATAGAGCATGTTGGAGCCCGTGCAACAGCCACACAAGTTGCACATACACATAACACATTTACTAGTAATAAATTCTAAAGGAGAAATGCCAGTATGCCACACAAGTTCATCTCCACTTCATGTGATAAATTTGTGCACGACTAGTCTACATATATTCACAACGCTACCATTCACAATTTACCATACTCAACTTACACGTTATAGATGGGATGCATGTCCTCTTCCAGTTCCAATCCCAGGTGTTCTTCATGGATAGCATGATCCATAGTCGTGGGCAACGGGAATCATTGTCGCAGCTTTCTAGTCCGGTTCCACACAATGGAGAGTCATCAAAGCTGAAGCGGCATAAATCAGGGATAGCATGTCCCAGCATGTCGTTCATCTGGCAGTGCACACTGAAGACACAACCATGCTTCATGAACGGCAGGCCTTCGGTGTCGTGCACGGAAGGTGGCATCCGCTTCACAATGGGGTAGCTGTCCCCAATGAAAAGCGAGTACTCTCCAAGAGTGTTCCTCGAAACCCAAATAGCATCACAGGGTCGAGCTCGGCGCCGTTCATCTGGTACACACGACATCTCAGATCTGGACACATGGTGACGTACATGGTCAAGGTCCATGCATAATAATGATGTGCTCAAATATGGCGGTCAGTAATATTGTGCAGCAAATAGTACTACTCTGAGGAAGTAAAATAACCGGCTTATTATATATAACCACTCTTGGCTACAGGGATGAGATAGTAAGACATGGAAAAACAAAAATGGTGGGAGCTAGTGGGTTCATGTCTTCAAGGGCCTAGCTAGCTATACGCGTCCGCCAAGGTAAAAAAGTACTATTACTAGTAAGTAGTACTACAATGAAAGAGAAGGTGAGAGGGTTTTATAATACTAAATTCTAGTACTAGTACTGTAAACATGTCCCAGTCAAGAAAAGAAAATAACTAACAAGTACTACTACTCTAACAGACAGCAATGAGAATGTCACACCCTGCATTTTGTGACATGTCTTTTGCATTAATAAAGCATGAAAATTTGGACCAACAAAAACTTTTGCATTATTTGGCTTTTATTTGGAGTTGGTTTTCTCTATGTGGTTTTTCAAGTGCTCTTTAAAGTCAACAACTCCACCTTATGTACTTCATCTCCTTGCCCCAAACATCTGCCTAATGATCATACCATGTGTATAGTGCAATATATTATTCTCTTACAAAAAATAATTTGGCCAAATAGTATTTTCAAAAATTAGTATTCCAAAAACCCCTGAATTGAGGTTTGCACTACAAGTACTTGATTTGGGGTATGAAAAATATTTCAAAGAGTATATCTGAAACCTATTATATATAGGATTCCCGTAAACCACAAGAATATAATTTTAAAATTTATTTTCCTATTTTATTTAAAAGCTTTTTCTTAAGGCCAGAAATGGTCTTTAATAGGGAAAAAATATCTTATTGTTCCAAAAATATTTGACAAAAATCAGGGAAACTCAGTGGACTTATATTTTCCATATATAAGAGTTTCAACACATGGTCATGTTCAAAATATTGGACAAAACCTGCCAAAACCATTTCTGCCCATTTCAAGGATTTGAAAAATTTCTACAGGAAATATTTTCATAAAAATCCAAGGAAAATCCAGCAAGTCACAAATGAATATTGTGATCCCCTTGCATAGCCTAAAATCAATGAAGGTCATTTTGGTTCAACAAAATGCCCCAAAACCCTCTCTGACCAGAATCAAATTTGAACGACTTTGTACTACCAACTTTCTCTCCTTGACCCCAACTTTTGTGAGCATGTTCACATGACCAAATGAGGCCACCACACCAAGTGGTTCATCAAGGGGAAGTGAGTTTATCAACTAGATCTACACAAGTTCATTTCTGCTAATTTCTATGGTTTACAAAAGTTGCATTGGCAACTTTGCCCAAATAAGCTCCAAATTGGTGGAAGGCCCTAATTATATGTGTCATTTCACCCGGTGGAGTCTCATGGCAAATGGAAATCATCTACTTGCCCAAACCATTATCAAACACCTTCTAACACTTTTCCAAAACGCCATTTTTGACCTCTTCCACGAATCTCCGTAGGCTCAACTTTCTGCCACGACCCCTCCTAGTCCCCCTCTACCAACTGTGTGCCATGCTGCCCGAGGAAGCAATGATGAAGGGGGAGAACCCCATTTTTCTTCTCTAGGCAGTAGATTCCTCCCTCTCTCTCAGCCTCCTTCTCTCCTCTCAGCTTTCCAGAGCATCCAAGGCTCTCCCCAGCTTTTGCCCATGCCCCTTCTGCTGCCAGACGCAAGTGGACGCGCGCGGACGCGGGAAAGCCGAGGATGCAGGCCAAAGTCGTGCTCTGGAGCGCCTGGCAGGGCACCCGATCGTTGACGCCGCGTCTCCCGGCCACCTCGAGCGTCCCCTGCGCGCCAGTCGGTGCCCCTCGACGTCCGCTCCACGCCAGCAGGCCGCCCACTTGCTCCCGCGCCCTCCTCTCTCTCTCCTGCGGCTCGCGCGGAAGCGCCCGTCACGCTCGGCCAATGCCCGCGCCGCTCCTATGGCCCGCCTGCAGCTCGTCCCGCTCCTCTTCTCTCTCCCTGGCACCCTAGACCACTCCCACGAACACCCCCGAGCCCTCCATTCCCTCTCTAACGGCCACTTGAGCCGATCACACGGGAACCCGTAGGCCGCGCCTACGGTGGACCTCGGCCAGCCTATATAAGGCGACCCGAGCCTCTCTATCACTCCCTGTCGCTCCCCCACACTCCTAATCCACCTCCCGCACCACCCATTTGTCTCCAGAGCCGCCCGAGCTCGAGATCGAGCTCGAGCTCCGCCGCCTCGGCTCGTCGGCATTCGCGCGGTACAGCCCTCCTCCGCCCCCGTTTTCACTCGATCTGGAACCGCGCAGCATCGTCGGCATTGCAGTCAGGAACGGCCGGAACCATCGATGCCCGAAGCACCTCCGCCGCATGACCTCGTCGCCGGCAAACCAGGCTGCTCCAGCGACCATCTCCACCACGACCCGAACGGCGACATCCCCCTGAGTCCAACGGTACCATCCACGCATCCTCCCGTGCCTTACATCGCTGCCGGCAAGCTCGCCATCGCCTTTGGACGGAGGTAGACGACGATGGCCGTGGGCCCTGTCCGTCAGCCTCACGCTCTAACGGGTGGGACCCACCCGTCAGGTTTGAAAATCCACTACTCTGTCCTCCTAACTCCAAATCCACAAATAAGAATTTTCCCCTTCTTAATTTTAACCCTAGTATTTAACAAAAATGAGTTGACGTTTTTATGAGCATTTTGGTTTTTCTGTTTTATTATTGCCTTATTTTTTTCTCGTTATTATTTTGCGACGATAGATTGCGTTGCTGACGAAGGAGTTGGACTAGAAGACTTCGAAGACCCAGAAGACTTTGCTGAGCCAGGCAAGCAGCCCTTTGACCACGTCTATGAAACCCTTTTTATGCATGTCCTATAGCACCATATTGTTGTTGCAACGGAATCATGATGAGGTGGTAACCACCTTGATGGGTTGCCTCTGTTACTTCCTCGTTGATACTTGCATGGTGCATGACCCTAACTCCTTATGAGGGTTATGCCGGTGGGAGTAGATAGGATTCTATAGTAGTGGCTACGCAAATGGGACGGGAATATGCATGGTGATGGAGACAAAGTATTTACAAAAGACTATTCGAAAACCCTGTCGGGTGCCACTTATGGCCGAGGGAGATAATGAGTTGGGTAACCACTTGATGACGGAGTGGTGTACCGAGGCAAGTGTGAGTGTTGTTTTCAAAACGGATTGGTTTAAGTTGCGACCGTTATTCCAACCTTACATGCGCAACCACTCTACCCTTATATGGGAAAGGGCATTATTGATTACCTAGGCCGATACTAGCTTGGAGCCCGCATTACTAGTGGCGGGAGAGTTGTTGTTGTGCTCTCTCGAGATCGTGCCAGGTAGGGCAGCCAAGAACATTTTTATGGGGCACCGGACACACCGTTGGTACCCCGCGCCAGTGGTATGTGATGAATATGGGAGCAAGGCTCCACAAATTTTAAGTTGTGAAATGCTGGGCACGGGGGTTACTACCAATCGAGTGGACTCCATGTTAGTGTCGTCTAGGGAAAGATAGTGATCGGGTGCTTACCCCGGGTACTTGAGGTACGGCGGGTCGTGGATGACACGGAAGTTCCCCGGATCTTGTGGGTAAAGTGTGCAACCTCTTCAGAGTGTAAAACTATTCGAATAGCCGTGTCCACGGTCAAGGACAGTTGGGTAACCGCACTTGGGCTATGTCCACTTGTTTACAAACCAGTGTGTGTGTTGGGATAAGTGGGAAGAACTACTTGGGTCAAGTCAAAGGACTTGACATGATTGAGTTGGGTTGACGCCCACTCCATTTATGTTGATATCTGTAACCAGACCTATCATTACTTGAAATTGTATGATGCATGATTTACCAATTGTTGAACATGTCATAGCACAACAAAAACTAGCTTTCTGCAAAAGTTTACCTATATCATGCATTGTTGTATCTTGAACCAAAACATGGGTTGCTTGCGAGTACATTCAAAGTACTCATTGGCTTGCCACTGGTTATTTAATTGGCCAGGCATGGAAGAACAGGAGTTCGAAGAAGAGTTCTTTGGAGACGAACATGCGAACTAGGACGTTTCCCAGTCAGAATCCCTGTAGGGTTAAGGTAGATGGCGTGGGTTCTACTTATCGACGAAGATTTCCGCTGCTTAAGTTTATTTGGTATTCAGCCCTTGTGGCTTTATCTATGTAAGACTTGACCATAATGGTCATAATTCGTATAAGACGATATGTACGAATGTAAGACTCTTGTTATTCAGCTTCTGTGTGTTCAGTGAGCATTGATCTCTGGGATCACTGTACACATGCATTCGGTGATCACGACTTATGAGTCGCGGTCCCCATAGAGCTGGTATTAGAGCCATCTTGACTGTAGGAAGCCTTAGTTAGCATGGACGTTAGATAGAACGAGACTCTCTACAAAAACTACCTATACACAATCTTTTTCTAAGTATATCCCAAGCATGGGTCATAACTTCTCTATTGACCCTTCCCCTTCCATTTTTGTAGATGGCCGTCGTACCCGAGGACCTCCTGACCACTGGATTTCCCGTGCTTCTTGAGGACAGCCTCAAGAAGTGCCAGTTCACCCGAGCCCCCACCTTCTCGTATCACGAGAACTGGATCGACTGCACCAAGAAGGAATATCACGTGGAGGTAATCGTGAGGGCGAACGACTCTCCGACAAGCTGGTTCTTTGAAGGACCATAGATGGCGACCCTGCTCCTCGCTGTTGAGACTGCTGCACTCAAGGCGCTGACTCGCCTTATGGATCTTCTGCCAGAGATGGCAAGTGAGGCAGCCACTCGCTACCTGCCTTATCGTAAGGAGGGTGATGACGAGAGCAGCGCACCAGCTCCACCCATGGACGAGGGACTTCCCCTCCGTTTCCAGACCTACTTCAGCTTGTGTGCTGACAGCCTTGCACAACACTTGGCCTCGGAGTCGATGGAGCTTCGGAGGGAACTCCGTGAGACCAAGGAACTCCTCCGCCTAGCTCAGACAAAGGCGGACAGGATCAAGAAGGATGGTGCACCCCCTGGGAAACCCGTTGTTGCCAATCGAGGCAGGCGACCCCCACAGGCTATGCATGCCAAGGGATCATCTCAGCCATGACGTATGACGCTGAAGGAATATCGCAACCTCTTGATGGTGCCACTGGCGAAGCACTGCCGTGTTTAGCTCCTCCACTCCCCCACTCCCTCAAGTGATGAAGATACTGAGATAGATGAAGGTGAGGAGGAAGACCCAGAGGAGCCGGAATACGCGACCGAGCATTCCACCACTTAGACACCGTTCAGGACTAGGATAGGCCAGTCTGTAACCCTTAAGGTAGGATAGGTCGTGTACCCCTTATGCGAAGTCGAGTCCATGTAATGGTTCAAATGAAACCATGTTGAGTTGTGTTTGCTATCAACTTGCTTTGATTGAAGTCGTACTTTCCCTTCGGGAACTTGTAAACGACTACATCCCCCATTTGGTTTTAATGCATGAGTTTGGCCCTTCTGGCCCTTGTTTAACTTAAAATTGTGTCACACCCACCCCCTTACTAGGCATCCCATCTATATTGCTTTCCCTCATCTTTCCCAATCATGAGACCTTGACCCCTCCAACAGGATGCCTGTTGTAACACGTACTGGTACCTCTACTCAGCAGCAAGAAACCGGAGCAGGAGCCAGCCAAGACCAAACCCAAGGACAAGCTCCACCACCGCCACCGCCTCCAAACATGGACATGGCTCAGCTTCTCCAAGCCTTCCGAGAGGAACGCCAAGCCAACACTGCAGCCCTCCAGATGATTGCTCAAGCTGTCAACCGCCAGCCGGCGGGGAATGGCAATGGACGTTCCACGTTGGCAGAGTTCAAGAAGCATGCACCACCACCTTCATCGAGACTGCTGAGCTCCTGGATGCAGACGACTGGGTCCGCACCATTGAGGATCTGTTGGAACTAGTCGGCTGCACTGAAGACCACGAGAGGGTGGCATATGCTGCCCACTGTCTCGGGGGAACTGCCAGAGCTTGGTGGGATGGATTCAAGGTCAGGCATGCTAGGAAAAACATCCCTTGGAATGACTTCAAGACAGAATTCCGCAAGGCCCATATTCCTTCTGGAATCATGGCCATCAAGAAGCGTGAGTTCCGAGCCCTGAAGCAAGGAAGTAGCACTGTCAAGGAGTACATGCAGAAGTTCAGTGTTCTGTCAAGGTATGCTCCTGAGGATGTCAGCACTGATGCTGCCAAAAGAGAGCACTTCATGGAAGGCCTTAACCAGACTCTACAGTACTCGCTTGTTCTGTGTGACTGCCAAACCTTTACTGATTTGGTGAACAAGGCACTCATGCTTGAGGACAAGCGACGTGCTATGGATGATACCCGTAAGCGCAGGAAGATCAGCAAGGGTAGCTCCAGCAAGCAGAAGCCTCGTCCGTGGCAGCCAGCCCCGGTCAAGCCAACCTATCAGAAGCCAAGGGCCCCTGCACCCCGCACCAACTATCACCTCAAGAAGGCGCCAACCCTGTGCCAGCTTACAACAACCCCAATAACAATGCCGGCAAGAGCAACAACCCCAATCAAGTTACTTGCTTTGGATGTGGTCAGCCAAGACACTATTCCAAGTATTGCCCCAACAAGAAGCCCGATGCCCCGTGCCCCAATGCACAGAACCCAGGACAAGGCCGCGGAATGCCACCAAGGAACCATGCTCCCCGCAACCCGCCCAACAATGGCAAGGGTCGGGTGAATCATGTCACTGTAGAAGAAGCCCAGGAAGACCCGGACGTTGTGCTGGGTACGTTCCTTGTTAACTCTGCACCTGCAACTGTCTTGTTTGATTCTGGAGCCACGCATTCATTTGTCACCCAAGAGTTTGCATTAAAAAGTGGCATGACCCCTACACCCCTGAATAACCCTATGGTGGTACAAACCCCCGGAGCAGAGATGAGAGCCAAGGTAGGCTGTAAGGGAGTCAGAATCATCATTAACAGGGTAGACTTCCTAGCAGACCTTATCGTCTTAAGATCACAAGGCTTGGATGTGATCTTAGGAATGAATTGGCTCCTCAAGCACCAAGGCTTGTTATATTGCGCCAACCGTACTGTCACTGTGACCAATGACCAAGGAGTCGAAGTTAAGTTTGCTCCCAACCCCTCCTTTTCTCAAGACGCCCAAGTCAACTGTCTGTCAGAAGTTGGATAGGAGCAAGTGCCGGTAGTAAACGAATACCCCGATGTCTTTCCTGATGAGCTCCCGGGAATGCCTCCTGACCAAGACATTGAGTTCATCATCGAGCTCATACCCAGAGCAGGACCCATCTATAAGAATCCTTATAGAATGGGATCGGAAGAGTTAGCAGAGTTGAAGAAGCAACTAGAAGAGCAGTTGAGGAAGGGATTTATCCGCCCTAGTGCCTCCCCTTGGGGATCACCTATTTTTTCATGGCAAAGAAGGACGGTACCATCCGCTTGTGCATTGACTATCGCTCCCTCAATGAAGTTACAATCAAGAATAAGTATCCACTTCCCAAGATTGAAGATCTGTTTGTTCAACTCAATGGGGCCAAGGTGTTCTCCAAGATCGACCTCAGATCTGGGTACTACTAGCTGAAAATCAGACCCCAAGATATTCCGAAGACGACATTTGTGTTGGGGAACGTAGTAATTTCAAAAAATTTCCTACGCACACGCAAGATCATGGTGATGGCATAGCAACGAGAGGGGAGAGTATTGTCCATGTACCCTCGTAGACCGTAAGCGGAAGCGTTATGACAACGCGGTTGATGTAGTCGTACGTCTTCACGATCCGACCGATCCAAGTACCGAACGTACGGCACCTCCGAGTTCAGCACACGTTCAGCTCGATGACGATCCCCGGACTCCGATCCAGCAGGTTGTCGGGGATGAGTTCTGTCATCACGACGGCGTGGTGACGATGATGATGTTCTACCGACACAGGGCTTCGCCTAAACTCCGCGACGATATGACCGAGGTGGAATATGGTGGAGGGGGCACCACACACGGCTAAGGAACGATCACGAAGATCAACTTGTGTGTCATGGGGTGCCCCCCTGCCCCCGTATATAAAGGAGCAAGGGGGGAGGAGGCCGGCCCTAGGAGGGGGTGCGCCAAGTGTGGAGTCCTACTAGGACTCCCTAGTCCTAGTAGGATTCCACCTCCCTTGTTGGAGTAGGAGAAGGGGAAAGAGGGGGAGAGGGGGGCTGCGCCCCTTGTCCAATTCGGACCAGAGGGGGGGCGCAGGCCTCCTCCCTTTTGGCCTCTCTCCTCTATTCCCATATGGCCCAATAAGGCCCATATACTCCCCGACGAATTCCCGTAACTCTCCGGTACTTCGAAAAATACCCGAATCACTCGGAACCTTTCCGAACTCCGAATATAGTCGTCCAATATATCGATCTTTACGTCTCGACCATTTCGAGACTCCTCGTCATGTCCCCAATCTCATCCGGGACTCCGAACTCCTTCGGTACATCAAAACTCATAAACTCATAATATAACTGTCATCGTAACGTTAAGCGTGCGGATCCTACGGGTTCGAGAACTATGTAGACATGACCTAGAACTATTCTCGGTCAATAACCAATAGCGGAACCTGGATGCTCATATTGGTTACTACATGTTCTACGAAGATATTTATCGGTCAAACCGCATAACAACATACGTTGTTCCCTTTGTCATCGGTATGTTACTTGCCCGAGATTCGATCGTCGGTATCTCAATACCTAGTTCAATATCATTACCGGCAAGTCTCTTTACTCGTTCCGTAATACATCATCCCGCAACTAACTCATTAGTTGCAATGCTTGCAAGGCTTAAGTGATGTGCATTACCGAGAGGGCCCAGAGATACCTCTCCGATAATCGGAGTGACAAAACCTAATCTCGAAATACGCCAACCCAACATGTACCTTTGGAGACACCTGTAGTACTCCTTTATAATCACCCAGTTACGCTAGGACGCTTTGGTAGCACCCAAAGTGTTCCTCTGGTAAACGGGAGTTGCATAATCTCATAGTTACAGGAACATGTATAAGTCATGAAGAAAGCAATAGCAATGTACTAAACGATCAAGTTCTAGGCTAACGGAATAGGTCATGTCAATCACATCATTCTACTAATGATGTGATCCCGTTAATCAAATGACAACACATGTCTATGGTTAGGAAACATAACCATCTTTGATTAATGAGCTAGTCAAGTAGAGGCATACTAGTGACGTTATGTTTTTCTATGTATTCACACATGTATCATGTTTCCGGTTAATACAATTCTAGCATGAATAATAAACATTTATCATGAAATAAGGAAATAAATAATAACTTTATTATTGCCTCTAGGGCATATTTCCTTCAGTCTCCCACTTGCACTAGAGTCAATAATCTAGTTCACATCACCATGTGATTTAACACTAATGTTCACATCTGCATGTGATTAACACCAATAGTTCACATCGTCATGTGATCAACACCAAAGGGTTTACTAGAGTCAATAATCTAGTTCACATCGCTATGTGATTAACACCCAAAGAGTACTAAGGTATGATCATGTTTTGCTCGTGAGAGAAGCTTAGTCAACGGGTCTGTCACATTCAGAGCCGTATGTATTTTGCAAATATTCTATGTCTACAATGCTCGCACGGAGCTACTCTAGCTAATTGCTCCCACTTTCAATATGTATCCAGATTGAGACTTAGAGTCATCTGGATCAATGTAAAAAGCTTGCATCGATGTAACTCTTTACGACGGGCTCTTTTATCACCTCCATAATCGAGAAATATTTCCTTAGTCCTCACTAAGGATGTTATTGACCAATGTCCAGTGATCTACTCCTAGATCACTATTGTACTCCCTTGCCAAACCAGATCAGAGTATACAATAGGTCTGGTCCATAGCATGGCATACTTTATAGAACCTATGACTGAGGCATAGAGAATGACTTTCATTCTCTTTTTCTATTTTCTGCTGTGGTCGGGATATGAGTCTTACTCAATTTCACACCTTTGCAACACATGCAAGAACCTTTTCTTTGACTGTTCCATTTTGAACTACTTCAAAATCTTGACAAGGTATGTACTTATTGAAAAACTTATCAAGCTTCTTGATCTATCTCAATAGATCTTTATGCTCAATATGTAAGTAGCTTTACTAAGGTCTTTCTTTTAAAGAACTCCTTTCAAATACTCCTTTATGCTTTCTAGAAAAATTCTACATCATTTCTGATCAACAATATGTTACTCACATATATTTAGCGGTAGTGCTCCCACTCACTTTATTGTAAATACAGGCTTCACCGCAAGTCTGTATAAAACTATATGCTTTGATCAACTTATCAAACTGTATATTCCAATTCTGAGATGCTTGCACCAGTCCATAGATGGATCGCTGGAGCTTGCACATTTTGTTAGCACCTTTAGGATTGACAAAACCTTCTGGTTGTATCATATACAACTCTTCTTTAAGAAAACCATTAAGGAATGCAGTTTTGACATCCATTTGCCAGATTTCATAAAATGTGGCAACTGCTAACATGATTCGGACAGACTTAAGCATCGCTACAGTTGAGAAAATCTCATTGTAGTCAACACCTTGAACTTGTCGAAAACCTTTTTGCGATAAGTCGAGCTTTGTAGATAATAACACTACTATAAGCATCTGTCTTCCTCTTGAAGATCCATTTATACAATATGGCTTGCCGATCATCGGGCAACTCCACCAAAGTCCACACTTTGTTCTCATACATGGATCCTATCTCAGATTTCATGGCCTCCAGCCATTTTGCGGAATCTGGGCTCATCATCGCTTCCTCATAGTTCGTAGGTTTATCATGGTCTAGTAACATGACTTCCAGAACAGGATTACCGTACCACTTTGGTGCGGACCGTACTCTGGAAGACCTACGAGGTTCTGTAGTAACTTGATCAGAAGTTTCATGATCATCATCATTAGCTTCCTCACTAATTGGTGTAGGAATCACTTGAACTAATTTCAGTAATGAACTATTTTCCAATTCAGGAGAAGGTACAATTACCTTATCAAGTTCTACTTTCCTCCCACTCACTTCTTTCGAGAGAAACTCCTTCTCTAGAAAGGATCCATTCTTAGCAATGAATGTTTTGCCTTCGGATCTGTGCTAGAAGGAGTACCCAACAGTTTCCTTTGGGTATTCTATGAAGACGCACTTCTCCGATTTGGGTTTGAGCTTATCAGGTTGAAAACCTTTTTTCATATAAGCATCGCAACTCCAAACTTTAAGAAACGACAACTTAGGTTTACTACTAAACCATAGTTTATACGGTGTTGTCTCAACGGATTTAGATGGTGCCCTATTAAACGTGAATGCAGCTGTCTCTAATGCATAACCCCAAAACGATAGTGGTAAAACGATAAGAGACATCATAGATCGCACCATATCTAGTAAAGTACGATTACGACATTCGGACACACCATTACATTGTGGTGTTCCAGGTGGCGTGAGCTGTGAAACTATTCCACATTGTTTTAATTGAAGACCAAACTCGTAACTCAAACATTCGTCTCCACGATCAGATCGTAGAAACTTTATTTTTCTTGTTACGACGATTTTCCACTTCACTCTGAAATTCTTTGAACCTTTCAACTATTTCAGACTTATGTTTCATCAAGTAGATATACCCATATCTGCTCAAATCATCTTGTGAAGGTCAGAAAATAACGATACTTGCCACGAGCATCAACACTCATTGGATCGCATACATCGGTATGTATTATTTCCAATAAGTCAGTAGCTTGTTCCATTGTTCCCGAGAACGGAGTTTTAGTCATCTTGCCTAAAAGGCATGGTTCGCAAGCATCAAATGATTCATAACCAAGTGATTCCAAAAATCCATCTTTATGGAGTTTCTTCATGCGCTTTACACCGATATGACCCAAACGGCAGTGCCACAAATAAATTGCACTATCATTATTAACTTTGCATCTTTTGGCATCAATATTATGAATATGTGTATCACTACGATCGAGATCCAACAAACTATTTTCATTGGGTGTATGACCATTCAAAGGTTTTATTCATGTAAACAGAACAACAATTATTCTCTGACTTTAAATGAATAACCGTATTGAAATAAACACGATCAAATCATATTCATGCTCAACGCAAACGCCAAATAACATTTATTTAGGTTTAACACTAATCCCGAAAATATAGGAGTGTGCGATGATGATCATATCAATCTTGGAACTACTTCCAACACTCATCGTCACTTTCCCTTCAACTAGTCTCTGTTTATTATGTAACTCCTGTTTCGTGTTACTAATCTTAGCAATCGAACAAGTATCAAATACTCAGGGGCTACTATAAACACTAGTTAGGCACACATCAATAATCTGTATATCAAATATACCCTTGTTCACTTTGCCATCCTTATCCACCAAATATTCAGGGCATTTCCGCTTCCAGTGACCATTTCCTTTGCAGTGTAAGCACTCAGTTTCAGGCTATGGTCCAGCTTTGGGCTTCTTCGCGGGAGTGACAACTTGCTTGTCTTTCCACTTGAAGTTCCCTTTCTTTCCCTTTGCCCTTTTCTTGAAACTAGTGGTCTTGTCAATCATCAACACTTGATGCTCTTTCTTGATTTCTACCTTCGTCGATTTCAACATCACGAAGAGCTCGGGAAACTTTTACGTCATCCCTTGCATACTATAGTTCATCACGAAGTTCAAGTAACTTGGTGATGGTGACTAGAAAATTCTGTCAATCACTATCTTATCTGGAAGATTAACTCCCACTTGATTCAAGCGATTGTAGTACCCAGACAATCTGAGCACATGCTCACTAGTTGAGCGATTCTCCTCCACCTTTTAGCTATAAACTTGTTGAAGATTTCATATCTCTCAACTCGGGTATTTGCTTGAAATATGAACTTCAATTCCTGGAACATCTCATATGGTCCATGATGTTCAAAACGTCTTTGAAGTCCCGATTCTAAGCCGTTAAGCATGGTGCACTAAACTATCAAGTAGTCATCATATTGAGCTAGCCAAACGCTCATAACGTCTGCATCTGCTCCTGCAATAGGTTTGTCACCTAGCGGTGCATCAAGGACATAATTCTTCTGTGCAGCAATGAGGATAAACCTTAAATCACGGATCCAATCCGCATCATTGCTACTAACATCTTTCAACACACTTTTCTCTAGGAACATATCAAAATAAACATATGAAAGCAACAACGCAAGCTATTGATCTACAACATAATTTGCAAAATACTACCATGACTAAGTTCATGATAAATTTAAGTTCAATTAATCATATTACTTAAGAACTCCCACTTAGATGTACATCTCTCTAGTCATCTAAGTGATCACGTGATCCAAATCAACTAAACCATAACCGATCATCACGTGAGATGGAGTAGTTTTCAATGGTGAACATCATTATGTTGATCATATCTACTATATGATTCACGCTCGACCTTTCGGTCTCCGTGTTCCGAGGCCATATATGCATATGCTAGGCTCATCAAGTTTAACCTGAGTATTCTGCGTGTGCAAAACTGGCTTGCACCCGTTGTAGATGGACGTAGAGCTTATCACACCCGATCATCACGTGGTGTCTGGGCACGACGAACTTTGGCAACGGTGTATACTCAGGGAGAACACGTCTTGATAATTTTTAGTGAGAGATCATCTTAAAATGTTGCCGTCAATCAAAGCAAGATAAGATGCATAAAGGATAAACATCACATGCAATCAATATAAGTGATATGATATGGCCATCATCATCTTGTGCTTGTTATCTCCATCTCCGAAGCACCGTCGTGATCACCATCGTCACCGACGCGACACCTTGATCTCCATCGTAGCATCGTTGTCGTTACGCCATCTATTGCTTCTACGACCATCGCTACCACTTAGTGATAAAGTAAAGCAATTACAGGGTGTTTGCATTTCATACAATAAAGCGACAACCATATGGCTCCTGCCAGTTGCCGATAACTTCGGTTACAAAACATGATCATCTCATACAATAAAATATAGCATCACGTCTTGACCATATCACATCACAACATGCCCCGCAAAAACAAGTTAGACGTCCTCTACTTTTTTGTTGCAAATTTAACGTGGCTGCCACGGGCTGAGCAAGAACCGTTCTTACCTACGCATCAAAACCACAACGATAGTTCGTCAAGTTAGTGTTGTTTTAACCTTCACAAGGACCGGGCGTAGCCACACTCGGTTCAACTAAAGTGAGAGAGACAGACACCCGCCAGTCACCTTTAAGCAACGAGTGCTCGCAGCGGTGAAACCAGTCTCGCGTAAGCGTACGCGTAATGTCGGTCCGGACCGCTTCATCTCACAATACCGCTGAACCAAAGTATGACATGCTGGTAAGCAGTATGACTTGTATCGCCCACAACTCACTTGTGTTCTACTCGTGCATATGACATCTACGCATAAAACCAGGCTCAGATGCCACTGTTGGGGAACGTAGTAATTTCAAAAAAATTCCTACGCACACGCAAGATCATGGTGATGGCATAGCAACGAGAGGAGAGTATTGTCCACGCACTCGTGAGACCGTGAAGCGGAAGCGTTATGACAACGCGGTTGATGTAGTCGTACATCTTCACGATCCGACCGATCCAAGTACCGAACGACGGCACCTCCGGAAGTTCAAGACACGTTCAGCTCGATGACGATCCCCGGACTCCGATCCAGCAGGTTGTCGGGGATGAGTTCTGTCATCACGACGGCGTGGTGACGATGATGATGTTCTACTGACGGAGGGCTTCGCCTAAACTCCGCGACGATATGACCGAGGTGGAATATGGTGGAGGGGGGCACCGCACACGGCTAAGGAACGATCACGAAGATCAACTTGTGTGTCATGGGGTGCCCCCTGCCCCCGTATATAAAGGAGCAAGGGGGGAGGCCGTCCGGCCCTAGGGGGCGCGCCAAGTGTGGAGTCCTACTAGGACTCCCTAGTCCTAGTAGGATTCCACCTCCCTTGTTGGAGTAGGAGAAGGGGAAAGAGGGAGAGGGGCTGCGCCCTTGTCCAATTCGGACCAGAGGGGGCGCAGGTCTCCTCCCTTTGGCCTCTCTCCTCTATTCCCGTATGGCCCAATAAGGCCCATATACTCCCGGCGAATTCGTAACTCTCCGGTACTCGAAAATACCGAATCACTCGGAACCTTTCCGAACTCCGAATATAGTCGTCCAATATATCGATATTTACGTCTCGACCATTTCGGGACTCCTCGTCATGTCCCCAATCTCATCCGGGACTCCGAACTCCTTCGGTACATCAAAACTCATAAACTCATAATATAACTGTCATCGTAACGTTAAGCGTGCGGACCCTACGGGTTCGAGAACTATGTAGACATGACCTAGAACTATTCTCGGTCAATAACCAATAGCGGAACCGGATGCTCATATTGGCTCCTACATATTCTACGAAGATCTTTATCGGTCAAACCGCATAACAACATACGTTGTTCCCTTTGTCATCGGTATGTTACTTGCCCGAGATTCGATCGTCGGTATCTCATTACCTAGTTCAATCTCCTTACCAGCAAGTCTCTTTACTCGTTCCGTAATACATCATCCCGCAACTAACTCATTAGTTGCAATGCTTGCAAGGCTTAAGTGATGTGCATTACCGAGAGGGCCCAGAGATACCTCTCCGACAATCGGAGTGACAAAACTAATCTCGAACACGCCAACCCAACATGTACCTTCGGAGACACCTGTAGTACTCCTTTATAATCACCCAGTTACGTTGTGACGCTTTGGTAGCACCCAAAGTGTTCCTCCGTAAACGGAGTTCCATAATCTCATAGTTACGTGAACATGTATAAGTCATGAAGAAAACAATAGCAATGTACTAAACGATCAAGTGCTAGGCTAACGGAATGGGTCATGTCAATCACATCATTCTCCTAATGATGTGATCCCATTAATCAAATGACAACACATGTCTATGGTTAGGAAACATAACCATCTTTGATTAATGAGCTAGTCAAGTAGAGGCATACTAGTGACGTTATGTTTGTCTATGTATTCACACATGTATCATGTTTCCGGTTAATACAATTCTAGCATGAATAATAAACATTTATCATGAAATAAGGAAATAAATAATAACTTTATTATTGCCTCTAGGGCATATTTCCTTCAATTTGTAACCAGATACGACCTGTATGAGTGCACGATCATGTCCTTTGGATTGACCAATGCCCCAGCTTACTTCATGTATCTCATGAATAAGGTCTTCATGGAATATTTGGACAAGTTTGTTGTCGTCTTCATTGATGACATTCTTGTCTTCTCGAAGACGGAAGAAGAGCACGAGCAACACTTGAGGATGGTCCTAGACAAGCTTCGAGAGCACCAATTGTACGCCAAATTCAGCAAGTGCGAATTTTGGCTGTATGAGGTTGGATTCTTGGGTCATAAATTGTCTGCCAAAGGATTGTCAGTGGATCCCACCAAGATCCAAGCCGTGACTGAATGGCAAACCCCGAGCAATGTGAAGGAAGTCAGAAGCTTCCTCGGACTCGCGAGATATTACCGCAAGTTCGTTGAAGGATTCTCGAGCATTGCCCGACCCATGACCCAGCTCTTGAAGAAGGACAAATAGTTTGAATGGACGCCAAAGTGCGAAGAAAGCTTCGAGGAACTGAAGAAGAGATTGACCTCCGCCCCAGTTCTGGCCACACCAGATATACACAAGGAATTTGTGATATATTGTGATGCGTCGAGAGCCAGGCTGGGAGGTGTTCTTATGCAAGAACGCAGAGTCGTTGCATATCTATCCAGACAGCTACGTCCTCATGAAGAGAACTATGCTACTCATGATCTTGAGTTAGCAGCAGTGGTTCATGCCCTGAAAACATGGCGACATTACCTCCTAGGGAAGCGGTGTGAGATATACACGGATCACAAGAGTCTGAAGTATATCTTCACTCAGAAAGAATTGAACATGAGGCAGAGAAGATGTCTAGAGTTGATTAAGGATTATGACCTCAGTGTTCAATACCACCCTAGGAAGGCTAATGTGGTAGAAGATGCCTTAAGCAGAAAGGCTTGTTCCTTGAACGCTATGATTAGGAAAAGGCTACCCGCCTTGTATGAAGAACTAGAAAGCTTCGGGTTGGAACTAGTTGTACCAGGATTCTTGGCCAACCTCGAAGTCAGGCCTACCTTGATGGATGATATTAAGGAAACACAGAAAGGACACGTAAGCATCGAAGGTATCAAGAAGAAGATGAAGCAAGGCAAGGCCCCAGGATTTTCAGAAGATGAGCAAGGAATTGTGTGGTTTGAGAATCGCATTTGCGTACCCAACAAGGTTGAGCTCAAGAATTTGATCATGCAAGAAGCTCATGAAACCCCGTATTCCATCCACCCCGGAGGAACCAAGATGTACCAAGACCGGAAGGAGAGATTCTGGTGGCATGCCATGAAGTGAGAGCTAGCCACTTTCATCGCTAGGTGTGACGTATGCCAGAGAGTCAAAGCTGAACATCAGCGACCCGCTGGATTGTTACAACCTCTCAAGGTTCCTGAATGGAAGTGGGACATAGTCGGGATGGACTTCATCACCGGATTACCCAGGTCAAGCAAGGGACATGACTCCATATGGGTCATTGTTGGCCATTTGACCAAGGTGGCCCACTTCATTCCTGTCAAGACGACCTACAAGGGGAACCAGTTAGCCAGTCTCTACATCAACCGAATCGTAAGCCTTCATGGTGTTCCCAAGGAGATTGTGTCAGATAGAGGAACCCAATTTACCTCAAGGTTCTGGAAGAAGTTCCAAGAGGCCATGGGGACCAAGTTGTCCTTCAGCACTGCTTTCCATCCACAGACCGGAGGTCAGACGGAACGAGTGAATCAGATACTCGAAGACATGCTCCGAGCCTGTGTCTTAGCATATGGAGCTAAGTGGGAAGATTTCCTACCCTTCGCCGAGTTTTCCTACAACAACAACTACCACCCGGGGCTTCGATGGCACCGTTTGAGGTGCTATATGGACGGAAGTGCCGCACTCCCCTCAATTGGCCCGAGACTGGAGAAGGACTAGTCTTTGGACCCGATATCCTCCGTGAAGCAGAAGAGAAAGTCCAACTTGTCAGAGAATGTTTGAAGACTGCCAAGTCAAGACAAAAGAGCTATGCCGACTCACGTCGACGAGACATGGCCTTCCAAGTTGGAGACCATGTCTATCTCCGGGTCACGCCTCTCAAGGGAACCCAGCGCTACCATGTCAAAGGAAAGCTCGCACCAAGATACATCAGCCCCTTCAAGATCACCGAACGGCGAGGAGAAGTGGCTTACCAGTTGGAACTGCCACCTGAACTATCCCATGTGCACAACGTATTCCACGTGTCACAACTCCGGAAGTGTCTCCAAGTTCCAGACAAGCCTGATCTTTACAAGGACGTCGAGCACCAAGCCATTGACCTTCAGCCTAATTTGACCTACCGTCAGAGGCCCATCTGCATTTTGGACGAGGCTGAACAACACACTCGAAGCCGCACCATTAAGTACTTCAAGGTCCAGTGGAGCAAGCACACTGAAGCAGAAGCAAACTGGGAACGTGAAGACTACCTTAGATCCGAGTTTCCGTATCTTTTTAAAGCCTAGTTTAGGAATCTCGGGGACGAGATTCTTGTAAGGGGGTAGGTCTGTCACACCCTGCATTTTGTAACATGTCTTTTGCATTAATAAAGCATGAAAATTTGGACCAACAAAAACTTTTGCATTATTTGGCTTTTATTTTGGAGTTGGTTTTCTCTGTGTGGTTTTTCAAGTGCTCTTTAAAGTCAACTACTCCACCTTCTGTACTTCATCTCCTTGCCCCAAACTTCTGCCCAATGATCATGACATGTGTATAGTGCAATAAAGTATTCTCTTACAAAAAATAATTTGGCCAAATAGTATTTTCAAGAATTAGTATTCCAAAAACCCCTGAATTGAGGTTTGCACTACAAGTACTTGATTTGGGGTATGAAAAATATTTCAAAGAGTATATCTGAAACCTATTAGATATAGGATTCCCATAAACCACAAGAATATAATTTTAAAAGTTATTTTCCTATTTTATTTAAAAGCTTTTTCTTAAGGCCACAAATAGTCTTTAATAGGGAAAAATTATTTCATTGTTTCAAAAATATTTGAAAAAAATCAGGGAAACTCAGTGGACATATATTTTCCATATATCAGAGTTTCAACAAATGGTCATGTTCAAAATATTGGCCAAAACCTCCCAAAACCATTTTGTCCCATTTCAAGGATTTGAAATATTTCTACATGAAATATTTTCATAAAAAGCTAAGGAAAATCCTGCAAGTCACAAATGCATATTGTGACCCCCTTTCAAAGCCTCATATCAATCAAGGTCATTTTGGTTCACAAAAATGCCCCAAAACCCTCTCTAACCAAAATCAAATTTGAACAACTTTGTACTACCAACTTTCTCTCCTTGACCCCAACTTTTGTGAGCATGTTCACATGCTCAAATGAGGCCACCACACCAAGTGGTTCATCAAGGGGAAGTGATTTTATCAAATAGATTTACACAAGTTCATTTCTGCTAATTTCTAGGGTTTACAAAAGTTGCATTGGCAACTTTGCCCAAATAAGCTCCAAATTGGTGGAAGGCCCTAATTATATGTGTCATTTTACCCTATGGAGTCTCATGGAAAATGGAAATCATCTACTTGCCCAAACCATTATAAAACACCTTCTGACACTTTTCCAAAATGCCATTTTTTACCTCTTCCACTAATCTCCGTAGGCTCAACTTTCTGCCACGACCCCTCCTAGTTCCCCTCTAGCACCTGTGTGCCTTGCTGCCCGTGGAAGCAATGATGAAGGGGGGAGAACCCAATTTTTCTTTTTATTTGAATGTACACAGTAGGGCAAAACCCCACTGCAATTTTTATTTATTTAAAAAAACAAAGACCACAAAGGTTCCACTATACAAAAGGCTTGAGATAAGCCAAAGAGCAAAGAAAAAAGAAATAAAAGAGAAAAACTATGGTCTAGGATTACATCACAAGATTGTCAAGCCAGGAGCAATAAACTCCCGCATAACTCTTCTTAATTCTAAATCTTAGAAGATTGAGCTCCTCCAGGAAAATAGCTTTCCACTTCTGAATGCTAGGTTGTACTGCTTGGAAGATCAAATTGTTCCTTGAGATCCAGATAGCCCAGGAAGCAAGAATGATTATTTCCATGAAAAAAGGTACATGTAGCTTCTGTTTGAGATCAAGAAAAGCTTCCAAGATTGAAACATTTGCCTGTCTTGAAGGGCAAATCAGGTTCCAACATTGAGCTGCAAAAGGACAGGTCCAGAAAAGATGGTGAAGTGTTTCTTCCTGTGGACAATTGTTGACAACACAGTTGTAATTGGCCAAAATGAAAGTTTTCCTTCTCAAAAGGTTTCTGGTATTGAGTCTGTCATGCAGCAATCTCCAAAAAAACATCGTATGTTTTGGTTGACAAGAGGAATTCCAGATCCACTTGAACTGTTGTGGCACAATTTTGACTCCCATCATGACTTTGTAGGCCTTAGCCACTGAGAAGTGTTCATTTCCCCAAATGTAGCTCCAAGTGTCAGTGCAATCTAGTGTATCAGATACCCTTAGCTCAATACAAATGTCTTCCATAGTCTCAAATTCCTGGAAAGCTTGCACAGTCAGGGGTAGGTGGAATAGATCCTCTAAGTATTCTACTTGGAAAATGTTGTGGACAGTAGCATTCTTGTTGTTCACAAAATAGAATAAATGAGGGAACATGTCTTGCAAACAAGTAGAGTGCCACAGATCAGTCCAAAAGAAGGCACTCTTGCCATCCTCTATGTTACATATGGCCATGGACTTATAGTTATCAATAAGCTTAAGGTTTGCCTTCCACCAAAATGATCCAATCCAGTTATTACCAGGAAGTGTGTCGTTGTTGTAATATGATTCCCAGATCAACTTTACCCAGGGGGTATTGTGTCTGTTATAGAACTTGCGCAGATTCTTAAGTAGCGGAGCCTTATTCTGGATAAAGATATCCATGACACCCAATCCTCCTTGATTTTTGGGTCTACACACAGTGCTCCATGCCACCATGGCAGGTCTGTGGTCCTCCGTATCAGGAGCCTCTCCACAGGCAGTGTCTCAAGTACTTTATGGCCTGGGTTTTGATTGTGACAGGCACATCAAGGCATCCCATGAGATACATCAACAAAGAATTGAGGACAGATTTCACCAAGAACAATCTTCCAGCCATTGTCATAAATGAGGACAAACCCATAAGTTTCTTTTGCAGTCTTGTGACAAGAGGAAAACATTGCTCAACAGTAGGCTTATGAAGACCTAAAGGTGTTCCCAAATATTGGATTGGAAAAGATTCCTTCTTGCAATGAAAAGTATTTACCAAAATCTCCATCTTCTCTTCTGGCACATTTATTGGAATCATACTGGATTTATTGTAGTTTACTTTAAGTCCAGTGGCATCTGCAAAAGTATTGAGGAGGGCTTTAAGACAATGTAGTTGCTTTGCATCTGCTTGTAGAATAACCAGGGTGTCATCAGCATACTGGACAATTGGAAAATCAGGGCATGACTGCACTTGTAAGGGGGCAGATAACAATCCCATGTGCATTGCCTTGTTGAGAACTGACTGAAGGAGATCAGCAGCAAGCACAAACAGAAGGGGGGATAGAGGGTCTCCCTGTCTCACACCTCTAAGGCAATAAAACTTTTTTCCAGGGACACCATTTAGCAAGATAGCAGATGAGGCAGAAGTGAAGAGCATTTTGATCCATGAAATCCATCTGTCCCCAAAACCTTTGGCCTGTAAAATATCCAGCATTGCCTGATGCTCAATTGTGTCAAAAGCCTTTTCAAAGTTCAGTTTTAGCACAATAATCTCATCTTTAGATTTATGACATTGGTGTAGATATTCATATGCCCAACCCAAACAATCATGTATTGATCTTTCTTTCAGAAAACCATATTGGTTGATATGTACCAACTTAAGAATCACCTTCTGTAACCTGTTAGCCAGCAGTTTAGTGATAATCTTCAGACAACAATTTAGTAGAGAGATTGGTCTAAAATCATTTGCTGTCAAGGGAGAACTTCCCTTAGGAATGAGAGTAATGTATGAGGTATTTAAGCTCTCAAGAGAAATTTGTCCTGCATGGAAATCAAATATGAATTTGAGCACATCTCCCTTAATAATGTCCCAGCAAGACCTGAGAAATTCATTGTTAAAACCATCTGGGCCTGGTGATTTGTCTGTTGGAAGGTTTTTGACCACATCATCAATTTCCTCTTCAGTAAAAGGCAGTTCAAGATTATCAAAGATATCTGAGTGTTGTCTCTGCCCAAACAAGGAAGCCAAGTCAAAATGCATTGAGGTATTTTGGGATGTGCCCATTCTTTTCTTGTAAGTGTCTAGAAGAATTGCAGCTTTCCCAGCATGATCAGACATCTCAACTTGGTCATAATTTTGGAGAACAGCAACATGATTATGCCTGTAATTAATTGAAGCTTTAGTGTGGAAAAACTTTGTGTTCTCATCTCCAAACTTCACCCCTTTGATTTTTCCTCTTTGTTTCCAATAAATCTTCTGGTTCCTCAAAAGAATAAGCAGATGCTCTTTAAGAATATCCCTGCAATTCCATTCATGAGTGTCCAACTCTCTAAATTCTTCAAAGAGGTCCCACAGGAAAATGAACTCATTCAGTTTTGCAATTTGAGTTTTCAGACAGGACAAGGTTTTTGCCCACAGCTTCAAAGCTCTTATTAAGTTTTTAAACTTAGCATTCAAGGTTTTGACAGCATCAAGATTGCCAACTGGGATGTTCCAAGCATTTGCAACTATCTGTTTAAAGTCAGAATGTTGGAGCCAGTAGTTTTCAAATCTGAAAACTTTTGCCTTTGGAATAAAAGTACCAACTATAATTACACAGGGCAGATGATTTGAAATAGGTTTTGCAAGGGGTAGCACAATTGTGTTTGGGAAGGTAGTCATCCAAGAGGCAGAAGTGAAAAACCAATCCAGTTTTACCAACAGAGGGTTATGCTGCATATCGCTCCAACTAAACTTTCTGCCATGCAAAGGTAATTAAATTAAACCTTGATTTCTTATAGCCTCATTAAACAAAAGCATATCATTGTGTCGGTGTACTAGAGTAGGGGTACCCTAGTATCCCGAACTTGTGCACGGGCAGTTGCAGCCCTCCGCGGCAAGGCTTGCCTGGTCACAGCCAAGATCCTCCGTGGTTCCTTTGGAGCCATTCAAGAACAAAGTATTTAACCAAAAAGACAAGGCCCCGGCAAGAGGAGCTTACCGGGAAGGCCACTCAAGGCACGCAGAAGACAAGACCCCGGCAAGAGGAGCTTGCCGGGAAGGCTCGGAGAGCGACAAGCCTCCGAACGCGACAAGGATTCAGCCGCGGCAAGGCACTTGCCGCGGCAGGCAACCTCTCTTCATATCCGCTCCAGCTCATCCACCAATGTGTCGCCATGGGACCATTCCATGCGCGCGTGTCAAGAGGCTGTGTAGCCAGCGGGGAGAAGCGATAAGCGGCACTGACAAGCTTGCCATCGTGGCGAACGGTGGCGCTCCTGACGGTCCCTGCAGACTGTTTAGGCGATGTGACGGGCATTTAATGCTTTTGTCCCTTGCCGCCGTGGTTAGGTAGAGTACATCAGACATCGCATAAGTAGGTGTACCAACCACTGTTTTTCCATTTGTACCCCCATCTACGTTGCCACCTGTCGGAGCCCCTTGTACATATAAAAGGAGGCCCATGCGCAACGTAGAGGGGGGTTCAAACACTCTCACGCTAGGTCTCGTTAGCAGCTGGAGTATACTGTAGCTCTCAGCGCTCCCTAGCAAGAACACAATACAAACCATACAAGCAGCAGTAGGAGTATTATCTCTCCGGAGAGCTCCGAAGCTGGGTAAACTGCTCGTGTGCTTCGCCTCGATCCGCTCTTCGTGCGATCTCCGCCCCCCTCCGAACCAAACGGAACTCGGTCCGCCGGTCCCATAGGTGTTCGTGGGTCTAATCAGCCTCCCCGACATCTTTGGCGCGCCAGGTAGGGGGCGTCGAGGCTGTGTGAACCTGATGCGGCATTCACACGAGCAACATCTTCGTCATCTTCAACATCTTCATCATCATGCCACCGAAGAAGAAGGCTTGGCGGCAGCGAGCCGCCTCGCGTCGAACCCACCATCACCGGAGCAAACGGGTGGTGGAGCAGACGCTGGCGGAAGAACGGGCGCCGGCGAAGGAGTTCGTGACGCTGCCAAGTCCAAGGACAAGGCCGCAAACCTCGGCGTCCGTACATGTCCCGCGAAATCTCAGAGTCGCGGGACCAACAGCGCCATGGTATTCACAATACCATACGCCGTTGATCAAGACCGAGCTGGAGGATCTCGAGGCCCTCAAGACCAGCGCAGCACGCCAACATGCCGGCACGAAGCGAGGTACGGTCGCTCGACGGATGCTACTCCTTCTAACATAGTTAGAAGTCCGAGCATATCCCGCCTCGCACTGCTCACCCTTGCCACCCACTACTCCAGCAGAAGCTCTGGCGAGAGCTCAACTGCTCTCGACATTCTCCAACGGCCGACAAGGTCGACGAGTGGAGGGCCACCATACAGAAGTCTCATCGCCGCTTAACGGCGACGCTCCGCTGCAACCGAAAAGTGCGCCGTTGTCAGCGGCAGGAACGCCAAACGCGAGCCGGTGGCGACGAGACCGTGGGGTGCAACCACCATGCACTCTCCACCCGAAGGCCAAGATCGCCGACTCGCCGGATCCACCTCGACAATGACTCCATCGCTGCCATCAGATCCACGAGCTCATCGCGATCAGCGCCAAGTGCTACACGATCGACAGCAAAAGGACGCTTGAACTCGCATCGAGCGCCGAAGAGAAGCACGACGTCAATCTGACAAGCGCGCTGGGCCCTCTGTTGACATGCACACGCCAGAGGAACCAGGCGACTTGCCGTACGCGGTAGGTTGCTCTGCGTTCACTCGTGAGCTGCGGCAAGTCCAGTGGCCCAGCAAGAAAAACTTCAAGCCAGACGTACCGGAGAAGTACGACGGCAAGACGCATCCGTCGGAGTTCCTCAACATCTACACCATCGCGGTGCAGGCTGCCGGGGGGCGAGACGACAAGATCCTTGCCAACTACTTCCCGCTGGTGCTCAAGCCCAACGTCAGGTCCTGGCTCATGCACTTGCCGGACAACTCCATATCTTCTTGGGCAGACCTATGCCATCAGTTTGTCGGCGCTTTACAAAGCGGCCACAAACCCCATGGCCAAGAAAGCGACCTGCATCTGCCGCCGCCCAGAAGGAAGGAGAGCCCTCGCAAGTATATTCAGAGATTCAGCCATGTACAAGCACAACATCCCAGATGTCCACCCCTGCCAAGATGATCGGGCGTTCCATCAGAACATGCGGAACCGCAGGATGCGGAGGAGATGGCGATGTGCAAGATCGAGACGCCAGGAGCTATACGCCCGACAAGTCGCGCAAGACGTCGAGGAGGGAGGAGACTCCCGGAGAGAATACCGAAGCAGGAGGATCTCGACAAGGAGGAGACCGCCCGGCAAAGAAGAGCCGCGGGGCAACAGAAAAAGAAAGGCAGAGATGTGCTAGTCGTCGAAAGCAGTCCGCAATGGAGGTGGCGACAAGAATGCCAAGGCTGGTAGCTCCGGCAAGGAGGTTTCACTGGCACCAACCACCAGCCTGTGGCGGCCGCCGACAAGCAGGACGACTCCGGCAAGCAGTACTGCAAGATCCACCGCACCAAGGGCCATGACCTCCAGAGCTGCAAGAAGGTCGAGAAGCTTGTTGAATAGCGGAAAGCTGAATACGAGCGATGCGACAAGGAGAAGGCCCGTGAAGGTGCTGGAGGAGCCAAGAAGAAACGCCCCGCCTGGGAGGGCGCCATGTAAGGCCAAGCAGCGGCAAGGAGACAGGCCTCCCCGCGGCCGCGACAAGGATGAAGACGAAGACGATGATGAAGATATGGAAGACGACGAGACCGATGAGCAGGAGTTTTAGAAAGCTACAGAGGTCCTCTGCATTGACGGAGGTGCTTCCCTGCATACTTCCCACCGCCAACTCAAGCAGTGGATGCGGGAAGTTAATGCAGCTGAACCATCCGTAGAGTCACGCAAGCCTCTGAACTGGTCCAAAGACGCCTATCATCTTTGATATTGAGGACCACCCTGATCGCATAATCGCGGTCGGGTGCTTGCCGATGTTGGTCTCACCAACTATCCGCAACCTCAAGGTCACCAAGATGCTAGTTGACGGCGGAGCCGGCTTAAACTCGATCTCCTCCGCGGTGCTCCGAAGCTTCAGATCCTCGACAGCGAGCTCAAGAGACCGCACATTCCAAGGAATCAATCCGGAAGGAGCAAGCCAAGGGGAAGATCACGCTGCGGTAACATTTGGCAGCGAGCTGAACTTCGTGGATCGAGAGGGTCACTTTCGACGTTGCTGATTTTCCATTGCCTTACAATGGAATACTTGGCCGTCCAACACTCGCCAAGTTCATGGCGGCCTCTCACTATGCCTACAACCTCCTGAAGATGCCAGGCCCGATAAGCGTCATCTCTGTCCATGGCGACAAGAAGGATGCTCTTATCTGTGCCGACAAGATCTACCGGGAAGCAGCAGCTGCAACAGAAAGCAAAACACTTGTCACCGAAGCTCCCGGGGAAGAAGACCAAGTCCGGCAAGAGCTCGATGCCCACTCCGCAAGCGCACCTCTTCGAGTGCTGCGCTACCGTCGAGGACGCACCATCGAGCTCCACCGCAAGTGCAAGAAGACGATGGCAGCTCCGCCAAAGACCAAGAGGGTGTCCGCCAAGGAGGACGACACCGTGGTACCTTCACCATCGCGCCTCTCTCGACCCTAAATAGGAAGGCGGCGCTGTTGCTTTCCTGGGGGAACGTCGACGTGTTTGCGTGGCAACCGTCTGACATCCCCGGTGTTCCCAGGAAAGTAATTGAGCACCGTCTTGCCGTTTGTCCTCATGCGCGGCCCGTCAAGCAGAAAGTCAGGAAGCAAGCAGTAGAGCGTCAAGAGTTCATCACGAAAGAGATCAAGAAACTAGAAGCAGCAGGCCTTGTCAGAGGAGTGCTCCATCCTACGTGGTTGGCCAATCCTGTAGTTGTGCGCAAGGCTAACGGGAAATGGAGGCTTTGTATCGACTTTACAGATGTCAATAAAGCTTGTCCCAAAGATCCATTTCCCTTGCCGCGCATCGACCAGATTGTTGACTCCACGGCCGGAAGTGATTTGCTTTCATTTCTGGATGCATATTCAGGATATCATCAGATCTTCATGGCGGAAGAAGATGAGGAGAAGACCGCATTCATCACCCCATGTGGCACATACTGTTTTGTACGGATGCCCTTCGGGTTAAAGAATGCTGGTTCAACGCTTATGTAGGCTAGTTCATGATGCTTTTGAGCCGCAATGCACAGAAATGTAGAAGCCTACATGGATGACATAGTGGTCAAGAGCAAGGACAAAGCAACTCTGGTTCAAGATTTGATGAGACCTTTGCAAATCTGCGCAAGATCAACCTCAAGCTCAACCTCGAGAAGTGTGTGTTTGGAGTCCCTTCCGCAAGCTTCTCGGGTTCTTCGTGGTCTCAGCGGGAATTGAAGCCAATCCCGACAAGATCAAGGCCATTGAGCAGATTGAAGCACCAAAGCGCCAAGGATGTCACGAAGACTTGCCGGTTGCGTGGCTGCTCTCAGCAGGTTTATCTCTAGGTTCTGCTGAACGCTACCGCCATTTTTCAAGATTTTGAAAAAGGCAGGTCCAATGAAATGGACTCGAAGCGGAGGTCGCTACTGCAGACTTAAAGAGGTACCTGTCCTCCACTCCAATACTTGTCGCACCTAAGCCACAAGAGAAGTTGTCGCTATATATAGCGGCAACCAATCAAGTGGTTAGTGCTGCGTTAGTAGCGGAGAGGGAGGCGGATGATGAGCTAGCAACCACGGCAGACACATCCAGCGACAAGCGTGGGGCTTCACGACAAGCTCTGGTCCCGACAAGGACGGATCTGCGCAGACGCATGAGCAGATGCAGAAAAGGATGGTGCAACGCCCAATTTAGTTTGTCAGTTCCCTTCTGCAGGGGGCTAGGTCAAGGTACTATGGTGTGTAGAAATTGCTTTTCGGCCTCCTCATGGCCTCGAGAAAGCTGCGCCATTACTTCCAAGCACAAGAGATAACAGTCATCACTCGCTTTCCGCTGAAGAGGATACTGCAGAATCCAGAGGCAACAGGCAGGATTGTCGAGTGGGCACTGGAACTGTCAAGCTTTGGCCTCAAGTTTGAAAGCACATCAACTATCCAAAGCAGAGCATTGGCAGAGTTCATAGCAGAATGGACGCCAACACCAGATGAAGAAATTCTAGAGACGAGCATTCCCGTCAAGGAAGCGAGCAAAGAGTGGCTGATGTACTTTGATGGTGCCTTCTCGCTACAAGGCGCCGGTGCCGGCGTGCTGCTTGTCGCACCCACCGGAGAGCACCTCAAGTACGTAGTCCAGATGCACTTTCCCAAGGAGCAAGCAACAAACAATACTGCAGAGTATGAAGGTTTGCTTGCCAGTCTCGTGGATCGCAGTGACCTTGGGATCAAGAAGCTCATTGTCGTGGGTGATTCGCAGCTTGTCGTCCGCCAAGTGAACAAAGATTATCGTAGTCCATTGATGGAAGCCTACGTTGATGAAGTGAGGAAGCTAGAAGAGCACTTTGACGGCCTACAAATGGAACATGTTCCAAGAGCTCAGAACGACATTGCTGATGGCCTGTCAAAGTGCGCTGCACTTAAGTTGCCTGTGGAACCAGGGATTTTCGTGCTCAAGCTGACTCAACCGTCTATAACACCGTCAACTGGACAGAACAAGAAGAGGAAGTTGATTTCTGGTGACTACTTTCCGGCAGAGCTTCCCGAAGCCGCCGCCAAGAAGGTCCCCAAGATCGATACCAACAGAGCTGAGGGGCAGTTTGCTCCGACAAGCCCCAGGGTTTGTTTTGTTGAAGCAGACGCTCCCGACAATTTTTGCTCCGGCAAGCTTGCCGGGGAACATCAAGCTCCGGCCGAACCGTAGGTTCTTGCCGTAGAAGCTGATGTTCCCGCAGCAGCAGATGTGCCTTTAGTCCTTGTTGTCGAGCCACAAGCTCCAGCATGGGCGCAACAGATTGTCAATTTCCTTCAGACAAGAGAACTTCCCGAAGAGCAAGAAGAAGCGGAAAGAGTAGCCCGACAGTCAAGTATGTACCAGTTTGTCGACAAAGACACTGCATGTATGAGACTCAACGGTGTTATATTGAAGTGTATTCACCGTGAAAACGGACAAAAGCTGTTGGCAGAGATACATGGAGGCATATGTTGTATTCTCATTGGCGCCAGAGCACTTGTCGGAAAGCTTTCCCAAGGTTTCTTCCGCCGACAGCCCTCCAGATGCAATCGCACAAGTAACCAAGTGTGAAGCGTGCAGTTCCATTCCAAACAGACACACCAGCCAGCTCAAGCTCTCCAGACGATCCCTTTATCATGGCCATTTTCGGTCTAGGGGTTTCGACATCCTCGGCCCCTTCCCCGAAGCCGTTTGGGGCTTTGAGTACTTGTACGCTGTAATCGACAAGTTCACAAAGTGGCCGGAAGTGGAAGCAGTGAGGAAGGTGACAGACAACAGCAGCCAAGTTCTTCAGTCGATTGTTTGCCGCTTCGAATCCCTAACAGGATCATCACCGACAACGGCACACAATTTACGAAGTCGCACCTTCATGCAAGACGCCCAAGATCTTGGCACCAAGGTCTGCTTGCTTCGTTGCTCATCCGAGAAGCAACGGTCAAGCGTAGAGGGCGAATCTTTGGCGTCGCGCTGGCTCAAGACCGTAACTTTCGGCAGTGCTGCACAAGTGCGGAAGAAACTGGATTGAGGAGCTGCCGGTGGTTCTTTGGTCGATCAGACGACGCCAAATCGAGCCACCGCCGACACCTTTCGCTCGGGTTCACGGAGCAGAGGCAGTTCTCCCCACGGAACTCAGATAATGATCGCCTCGAGTGCTCGCTATGATGAGTTTGAGCAAGAGCAAATGCGACAAGATGACGGTCGCTCCTTGAGGAAGATCGCCTTTCAGTTGTCAGACGAGCTACTCGGTACCAGCAAGCTTTGCGCCGCTACCATAGCCGCAAGGTTAATGCTAGAAGTCTTGAGGAAGGCGACCTTGTTCTTCGGCGCGTTCAGTCCACCAAGAATTCCAACATGTTGACGCCAAAGTGGGAAGGCCCTTATCGGCTGAAACGAGTCACTAGGCCTGGCGCTGTCCGCCTTGAGACCGAAGATGGCATTCCGGTGAGCAACTCCTGGAACATTGAACATCTTCGTAAGTTTTACTCAGAGCGCTGTTGCTTAACCTGTTCCGCAACCACCTTTTGTACAAGTCTTGCCACCGATGCATGTAATCCTTTGTACAAAGCCGGCGCAGAACCCGTGCATCGATAAAGCTAGTGTGTTGCGCATAACTTGTCAAATTCATGCTTTCATCATTTTATTGCATGTTTTGGCTAACATTTTGTGCAGCATCCACACCCGTAAGCAATAACGAGCCACTAGGCTCCATGACTTTATTTTCTTCTTTCTCTTTCTCAAAGAAAGGAAGGTTCCCTCGCGCACAAGTTAACCAGGGGGGAAGGAGAAGATAATACTATGGACCAAGCGTTGCTCGAGTAAGTTTCGCCTTATCGGGAAGCAAACGATAGAAAAACTAATTTGCCCAAGTTTGAGCAATCAGTTCTTAAATTTTTAAGTTATCTTCCTCGAACGATAGTACTTTGTATGGAAAACCTGTGCGCGGAGGAACCAACTCGCGGCTAGTCGCACCCTTACTTTGTTTCGAGTCCGCTCAACAACTTAAGTGAGCTGCAGCTAGTCGCGACAAGGTTGCTTGTCGGAGGCGGAACCGCCAAAGAAGCTGCAGACGTTCAAGACTCAACATTACAAAGGTGCCTACACCGACAAGTTCCCTAAAAGCGAGGGCAAAAACGTACAAAGGAAGGAATCAAGTAAAGGAAATAACATTGCAATCATCGCCTAAGATAGAGTTATATTACAAAATAGCTTGTCGCAGATCTAATAAATTGTTCTAAACATGATCAGCGGTGACAAGGGAAAGACAAAATTGGCAGCCTAGTCTACGCGGTCGCCATCAACCCGCTTGATCTTGCCCACCTTGTCCACAATGGGTGCGACAAGGGCTTTGAGCGCCTCCACATCGGCATCTGGCGGCAAGGATCTGAGGACGCCATTGAGGTTGAGGCCTAGGTTGCGGAAGGACACCTTCATCAACACCTTCTGGAGGGCTCCTGCACAGATCTGGCGCGATTCCTCGGCCAGCTGCTTTGGGATCTCTTCCCGGAGTCGCTGGAGAGCCGTCACCACGCCCTTGAAGAATAAGCTAAGCTTGGCGCTGGGTTGGAGGTGCTCGTCGGAGGAGTATCCGAGATCCACCATCCCCACTCCATCAGCTCGTTGTGGATGGCGGCAAGAAGATTCCACAAGACCTTCGGTCTAGTGCTCCACACTCTCCCTCAAGGCGCCTGGTGGCAACAAGATTCGCCAGCAGCTCCTCGTTGGCCTTGATCTTCTCCAACAGGCCCGCCCGCCTCCTTGGCGCCGCCCAGCTCTGCATCGAGTGGTCAGCTTCAGCTCAAGATCTGCCTTGGAATCCTTGGCGGCGCTAAGCTCCTTGCTCCTATCGGGCGATACGGCCCCGCAGCTCGCCAAGAGTGTAGGCGTCCTTCGCCGTGCTTGAGCACAACAAGCTCCTCGCCGCTTTTCCGAGATCGGCCTCCACCGCCACCTTCGTCTCCAACTCTTTCTTGGCGGCTGCGGCAGCATCCTTCGCTTCCTTAAGAGCCCCGCCAAGTGACTCCTCAAGAACAAGCTCTTCCTCGTGGCTGTCCAGTTGACCTTCCGCTGCGCCAGCTCGCTTCCTCGCGGACAGCTTCTCGGCTGACAAGCCGCTGCTCCTCCTCACCGCGGCCTTCTCGAGGATGAAGGCCGTGGCGCCTCGACAAGTCGCTCCGCTCTTCCGCTACGCCCGAGAGTTTCTTGGTTGGCACCTCGGAGCTCTTCTGCGCTTCTCCATGTTCGCTCCGCCTCGCGACAAGTGCTTCACGGGACTCCAACTTGGCTTGTCGGGCGCGGTAGAGCGACAGCAGCTTCTTCAGCAGCTGCTCCTCCTCAGACTCGCCGCTGCTGCTGCTTGGTGCGTCCACCAGCGTCAGCCCAGCGGAGGCGAGCAGCTCTTCATCGAAGGTTTCTCCTTCGGCCGGCGCCCTGGAGCTCGACTCCCATGGGAGCTTGATGAAGACGCCGTCGCCGGCCTTCAAGTAGTCGCCGGGCTGGGGCTCTTCGGAGACTGACGCTGCAGCAGCGGCGGGGGAATCGGCGGTCGGTGTAGCGCCTGGGGCTCCTGCGGCCTCAGGGCCGTCAGTGCGATCGCCAGACCCCTCGCCAGCTTCTGCGGCGGCAGCCTCGAAGGCCTCTTCGCCGGCGGGCTCGTCAGCGCCGGCTTCTTCTCCCACGGCCGTCGGTGTTGCCTTGTAGCGTCCTCCTCGCCGGCGACCTCGGTCTCCATCGGCTCTATGGCGGACGGATGAAGAAAGTCAAGCAAATATCCAAGGATAGAATCAGAAGAAGAAAAACACAAGGGAGGTACTCAGGCAAGAAGGTTACCTGCGCCGGGGGCTGCGGTCCTGGTCTCCGCCGCCAAGGGATCGCTGGTGCCGTCCCTTGCCGGAGAAGGCTCCCTTGCCGGAGAAGGTTCCCTCGCTGGAGAAGGCTCCCTTACCGGGGAGCGCTCCCTTGCCGAGGAATCCACCCTTGGCAGCGTGGTCGAAGCAGAAGGAGGTTGCTCTGCTTCTACACAAGTCAACAGTCAGATATCAACAAAGGAAAAAGCACCCATGCACGCCGAACAGCAAGAAGTAGACCATATACTTACGCTGGGGGCTGCGCTGGGGGCTGCTTTGAAGGAGAGTTGCCTCACCCGGCAAGGCTGTCACGGATGCGCCTCCTGCCGTCGCAGTAGGTTCGTCCTCGACGACGACCACCGGGGTCTTGGCCCTCTTCGACGCTCTCTGGGCCAGCGTCCTGAAAAGGAAAGAGTTCAGAACGAAGCAAATCAGATTCAAGATGAAGCAACAAAATTGAAGAAATACAAGCACAATATTGAAGCTTACTCTTCTTCTTCCTCGTCGAGCTGAGCGCGAGAGATCAACTCCGACTCGCCCAAAGGCGACGAGGCGGAGGAGGGCTCTCTTGGCCGCTGGCGGAGGTGTCGGCGGTGGCTCGGGAGGATCCCGCCCCAGCTTGTCGCAGCAGTGTGGGTGCTCTCAGCAACATTGCTTGCCGCGGTAGAGCACGCCGCGCGCGCTGGTTGCTGGGTCTGCCCGCCGCCTGCCTCATCTCCAGCCTTGCGGAGACGCCTCTTTGGCGGAGCCGGGTGCTCCGTTTGCGGCAAGCTGCTGGATGGTGGGGAAGAAGCGCCCTCGGCTGGTTCGCTCGACTCCGCCTCGGGTTCGGCAAGCTCTTCCTCACCGGCGAACTCCTTCGCTTTCAAAGCAAGGCTTGCCGCCTCTGCTGCATCTGCCTCCTCCACGGTGTACCCGAAGACGCCAGCGCGAGCTGCTGCCGCCTCCGCCAACCTTGTGGCAATGCGCACCATCTCTTCGCCGGTGGTGTCGCGGTGAGCTTCTTCGCTTGCCGAGGCGGATCGGCATTTCTTCCAAGCTGTCGAAGAATCGCCGCACGACGCCGTCCGCAGGCTCTTGCCAGTTGGAACGATCCCATGAGAATCGCATAACGGCATCATGGCACGGATGATGCGGTCGAGCGCAGAATTGTTGCACAATGGGACGACCCCTCGGCAACCTAAACCACTGGGTGATCGGGTCATGCTTGAACAGTTCTAGCAGCATCGCATCCAACTCCAAGACAGTGAAATTCCAGTTGAGGCCCGGGCGCAGCCTCATGATGTCCGCTGCGTTTTGGAACTCCCAAGCAGGTCTCCTCCTCTCCTGCAAGGGAGCGATGCAGCGGCGAAGGAAATCTGCGCCAACTGCGCCTACAGTGAGTCCGGCAAGCCTGAGGCGCAAGATCCGGGTCACAGCAATCTTCAACCTAGCATCTTCCGGCGCCAAGTTGCTCCAATCATTGCCGCCAAGACTATTGGGGCTTGGCGCAGGGCAGTGAAGGGCTGCGGGTTCTCCTCAACGATCCAACACCAATTGGCTCTCCACTCCTCCCATTTGCTGCGGAGCTCTCCCTCGAGATAGGCCTCCTTCTTGCCGACCCTGGATACCCAAGCAATCCCTCCCAAGCGGCTCCCTCTCTCAACGCTGGGCATGAAGAAGTGGCGGAAGAGGGCTACGTTTGGGTGGATCCCGACAAAGTTTTCGCAAAGGTGTGTGAAAACTGCCATGGTCAGGACAGCATTGGGGGTGAAATCAAGGAGGCGGAAGCCGTAGGTGTTCATAATGTCGCAAAAGAATTCAGAAAAGGGCGGGCAGAGCCCGCAATAGAAGAAAAGCGCAAAGAAAGGGTACCCAGTTGGGGCTAGTTCCGAAGTGGTGGCGGGAGTACTGCACGTGCGGATGCGCACGCCGTCTCCGTCGACCAAGAGGTAGTAACCCTCCCTCAGCTCCTTTAAGCGCCGAGCTGGGGGAGAAGATGGCCGCTCCTTCGCAGCGCCATGAGCCGCTGCGCCGCCGACTTCACGCCCTTCCCTTGTCGGCTTTGAGCCATGGCGGAGGCGGTGGAGGAGACCGACGGCATTGATGGCGCTGCTATGGGCATGGAGCGCCTGCTCTCTTCGCACTAGAGAAGAAGGGGAGAGCGGCGGTGGTTTTCGAGACGATACAGCAATGGCGAGGTGGGCGACATGCCCCTGTTTCCCCTGTTTACAAGGAGGGAGAGGGGCCGGATGTTCCGCTTTTCCTAATAAAGAAACCCCCACGACCTCGCCCACGATCTCTCACACGACGCCACGTTCGGTGCGTGCCGTTCGTGGGGGACGTGGTGGGTCCGGGGTGAGTTATGGTGTGACCCGGGCCGCAGTGCCTGCAGTTCTGCTTTGGGCCCGCCCAACAGCGCTGCACTGCAGGTGGCCCAGTCTGGGGCTCCTGCCGGTGTACTAGAGTAGGAGTACCCTAGTATCCCGAACTTGTGCACGGCAGCGATTGCAGCCCTCCGCGGCAAGGCTTGCGGTCACCGCCAAGATCCTCCGTGGTTCCTTTGGAGCCATTCAAGAACAAAGTATTTAACCAAAAAGACAAGGCCCGGCAAGAGGAGCTTGCCGAAGGCCACTCAAGGCACGCAGAAGACAAGACCCCGGCAAGAGGAGCTTGCCGCCAAGGCTCGGAGAGCGACAAGCCTCGGACGCGACAAGGATTCAGCCGCGGCAAGGCACTTGCCGCGCAGCAACCTCTCTTCATCTCCGCTCCAAAGCACATCCACCAACGTGTCGCCATGGGACCATTCCATGCGCAGCGTGTCAAGAGGTCAGCAGCCAGCCGGGAGCAGCGATAAGCGGCGCCGACAAGCTTGCCATCGTGGTGAACGGTGGCGCTCCCGACGGTCCCTGTTGCCTTTGTTTAAGCGGCTGTGGACGGGCATTTAATGCTTTTGTCCCTTGCCGTCGTGGTTAGGTAGAGTACATCGTACCGCATAAGTAGGTGTACCAGCTACTATTTTGCCATTTGTACCCCCATCTACGTTGCCACCTGTCGGAGCCCCTTTGTACATATAAAAGGAGGCCCATGCGCAACGTAGAGGGGGGTTCGAACACTCTCACGCTAGGTCTCGTTAGCAGCTGGAGTATACTGTAGCTCTCAGCGCTCCCTAGCAAGAACACAATACAAACCAGACAAGCAGCAGTAGGAGTATTATCTCTCCGGAGAGCTCCGAAGCTGGGTAAACTGCTCGTGTGCTTCGCCTCGATCCGCTCTTCGTGCGATCTCCGCCCCCCTCCGAACCAAAAGGGACCCGGTCCGCCGGTCCCATAGGTGTTCGTGGGTCCGATCAGCCTCCCCGACACATTGACATCTCCCCCAGGTCTGTTCCTATCTGATGGAGCTCTCATAAGGTTGAAATCTCCCATTAAAATCCAGTCAACATTATCAGGCATGTGAATATTCAGGAACCAGTTAATAAACTCAATTTTGTCTTGTGGATCACAGGGCCCATAAATATTAGAGATGATCCAAGACTGATTGGAGAGCATACTGGTAAACTGCACTGAAAGTGAAAACCTATTTTGTGCAATGACTTCTCCAGAGAACTGAGAGCCATTCCAAGCCACAAGAAGACCCTCAGATGCTCCAACAGAGGGTAGGAAGGCAAATTTATTAAGTCCGAAGGGCAAAGTTTTTAAGTAAGCTGTGTCAAAAATCTCCCTCTTGGTTTCTTGAAGACACAAGATGTTGCAGTCACTTTCATCAATTTTCTGTCTCAAAGCCAACCATTTGTCCTCAGAATTTATACGTCTAATGTTCCAGTTGAGAATATTCCAGCTTCTGTTTGTGTTATTCATGGAAACACAAAATTTTATTGTACCAAAGATCAAGTACCAGCACTTCATCTTGCACACACAAAAGAAAGTTGGGCAAAAACCAGATCCACAGCAAAACACATATCCAGTAGGGCATCCACTCACACAACAAAGAGATATTAATAGGATAATACATCACCAGATCCATAGAGTTTAGAAAGTTCCAATATCCAAGTCTTACATCAATCAAAAGCAGCATCAAACTAAGAATGAAGGCACAAAAACACACCTTCCATACAGAATTCCAAGTAAAGGGCCTAAACATTATGAATGGCTGGAGGTATGTCCTTCTCCTTTGGCCAAGGGCACCTTGTCCAAAACAACCTCTTGCTTTCTCTTAGGCTTCTTGGCCAGCTTGTCCTCCAGCTCCCCCTCAGCAACCTTACAGAAAGAGGCAGTGAGGTTTTTAACAACTGATTTATGTATGGTGGGAGGGACAGCATTGCAAGGCAGACAATTATTATTAGAGCAGGAGTTTCTCTTGTAACAAGCATTGTCATTCTTAATTCTATCACTTCTCCTTACCTCTGTTTCCACTAGTGGAGTCTTTCCACTTCTTCTCTTGCTCAGACTATCTTGACCAAAAGGCTGCAACAGAGCCTGGGACTCCTCATCCTGCATATTGGCTGCTGCACCAAAATTTTCTTTGCCTTTGCCCCCATCCTCCATGGCCTGACAAATTGGTGCATGAGAGGTAGGGCACTTGTCAGGTATATGAAACAGAAATGCTTGATACATATTTTCCACAGCAGTGAACAGTTCCCACATTCCAGATTTTAGCATAGTAACAGCCAAGGCAAACTTGTCAGGGACAAAAGCAAGTGAACAATAAAGTTGAACCAACTTACAAGAATGCTGGCTGAGAAAGAGCTCCTGTTTTCCAAAGATTGGTCCTTAAAATGATGTTTCCACAGAAGCATGCCTTCTTCAGAGACAGAAGGGGCATTAGAAGCAGCAGCAGCCATCTGAATATGTTTTAAACCAAGGAGAGAAGGTGCCATGCTAAGGTGTTCATTAATTTGAGTAACTGTAAAATTTTCAATTTGGCATGTTATACATAGGTCATCCATGCATATCATATTTTATTTCATTTTCGTTTGCAATCCTTGAAATCCTAAGCAACTCAAGGACCCTCGGAGGGAGTTGGGGATTTTCCAATTTTCATATTTGAATTTTTATCAAATAATGAAGACGGGGATTTTGGATTTTATTATTTTTCTCTCCGGAAATATTTCATGTTTAAATAATAAATGAGAGGAGATAATATGACTTCTCCAAATATAATTGAAATATCGGAGGTAAAATGTTAAAATCATTATTTGGATTTTATTTTATTTATTTGGAATTTTATTTGCCCTAGAGAAAAATTTGCATGATTTTAAAATTGCATTTTAGGGGCCAAGAAAAGTTCATCTTGTTCTAAATATTTTATTTAGACAAAGAAAACTTGTTTTGGTATTTTAGATTTTTATTTATTTTCTAGGATTTCTACAAGTTTCAAGTGAACGTTTTTTTTAAAGGGACCCGCTGCCCGATCGGGCCAAGGGCCCACCCAGCAGGCCGACCCAGCCAGCCGCCACGCCTGGCGCTTGCGCCCGCCAAGACTCGGACCGGAGTCCGAGCCGAACTCCGTCTCCCGCGCCGCCTTGCCCCTCCTCCCAGTCGCCGGCCCCGCCCTTTATATACGCCACCCCCTCTAAACCACCACCACCACCACCGGAGCCCGGAGCCTGAGCCTCAAGACCCGCCCGAGCCGCCGCCGCCGCCTCTAAGCCGCCCATTGCCGCCGCCTCCCGCGCCCGCCCACCCGCCGAGCCCCGCCCCTTTCCCACCCCGCCGAGTCGCCCGCCTCGGGACGACCTCGCCGAGGTAGTCAGCCACGCCTCGGTTTTTTAAAGAAAAACCCTTCGTTTTTTTTTGAGAAAACCCGAGTTCGTTTTTTATATCGGTTTTATTCTCCGGTTTATTTGTTTAGCGAGCGTTCGCTCGTTCGTTCATTTTTACGAATGTGTTCTTCGTTTAGTTTCTGCTAACGAACGTTCGTTCGTTTAGCCGTTCGTCGTTTTCTTTTATCGGATTTATTCCGCGATTTTTTCGATCACGATTTCTGATCCGATGTTCGAATTAGTATAACTTTTCGCTCGTTTATCGGAATCAGGCGATTCAAGCGCCTGGAGTTTCATCTCGAAACCCTCTTTCCGATTAGCCAACTCAAACAAGTTTTTGCCTCTTTAAAATTTGACCCTAGTTCAGATTAGTAAACAGATCTTGTTTCTTTCGCCGTTTGAGTTTCGTTGCTCCGTTTGGTTTGATTTTTCTTGTGAACCGGAGTTCTTAAGTTGAACTCTCCGGTCAACCTCTTTCAGTTGAAGTTTCGTTTGTGCATCTTTGCTTGTTGCTTATGTATGTATTGTTTGCTTGCGATAGAATTCCCGGAGTGCTAAGCGTGTTACTACTGAGTCTCTAGGATTCACGGATCGTCAGCATGGCAAGTAACACTTGATCATATTTCCTTTCATACCCAGTTTTTATGCATTAGTTCAACCCTCAAAAATTGCATGGTTAGGATGTCATTAATTTGTGGGTTGGGAAGTAGATGATGAGGTAGGAACCTATTGCCCTGTTACTATCAAACCCTTGGGAGTTACTTCTACGTGTTGCTATTATTGCTATGCTATGCTCGTAGACGTAGTTTGGGTTTGAGAGATATTCATGACAGATGTGAGATTGTTAACTAATGGTTTACTTTAAGGTGGCAACTTAAATACACATCTGGGTGGATTGAGGCACCCGGGGAACCCAGCGTTGTCTGTTTTATTTTCTGGAAATCCCGGGGTACCCGTGTGATCTTCCATGGACCGCCACCCAGGCTCAAAGGGAACTGAGTTTATTCATGCTAGAAACTTCCGTGTGCAGCCACAAGCTATTATGGGCTCTAGCATAGTTGAGTAAGTTACGTGAAGCTCTTGAAGAGGTAGATCAGCAGGTAGTGGGTTTTATAGGTTTGGTATGATCTATCCGGAGTAGAGAGTTAATGTTTCTGAAATATTGTGTCTCGGTCATCCATTTCTCAAACACCATGTAGTGCGAGAAATCAACGGAGGCGATCGAGTCTTGTGGGGAAAAGTGCGCAAACCTCTGGAGAGTGTATAATCTAATCATGGTTAGCCGTGTCCCCGGTTATGGACAATTTTGAGTATCTAGTACTTGAGTATTCACATGTATCTCATCACTCTAAATTAATATTGCTGGGTTGTTAATTACTTTAATTGGGATTGAGTTGGGGTTATACCTTCTCAATGATGTTTCAACCACCATGATAGTCAAATTAAAATTTATTCCTTTGATGTAGGAAAAAATTGGCTTTTTCGCAAACTGTAACCGTAGAGCTTTCCACCAGCCAAATATGCATGTAGTGTTAGCATTATTCTGTTATTGCTCTATTGTGTTACATTGCCAGCATATTCCATGTGTCGACCCGTTCTCGGGCTGCAACGTATTATGTTGCGCACTTTTCGCACGAGGAGTAAGGTTCGATAGGTCGTTGCCGTGCAGCTCAGCTATGCCGTTGGAGTTGATGGACTCACTTTACCTTCCAAGCCTTCCGCTGTTATCGTATTAGATGGCCTTAAGCCATATTATTGTAATAAGTTCTCTTTTGAGACTTTCGATGTAATAAGTGTGTGATTGCTACTCTGTTATAAATCCTTCGAGTACTGTGTGTGTCAGCATTACCGATCCAGGGATGACATGGAAGCACAGAGACTTGACCATCTGAGGTCGGGTCGCTACAGTAACCCAATTACCTTGTAACCTAGACTGAAGATCCTCAATGTTCTCCACTAGCTGCAGGCTTCCCCTAGCAGTATTAACATATTCAGGGCTGCATGCCATAACTTCAGAAGGAGGTCCAGTGACAAGTGAAGGATTAGCTTGACCATCTAATGACACAGGATCAGAGCCCAAGGTAGCCTCCAATGCAACTTCCAGCAGTACAGGTTGTGTGGGATCCATATGAGAAGATGCAGAAACACCATCAGTGGCATGAGCTCCAGCAATGTCGGGAGAAACATGTTGCAGCTGCTCTGCAGCAACCTGAACTTGATCAGGCAAAACAGCATCAACCAATGCAGCAACCTGGGTGTTCTCTTGCAATAAAGGAGGTTCCTCATCATCTGACTGATAGGCTTGGATGATGTTCTGCAGACCATTAGCAATCACCAAGGCAGGGGGAGGAAGAATAGCAGGCACTGCCTCCCTAGGTGGTAAAGCTTCCACTACAACAGGGGCCATAAGCATATTTGTGTTGTCACCCTCAGAGAAAGACATGTCAGAAGATAAACTGCTGTTAGTTGGTGCAGGATGCAACTCTTCTCCATCTGCCCAGGCCAATTCTTCCTGCTGCACAGCATCCAAGAGATCCTCAAGGACAGCATTCTGCTCAATTTGCTGAATCTCTTCCCAGTTGTCCCAATTCTCTGCAACCTGAGCATCCATATCATTATTGTTGGCAGCATCATCATGAAAAATATGAGCAGGCTCAGCATCTTCAGGGAGAGGGTGTGGATCCACATTGGCAGGAGGGATAGGGTCCTCATCTGCAGGACCTCCACCAAGGAGCTCACTTGCCAGCACTTCAATGGAGGAAGACCGGCCAGCCTCCTCAAATTCATCTCCTTCAGACCAGCGCATACTTTTAGGAATGATATCTAGGTTCATAACCCGGGCCTTGACAACAATACGCCCCATATGATCATCCTCCTTGTCCCAGGAAATCATGCGGCCGAACTTACTGACAGCACAAGCTAAATCTTCAGTATTACGGAAATCAAATGGAACTCCCGTCAGAAGCAACCAAACAGTTCGATTGAAATGAACCCTCCTGTGATTTCTGCCCTCATCATGCTTGACAAAAGTAATGAACACATCACCAAACTCAAGAGGACTGTCTAGCACCAATTTATCCCTGTCCCTAACCCTCGTGAGCCGAACATATGCCTCTCCGAAAGGGCAGCGCTGAACATCCCTCAACCCTAACTGCCTATGCTCAACAATAAATTCCTCAAGAACATCTCTTACATTGTTGAAAGGAGCATCGGCGGGGAGAGGATGGATGGTCGCAATCGCCCAGTCTTCATGACGATGAGGACGTTGTGGCAGTACCACCCGAGCCACGCCATTGCGGCCAGGGACTTGCTGAATGTCGAAGCCATGGTGCACGAAAGGACGCGGGTCCATCGGAATATTGGCCATCGGAGCCGCAGCACTTGCCGGCGCACACAAGCTCAAGGTGGTGGTAGCGGAGTTCGGGCAGAGTGTTGAAACAGAGGAGCAGAGCGAAGAAGTTGAGGAGGCAAGAGTAGGACGAGGCTGAAAATTAGGGAAAGATCCCAAACATAGCTCGCGAAAAGAGGAAACTCGCGAAGGGTCGCGGGCCGGGCCTACGGACTTGAACCAATCGTGGACCGCATCCAGGTCCCAGGCCTCAAAACGTGGGCCGGGGAAAGAAGCAAACCTGAGAGAGGGGTAGAGCCCAGGGAGGCGAGTGTCACGACACTCCTGAGCAAAGTGGCCCATCTAGCCACACGTGTAGCATTGGAACGAAGCATTTGAACGACCCTGATTCCCGCCCGCAGCAGTCGCTGCGTGATCCTCTCCTGAGGTGGTAATATTGGGCATTGACGGAACATTAAAATATGTGACCACATTATTGCTGGTGGTCGGAATATCCGCTAATCGAGCAAAAACTGACTGTCGGGGTTGCTCGCCGGAGACTCTGCCGGCGACAGATCGCGGGAGCGATCCATTGACAACTCTAGTCCAAGAAGCTTCATCCTCACGGTAGTAAAGTTGTTCTTCACGTAACCAATTAGGTCCACCAAAACCCCAAAGATTAAAAATTTTCTTCTCTGGGCAGTAGATTCCTCCCTCTCTCTCAGCCTCCTTCTCTCCTCTCAGCTTTCCAGAGCATCCAAGGCTCTCCCCAGCATTTTCCCATGCCCCCTTCAGCTGCCAGATGCAAGTGGACGCGCGCGGACGCGGGAAAGCCACGGATGCCGGCCAAAGTCGCGCTCTGGAGCGCCTGGCAGGGCACCCGACCGTTGACGCCGCGTCTCCCGGCCACCTCGAGCCTCCCCCGCGCGCCAGTCGATACCCCTCGACGTCCGCTCCAGGCCAGCAGGCCGCCCACTTGCTCCCGCACCCTCCTCTCTCTCCTGCAGCTCGAGCCAGAACGCCGCCCCGCTCGGCCAATGCCCGCGCTGCTCCTATGGCCCGCCCACAGCTCGTCCCGCTCCTCCTCTCTCTCCCTGGCACCCTAGACCACTCCCACGAACACCCCCGAGCCCTCCATTCCCTCTCTAACGGCCACCCGAGCCGATCCCGCGGGAACCCATAGGCCGCGCCTACGGTGGACCTCGGCCAGCCTATATAAGGCGACCCCGAGCCTCTCTATCACTCCCTGTCGCTCCCCCACACTCCTAATCCACCTCCCGCACCACCCATTTGTCTCCAGAGCCGCCCGAGCTCGAGATCGAGCTCGAGCTCCGCCGCCTCGGCTCATCGGCGTTCGCGCGGTACATGCCTCCTCCGCCCCCGTTTTCTCTTGATCTGGAACCGCACGGCATCGTTTCCCCTCTCTTCCCCACTCTTTTTGCAGCCAAGAATGGCCGGAACCATCGACGCCCGAAGCACCTCCGCCGCGTGACCTCGTCGCCGGCAAACCAGGCTGCTCCAGCGACCATCTCCACCACCACCTGAACGGCGACATCCCCTTGAGTCCAACGGTTCCACCCACGCATCCTCCCGTGCCTTACATCGCCGCCGGCGAGCTCGCCGACGCCTCTGGACGGAGGTAGACGATGAGGGCAGTGGGCCTTGTCTGTCAGCCTCACGCCCTGATGGGTGGGACCCACCTGTCAGGTTTGAAACCCACGCGCGCGTACCGGTTCGCCCGTCGGCTGAAGGCGTACTCCTCCTTTACACCTTCGACGTGGCGGCCTCGCGCGGGCTGATTTCCCGTTGGGCCTGCTGCGCTGCGACTATTCTGGCCCAGTTGCACAGTGCTCCTTTTTCTTTTTCTTTTCTGTTAGACTTGCAAAAATTCCACATGATTAAATATTCATCCAGATGCCATAATTCCAGTTCCTAAAAGCTCAGAATAATCCCACCTATTTATTGATGTAACTACCATACACATCCATTACACTTTTCTGCACTGTTCAAATTTAAATTCAAATTTGAACAATAAAATCTCTGTTTGAAAATCCACTACTTTATCCTCCTAACTCCAAATCCAAAAATAAGAATTTTCCCCTTCTTAATATTAACCCTAGTATTTAACAAAAATGAGTTGACATTTTTCTGAGCACTTTGGTTTTTCTGTTTTATATATTGCCTTATCTTTTTCTCGTTATTATTTTGCGACGATAGATTGTGTTGCTGACGAAGGAGTTGGACCTGAAGACTTTGAAGACCCGTAAGACTTTCTTTGAGCCGTGCAAGCAGCCCTTTGACCATGTCTATGAAACCCTTTTTATGCATGTCATATAGCACCATATTGTTGTTGCAATGGAATCATGATGAGGTGGTAACCACCTTGATTGGTTGCCTTTGTTACTTCCTCGTTGATACTTGCATGGTGCATGACCCTACCTCCTTATGAGGGTTATGCCGATGGGAGTAGATAGGATGCTATAGTAGTGGCTACGCAAATGGGACGGGAATATGCATGGTGATGGAGACAAAGTATTGACAAAAGACTTTTCGAAAACCCTGTCGGGTGCCACTTATGCCCGAGGGAGAAAATGAGTTCGGTAACCACTTGATGACAAAGTGGTGTACCGAGGCAAGTGTGAGTGTTATTTTCAAAACGGATTGGTTTAAGTTGCGACCGTTATTCCAACCTTACATGCGCAACCACTCTACCCTTATATGGGAAAGGGCATTATTGATTACCTAGGCCGATACTAGCTTGGAGCCCGCATTACTAGTGACGGGATAGTTGTTGTTGTGCTCTCTCGACGGGTCGTGCCAGGTAGGGCGGCCAAGAACATTTTTATGGGGCACCGGACACACCGTTGGTACCCCGTGCCAGTGGTATGTGATGAATATGGGAGCAAGGCTCCACAAATTTTAAGTTGTGAATTGGTGGGCACGGGGGTTACTACCAATCGAGTGGACTCCATGTTAGTGTCGTCTAGGGAAAGATAGTGATCGGGTGCTTACCCCGGGTACTTGAGGTACGGCGGGTCGTGGATGACACGGAAGTTCCCCGGATCTTGTGGGTAAAGTGTGCAACCTATGCAGAGTGTAAAACTATTCGAATAGCTATGTCCACGGTCAAGGATAGTTGGGTAACCGCTCTTGGGCTACGTCCACTTGTTTACAAACCAGTGTGTGTGTTGGGGTAAGTGGGAAGAACTACTTGGGTCAAGTCAAAGGACTTGACATGATTGAGTTGGGTTGATGCCCACTCCATTTATGTTGATATCTGTAACCAGACCTATGGTTACTTTAAATTGTATGATGCATGATTTACCAATTGTTGAACATGTCATACCACAACAAAAACTAGCTTTCTGCAAAAATTTACCTACATCATGCATTGTTGTATCTTGAACCAAAACATGGGTTGCTTGCGAGTACATTCAAAGTGCTCATTGGCTTGCCACTGGTTATTTAATTGGCCAGGCATGGAAGAACAGGAGTTCGAAGAAGAGTTCTTTGGAGACGAACATGCGAACTAGGACGCTTCCTCAAATGTAATGCCTGTAGGGTTAAGGCAGATGGCATGGGTTCTACTTATCGACGAAGATTTCCGCTGCTTAAGTTTATTTGGTATTCAGCTCTTGTGGCTTTATCTATGTAAGACTTGACCATAATGGTCATAATTCGTGTAAGACGATATGTACAGATGTAAGACTCTTGTTATTCAGCTTCTGTGTGTTCAGTGAGCATTGTTCTCTGGGATCACTGTACACGTGCATTCGATGATCACGACTTATGAGTCGGGGTCCCATAGAGAAAATGGAAAACCTGGGTAGATGATGACGGTCCGATCGTGGTAGATTGTGTGACCATGTTGCACATCTGTGGTACCATGGGTAACGACTGCTAAGATAGTTGATCCCAATATGCCAAAGTCAGCTACAAGGTTCCAGGTTAGACCGAATCACGGATGCAAATGCACATCCAGGATCGGCGATCTTATTTTGATCGGGGATGAATAGTCCCTGCAAAATAATGCAGTACCATTAAGGATCCAAATGATGATTTGTGCATTTCGTTTGTATTCTCCCGTACCATAGGATGGCAACCAGATGAAACAAGTCCCCTGGCTTATCACCTCAAAGATGTGGCCTACATGGCACACGACGCCTTCGAACAGGTAGGGGTACAAATATGTCATAACCAACATGTTCCAGCCTCTTGCATTGATGGAAATCCCTATGTAGAACACCGCGATGAGAGAGTAATCGCCATAGCTGCGTCACTTTATCGGCGGGTCCGCAATTGTTGCCTTCTTCAATCTCATGTAGGCATCATCGTATGTATTCAAGCCCAGCCAGTCCGGAAGGCCGATCCCAATGGTGGAGAAGGGGTCTACGAGAACGGCCGCACTGCTATGGATGTTGTGCAAAATGATGGTGCTATCCGGCCGGAGGTATGCAATCCAATCTTTGTTGGAACCAACCCAGACCTATATATAAGACGGTGCGCAGCGCAGAAATCATGGGATGGAATAACTAATTACTATATTTAGAATATACAGTACATGATCAAACTCCATGACTGACCTGCTCATTGGACCAAATCCGACTACCTCTCAACGTCGGGAACTCTAGCGGAGTCAACGTGCAACCATGGCCAGGGAGCAGTGGATTGTTCAATGGATTGCCCATAGAATAACCTTCTCCTCGAGGACACATGGAAGACCAACAAGCATGGCCTTTTCCCAATCCTGTTTAAGCACCGTCTTAAAAAAGTTGGGGACGTTGAGGACGTCGGAGCAGCGTGCGATTTCTCCTAGAGGATCGTCGTCCAAGGTCTCCCAGCCCAGACGAGGAGGAGAACCGCCTGGAAAATCCATGGGAGCAGCGATGAATTCCCTTGGTCTCTTCGGGGATAGGGGAAGTGGCGAGGAGGATATAAGAGCGTAACCACATGGCCTCGTCCTTCGATAAGGAAATTATGCGGGCACGCATAGTGTTAGTTCCTCATGCCCCGTGATGGTGAGTGAGGGAGTCCTGGATTAGGGAGTCTCCGGACAGCCGTACTATATATTTTTGCCGCACTGTTGGACTATGAAGATACAAGATTGAAGACTTCGTCCCATGTCCGGATGGGACTCTCTTTGGCGTGGAAGGCAAGCTTGGCAATACGGATATGTAGATCTCCTCCCTTGTAACCGACTCTGTGTAACCCTAGCCCCCTTCGATGTCTATATAAACCGGAGGGTTTAGTCCATAGGACAACAATCATACCATAGGCTAGCTTCTAGGGTTTAGCCTCTCCGATCTCGTGGTAGATCAACTCCTGTAATACTCATATCATCAAGATGAATCAAGCAAGAAGTAGGGTATTACCTCCATCGAGAGGGCCCCACCTGGGTAAACATCGTGTCCCCCACCTCCTGTCACCATCCGCCTTAGACGCACAGTTCGGGACCCCCTACCCGAGATCCGCCGGTTTTGACACCGACATTTGTGCTTTCATTGAGAGTTCCACTGTGCCCTCACCGTACGGCTTGATGGCTCCTTCGATCATCGGTAACGATGCGGTCCAGGGTGAGGTCTTCCTCCCTGAACAGATCTTCGTATTCGGCGGCTTCATTATCAAGAGCACTGTTCAGCCCAACATATGTTATAAAGACCGAATACCATAGGGGTGTTCGGCGTCGTGAGTTTGGCATTATATGCATCAGCTCCGAATCATGTCTTTGGTCAAATGTTGGGTTTTCCCGGCTCCCCTGTTTTGCTACCTTACGTTCCGCTCTATCGGCTAAGGTGGCACCGGGAGAACTACTGCGATTGTGCCCTGGTTCATCTGGATGAGCACCTCAGTAGAGAAAGCCGAAAACAGACTGTCATGATAAAGCGCAAGACTGGTCAACCACTCGATGACTTACCAGAATCTTCGGGATTCCTCCGCATTAACGAAGGGCCATTTCCTGGTCATGTACGTACGCACCCCTTATTCGGACGAGCGCAGAGGTACCAGGGGCTATATAGTAGTCCCACCGTCAAACTCCTATGGCTAAGTGAAAGTGTTAAAGCAATATAGTCCGATTGCCTTGTTCACTGCGCTACCACCTCCTTAATGTACCAAGACGTTGGATCAAGTGTGAATACGCGTTTTTTGCGAACACCCCCGCATTATATGCGTGGGGGCTGAAGCCGACGACTGCAAACTTTCAGGTTATATACATATATAAATAAACGGCCGCACAGGAGGCATCATAATACTTTCAGGCAAAAGTATAAACACAGCCTTTACAACTCAATAAAACATTGTTTTTACAATGGGAATACATGTCACTAGAACATAATATTCTTCGAGCACTGAGCTTCTATTGAACGAGCGCCTTCAAGGACTTCTTCAAAGTGGTTCTCGGCAGCTACTCGGCCCACGGCCGAATCCTGGGTTGCAATAGCGGTGGCCTCCATGTCTACCCGGTATGTCTTGACACGGGCAAGTGCCATCCGCGCACCCTCTATGCATGCTGACCTCTTCATAGCGTCGATGTGCGGCACAGCACCAAGGAACCGTTGCACCAAACCTAAAAAACTATTAGTCGGTGGCCCTCTCGGCCACAGATGATCCACAACAGACCCCATGGCAAGCCCGGACAACCTATGGAGTTTGACCCACTCGGTCATTCGCTCATTCAACAGCAGCGGACGCACTGGACCATCAAACTGTGACCAGAATAGCTTTTCCACTTCACGATCTTTTTGACCCTTGAAGTACTCGGCCGCATCAGCAGCACTGGCTGCCAGATCCACGTATGCGTCCGCAGAACTCCATAGTTGATCAAGAGGGGCATACTTCTGATCTCCGAATTTCGTCCGCAACAAAAAGGGCTTCCCAGCCGCGATATCTCTAGCTTGACGCAGCTCCTCCTTCGCCGCTCTGATTTTAGAGCGGGCTTCCTTGGCTGCTACCATGGCCTTCTCCAGGTCCGCCACCTTCGCTCGGTTTTCTTTTTCAAGAAACAGGTAATGGTCGGCGGCATCTTTCAAGTCAACGGCCATCTTGGCCATTTCCTCCTTGCTTTGGCAATGGGCAGCCTGTTCGGCTCTCAGCTCTTCGGCCACCTTTAGAGTGGCCGCATCACTATTCCTGGCTTGTTCTTTGGCTCGGGCAAGTTCCGCCCGAAGGGTCTCCACGGCGGCAGCTCCATCTGCAGTCACAACATATTAAAGATATTGGATTATGCTCCTCTTACTATGTGTTGATCACCGGAGAAATCACATACCTTGTGCCTCGTCAAGCCGCTTGTTGACAAGCACGATGTCTACATCTGCCGCATCAAGTTGCCGCTTCAGCTCGGCAAACTCACCAGTCCGGCTAGCCACCGGACCTTCAGCCACCTGCACATGAAGGCGGACTGATTATTACCTGGGACTATGATCCTCTGTTTGTCGCCGTTCTCGACAGCAACCAGAGTCTCAGGGGCTACTATCTTCCTATGGCACACCTAACGTGTGTGGTACTGCCAAAAATACACACTATTTCACGTACCTCAAAGCCTTTCAACAGACTCATAACTGCTTCATGCAACCCGCTTTCCGCGGATGAAATCCTCTGAATCACTGTACCCATTAGCGTACGATGCACCTCTGAGATAGCCTCTTGCTCCAGAAGATCCTTCAGTGCGTCCGATCACACACAATACGGCTCTGGACTCTTTCTGTTGCTCACCTTAGGAGCCGAATGCTGAGGGCTTCGGGCGGCCGAGTGATTACCCTCTGGCCTTGGCGGATCAGGAGAAGCACTTCACGACGACACTTCAGCGTCGCCCGCCTCGTGAGGCGGGGTGGCATGGGGAGGTGTTTCTCTCTCCATCATCTCCGGAAGAAGGTCCCCCGAAGACGAACTCTCTCGAGAAGGGCTACAATTCAAACTACTAGATATATGTTTCGGATATTTTCCTTAGAGGTAAAGTAGGATATTTTTACCATTAAGCACTTTTTGTTTACTTACAGCTCAGTGGGAGGCAGATCCCCTTGCGGACACTGTGCGGCAAGGGTACCCTCCGAGGTAGGACCATCTGGCGAAGGTTTCTTCCCCCGCTTGGAAACATTTTTTTCCGGGTCCTCAGAGGTGGTCCTCTTCCCTCCCTGGGGAGGGGGAATTTCAGATCCTTCTCCCCGGTTGTCCTCCTTCGCGGAGGCATTAATTCCCCCGGCTTGGATGAATAACGAGTGAGGCCCGCTCTCAGCCTGATAAGGCGCCAGCTCGAGCATTCTGGCCAGTACTGGATCTGCTGTGCCTTCGGGAAGGGGAGCCGAACACCTGATCATCTTCGCCTTTGTTACCTAGTCCTGGTCAAAGAGCGACTTTTCAGAATGATGTTGTGATAAACAAAAAGACATCGTATTCGGCCATGGGATTACTTACTTGGGTGTTTGGGGATTGTAGCTCAGACCCGCATCCTCGGTGAGGTCCGAACACCTTATTTGTGGTCCGTAGAACAATTTGTACATCTCTTCGACCGTCATGCCGAAGAAGTGCTGAATAGCCCGCGGCCCTTCCGGGTTGAACTCCCACATTCAGATGGGTCGATGTTTACAAGGCAGGACCCGACGAACTAGCATGACTTGCATCACCGCGACCAGGCCGACGTCTCTCTCGAGGAGATCTTAGAGGCGACTCTGCAATATTGGCACATCATTTACTGGCCCCCAGTCCAGCCCCTTGTTAATCCATGATGTCAGCTGTGGTGGGGGCCTGAGCGAAAGGCAGGGGCGGCCACCCACTTGGTGCCCTAGGGAGCTGTGATATAAAACCACTCACGTTGCCATAAACTGGACACCTCCGGGAAGGAACCCTTTGGCCATGGAACATTGGCGCCTTTGCTTATTACGGCACCTCCGCACTCTGCGTGTCGCCCCTCAATCATCTTCGGCTCCACATTGAAAGTTTTGAGCCACATGCCAAAGTGTGGGGTAACACGGAGGAAGGCTTCGCACACGATGATGAATGACGAGATGTGAAGGATAGAATCCAAGGCCAGGTCATGGAAATCCAGCCCGTAATAGAACATGAGCCCCCTTACAAAGGGATCCAGAGCAAGGCCTAGCCCTCATAGGAAGTGATAGATGAATACAACGCTCTCGCCGGGTTCGGGAGTGGGAATGACCTCCCCTCGAGCAGGCAACCTGTGCGAGATTTCGCCGGTCAAATACCTGGCCTCTCTTAGCTTCTTGATGTCTTCCTCTGTGATAGAGGAAGGCATCCACCGACCTTGAAGGTTGGATCCGGACATGATTGAAGGTCCGAAGCGCCTGACCTGAGCCTTGGGTGTTGGAACTCAAGGTGGGGGAAAGATTCGATTGAGCACAAGAAGAAAAAGGACATGCCTTGGCCTCTTTATAAAGGGGATGGATATCAAGCGTCCTCCGCGTGGCCGTTTGGGACTTGCCTAAAGACAAAGAGTCATACCAACGGGCACGATTGGTTTACCCAGATCCGTATTGATGAGAATCCCATAATAAGGGGGACACGATCTCTGCTTCGACAAGACGTGCCAATAAAATCGCCTCGCAAAACATGCAGTGGCAGGCTGGTTGAGAAAGGCGGTTCATCATGGCCAGACCGCGGCAATACGTCACATTATGAGAAACGGTCGGCAGATTAGATGTGTGGAAATATTATTCTCTCCACGGTGGTATGTGAAATTTGTTTTGCAGAGCCGGACACTATCCTTGTGCTCGTAATCTTCTATCGAGTATTCGGAGGAAGAACCCGCCTTGCAATTTCGAAGACAATCTGCGCGCCGGACTCATCGTCATTGAAGCCTGGTTCAGGGGCTACTGAGGGAGTCCTGGATTAGGGGGTCTCCGGACAGCCGGACTATATCCTTTGGCCGGACTGTTGGACTATGAAGATACAAGATTGAAGACTTCGTCCCATGTCCGGATGGGACTCTCCTTGGCGTGGAAGGCAAGCTTGGCAATACGGATATGTAGATCTTCTCCCTTGTAACTAAATCTGTGTAATCCTAGCCCCCTCCGCTGTCTATATAAATCGGAGGGTTTAATCCATAGGACAACAATCATACCATAGGCTAGCTTCTAGGGTTTAGCCTCTCCGATCTCGTGGTAGATCAACTCTTGTAATACTCATATCATCAAGATCAATCAAGCAGTAAGTAGGGTATTACCTCCATCGAGAGGGCCCGAACCTGGGTAAACATCGTGTCCCCCGCCTCCTGTTACCATCCGCCTTAGACGCATAGTTCAGGACCCCCTACCCAAGATCCGCCGGTTCTGACACCGACAGTGAGGCTATTATTTACTACGTAGTACTGTAGCAGTAGTAGTACTACTTTCTCAACTAGTAGGTCGATGTACTGTACTTCTATAGTGCACCAGTTGTGAACTCTTGAATCTCAAGGCCAAGGAGCTACAGTTGCAAGTGGAGGGTACTACTGTTCTCTACAACCATCGTTATACTATCAATGCAGGGAAAGTACAATTGCGTAGTGTGTACTCTCTATGCTCTATTCAAGCACGTAGGTGGCCTACTCAGCCACTCCTCTCACGCACAGACTAGCAGCCTGCTTATCAGCGACGGTTACTGCGGGGGCAGAACATTTGAGTTCTTTGATACAACAAGACTAGGCTTTTCGCTTCCATTTGTGGAGGTGTATTGGATCTCATCGAACTTTGTTAGTTCCTTCTTTATGAATGAGATGAGGCAAAGCTTTTGCCTCCATTTCAAAACAAAAATAAATCACGTCAAGAGGAATTTATTTTATAGAGCCGATAATGGAGCGAAGTACATGCATGCAATGCCACAAGCTACAAAGTAGTAGAGTAGCACTTTACGTATAAAGCCATATTGGAAAGTTCCCAATAACGCGCCAGACTTTTCCGGCTCCTCGGGCTTAATTGGGAGGCACTAGTTTAAATATGGTAGCTGATAAGGAAGCTGCAAGCGAGGCGCGGCTAGGGAGACCATGCAGGAGAGAAACTTTGCATGGTGTGAATTGATATATAGGAGTACTACTCTAGTTCGCGAGCCACGAGATGATGGGAGGGAAAACCCGTTCACATGGCTGGGCTATCAAGTGCACCTAGATTGTGGTGCGACACATCCGTTCGATTTCAAAAGTCAAACTACCAGTGTACAATATTGGCTCGCAACGAGGTTACTATTTTAAAAAAAGGCCGCCGTGCGTTCGGCCGAGATCTTACCCACAAAACGAGCTATACACTCCCGCGACCACTAGTAGTACTCGTTGGAGTACAACGCAACCTAGAGTCGCCTTTTGTCACTAGTACATTGTTCCTTACAAGAAACCACTAATACCAAGAAACTACTACCACTTACCAAACAGCCCTACCAAGAAACGACTACTCTACAAAGTGCCGTTATAGGCACGTTTCAACCCATATCGCCCCTTAAGTCAACGCCTTCTATCCGACTAGCTAGTTAGGCATTATGATTTGTGGGACCTACATGTTAGTCTGGACAAAAATCGCTGAGTGACCTCCTACCTTTGGCCCATCCACCTAGTCATCCTCGGCCATGGAATGCAGCTACCGCCATCGGCAGAAGGCGAGGTCAAAAGCGCCGGCGGCGCGGAGCCCATCTTGCGGCAGCCCGGATACCAGCACCGTCCGACGCTCGTGGCCGCTAGCTAGCCAAGATAGCACACACCCTGCTAGATGCATCCAACTGCTTGTCTGCAAGGTTTTCTAGCTAGGTTGGCACGGTGGTGCGGCGGCTTGCTCACACGCACCGCGCTAAGGCCAGCCATCTGGCTCGAGTGAAGGCTAGCGCGGCGGCTTGCTTGCGCATGAGCCATGCTCGGGCCAGCCAGCCAACCCGTGCGGAGGCCTGCGCCGCGTTCGGCCCGTCCGGTGGAGCGGCGGCCAGCTCGATCTTCACCGGCGCCACTGACAAACACGCATAAGATCTGTTTGAAGTAATGTTCAAGAAAAATAATGATTGGAGGAGGAAGAATAGGATAGAAGGTCAGATGTGGGTCCCCCATGTCAACGGTCAAACAAAATGTGTTGGTTCAAGCTGCCTTGTCAGCATGGACGTGTGGGCTAAGCCTGTCATAAACGGGTTTAAACGAGCCTAATCGACACTAGGTAGTAGTTTTTTGGCGCGTATTAAGAAATTTTGGGTATTTTTTTGCTAATTTTTGTACAATAGTTCCTTCAGAGGGTTGGTTGAAAGTGGTAGTTTTTTGTTATACTCTACATACTGTAAGTAGGAGTGGAAGTTAAGCTTTGGAAGCCAATAAGCATGGCTAGTTACATAGTGCCTATGTGTATGTAATGCAAACTAAATATCAACCATGAGTGACTAATATCTTGATGGAAAACTCAAAACTATGGAAATACTAGCATTTTTTTGCATGGTTGGAAATACTAGCAATGTTCACATGCGTTGCAATAGATCACAATTAGAATAATAATTATTCACGAACTTGACAGAAAACACTCTAATTTTGGTATACATATATCACTAGAGATATATTATGTTTCATTCCGAATATATTCCTTGGGCTATTTTGGTGAGGTGAGGGAGGGATGTGGTTGGTTTTAAGATACTAATTAAGGGTTTTTCTGCAAATTGGTATAGAAGTGGGATGTTGTTTAGAAAAGGCAACAACGTACCTCAAAGTCGTTAGATGTAGATGTAATGGTCAGAAATGATGGATGGCAGACACACCATCATCACCAACTAAGTCTTCTGTAGGAAAACTAGCAAGATGGCAGTGCATTGCACGGAACATCAAGATGCATTTTTTTATAAAACACCTGTTGTGATTGACCCATGCGGGAGTAATCCCATGTGTAAAACTAATGATATCTCGAGAAAGAGGAGAGATAAGGTGAGGAGGAGTGGGGCGTGGTGGTAATAGGTGGTCGGACTGAACGGAGGCATGGGGATGGACTACCGACAGCGACCACCATGCCAGTTTGTTCCAGAGGCTTCCTTTTTTAATTGCTCAACAATGAGGTTGTGGGAGATAAGGATGAATGAGGGAAGGCCTTGTCTGCAAATGTGGAGAGAGGTGTGGGTATCTTTTAGTTTAATTTATATCCGTCAGATGTAGATCGGACCATCATCACCAACTCGGTTTTTTTATAAGAGAAGAGATATAAGTATGGAGATAATAACGTATTATCGATAAGGATGAACACGTGAATGCCGTGGAGGACATAAACTCATATATATATATATATATATATATATATATATATATATATAACTAATGAAGAAAAACGACGGAAACAGTGAACACAATGCAAAGTTGAAGAACATGAACAACTGAGAAATTTCAAAACTGAGGAAAAACTCAAATTGAAGATTTTCAACTTTTGGTGGTGGCATGACCCACTGTATAAGAATGATGATTTCAAACACCGCGTACAATTGTTGTAGGGCTCTGAGAATCAAATTCTTCGTTTATTTCTTCACACTTAGATTGTTAGTCTTCATTCATCGAAGAAAAACTTTTCTTCATATGTTGCACATCTAAGTCATCAATTTTGCATAAGTGTTAGGATGAGTGTCCTTTTCAAAGAACATTCGAATATTCTAAGATATTTAGCTCACATCGCAACTTGCTAAATCTCTTCTCATCCAAGGGCTTTGTGAAGATATCGGCTAGCTGTTCTTCAATCTTCACAAGCTCAATAGAAATGTCGCCCTTCAACACATGATCACGAAGAAAATGATGACGAATCTGAATGTGCTTTGTCTTCGAGTGCTGAACTGGGTTGTGAGCAATCTTGATGGCACTCTCATTGTCACAGTCGAGAGGCACATTCTTCACGTTGATGCCGCGGTCCTTGAGAGTTTGCTTCATCCACAGCAATTGAGCACAGCAAGAACCAGCAGCAATGTACTCAGCTTCAACAGTAGACAGTGATACGCAGTTCTGTTTCTTCGAGGACCAACAGACCAAAGATGGTCCACATGATCACCAGCATAGTCAGAGTCCGAATATCCAATGAGATCAAAAGCCGAGCCCTTGGGGTACCATAGTCAAAATGTTGGTGTGTGAGCTAGATATCAAAGAATATGCTTCACATCCTTATGCTGTGATTCCTTTCGTGTAGCTTGAAATCGGGTACACATGCAAACACTAAGCATAATATCTGGCCTAGATGCACATAAATACAATAGAGAACCAATCGTGGAGCGGTATACCTTTTGATCGAAGTCAATACCATTTTCATCAGTGCATAGATGGCCATTTGTGGGCATTGGTATTTTGACCCCTTTACAATCTTGCATGCCGAATTTCCTCAATGCATCCTTGAGGTACTTCTCCTGAGATATGAATATGCCATTGCGTTGTTGACGAATTTGAAGACCTAAAAAGAATTTCAACTCTCCCATCATAGACATTTGATATTCTTCACTCATCATATAGGCAAATTCATCACTGTAACATTGGTCAGTACAGCCAAAGATAATATCATCAACATATATTTGGCACACAAACAATTCACCATCATAAGATTTAGTGAAAAGAGTAGGGTCAAGTGAACCGGGTTTGAAGCCTTTCTTCATCAGGAATTCCTTCAAAGTATCATACCACGACCGAGGGGCTTGCTTGAGGCCATAGAGGGCCTTATTGAGTCTGAAGACTTTGTCATGATGCTTTGGATCTTCAAAACCTGGGGGTTGAGAAACATATACTTCTTCCTCAAGCTTACCATTGAGGAATGCACTTTTCACATCCATTTGATATAAAGTGATATCATGATGGTTAGCATAAGCAAGTAATATGCGAATATCCTCAAGTCTAGCAACAGGTGCAAAAGTTTCATCGAAAATGATTCCTTCAACCTGTGTGTAGCCTTGAGCTACAAGTCGTGCCTTATTCCTCACCACAAGGCCATTTTCATCTTGTTTGTTGTGGTAGATCCACTTTGTGCTAATGATATTGTGCTTGCGAGGATCTGGACGTTTGACCAGTTCCCAGACGTTGCTGAGCTCGAACTGATGTAGTTCTTCTTGCATAGCTTGAATCCACTCAGGTTCCAGAAATGCTTCGTCTACCTTAGTGGGCTCTATGATAGAGACAAAAGCAAAGTGCCCACAAAAGTTAGATATATGTGAAGCTCTTGAGCGTGTGAGAGGACCTGGTGCTTCAATGTCATTGATGAACTTCTCAATTTGCACTTCGTTTGCAACGCGAGGATGAGCTGGTTGTCGTCGAGGAATTTGATCAGGATTTTCTTCAGCATTTTCTTCAGGTGCATTAGCTCGATGTTCTTCACATTCTGGAATGAATTCTTCAGCAGATTCCTCAGTCCGAATGACATCCTCAGTAGCCTTGAACTTGATAGTTTCCTCAGGTGCTGGTTCATCTATCACAGAAGGTAGGTGCTCTCTTTGCGAGCCATTAGTTTCATCGAACCGCACATCTACAGTTTCAACGACCTTGTGAAGAATGTTGTTGAAGACTCTGTAGGTCTGCGAGTCCTTTCCGTAACCAAGCATGAAACCTTCATGTGCTTTCGGTGCAAATTTAGAGTTGTGATGAGGATCTCTAATCCAACATTTAGCACCGAAGACTTTGAAATAACTCACATTGGGTTTCTTTTCAGTGAGGAGTTCATATGCAGTCTTCTTGAAGAATTTGTGAAGATATACTCTATTGATGATGTGGCACGCAGTATCAATTGCCTCAATCCATAAACAACAGGGCGCCTTGTATTCATCAAGCATAATGCGAGAAATCTCAGCAAGAGTCATGTTTTTGCGCTCCACGACGCCATTCTGCTGAGGAGTATAAGGAGCAGATAACTCATGAGTAATACCAAGTTCATCAAGATAGTCATCAAGACCAGAGTTCTTGAACTTAGTTCCATTATCACTTCTGATGTGCTTGATCTTCACACCAAAGTTGGTTGAAGACCTCGAAGAAAATCGTTTGAAGACTTCCTGCACTTCATGTTTCTAAGTAACAATGTGTACCCATGTGTAACGAGAGTAATCATCAAAAACAACAAAGCCATATTGAGATGCATCTTTTGAAACGGCCGAATAATGATTAGGACCAAAAAGATCCATATGAAGCAATTCAAATGGTCGAGTGGTAATCATGATTGACTTTGCTGGATGCTTAGCCTTAGTCATCTTTCAAGCTTCACAGGCTCCGCACAAGTGATCCTTGAGGAATTTGACATTCTCAATGCCAATGACATGCTTCTTCTTCGCAAGCATGTGCAAATTCCTCATGCCTGCATGACCAAGTCGTCGATGCCATAGCCCGCCTTCTGAGGCTTTTGCAAGTAGGCACACGGCTTGTTGTGGTCCTGTAGAGAAATCAACAATATACAAGTCTCCTCTCCTAAAGCCTTCGAAGACTTTGGAATTGTCAGCTTCCATGATCACAACATAACGATACTTGCCAAAGACAACAACCATATCAAGATCACAAAGCATTGAGACAGACAGAGGTTGTATCATAGGGACTCGACAAGCATGACTTTGTCCATGTGTCGATCCTTTGAGATCGCAACCTTACCTAGACCCAATACCTGACTTTTTCCTTTGTCAGCAAAGATGATATGCATCAGATGTGATGGAGATAAGGGAGCATCAATCAATAGATTCTTGTCACCAGTCATGTGATTTGTACATCCAATATCGAGGACCCACTCATTGGCTTTGGGTTGATCATCCTGCAGATGAATTAGTGCAACTTACGAACTCATATACTTCATCAGTGAAGAATATGACATCAATTCATTAGATCAATTTCATCAAGCAATAGAACAGATAAAGCAGTATGAGGACGTGAGAAATGAAAGTTCATTTCTTCAAGATTTGCCTGCGTCCTTTTAGGCACTCTTAGGTCTCTAGCAAATTCTTCAGACGTTTACGCACGTCTGGAGACCTGACCATGCATAAGAGATTAGTTCTTTTTCTTCACCACCCACATCTGAAGGGGTGGCAAAGAGTTCATCACTCTGCGAGCTCCATACGAGAAAGGCAGCATAGAATCCAGTCCATTTCGTTTCACATAAGAGGAGCTAGGATAAGCATATGAATAAGTAGAGAAATTCTTCGAGGACTTATGAGCATAATGGTTAGAGGAATAATGCTCATATTCATAGCCCTTAGCTCTTCCCTGCGAAACAGAGGGGTTAGCACGATGATGATCATATGAGGACTTTCATCCTTTTGAGGAATATGATCCACGTGAGGAATTTGGTCCGTATGAGGACTTGGATCCATATGAAGAATTTGGTCCATATGAATAGTTTGATATGGGGTTCCTATTCACAGGTGATGTCATGAGGACATTCACCTTAAGACTTTCAAGGCATCTTTGGGAACCCAGATTCTTCATAGGGGAACCGTTCCTGCAGTTAGTGCCAACATATCTATCAAATACTTCACCAATCTGATTTTTGAACAATTTATAGTTGGAGTCAAATGACTCATCAGAAGAATGAGGAGATTCACATGTAAAGCCAGATAGATTAGATGGATCTACTGGAGGTCCCTTTGCAGCAACCCATGAGGTTTTGGGGTACTGCTCAGGCTTCCAATAAGTACCATCAGCATTGAGTTTCCTCTCAAAGGAAATACCCTATTTCCTAGGGTTCCTGTTGAGGATCCGCTTTTTAGGAAAATCACAAAGAGTCTGATGCCCTTTGAGGCTTTTGTACATGCCTGTCATGTACAATTCCTTCCGCCATGCATCATCAGTGATACTAACAATGTCCTCAGATGAGGAATTAGTGATAGTAGAGACAGTTGAAGAATTTGTAGCATTAGAAGCATTTGAACATTTAGGTGAAGAATTAGCAGATTCACGTTCAATGCATTTCAAACATGGAGGAACAAATTCTTCCTGAGAAGCGCTGATTTGTGGAGCAAGTAATGAATCGCGCTCCTTCTGAAGATCTTCATAGCTCACTCTTAGCTTCTCAAGATCTTGCTTTTTTTGAATAAATTCATAAGAAAGCTTCTCATGATCAGATAAGAGAGTTTTAGATGACCTTGAAGGTTATCAAACCTAGACTGAAGTCTCTGAAGATTTTCAGTTAAGGTTTTAGTGCGATCCATTTCTTCACCCAACATATCATCACTTTTGTCTAGCATATTTTGAACCTTTTCAAAAGCCTTTTGTTGTTTCATAGCAATCTTAGCAAGTTTAGAGTAGCTGGGCTTGAGGTTTTCATCAGATTCATTCTCACTTGATTCAGAGGAGGTATATTTGAGTACCTTGGCACCCTCTGACATGAAGCAATAGGTGGGAGCGTAGTCATCATTGCCTTCATCAGCCTTGTTGGTGAGGTTATTTTTTTCAGAGTTGAAGATAGACTTGCCGACGAATGCATTAGCGAGGGCTAGACTCGCCAGACCGGACTCGGACTCTTCAGATGCCTCCTCTTCCTCATGATCCTCAGATTCAACCTCAGAGTCCATTTCCTTGCCAATGAATGCCCGAGACTTGCTGCTCTTCTGGTGAAATGAAGACTTTGAGGATTTTGATGATGAAGACTTTGAGGATTTCTTCTTCTTCTTTGCATCATTAGAACTGTAATCCTTGTATTTCTTCTTCTTTGATTCCTTTTCCCACTGAGGACAATCTTGAATGTAGTGACCAGGTTTCTTGCATTTGTGGCAAAGCCTCTTCTTGTAGTCACTGGATGAGGAATCATTGCTACTTGAGGGTTTTCCAAAGCGACCACGTCTTGAGAACTCCTGAAATTTCTTCACAAGTAGTGCTAGTTAATGGCTCAGTTCTTCAGGATCACCAAGGCTGCTGCCAGAATCTTCATCTTCAGATTCAGACACTGCCTTGGCCTTCAGGGCACGTGATCTTCCACAGCTCAAACCATAGAGATCTCTCTTTTCAGCAAGCTGGAACTCATGAGTATTTAGCCTCTCGAGGATATCAGCGGGATCAAGTGACTTGTAGTCGGACGCTCTTGTATCATCGGTGCGAGTTTCAAATGAGGAATCAAGCGATCTCAAGAATTTCTTCACCACCTCATGGTCGGTGATGTCAGTGGCACCAAGTGCTTGAAGCTCATTTGAGATGTCAGTGAGGCGATCGAAGGTTTGTTGAACATTTTCATTGTCGAGTCTTTTGAAGTGGTTGAAGAGATTGCGAAGAACGTCAACTCGAGAGTCACGCTGTGTCGAGACTCCTTCATTCACTTTGGACAGCCTATCCCAGATAAGCTTGGTAGTTTCCAAAGCACTTATTCTTCCATACCGCCCTTTGCTTAGATGACCACATATGATGTTCTTCGCTTGAGAATCGAGTTGCTTGAATCTCTTCACATCAGAAGCGTTCAGAGGAGGTGTGACTGAGGGAACACCATTTTCCACAACATACTAGAGATTGTTATCAATTGCCTCACTCTGAGCACCTTGCTTTGATACAAATTGAAAGTGCGTTATATCGACTAGAGGGGGGGTGAATAGGCGGTTTTTATGAATTCTTCACTGAGGAATTTGCGGGTGAGGAAATTCCTTCGCGAAGAACTACTTGCAGCGGAATCAGTACTCAAAAGTAAACATAACATAACACAAGCATGGTCATCATGATGAAATGACGACAAGCACAGAGTACAGAAAGCATAAACACGGGATAACACAGGATGAAGACAAATAGACTGAAGAAATTAAACCAAGGAAATTGAGAAAGTATAATGTCAAAGTCTTCAAACACAGATATGAACAAGTGCACAACACAGTTATGAGGAAATGAAAGAGTTGAGGAAATAGAACCAGTAAGCTTGGTGAAGACAATGATTTGGTAGACCAGTTCCAACTAATATCTCAGTTGTACGTCTGGTTGGAGCGGCTAGGCATTTAAACCCGAGGACACACAGTCCCGGACACACAGTCCTCACCGTATTCTCCTTGAGCTAAGGTCACATAGACCTCGCCCAATCACTCGTGGTAAGTCTTCAGGTGACTTCCAAACCTTCACAAACTCTGTCACTCGGCGATCCACAATTCCTCTTGGATGCTCTAGACCATGACACCTAACCGTCTGGAAGAAGCACAATCTTCAAAGGTAACAAGCATCGGATCCACGCAGGATCAATCTCCTCAGTGATGCTCAATCACTTTGGGTTTGTATGTGTTTGGGTTTGGGTTTTCCTCACTTGATGATTTTCGCTCAAAGTCCTCGGAGGATAGGATGCTCTCAAATGACAAGTGTTAGTTTCACTCAGAGCAGCCAACCAACTAGTGGTTGTAGGGGGCGGCTATTTATAGCCTAAGGAGCAGCCCGACATGATAAGACATAAATGCCCTTCAATAATATGACTGTTAGGTGGGTAGATATTTTGGGACAGCTGGCGCGTAGCATAGCAACGGTCGGAAATTTGAGTATCAAATTCCTCAGGGCTATCATGTTCCTCACTGTGTAGGCAATCTGCACTAGCGAATTCCTAACTCCTCAGTCAGAACAAATTCCTCAGAGACCAGAAGAACTCCGTCTGTGTCACTGAAGAAATTGACTGAACTGTATGAGATTTTGAGTTGAGCATCACATGGAAATTTTTCCTTAGTATTTCCTCGACCCCCTTTAACAGTACGGTGTTTCCTATGACTCAAGAAAGAGAAAATGAAACTACGAAAACAAAAGTCTTGACGCTCCATGTTCCTCGTATGAATACCAAGTCTTCAGGGTTACACCAATTTCTTCACTTTCAAAGTCTTCAGAAATCCAAAGTCTTTAGACGAAGAACTTCATTTTTAGGGGTCGATTTTCTCTGTAAATATCAAACTCCTCATAGACTTATGGACCCGTGTACACTTATAAACACATTAGTCCCTTAACCTATAAGTCTTGAATACACCAAATTCACTAAGGGGCACTAGATGCACTTACAATTAATGCATCTATATACTTGGTAAAGGGTGGCAGGCTCGGCCTTGTGCCGTGTGTTTTGTTCCACTCTTGCCGCCTTAGTTTCTGTCATACTGGTGTTATGTTCCTTGCTTTTGCGTCCCTAACACGATGAGGGTTTATGGACCCCTCTTGAGAGTTCACTTTGAATAGAATTCTTCCAGCAAGGCCCAACATTGGTTTTACCATTTGCCTAATAACAACTAAAACTTGCATAGGGAATTTCCAGACCCCGAGGATTCTTAATCAACCCCCAGGCTAGTGCACCTCGTGAGTCTTGGTCCAAACTATAGCACTGTGCGGGGCCGCCGCAGGGCAACCTGGGTTAGTTTGGCACATGTATGCATCGCTCATCCATCGTGGCCTGAGACGAGATACACGCGGCTACTATCAGGGAGTCGGCACGTCGGGAGGTCTTGCTGGACTTGTTTTACCATTGTTGAAAAGTCTCGTGCACAGGGATTCCGAGTCTGATTGGAGGGTCCCGAGATGGAGGATTGTCTCCGCGTATCGTGAGCTTGTCATGGGCTAAGTTGGGACACCGCTGCAGGGTCTAAACATTCGAGAGCCGTGCCCGCAGTTATGTGGCAGATGAGAATTTGTTAATATCCGGTTGTAGTGGAGTTGAACTAAACTTAATTAACATACACCAACCAGGTGCGTAACCACGACTGTCTCTTTTCGTTTGCGTTCAAGAAGAGAACACGGTGGGGTTATGTTTGAACGTAAGTAGTTCGGGATCACTTCCTGATTATTACTAGTTTGCGACTATTGTGTAGTTTCTCATCTTACTCTTGTACTCGTAAGTTAGCCACCATACAATGCTTAGTCGCTTGCTGCAACCTCACCACTTATCCTTTCCATACCCATTAAGCTTTGCTAGTCTTGAAACCCATGGTAATGGGATTGCTGAGTCCTCGTGGCTCACAGATTACTACAACAATAGTTGCAGGTACAGGTAATGCGATTATCATGACATGAGAGCGAGGTTTACTTGTTTTGGATTTCTTCTTCTTCTTCGTCGATCTTGGGATAGGTTCCTGGTCGGCAGCCTGGGCTAGCAGGATGGATGTCGTTTGAGTTTCTTTTTGTGTTTCATCCATAGTCGGATGTTGTTCTCATGTATGATGTTGATGGATTCTTGTGGCATTTGTATGCCCTTTGTATGTATCCCTATCTATTATGTAATGGTACGATGTAATGATATCCACCTTGCAAAAGCGTTTCAATATGCGGCTCTATCTTTGGTGGGACCTTCGAGTTCCTCTAGGATAGGATCGCATATTGGGCGTGACTGATGGTGTAGAGAACAATGTGGGAGATTGAGAACGATGATATGTTAGGGAGCTATTGAAAGAGTCATGACATATATGTATATAGGGAAGGAGCTAGGGCGGGTCCGCATGTGGGAGAGATAGAAAGAGGAGAGTGTGCAGAAGGAGACAAAATGTGCTTGTTTGCAGTGGGGGTGGGAAGTGAGGTGAGTGTGCGAGAACCACATAACGAGGGAGATAGATGTTTGGGGGCGACGTTTTGTGTGTATGGTAAAGATACGCTCTATATAGTGCGTGTGCTTGGGAAAAAGAGATGCCGGGAGACCTAGAGAGTGGGGGAAAAGATGTGCACGCCCGAGAGACAAAGTGATAGAGACCTATATTGGGGTCCGGACTTTAGAATAGAGGGGGGTGTTAATGTGCTCCTGTGTTCGTGTCCGGGGGAGAGAATGACTTATTTGTGGGGGCCGGGTTGGGTGGCTTGTGATAAAGAGTGATGTGTCTACATTTGAGAGACTTCAGCGTAATTGGGATATATATGGTCAATAGTGTGTGCACTCATGGTTGATCAATTTGTTTCACGGTTTGGACTATCAGATAACGATACTTTTGAACATGCGTGATATACTTTGAAGTACCAGAATTACAAACCTAAGATTGGAATTTTGGAATTTGACTCCATCATTAGCTTTTGTAATTCATTTAAACAGAGGTACATTTTTTAAGCCGGGATTTCGTGATTTCAAATTCATTTATCAAACCTAGACACATACGGGAATGTTCAAAATTTATAATCATCCACTTTATTCATACACATACACATTTTTGTTTTTTTCATCATATTTAGGATAAACACATTTGGAATTTCATTTGAATTGGACCATATGATGGTATTTGCTTGCATAGCTCAATGATCCATATTTGAATTGAATGGACAATCTATGTTTCGATTTGGAGACACTGATTTTTGAAATTTGCACTTTTTTTTGCATGAAAAACAAATAAATTCTCGGCCATGATATCATAGGCGGCCGTACAAGAGCAGAACACTTAATTTCAGGCACCAAAAGCTTTCAAACTTCCCGCTCACATCAAAATATCTCGCGCTTGAAAGTTTAGCCCTACGATATTCCTGTTTTGGCCCTGCCCCATGAATGGAAAATGGCTGCTTTGGTAACTCCATTGTCTTCCCCTCTTTGCCACCAACATTATTCCCTAGAGCCCCTCCCTTCCCTTCCCGACCCCCAACCACGGCAAGCCGCCGAATCTAGTCTTCATCCGCAGTGGTGGACCTCACAACCCGCCGGATCAACCTTCCGCACCTTGGAACCCATAACTGCCAACTCACCACTTCACCGGAGCCGCTTCAGTGACTAGCTTATCCACCGCTGCAGATCTCCTTGACCACCGTCATGGTCCACCGCACCGGATTTGCTTCACCGGCGCCCTCATCCATCAATGTCGGCGTTCTGGGAACGGGGGTACGCAGACTTGCCTGCCTGAGGCCTGCGGCGTGGCTCAAAGGGTGGCCCAGCATGGCCCATATTCATCAGCACAAGCTCAAGACCCTCGCGAGGGTCCAAGCCTCGCAGGGCGGACGACAGGAAGCTTCCTCAGGCACGGCCTCGTCAGGCTGGCTCGCGAGGAGGCGGAGAGATCAAGGCGGGGTACCTCACAAGGTGCCCATGATGCAAGCCATGACGACCGAGGCGCCGGGGAGGCGCCACTGCCTTGATGTCCTCATTTCCTCTTTGGTGCAAAGGAGGCAAGCGCAGAATAGAGAATTAAGCAAAGGCAACCATTTCGGTGCAACAAGACCAAGACCATCACAACAACAAGAATGAGGTCATCGTGGAACCCAAGCCGGCATCACCGTCAGAGCCTTTGACAGGCGAGGACCAACTTTAGTCAGGATAAGTGTACTAGATGTTCCCCTTCAAAATGGCCAATTGTTGGCGCCCTTCCCGCTCAATATTTGGGAAGAGGCCCAGGGCCTCTGCCTATAAATATGACTAGCCTCCCACAGGGTAGAGGGATACGGAAACCAGAACAGAGCTAAAGGTCAAGCAATCTAGAGAGAGAGAGAGCGACCGAACTCCCCCTAGCAGTTTGTCGCACCGGCCAAGAACAGACCCTCGCGAGGCTGTTCTTCCTTGTATTGTTCATCATCAGCCCCTGAGGCAATCCACCACACCACACACTGGAGTAGGGTATTACACCACAATGGTGGCCCGAACCAGTATAAACCTTGTGTCCCTTGTGTTGCTCTTTGTGTAGTTTAGATCCTTGCGAGGCGATGAGGTGCAGGTAGGTAGGGGGTGAGATCTCCGCGTGCACCCCAGAGTTCGAACCTAGAGGGTCTGCCGGAACCCGAAATCCGACATTTGGCACGCCAGGTAGGGGTGCGCCGGAATCCGCGTTCTGCCGCTTCGCGCCCCGTTGCATCGTCATCATCATGTCCGGCAACCAAGCGGGCAACCCTGATCCCTGGGCGGCCTGGTCCGCCCATGCAGAGCCGCTCGCCCCGGGCGAACCCATGCCCCAGGCAGCTCGCGGTCCGCAGGCGCTGCGGGCATGAGCGACACGGTCGACCAACGATGGCTCTCACGCGCGCAGCGCGCGATAACGGCGAGGGCCTCGAACCACGCCATGCCACGCGGCGTCGTACACCCGACGGAGGCAGCGAACTCAAGGGCCGCGCTCACGGTGGCTGAGAGCTACCGTAATGCAGCTGCTGGAGGGCGGCCGCGACGTCTTCTTGGAGCGGGTGGCGAGCTCACTGGGCCGCTGCATCGGGGGCTCACCCCTTCTGCACCCAACTGCCACCTCAGGTCCAGGGCGGCCCACGCGGAGGCCCCACGCACGCCCGCGTAGCTCCAAGCGGACTCCAAGGCCACTCCAACGCCAGCCAGGCCGTCACAACCGGGCTACCAGCGGTGCTGCCTCCGCCCCCGGCCAGCGAAGGAGGACTCGCCGCGGCCCACGGCCCCAATTGGCAAGCGCGCTACCACCCCCAGGTGGGCGCCTCAAGCAGGACTGCGTGGCACACGGGGCACTACGGTGCAGCATTCGGGATGGCGGCCCCGGAAGAGTACGTGCCCCACATGATGGATCAAGGGCACGCGCAGGAGGATGAACATGGCTCGCTCCTCGGCCCAAGCTGGGGGGACGAGGCACCCGAAGCTGAGCTCTTCCAGGATCCCCGGGAAAGCTCCGTCGACCGTGCCAGAAGCAACGATTATCGGGTACCGCTAATTCCTCAGGAGCAGGCATACGCTAACCATGGATCGCAGGAGGTACAGGTCATCGCAGCGGACGGCTGCCCCAATCCCGCAGTTTCCTACCCCTCAGGAGGACGGCGTCGGGGGCTGCAGGAGAGGGGCCGAGATCCGGCATCACCACCGGGGTGTTCGGAGCAAGGCGTCCTCGGGAGGTAGGCCCTCTGCCGGGGAGGTGCCTCGGGGCCTACCCCCGGCAGAGGACCCGTGGTCGTCGGGGGAACCGCGGGCGACCGCTCTACCCCATCGGCGGCGTCCTCGGTCTCCGGCCGTCGTCGATGGCACAGGAGTGTGGCGCAAGGCGGGGCCCTCGTCTGGCGATATGAAGCAAGGCCGGTACCTGTGAAGAAGGCCCGGTGCCTGTGAAGCTTGCCGCCCTGTGACACTCTCACGTAATAATGAGTGGGGTTGTGCACGCCCCGGAGTCTCAGGAGCGCCGGCCTCAGGCCCTAGGGCTCCCTCCCATGCCCAGTGGTAGCACTTAGCTCCGCGCTGGTGAGAAGACGTCCAAGACTAGACTAGGTGCCAGACGCGGCTTTTTCTGCTTTTCTTGCTTTTCCCCTTGGATGTCGCTTTTTCCCACGTTTGGACTTAAGTTGGATTTGAGCTTGCGATTTGCGTGTGTTCGGGGAAGGGGTGTTTAGTCTCGTTCGACCAATCTCTCGCGTTCTGGTTACCACTCTGCCTCAACTGCCTCCCCTCATGAGCCCCTCGCGAGCCGGGCCAGGCCTAGCATGCGTGCAGACCGGACCGCCATCACCGCGCCCTCTCAGGAGGTTCTCATCACAGGTTCAATGGGCTCGTTCAGGGAGCACACGGAGCGCCACAGCCCTCCGCAAGCTATCTCGAGGCCCACGCGGGTCGAAGGTAAACAAGCCAGCCAACTCGTCGCAAGGCCAGCCACTTGGCGCAGGCGTACGGGTGATATCGCATCTACTAATACGCTAACTGCAAGTTTTTACACGAGGGGCTCCCCCTCCCAAAATGCTCTTACAACCTTCAGGGCCAAGCCCGAACTCTGTGTGCACAGGATAAGAAAGCAGGAGCAGCACGCGGTCAATCGGATAAATCCCCAAAGGCATCCTCGAGGTCACCTCCTGAATCGTCGCTGGCGTCGCTGGCCTCTCCATTGCCCTCCGCGTCGCCGTCAGCGGCGTCAGGGCCGTTCACCACGCCGCCATCATCAGCGGCCACGACCATGCCATCATCGTCAGAAGCGAAGGCCCTAACGAGGGCATCCACGTTGTCTTCCACCCAATGTGCCAGGTCGTCCCGGACGGCCTGAGGTATGAAGCGATAAGCGGCATCAAAACCGGTTGGGGTCCATGTCCGAAGATGGCTGAAGACGCGAAAAAGGCACGCCCGGCGAAGCGCGACTCCTCTCCACCACCAATCCGTTGGCTCTGCCCGACCGCACCTCCATTGCGTCACCACATCGATGAAGAACCGGAGGTTACCAAAGATAGTTAATCGCATGAGGCTCGCCAACGGCCGCCTCGCGAATGTTGCCCAAAGGCCTGTTAGCTCTTTCCGGGCGTGCGAACGCATAGGGCCATGCTCGTGCTCCAGATATGCGCCGACGTATCTCGTCCTCGTTCCGCCGCAGAACGGCCTCGGCGTCCACCCGCTGACGTAGAAGAAGCACCTCGGCACGGGAGGAAGTCAGCTCCTCCTGCGCCATGCCAAGGGCGGCCCGGGAAGCGTCAGCCCACCGCGTCACTTCATCCAGCTTGGCCCTTAGGGCAGCGGTCCTGCCTTTCGCTTCAGCCCTGATCAACCCCAGGCTCTCCTCGAAGTCGCGCTCGAGGTTTAAGCAGGCCGTCCCCACCCAGCGATCAACTTCTTCCAGGACTCGGGCCTCCCGCGCAGTGACATCGTCCTCCGCTTGCGTCGCCAAGCGCTCCCTCGTCTCCAGCTGCACAAGATCGCGGGCATGCTCGGCAGCTTCCAGTGTCAGTGCGTCTTCGCGCCTCTGGAGCTCCGCCTGGTCGACCGAAGCCCCATTCGTTGACGCAAGGGTCGTCTCACGTAGCTCCACCTACTGCTCCAGGGAATTGCTCCAGGCCTGGAGCTTCCGCGCCCGCTCCTCCGCCGCCTCACGCCGCCGGTCAGCCTCCCGGGCCTCCTCGACGGCCGAGAGCAGGGCCTCCGTGAAGCCGCCAGCGACACACAGGCTTTCTCATTGTCGAGGTCATCTTTGGTGGCATGCAAGGGCAACGCCACCTTCACTTGCGCCCCTCTTGACTAGGCGCAGGCCCTCAGCTTCAAGGCGCACGTCTTCATCAGCGAGCTCTACACCAAGCTGGCTCACTACGTCAGCCGCCCTCTGGAGAAACCCTTGGCGAAGGGCACGGCGCTCCCGGGCGCGCTCGAGCATGTCTTCCGCGTCATCATCCTCCCTAGGTATGCGCAGGGGGCCGCGAATCAGCACTCCCCTCTAGGAAGGGGCTGGCGCCCCCGCGATGGTCGGGCACGCCTCCCCAGAAGCCCGGCCTAGAGTCGGCTCGTCCCCGAATGAAGAACGAAGGGCCGACCTCAGCCAATCGCCGTCGACCAGTCGAGGAGCCCAAGGCAGGCTGGCTATGCCCCAGGAAGGCTTGCGAAGGAGGGTCGCGAGGTGCGCAGAACCATGATGCACCACAGGATGGCTCATCTCTCCGACCGGTCTCACCACAAGGGCAGTGCTTGATCTCGGAGCGTTTGGAGACAGTGGAGAGGGCGAGGCTTGGGGGATGGCTCCTCAGCCATCTCCGTGAGCTCGGCAGGAAGGGCCCTGCGGAGCGAGGATCAGCCGAAGCAACGGGAAAATAAGGAACTAGGAAAGGGGAAGGCTTACTCATCAATGGCGAAATACTTCCTGCGCTTATGCAGGCGGCAAGGGTAATCATCACCCAAGGCCTCCCTTCTCTTCCGGAGAGCCTCGAAGTCCACGCGGATGCGGCCCAGGAGTACATCGCAGGGGTCAGTCTGTGACGAGGAAGAAGCACCAAGGTGACCAGCGTCAGGGGCGTCGTCCTGGCGCACGCCGCCAATCGCCTCACCAAGAAGGGTAGCCGGGGCCTCAGGGGCCTCGGCCACGGGAGCCGCGGGCCGCGGCTCAACGCCTTCAACGGCCCAGCAGCAAGGGCCTCGGGAGCTGCCACCTCGGGAGTGCCGCTGGCATCGCTATCCCGGCGGAGGCCCCCCAGCCTCCCGGTGGTTCTTGCCTCCCTGCTCCACCAATCGAGGAAGGACCTCCGTGGGCAACTGGAAGGGAGTCACCACAACTGGGTTCTCGCGAGGTCCCATGAGGCCTGCGGGGCGCAACCCCCATTCATCGAAGCTGGGCATCTGCTTCACGAAGTCACCCCTGTTTGAGCAAAGGTACAGCAAAGCACCCCCATGCGGATGCTGCCAGGGAAGGGTCCCAGTCGGGATCATGAGAACCTTCCTCGGACTTCAGCGTCAGGTCCTCCTCCACAGAGCCTCATGCGTTAAATCACGCCCTTGAAGGCCCACATCCGGCGGGAATGGCACTGGAGAGGGGCAATGCGGGATAGAAGGAACTCATTCACCACCTTGGGCGCCGTCACGCCGAGCGCCCTCAAGTACGTGAAGCGATGCCAGACGAAGACGAGCCGGGGGCTCGTGAGCGTCTCCTGGCCCCAGCCCGAATTGGGGATAGCGGGCAATGTTGGCTCCGAAAGCAGGGGGCTGGGCACCCCGACATCCACATACAGCCACCCCTCGCGAAACCCAGACGCGGGCGGAGGAAGGCTGGAATCAATCCCTAAGGCCGCTGTTTCTGGTGCGGCAATGAAGCTCACGCACACCGAGCATTGGGTGGGGTCGATGAGGCGCAAAGAGAAGAAGTGGTGCGGCAAGGGAACTGAAGGAGGGATGCCCATCATTGCCTCACAAACAAAGGCAAAAACGGCAAGAAGGGTAATGGATTCAGGACCCAAATGCATCATATGGATCTGGTAATGGGAAAGCACAGCGTTGAACAAATTGGAAAAGGGGGGAACCAGCCCGCCCACAGGGCATCGGCGAAGTACCGGACCTCGGTGACTATTCTGTCAATGGAGAAGTGATACGCGGGCCAGACCGTCGTCCTCCCGCACTCGTTGAAGATAGTGGTGTGGGCAGAACTGACCTTGTCCAAGCCTTCTCGGTTGAGTATGATCGACCGATCGACAATGAGGAGCCGTCGGCGGCAAAGCGGGCGGAGGCACATGTTTTTCCCTTTCCCTTCTTCGTCGGAGCCATGGCGGCAAGGAAGGGGAGGATTCGAGATTGGATTGGAAGCGGAGACCGGAGCTCGAGAGGAGGAAGAAGCGAGGAGGCGGTCGGCGGCGAAGAGGGATGATTGTGTGCCACCACGGGTCCGTTTAGCTCGGCGCAAAATAAGGAGGCGTGGGGGAACAGGGACACCCACGTCCAATCAACCGCCACACGGCGCCCGAGGCCGTAGGCTGTTAGGGCCCGCGGCGCTTCGCACTTGCCCTTCGCTGCTGTGCTAAGCCAAGTCCAGGCGCGCCTTGGGCCCGGGGGCTACTGTCGGCGTTCTGGGAACGGGGGTACCCAGACTTGCTCTGTGGCTCATTGGCGTGGTGGCTGAAAGGGTGGCCCAGCATGGCCCATCTTCATCACCACAAGCTCAAGACCCTCGCGAGGGGCCAAGCCTCGCTGGGCGGACGACAGGAAGCTTCCTCAGACACGGCCTCGTCAGGCTGACTCGCGAGGAGGCAGAGAGATCAAGGCGGGCTACCTCACGAGGTGCCCATGACGCAAGTCATGACGACCGAGGGCGCCAGCCCGCGCAGTGTCCTCATTTCCTCTTTTGTGCAAAGAGGACAAGCGCAGGCGAGAGCATCAAGCATAGGCAACCATTTCGGTGCAACAAGACCAAGACCATCACAATGACAGGAAGGAGGTCATCGTGGAGCCCAAGCCGGCGTCACCGTCAGAGCCTTTGACAGGCGAGGACCAACTTTAGTCAGGATAAGTGTACTAGATGTTCCCCTTCAAAATGGCCAATTGTTGGCGCCCTTCCAGCTCAATATTTGGGAAGAGGCCCAGGGCCTCTGCCTATAAACAGGACTATCCTTCCATAGGGTAGAGGGATCCGGAATCCAGAACAGAGCTAGAGGTCAAGCAATCTAGAGAGAGAGAGAGAGAGCGACCAAACTCCCCCTAGCAATTCATCGCACCGGCCAAGAACAGACCCTCGCGAGGCTGTTCTTCCTTGTATTGTTCATCATCAGCCCCTGAGGCAATCCACCACACCACACACTGGAGTAGGGTATTACACCACAATGGTGGCCCGAACCAGTATAAACCTTGTGTCCCTTGTGTTGCTCTTTGTGTAGTTTAGATCCTTGCGAGGTGACGAGGTGCAGGTAGGTAGGGGGTGAGATCTCCACGTGCACCCCAGAGTTCGAACCTAGAGAGTCTGCCGGAACCCGAAATCCGACAATCACAGTGTTGGCCCTTCACTAACTCCCTCGTCTGCCCCATCGCTGGCCCTTCATACAAGCCCTCGTCCGCCGCAACAGATCCACCTTACCGAAAGCACTGTACACGGTGTCGGATGTGCTTCGCCGACGTCTTCGTCCATTGCACCGGACCCACTCCACGGACACCATATTCAACTCTACCAGCCCTGCTTTCCTGACGCCGCAGCCTCATCAGGTTATTTCGATTTGTACTCCTTCTGTTTTCTCTTCTTTATTGTGGAACTGTTCACTCACCACAGATGAGCTTTCTTGTATGTCGGCAGATGCCGTAACCGAAGCACCGGAGCCGCTTCAGCAATGGCGATAGCCGGCCTAAAATCAGCCGCAACACGAGCACCATCGATGATCCTTCGCTATCAAGTATGACGAGGATACCCATCTGCCACTGAGAATAAAGTACTATTATCCAACGGCCGGCGCCTACGTTCACTTTCTTAGCATAAGCACCACACCATTGAATTTCTTCAGGGCATCATTCAATTTTTCATGAGACGCGTTATTCCACTTGCACCTGTAGGGCCATACTTTTGGCAGTGAACATGTTACATGTGCTAAATTACAAACCAGTGCACATATAGTTACAATGCTTTTGTTTTGTCCTAAGTATTACTGTACTTCTGATACTTCTCCATCGAATCTACTTTCCCAAACTCTTTTGCTCTTGTTTTGGACTCTAATTTGCATGATTTGAATGGAACTAACCCGAACTAACGCTGTTTTCAGTAGAATTTCCATGGTGTTATTTTTATGCAGAAATAAAAGTTCTCAGAATGACCTGAAATTTCACTGAGAATATTTTTGGAATTAATAAATAAAATTGGCGAAGGAATTAACCGAGGGGGACCCACCAAATCTACCCTCATGATGCTCACCGCCGTGCATGAGTAATTCCATCATAGGCTTGCTGGATGGTGATGGGTTGGATGAGATTTATCATGTAATCGAGTTAGTTTTGTTAGGGTTTGATCCCTAGTATCCACTACGTTCTAAGATTGATGTTGCTATGACTTTGCTATGCTTGATGCTTGTCACTAGGGCCCGAGTGTCATGATTTCAGATCTGAACCTATTATGTTTTCATGAATATATTTGTGTTCTTGATCCTATCTTGCAAGTTATAGTCACCTACTACGTGTTATCATCCGGCAACCCCGAAGTGACAATAGTCGGGACACTTCCCGGTGATGACCGTAGTTTGAGGAGTTCATGTATTCACTAAGTGCTAATGCTTTGGTCCGGTTCTCTATTAAAAGGAGGCCATAATATCTCTTAGTTTCCATTAGGACCCTACTGCCATGGGAGGGTAGGAAAAAATATGTCATGCAAGTTCTTTTCCACAAGCACGTATGACTATATTCAGAATACATGTCTACATATATTATATTGACGAATTGGAGCTAGTTCTCTGTCACCCGAGGTTATAACTGTTGCATGATGAATGCCATCTGGCATAATTATCCATCATTGATCCATTGCCTACGAGCTTTTCACATATTAATCTTTGCTACATTACTTCGTCGTTGCCACTGTTACAATTCCTAGAAAAATGCTACTGTTACTTTTGCCACTGTTACCGTTACTTCCATACTACTTTGCTACTAAATACTTTGCTGGAGATATTAAGTCTTTCAGGTGTGGTTGAATTGACTACTCAGCTACTAATACTTGAGAATATTCTTTGGCTCCCCTTGTGTCGAATCAATAAATTTGGGTTGAATACTCTACCCTCGAAAACTGTTGTGATCCCCTATACTTGTGGGTTATCAAGACCTTTTTATGGCGCCGTTGCCGAGGAGCATATCTCTATTCTCTGAGTCACTTGGGATTTATATATGTTGATCACTATGAAGAATCTTAAAGATCCAAGAACCAAGATCTATCCATCAACTATGAGGGGAGGTAAGGAACTGCCATCTAGCTCTACACTTGATTCACCTTCTATTTTGAGAAAACTTGCAACACCTACACCTGCTATTAATTTTGGTATGTTGCATGTTATTGATGATGCCACTTCTTCTATGCATGATGCTTATGATGAAACTACTTCTCTGGTTGATAATACTGTGCTACTAGGTGAATTTCTTGATGAACAACTTGCTAGGGTTAGAGAGAATGAAATTACTGAAACTGGTGATATTATTGAAACTGAAGATTATGATTCTCCCCCTAGATATGAAGTTCTTATTGTACCTGAGGGTTATATTATGGATGAAGAAATTGCTAGAGACTTCTTTGCTTGTAGTGATGGAGATGATCTTAAGAAACTGTTAGCTAAGCTGAAAGAAAAGTCTTTGAATGCTAGAATGCAATATGATCGTAAGTTTGCTACTTCACCAATTTTTGTTACTGATAAGGATTATGAATTCTCTGTCGATCCTGAGTTGATTACTTTGGTTGAATCTGACGCTTTCTATGGTTATGAATCAGAAACTGTTGTGGCACATCTTACTAAATTGGATGATATAGCCACCCTATTTTCTCATGAGGAAAAGATTCGCTATTACTATATTCTTAAGTTGTTTCATTTCTTGTTAAAGGGTGATGCTAAGTTATGTTTTAATTCTCTTGCTCCTGGTTGTGTGCGTAAACTACTGCAGGATGCTGCTAACGCGACACTACGATTAGAGACCCTTCAACAAATCTGTGTGCGATGCACTAATCGCAAACGGTGGTGTCAAAAACCGTCAAAAAAGGTGCAAAACATTTGCGATGGCGGATGCATCAAACACGGTTCAGATTTTAGTTGCGTGTGTGATGGAGGGCATATAGTTCAGTTCAGTAACTGTTTGCGATGAGGAGGAACAAAAGAAACGGGCAACCAGATGAAGGTGTGTGCGATATACAACTTACGATTCACTTGGATGAACTGTTTGTGATTAGGCAACACAAAAGAAACGGTTAGCCACATCAAGGTGTGTGCGATATACGGCATGCGGTTCACTTGGATGAACTGTTTGCTTTGAGCCAAGAGAACAGAAATAGTTCAATATAACAAGATGTGTGTGATACGCGGCAAACAGGTCTATAATCAGAAATGTTTGCGAAGACTGATAATAACACAGACGATTGCTGCTAATAAGCCGTGTGTGTTGTGGGCAAACGATTGGTGGTATACAATTGTCAGCGATTTATGAAATCATCACCGACAGGTTCCCCAGTACGGTCCGTGTGCCATATCATTGCACACAGAACAACAACACATGTACTTATAACTTATAAGTACTTGATTCCATAAACAGATTGAACATCCAATTACATATGTGGCTAGTACACACATGACCTTTGCACACACCAAAGTACGTTCCAAAATGCCTAGGAAATTCAAGTAATTTATAAAAAAGGCAAAATGAAATGTGAATAATTTCATATTTTTGGGACGATGCTACTATAGTTGCATGTTGCCTCTGTAAAATAAATCAAGGCGGGAAGAGAAACCGTATGTCGTTTCGCACACATAGGTGACAAGGTCCCTCTTGGAACCATGAGCCTTTTTGAGAGAAGATCCGATTTGTAAGAAGTTTGTACCAAAACTTGTCCCAAATTGGACTAATTTTTTACCACAACATGCAGGTGCAATGACATAACACCATGCCAAGTTTCATGATTTTGAGGCGAGTTTTGGATTTACAGTAATTTTAAAACCAGGTTTCTCAATGTTTACTGTCGAGTTGGCACCGCCCTGGATAGGCTTTTTCCTCGTGGGTCCCAAATGCTAAATCCAAATCTATAACTACCATGCAGCTTTTCTTATTAAGAATTACATCCCATTTGGTGTGCAAGCTGAAAATTAGTTTGTGGGTGCTGGTGGGCGCTAAGAACTTGCGGTTCAGTAATGAACAAAGATCTCAAGGATCCCGCGAGAATGATGTTCTTTCCCTATGTTGTGAATGCTTATAATATTTATGTCTTAATTAAAGAAATGGCAAGCCATTGGCCCAGTATGAAAGAAAATATGGGTCAAAGCCCAGTTGAAATGGGTAACAATATCTAACTCCAGCTAACAAACAATACAAAAGCACGAGGATTAATTGCTCACCAGGTTTAGACAATATCCAGATTGAACGGGACAATGACATCTAACTCAACCAAAGTTTTCGGCAGTCACAATTAAATGGATCGGTCTTATCCATAAAATCAAGATCCCGGCCTAGAAATTCTACTGGTCCATGATGACAAGCAGTTTTAAATAGAAGCTGAGCACGATCAGAAGCCCTTAGGTCCACCTGAAACTTCTTTTTATGCTGCTCAACACTTGCAGCCGTAAGAAATTTGTTGTCGAAAAACTTAATCCTCGCAGACAATAGTGCCCTCGCATTCAACATGAAGAATGTGACAAAGCTAGTGTTTGCATTGTTGGATGCATATCCTTCCAGCGTTACTGTCTTCAAACGAATGTCATGAGATCTGAGAAAATCCTGGTGCTTCTTGAACCATCGATTGGTTATACCTTCTTGTCCATGTGTTAGTGCCTAAATAGAGGTGAAGATTGAAAATAGTTAATGTCTAAAAAAATATTATGTTGAAAGATTGATAGCTAAATGACTAATTATACTACATTATATATGGGCTTTCAACATGCGTGAAATCATCACCTTTATATACAAATTCACCAGACATGGTGTAGGGACCCCGACTCATAAGTCGTGATCACCAAATGCACGTGTACAGTGATCCCAGAGATCAATGCTCACTGAACAAACAAAAGCTGAATAACAAAAGAGGCTTACATCCATACATACTGTATTACACAAGTAGGACCATTATGGTCAAGTCTTGAGTATAACATTGCAGCGGAAATCTTAAATGCGATAACTTGGACCCATGCCATCTGCCTTAACCCTACAGGCATTCTGACTGGGAAAGCGTCCTAGCCCGCATGTTCGTCACCAAAGTGTCCTTCATCACATCTTGTTCTTTCATGCCTGGCCAATAAAACAACCAGTGGCAAGCCAATGAGTACTTTGAATGTACTCGCAAGAAACCCATGTTTTGGTTCAAGATTCAACAATGCATGATATAGGTAAATTTTTGCAGAAGGCTAGTTTTGAGTGCAATGACATGTTCAACAACTTGCATAGCATGCATCAAGAGGATTCATGTAATCCCTGAGGACAAGTTATAGATATCAACATAAATGGAGTGGGCACCAACCCAACTCAATCATGTCAAGTCCTTGGACTTGACCCATGTAGAACTTCCCACTTATCCAAACACACACACACTGGTTTGTAAACATGTGGACGTAACCCAAAAGCGGTTACCCAACTGTCCTTGACCGTGGACACGGCTATTCGAATAGTTTTACACTCTGCAGAGGTTGCACACTTTACCCACAAGATCCGGGGAACTTCCGTGTCATCCATGACCCGCGGTACCTCAAGTACCCGGGGTAAGCACCCGATCACTATCTTTCCCTAGACGACACTAACATGGAGTCCACTCGATTGGTAGTAACCCCCGTGCTCAACATTTCACAACTTAAAATTGTGGAGCCTTGCTCACATATTTATCACATACCACTAGCACGGGGTACAAACGGTGTGTCCGGTGCCCCATAAAAATGTTCTTGGCCGCCCTACCTGGCACGACCCCGTCCCGAGAGAGAGCACCAACTCTCCCCCGTCACTAGTAATGCGGGCTCCAAGCTAATATCGGCCTAGGTAATTAATAATGCCCTTTCCCATATAAGGGTAGAGTGGTTGCGCATGTAAGGTTGGAATAACGGTCGCAACTTAAACCAATCCATTTCGAAGACAACACACCCTTGCCTCGGTACACCACTTCGTCATCAAGTGGCTACCCAACTCATCATCTCCCCCGGGCATAAGTGGCACCCGATGGGGGTTTTCGAAAAGTCTTTTGAAATGATTTTGTCTCAATCACCATGCATACACCGTCCCAGTTGCGTAGCATCTACTTTAGCATCCTTTCTACTCCCACCGGCATAACCCTCATAAGGAGGTAGGGTCATGCACAATGCAAGTATCAATGAGGAAGCAACAGAGGCAACCAACCAACGTGGTTTACCATCTCATCATGATTCCGATGCAACAATAATAAGTGATATATGACATTCATAAAAAGGGTTTCATGGACATGGTCCAAGGGCTGCTTGCCTGTTGTAACAAAGTCTTAGAGGTCTTCAAATATCTCTGGTCCAACTCCGAGCATTCCGTCTACTTAAATCAACTATAAATGAAAGCAAGCATAATAAGCAACACAACAAGGCAGAAAATAAAAGTGCTCTAAAAATATTACTTTGACTTTTCTAGGACATCTCTGGTTATATGAAAAATAACCAGAATGGTTTCATTGGAATTGGATCAGTGGATATTTCTGAACATTTCAATATGATGGATTCAAGGGGTTTATGGATTTTCCAGAAGTCTACATGGATATATTTTTGGAAAATGAGCAAAGATACCCATTTAACAAAGGATGATTTTAGAAGCATCTAGGATTTGGTTTCACTGGGTTTGGAGTTCAAATGAATATTCTATGGATTTGCAAAGTTGACAAACATGAAGAAATGGCTCATTGTTTTATGTGGTACAGAAAGTATTAACAAAAATGTTCATAAACTAAGTTATGAACTTAGAAACATCTAGGAATTTGAATCATGGCATTTGGATCAATTTTGAGCTCCCTGTGATTTTCTAAAGTTCATCACAGAAATAGTGGAAATAGGATTTGATAAATATTTGTAAAGAAAAGGTCTCTGGAAAAATGTGCATGTTGCACTAACAGGTAGATCATGATTTATAGAGTCACTAGAAATTTGAATCATCAAATTTGGAGTCCATTTGAATTGTTTATGGATTTTACAAGTTTCTGGAAAAAGAAAAAGACAAAGGAAGGGGGGCGTTATACCTATGCTGTGCACTGGGTGCAGCATAGTGCCGCAGCGCACTGGGCCGGCCCAGCTGCACGGCTACGCGCGTGCTGGGGGCCACGCCGATGGCGCCTTCACAGGAGTACGCCTCCCTGTGGCAAAAACGGCATGCGGCCTATGCCGCCTCCACGTAAGCGGGCGGGGCCTGCGGATTTGAGCAGCAGCCGGCGGCTCGGCTCCGGCCTAGGAGGGGGATGGAGAGCGCGAGGAGGGGAGTGGGCTGGTCCAAGGGGATCACGGGAGGGAGAGAGGGTCAAAGGAGTAGAGAGGAGGCTCGGGGGTGGCCTTAAATAGAAGGGGCGAGGTGCACCGTGGCTCGTGCACCGACGAGCTCCTAGCCGTTGCTGGAGGCCAAGGGGGCACGTGTGGGCGTGTCTGGGGTGTTCGTGGGGTTGGTCTAGGGTGAGAGGAGAGGACAGAGGGAGCAGGGAAGGGCCAGAGCACCGTGCGTGTGAGCTCAGTCATTGGAGCCCTCGGGCGGCCGGCGCGCGTGCGAAAGGAGGCAGCAGGAGGGAGAAGGAGGAGGGGGCCAGGGGCGTGGCGTGTTGCGGACGTCGAGGCACCTCGACTGGCGCGAGGGGGAGGCTCGAGGTGGTCGGACGCGGGCCTTGGCGTCAGCAGTCGAGGCTGTTGGCGTGCTCAGGCCAGCAAATGGCCGGCACCCGCGGCTTTTTCTCGCGTCCACACGCGCCCACTTGTGTCTGGTGGTTGCAGGGGGGAGTAAACAAAGTGGAAATGGCATTGGATGCCTTGGGGATCCACTGGAGGGAAGAGGGAGTTGAGAGAGAGTGGAAATTGTGTTGTCCAGAGAGGGAAAAAGGAGCTTTTCACCCCCATCATCATGGCTCCTGGGGCAGGGAAAGATGCAGGGGTTAGAGGAGGACCAGATGGTGCTGTGGGAGAGAGATTAGCTCATGGAGATTAGTGGAAATGGCCAGCACATGCATTTTTAGTTTCTGCCAGAAGGTGTTTGATGGTGGTTTGGGCAAGAAGATGAACTCCTCTTGTCATGAGGCTTGACAGGGTCAAAAGGTACGATGAAATAATAGGTTCCACCAATATTGAGTCCATTTGGGCAAAGTTGCCAATGCAACTTTTGTAAACCCTAGAAATCAACAGAAATGGACTTCCCAAGATTTAGTCATGCAAACCTATTCTCCTTGATGCACCACTTGGTTTAGTGTCATGATTTGAGGTTCTGAACATGTCCAAAAAAGTTGAGATCAAAAGGAGAAAGTTTCCAATGTAGAGTTGTTCAAATTTGGTTCTGGACAGGAAGGGTTTTGGGGTACTTTGATCAACTTAACTTGTTCTCCAACTTGTGCCATTTGGTCTAGATGAATTATTAGATCATTTGAGCATGTTCACAAGGTTTGAGAACATTTGGACATGTTTGGCAATGTAAAGTTGCTCAAACTTCAAAATGGACAGTAATGGTTTTGAGGGGTTTTCATGGGGTTATACTATTCTCCATGACATGATACTTGTCCAGATCCTCAAACATGTCATATGTGACATTCTATAATTTTCTTGGAATTGTTGGGGAATATTTCCTGTAGAAATATTTCAAATCCTTGAAAGGGGCAAAAATGGTTTTGGGAGGTTTTGTCCAATATTTTTAACATGACCATGTGTTGAAACTCTTATATATGGACAATATATGTCCACTGAGTTTCCCTAAATTTTCACAATCATTTTTAAAGCATTAAAATATTTTTTTCCTGTTAAAGACCATTTCTGGCCTTAAGAAAAAGCTTTTAAATAAAATAGGAAAATAACTTTTAAAATTATATTTTTGTGGTTTCTGGGTATCCTATATCTAATAAGAGTAAAATATATTTTTGGGGAGATTTTTACTGCCCTCAATTAAGTACTTGCAGTGCAAATCCCAATTCAGGGGTTTTTCGAAAACAAAATTTTGAAAATACTATTTGGCCAAATTATTTTTGTAAGAAATTATTTTTATGTCCTATACACATGGCATGATCATTGGGCAGAAGTTTTGGATCAAGGAGAAGGAGTATAAGGGTTGGAGGATTTATTTTATTTTTAGAGCACTTGCAAACAGTAGACAAAAATCAAATCAAGCATAGACCAAAACACACAAAAGTTTTTGTCAAACCACAATTTATCATGATTTATCATCTTAAGTGTTGTGCCATGAAAATCAGGGTGTGACAGACCTACCCCCCTTACAAGAATCTCGTCCCCGAGCTTCCCAAACTAGGCGTGGAAAGGAGTATGGAAACTTGGATCTGGGGTAGTCTTTATGTCATCATACAGCTTCTCTTTCCATGTGGTGCTCCATTGAACCTTGAAGTACTTGAGGATGTGGCTTCGTGTGTGACGTTCTTCTTGATCCAGGTTGCTAATGGGTAGTTCGCGGTAGGTTAGATTGGGCTAGGGGTCGATGGCTCGGTGGTCATTGCCCTCTTAGAGGTCGGGCAAGTTAGGAAGTTGGAAACACTTCCGGGGTTGTGATGCATGGAAAGCGTTGTGCACATCAGGTAACTCGGTGGCAACTCCAATTTGAATGCTGTCTTCTCTTCGTCTCGTAGTGATCTCAGAGGGGGTTGTTAAATCTTGGAGCGATCTCGAAGGGGGCCGATGAATCTTGGTGTGGGTCTCCTTGTCATGGAAATGCTTGGTTCCTTAGAGAGGAGTGGCTTGCAGACACACATGGTCTTTGATGAGGAAGTATACTTCTTGAAGATGGTGGTGGGTGTAGTTCTTCCTCTTAGACATGACGGTCTTTAGGTGTTCCTTGACCAGCTCAACGATTCTTCTTTCGTCATCGGGTAGACGAGTATGTCATCAAAGAAAGATGATAACTAACTTGTCCAAGCACTCCATGAAGTCTATGGGGTGCCTAAAGTGGGCTGAGGCATTGGTGATGGTCACGGTTGAGTATTGGCCAAGGTCTTATCGATCTAGAGCCAAAACCCAAGGTCAGGATCCGGCCATGTTGTGGCTTGGTAGGGCGTAAGGGTTTCAAGGATTCAAGTGTGTGAGTGAATGTTCATCATCCCATCCTTGAGCACAGTTCCTGAGATGCCAATTGTTCTATCTAGTCCCCCAAACATATCACCTTATGCCTCCGAAAGTATCACCTCGCATAGGTCAACTCCAAAAGCCCATTAGCTACATAATTCATTAATTCTACAAATCCAATGTCTATGGTGTCCCACATGATCTTCTAATGTCCTATAATCACCAAATATTTGAAAGGGCTACCTTGCTATAGTCAGTCCACCAATTTCCATCATCATGGTCATGTAAACTCCAAGGTCAAGCATATATAGATCCCTAAATAAACTTTGACAATTATTCCAATCTCCTAGTTATGGTCCAGCGAGAAACATGGTATCATGATCAAGATCATCAGTCTAAATCCAATTTACTCCAAACCATGTAAAATTACTCTGCATCCATACTCCACTAGGGTAACCTATTTAATCCTAATCTCATGTCCAACGAGGAATCCTACATGTCTCCCTCAAGTTATTTACGTAATATCAACTATCTCCTATCAATATCATCTGATCAAGTAAAATCCTTGCACTTCCAGGAGTTTCAGCTTGCGATCATAATTGTCCTATAACTCCGATTTACTCAGGGATAATGGAAGCTATGCTAATCTATAATCATGATTCCACCAAGTTCATCTACTAACATGAAGCCTCATGATCTACCAAAGTCTCATTCAATTCCTCAGGGTTTCTGATATAAACTCATCAAGTCATTTGTCCTCCGTTCCTATATCCTCAAACTGGTCTTTCCTATGGCATCGTCAATTCTTGTGCTATATTAGGATGACAATGTGCTGGCTCAGTACGTCCACTAGTTCCAAAATGAACCCAGTGTTCTGCAAGGTTACTAAGGCTTAACTGGTTTTCTTGCAATTTGTAGGTCAAGTACATGGTTAAGGATTCGAGCTGGGGTATCTTATGAAGTCTCGAAGGGTCTAGGAATGGGTTTCTAGTCTGAAGGGTTAAATCATAATTCTACGGGGTTGCAGTCGATCGTGGAGATTGTAGCAGAAGTCTTCATTGCCAGTCGGTTGCCGAGGCAGAATCCTTAGTGTAGATTGTCTTGTCGGTCTTTAGTTGAGGAGGGAGATGAGAGGGAAAAGTAGCATAGAGGAGGTGGGATGCCTAAAGGGGGTTCTATAGTGCAAGTGCAAACAAACAAGTGCCGAAAGGGCCAAACCAAAGAAACAAGGTAAGGAAGGTGAGATAGTCGCGTACTTGTTGCCTAGGGCAAAAAGAGTGACTGATATCAAAACACCAACAAATAAAAACAAGCAACACACACTCATGGTTCTATTCGAACCATCATACGGACTCGACTGCGCATAGGGGTACACGACTCATCCTACCCTAGGGGTTCTCGGACTAAGTAGTCGTGCTTTACTTCGTGCCTCGTGCGATCTTACGAGCTTTCCTCGGTGTTGCTACATCTCTTGTAGTTGTTCGATGAAACGATCCAGGTTGAGCCTGAAGATTCTTCAACAACTTTTTGCCTGTTGAAGTGATGGGGTGAGGGTGGCTCCTCGTAGCTGGCATTGACTTGGTCTTTTCTTGTCCTCTTAGTCATGATGATTGCCTTTGCCTTTTTAAGGTGTCGGCGGTTCCAGGTGGCCATCCTTTATGCAATGATGTTAACAAGGCATAATAGAGGTCCACTCCGTCGGACACATTGTTGACAATATCGTCACCGAGAGCGGGGGATGAAGAGAACCTTTTTCCTACTCACTATAGTGAGGCGGACCAAATGGCTAGGTTCTCATCCACCGGTGGTTGCCGATACAACAACGGTAGTGACAGGGTTACCCTATTAGCAATGTATATCATGATCTTGCATATCCTATGCCCTGATCGTCGTAGGCAAGGTTGCATCGTCTTGGGGCAGTGTCAAGGGTGTCACCATCTCCTGGGTCTTCAGGTCCTCATCCCTCGAGGATGTAACTTCTGTTGGTATCATCTTGTTGTGATGTCGCCAATCATGCGTTTAGGTGATGTGAATGAATGTCTGGCAAGGAATCTTCCTTCTAGATTATCCACGAGGATTACAAGGAATCCAGTGGTCAGGGGCATAAGGGTTCTAGCGACCAAAGGTTTTGAAGGGGAAGAGATCAATAAGGAAAGTATACCTTAGTTCTCGAAAAACTGAGAAGGGAACAGAAGTTTAGATAGTTTTGGAAAACTAGTAGTAGTTTCAGAAATAGTTTTACCCTAACTAACGGCCATGCTAACTAAGGCTTCCTACAGTCAACCTGGCTCTGATACCAGCTCTGTAGGGACCCCGACTCATAAGTCGTGATCACCAAATGCACGTGTACAGTGATCCCAGAGATCAATGCTCACTGAACACACAGAAGCTGAATAACAAGAGGCTTACATCCATACATACCGTATTACACAAGTAGGACCATTATGGTCAAGTCTTGAGTATAACATTGCAGCGGAAATCTTAAATGATAACTTGGACCCATGCCATCTGCCTTAACCCTACTGCATTACATTTGGGAAAGCGTCCTAGCCGCATGTTCGTCACCAAAGTGTCCTTCATCACATCTTGTTCTTTCATGCACAGCCAATAAAATAACCAGTGGCAAGCCAATGAGTACTTTGAATGTACTCACAAGCAACCCATGTTTTGGTTCAAGATTCAACAATGCATGATATAGGTAAATTTTTGCAGAAGGCTAGTTTTGAGTGCAATGACATGTTCAACAACTTGCATAGCATGCATCAAGAGGATTCATGTAATCCCTGAGGACAAGTTATAGATATCAACATAAATGGAGTGGGCACCAACCCAACTCAATCATGTCAAGTCCTTGGACTTGACCCATGTAGAACTTCCCACTTATCCAAACACACACACTGGTTTCTAAACATGTGGACGTAGCCCAAGAGCGGTTACCCAACTATCCTTGACCGCGGACACGGCTATTCGAATAGTTTTACACTCTGCAGAGGTTGCACACTTTACCCACAAGATCCGGGGAACTTCCGTGTCATCCACAACGCGCGGTACCTCAAGTACCCGGGGTAAGCACCCGACCACTATCTTTCCCTAGACGACACTAACATGGAGTCCACTCGATTGGTAGTAACCCCCGTGCCCAACATTTCACAACTTAAAATTGTGGAGCCTTGCTCCCATATTCATCACATACCACTAGCACGGGGTACGAACGGTGTGTCCGGTGCCCCATAAAAATGTTCTTGGCCGCCCTACCTGGCATGACCCCGTCCCGAGAGAGAGCACCAACTCTCCCCCGTCACTAGTAATGCGGGCTCCAAGCTAGTATCGGCCTAGGTAATTAATAATGCCCTTTCCCATATAAGGGTAGAGTGGTTGCGCATGTAAGGTTGGAATAACGATCGCAACTTAAATCAATCCGTTTTGAAGACAACACACCCTTGCCTCGGTACACCACTTCGTCATCAAGTGGCTACCCAACTCATCATCTCCCCCGGGCATAATTGGCACCCGATGGGGGTTTTCGAAAAGTCTTTTGAAATGATTTTGTCTCCATCACCATGCATACACCGTCCCAGTTGCGTAGCATCTACTTTAGCATCCTTTCTACTCCCACCGGCATAACCCTCATAAGGAGGTAGGGTCATGCACAATGCAAGTATCAATGAGGAAGCAACAGAGGCAACCAACCAACGTGGTTTACCATCTCATCATGATTCCGATGCAACAATAATAAGTGATATATGACATGCATAAAAAGGGTTTCATGGACATGGTCAAAGGGCTGCTTGCCGGTTGTAACAAAGTCTTCGAGGTCTTCAAATATCTCTGGTCCAACTCCGAGCATTCCGTCTACTTCGTCAACTATCATCGAAAGCAAGCATAATAAGCAACACAACAACGCAGAAAATAAAAGTGCTCTAAAAATATTAATTTGACTTTTCTAGGACATCTCTGGTTATATGAAAAATAACCAGAGTGGTTTCATTGGAATTGGATCAGTGGATATTTCTGAACATTTCAATATGATGGATTCAAGTGGTTTATGGATTTTCCAGAAGTCTACATGGATATATTTTTGGAAAATGAGCAAAGATACCCATTTAACAAAGGATGATTTTAGAAGCATCTAGGATTTGGTTTCACTGGGTTTGGAGTTCAAATGAATATTCTATGGATTTGCAAAGTTGACAAACATGAAGAAATGGCTCATTATTTTATGTGGTACAGAAAGTATTAACAAAAATGTTCATAAACTAAGTTATGAACTTAGAAACATCTAGGAATTTGAATCATGGCATTTGGATCAATTTTGAGCTCCCTGTTATTTTCTAAAGTTCATCACAGAAATAGGAGAAATAGGGTTTGAAAAATATTTGTGAAGAAAAGGTCTCTGGAAAAATGTGCATGTTGCACTAACAGGTAGATCATGATTTATAGAGTCACTGGAAATTTGAATCATCAAATTTAGAGTCCATTTGAATTGTTTATGGATTTTACAAGTTTCTGGAAAAAGAAAAAGACAAAGGAAGGGGGGCGTTATACCTATGTTGTGCCTTTGGGTGCAAGATAGTGTCATAGGCCCGACTGGGCCAGCCTGCAAGGCTACGTGCAGCGTCTTGGGGCCACGCCGATGGCGCCTTCACAGGAGTACGCCTCCCTGTGGCGAAAACAGAATGCGGCCTATGCCGCCTCCACTTAAGCGGGCGGGGACCAGCCGCTGGGTCGCTGACGCGCGGGGCCCACCTGCAGGCTCGTCCCCAACCTCCCGCGCGCTCTGGCCGCAGGGAGGAGCGACCCCGACGGCGATAGCCGGGGCTACAGGGCGTCTCCGGCGATGCTCTGCCCATCGGCATTCTTACGATGATGAGCCGCATCCATCGGTGTACGGCTCGCTTGCCGAGGAGAGGCGTGGCGGCGACGGCCTGGACGACCGCGGAGGAGGTCATCGGCCATCTTCGGCTTCGAGCATGCGATGCTCCTGGGGACGAACAGCGGCGAGGGAAGGGCTTGTGGTGGTGACAAGAGGGTGTTGGGCTATCCAGGGGAAGAGAGAGGGCGGGGCCTGCGGATTTGAGCAGCGGCCGGCGGCTCGGCTCCGGCCTAGGAGGGGGATGGAGAGTGCGAGGAGGGGAGTGGGTTGGTCCAGGGGGATCATGGGAGGGAGAGAGGGCCAAAGGAGTAGAGAGGAGGCTCGGGGTGGCCTTAAATAGAAGGGGGCGAGGTGCACCGTGGCGTGGGCGTGTCTGGGGTGTTCGTGGGGTTGGTCTAGGGCGAGAGGAGAGGAGAAAGGGAGCAGGGAAGGGCCAGTGCACCGCGCGTGTGAGCTCAGTCTAGGGCGCGAGGGTGAGGCTCGAGGTGGTCGGGGGACGCGGCGTCAACGGTCGGGAGCACGCTGACGTGCTCCAGAGCGCGCAAATGGCCGGCACCCGCGGCTTTTTCTCGCGTCCTCACGCGCCCACTTGTGTCTGGTGGTTGCAGGGGGGAGTAAACAAAGTGGAAATGGCATTGGATGCCTTGGGGATCCACTTGAGGGAAGAGGGAGTTGAGAGAGAGTGGAAATGGTGCTGTCCAGAGAGGGAAAAAGGAGCTTTTCACCCCCATCATCATGGCTCCTTGGGCAGGGAAAGATGCAGGGTTTAGAGGAGGACCATATGGTGCTGTGGGAGAGAGATTAGGTCATGGAGATTAGTGGAAATGGCCAGCACATGCATTTTTAATTTCTGCTAGAAGGTGTTTGATGGTGGTTTGGGCAAGAAGATGAACTCCTCTTGTCATGAGGCTTGATAGGGTCAAATGGTATGATGAAATAATAGGTTCCACCAATATTGAGTCCATTTGGGCAAAGTTGCCAATGCAACTTTTGTAAACCCTAGAAATCAACAGAAATGGACTTCCCAAGATTTAGTCATGCAAACCTATTCTCCTTGATGCACCACTTGGTGTAGTGTCATCATTTGAGGTTCTGAACATGTCCACAAAAGTTGAGATCAAAAGGAGAAAGTTTCCAATGTAGAGTTGTTCAAATTTGGTTCTGGACAGGAAGGGTTTTGGGGTACTTTGATCAAGTTAACTTGTTCTCCAACTTGTGCCATTTGGTCTAGATGAATTATTAAATCATTTGAGCATGTTCACAAGGTTTGAGAACATTTGGACATGTTTGGCAATGTAAAGTTGCTCAAACTTCAAAATGGACAGAAATGGTTTTGAGGGGGTTTCATGGGGTTATACTATTCTCCATGACATGATACTTGTCCAGATCATCAAACATGGCATATGTGACATGCTAGAATTTTCTTGGAATTGTTGGGGAATATTTCCTGTAGAAATATTTCAAATCCTTGAAAGGGGCAGAAATGGTTTTGGGAGGTTTTGTCCAATATTTTGAACATGACCATGTGTTTAAACTCTTATATATGGACAATATATGTCCACTGAGTTTCCCTAAATTTTCACAATCATTTTTAAAGCATTAAAATAATTTTTCCCTATTAAAGACCATTTCTGGCCTTAAGAAAAAGCTTTTAAATAAAATAGGAAAATAACTTTTAAAATTATTATTTTGTGGTTTCTGGGTATCCTATATCTAATAGGAGTCAAATATATTTTTGGAGAGATTTTTACTGCCCTCAATTAAGTACTTGCAGTGCAGATCCCAATTCAGGGGTTTTTGGAAAACAAATTTTTGAAAATACTATTTGGCCAAATTATTTTTGTAAGAAATTATTTTTATGTCCTATACACATGGCATGATCATTGGGAAGAAGTTTTGGATCAAGGAGAACGAGTATAAGGGTTGGAGGATTTATTTTATTTTTAGAGCACTTGCAAACAGCAGACAAAAACCAAATTAAGCATAGACCAAAACACACAAAAGTTTTTGTCAAACCACAATTTATCATGATTTATCATCTTAAGTGTTGTGCTATGAAAATCAGGGTGTGACACATGGAAAGCATTGCAGCAAGCCAATAATCATGTCCAGATCAAAACACCACATGCTGATATGTAAGGTCTTGACAGAATCCACCACCACTGATCTGATGGACAAGCTCTTCATTGAGCATAGAACATAAGATTAGTATCAAAAGTGTACTCCAAGATGATACTTAACTTATGCGCGCAAATGAAAAAAAGCATATTACAAAAGTTTATGTGAATAATATACAATACCTCAATAGGTGTGGAGCCAAACACCATCTTGAGCTATCTATAAGGATCACAAATTGCACCCAAGGTCTCTAGTTTAGGCGCAGAGACTACAATTATTTGCGAAGGTACTATAACAGAAGCAAGGAGCAACCTTTGAAGTGAAGGGACATCTTCGATGATGAGATCATGCCCAAAAAACAAATTCCCATGCTTACAAGGTGGGGTGAATTTATTTTGAGACAACAAATACGAATTTCCATTCCAAAAACAAGCACAAGTTTTTTTAGCAGTGGGAGTCAAAGCATTTGTACCAAATTGTCTACTAGATGACGCCGGGAGAAGGTGGCGGTGTGGAGAGAGGAGGAAAACCACGAGAAGGACATCAGTGGTGAGGGTACAGATACATTGGTCCGTGGTATGTTACATACATAGTCATGGTAGAACTCAAGCTGCTGGAGTTTATCTAATTGACGAGATGTCAGCCAGGCGGCCACTATGCAGGGTATGTCCATAAGGTAGCATGCTGGGATGCAGATGCGTTGAACGGAGCCCTCGTGGGAGGAGATGATGGCTCCGAGGAGTTCAGAATCATCATCGACAAATAGCTGACGACAGTCGAGATTAAGAGGCGCGGTGCGCCACTTAGATGCGAGGACTTGTGTGCAGCAGCCATCCTTGGTGGGGAGAAGGGAGATGATCTCCCCAAGGATGTCGTCCGGGAGATCGCTGATGCGGTCCGCCGGAGATTCTACTGGTTCCTCAGGTCCACAGGGGGCCACTTCCGGCCGCACAGCCGGGTCCAAGATCTACATCCAGCGGCAGCGCTGGCCGGAGCCTCATCTATGTACATACCAATCTGAAAGAAAAATGGCATAACATGTAGGAAATTCGAAATCAATTCACAAGATCAGGAAGAAAAAATGCACAAACATATATGTAGGACATTCAAAATCAATTCTCAAGATCTGGCCACGAATTATTAGCACGCAAGATAACCCTAGTCGGATTATTAGAAAAAATAATTTGTACAGAACAAACAATTAATCACTAACTCTATACGGATAACATTCAAACAACCAATACACTACGTGCATCTAACAGATCTTAATAATTCTGATTTCATGGACTGAGAAAACATAACCATAGGATTTGTATTCCAGAAAAATTATAGAGGGGCGGGTGGGGGGATTAACCAGAGAAAACACATGATATGTTTGCCGCACAAATGGGTATATAGATGACTAACCGGTTTTCCGTCGGAGTCGTTGCCGGAGTTGCTGTTGACCTCCAGCTCCGGATTGGGGGGGGGGGGCACGACGACGTCGACGAAGTCAAGGTCACGCTGCTGCCCGCGCGAGACCTCATCGGCGGCGATGACAACCTCTGTGCCCAGTTTCACATGTTGCACGGGTGCTTCACCAGACCCAGCGTCGCCAATCCCTCCGATGGCGCTTCGGTGGCATCCTCATACATTCCAGAGTCCAGACGTTGGTGACCACTGTGGACCAGTGGTGTGGCCGCCTATTATGGTCGGAGGCTCGGACGCGCAATTAATACAGAACAGTGGGAGCGAGGCATGCAATGGTCAAAAGCTATCTCGCCTCCTAGTGAGCCTGCACGGTGGACTTCTGCCATTCCTACCATCATTTCACACAGTTACTTGGACGCCTCCCTGTCAATACTCACACCTACATGCACGCCTCCCAGTATGCATGTGTGGCGTACTGCTTGCATGTATCCCGTCAACTCACGCCTACTCGCACAACACACGGGTCATGTGGCAGCACGTATATTTTTTGGTTTATTTTCTGCCGCTTTACTGCTTAACTAAAGCAAGGCACGGTCTAACGCACACAGTCCGAATAAACAATCTGCATGAAATATTGGTTTCCATTTTTTAACAATCTCTTGTTTGTAAGAAGATTATATCAAAACGGGTCTCGTTGACGAAAAAAGATACAATATCACAGTCTACTGGTGTCCATATATGACACCACGATAAGTTTCATGAATTTCAACTAATTTTTGGATTTACTTAATTTCAAAAATAAATATTCTCAATATTTTGAAATCTCTTGCATAGGGAAACATGTACCCAGGGACACATATGATTTTGCAACCCATTTTGGTGCACATGTAGCTCAAATTTGATTTTTGCACATTAAATCCCTAGGAAATCAATCAATGTATAAAAACGGTCGAATGATGCCTGTTTTCTTATATTAACACGACACTCAGCCTTTCGTCACATGTTCACTACAGAAAAAGTTTCACATGCCTCAGAGTGGGTATGGAGGTGCGGGATGTGTGTGTCTGTCTGTGTGGGGGGTGGCGTGGAGGGGTCCGGCAGTACACTACGAGTCGTGAACCTCCGTGTGGGATTATTGATCATTTTGTGAGTCATATATGCCACATCAAAGTCGTGAATTGGTTATTTAAAGCATTACATAGCCCATTGACACATAATGTTCGGGCCACATGCATGCATTGGTGGTCCTCTTGGACACTCTTACTCGTGCAGTTATGAGCGACGTGCCCATTCGTTAGCCTGCAAAGGTTTTTAGTTTCCACAGACAATGAGAGGCATTAATTTGACCAAAAGGTGGATTCATCTTGGCATGTGTGTGGTGTGGATCATTGTGGGATTCCATATCAAAGTTCGAGCACGTGCGTACACACTCCCGCTGGCTTGAAGTGAGGGGGCTAAACGCATTGTGGTGTAGTGCGTTTCCGGTTTGCGAAGCATGTGCCACGTCAAAGTTGTGCATTGTGTATTCAAACATCACATAACCCACGGGCGCAAGCACGCGGTGATTTTTGTTCTATTGCTCTATTTATTGTTCAATTAGTTTTTGTTCTAGTGCTCTATGTATTGCAAATTTTTGCTGCCGTGGTGACCTTGTTCTTGAGCTTCCATGTCGAATTTATATGGTCCAAAGTAGTCTTGATGCATAATTTAGCATCTAGACACTTGTAGGAGTAGTTGCTATCAATTTTGTTGAGTTTGGTTCACTTTTATTTTGAGTCACTAAAAATTTCAGAAATTTTCAGAGGACGAAAATGACGAGGAGATTGTTAAGAGGCTCTTCTAGTCGGGGTTCTAAAGAAAAGGAAAATGAAGAGAAGGAAAAGCCCAAGTACAACTTTCCTCACACCACGGACATTCGGTTGGGTGAATAGCCATGTGATGCATTCCTAGAGGCGGCCGAAATTGTGAGGATTTCTATTATTTAGCAGAGAATACATGCATCACAGACTTCCTCCCCGCCCGGTGTGATCAGTACCTCCTACTCACTAATACTTCCATTCAAAATTTTCACTTTCATGCTAGGAGATCACCACCCATGGTAGAGTTTCACTTATATGATGAGCATAAGGAGATGACGCTTTATGACTTTTGTGAGGTTTGTAAATTAACTTATGAGGGCAGCATCGACAAGCCACGTCCTAGAGATGTGGAAGATTTTATTGATCAAGTTACCGTAGGGGAAAGGAGAATGGTGTCAGAAGCGAGAGTGTCTAGTTTACACTTTCTTCTTTTGCGCTACTACTCATTATTTGCTGGGAGATGTTTCATTGGTCGCGGGTAGAGTGGAGGCCTTAGTGCTCCTGGCCTTGCTATTTTGTGCCATGCTTTACTTCGTGATAAAACTTTTCGTTTAGGCGCTATGGTTGCTCGACGGTTGAGTTTAAACAGTACGAAGGGTCCCATTTTCGGAGGTATCTATGCTTCCCGTCTTGCTAGATGCTTCAAGATACCCATTAGGCACGATGAAAAAGAGGAGAAGCTGCTACCCACTATATACTTAGATTATGAAAGCATGGTAGTACATGATTTTATTAAGAAGGACGATGACAAGAGACTCGTTTATAACCTGGTATTTAGCGAGAAGACTTGTCAAATTATTACCTTGCCTACACCTTCTTTGTTTGATATTCATTCAGGCAGGTACTTTATCCTGCCCGCGGACATTCATGCATACTGGGAGGGGACGAGATCCCCAGTTCCTGAGCCAGAGCATCACCTGATCCATATCAAGAGTCCATTTATCAGTTGGAGCCACAGGTGGTTGCTAACCAGTGGAACCCCCGGATCCTTCTCAGTACACCGGAGAGGGCTACTTTGATCCATGGGCATAGACCAGCTTAGGCCAAAAGCCTAAGCTTGGGGGAGTACGTATTTCTCACCGACATTAGATTCATTTTCACACACTCATTTCAGTTGTTGGTGTTCATACTTTTTCATTATATTATCCATACTATTTTATTTTATTTTTCCACTTTCTTCTTGTGTGTTTGAAAAAACCTTATAAAAACAAAAAATATTATTGTAGCTTATTTCCTTTCCATGTTTATTTAGTTGTAGTATTAAAAGAAAACCCAAAAAGATTTATCGTTCTTCTTTTGCTTGTTGGGAGCTTTCCCGTGTATATAGTTTTTCTCATTCTTGTTTCACTTTCTTTAGAGAAAAAACATAAACTCCAAAAACATTTCAGTATGTTTCTTTGAAATTCTTTTCTTTTTTTGGGGGTCGAGAGGAGAAGACCACGATGAAAATGTTGAGTGGCTCTCTTATGCATTATTGTTAATCTAACAAAGAGCTCATATTTCATTGTATTCTCCTTTGAATAAATGTTTGCAGATTCCAGCTTAGTCCGATGCACATGCACAATTATTATTATCCACACCATTCGGTCATGCAAGTGAAAGGCAATAATGACGATATATGATGAAATGATTGAGATGAGGAAAACCTGGTATGAACTCGACCTATCTTGTTTTTGTAAATATGATTAGTTCATCGTTCCTGATTTAGCACATTATGAATGAAACATGTTTGCAATTAAAATTAGAGATTATAGTTACTCATGTCATGCTTAATTAGCTAGGAGTTTATAATGGTTTACCTGGCGTGCCAATGTGCTTTTAAAATGGTTGTGATGTGGTATGATAGGATGGTATCCTCCTTTGAATGATTCGAGTGACTTGACTTGGCACATGTTCACTTATGTAGTTGAAACAAAATCAACATAGCCTCCATGATATTTATGTTCATGCTGATTTATATCCTACTCATGCTTGCACTCAATGTTGGTTAATCTCAATGCATGTTTATGACTGTTGTCGCTCTCTAGTTGGTCGCTCCTCAATCTTTTGCTAGCCTTCACTTGTACTAAGTGATACTTCTTGTGCATCCACTTCCATAAACCCAAAGTTGTTCCATATGAGTCCACCATACCTACCTATATGCGGTATTTACCTGCCATTCCAAGTAAATTTGCATGTGCCAAACTCAAAACCATTGAATAATAATCTGTTTTGTATGCCTGAATCGCTCATGTAGCGACTGGGGGCTGTCAGTATCTTCCATGCTAGGTGGGTTATTCTCACGATGAGTGGACTCCGCTCATCATTCACGAGAGAATGGCTGGTAACTGGGCTGCTTAGTCCCATGCTCAAATCAAATCAAAATATAATTGCAAACAAAACTCCCCTCGGCCTGTTGTTAGTTGGACGGTACCCGTTGTTTCAGACCAGCTTGTTGGTGGTGGGGGAGTATAAACTTTACCATTATGTTTGGGAACCGCCTATAATGTAGCTAGTATGGAAGATACTGAGATCTTTTGGTTGTTATGTTGACGATGAAAGCATACCTCTCAAAATATTGTTTATCTCTGTTTCAAAAACTCGAGATCTCGCACCTCTGCAAATCCCTGCTTCCGTATTTACTTTTATTGCGAGTCATCATCCTCTTATAAAAAGCACCAGTTAGAGAGCACCACTGTCATTTGTATGAATTGTTATTAATTTATATTGAGTATGACTGGATCTATTTTGCCATGAATTACAATGTCTAGTCATTCCTTGATCTTCAGGGGTGCTCTGTATTTATGTTTTGCAGTCTCAGAAAGGGCTAGAGAGATACCATTTTGTTATATCATATCATGATTGTTTTGAAAAAGTGTTGTCATCCGAGATTCATTATTATTGCTCGCTAGTTTATTATGCTATTGATATGAGTAAATGTGAGACCTAAATGTTATTGTGAATATGGTGAGTTCATAATATTTGCTAAAAACCTGAATGTTGGCTTTACATATTTGCAACAAAAGATCAAACAGAGTTTGTAAATGTTTTTCTTTATCACTTTGAGTTTGTCAACTGAATTGATAGAGGACAAGAAATGGGTTAAGCTTGGGGGAGTTGATACGTCTCCATCGTATCTACTTTTCCAAACTCTTTTGCCCTTGTTTTGGACTCTAATTAGCATGATTTGAAAGGAACTAACCCGGATTGACGTTGTTTTCAGCAGAATTGCCATGGTGTTATTTTTGTGCATAAATAAAAGTTCTCAGAATGACCTGAAACTTCACGGAGAATATTTTTGGAATTAATAAAAAATATTGGCGAAAGAATTAACCGAGGGGGACCCACCAGCTGTCCACAAGGGTGGAGGGCGCGCCTACCCCCTGGGAGCGCCCCCCTTGCATGTTGGTCCCATGAAGCTCCACCGACCTCAACTCCAACTCCATATATTCACGTTTGGGGAGAAAAAGAATCTGAGAGAAGGATTCATCGTGTTTTACGATACGGAGCCGCCGCCACCTCCTATTCTTCCTCGGGAGGGCAGATCCAGAGTCCGTTTTGGGCTCCGGAGAGGGAAAATCATCGCCATCGTCATCACTAATTTGATGATTCTCACCGCCGTGCGTGAGTAATACCATCGTAGGCTTGTTGGACGGTGCTGGGTTGGATGAGATTTGCCATGTAATCGAGTTAGTTATGTTAGGGTTTGATCCCTAGTATCCACAATGTTCTAGGATTGATGTTGATATGACTTTGCTATGCTTAATGCTTGTCACTAGGGCTCGAGTGCCATGATTTCAGATCTGAACCTATTATGTTTTCATGAACATATTTGTGTTCTTGATCCTATCTTGCAAGTTATAGTCACCTACTACGTGGTATGATCCGGCAACCCCGGAGTGACAGTAGTTGGGACACTTCCCGATGATGACCGTAGTTTGAGGAGTTCATGTCTTCACTAAGTGCTAATGCTTTGGTCTATAAGTGCATCTAGTGCCACCCCTAGTTGGTTTTGGTGTATTGACGACAAACTTGGTTGAGGGAGAATTGCAGGATAACACAGGTAGTAGTCCCTCATTGATTCGGTTTACCTACCGGAGATGACTTCTAAAAATGTATGAAGACATTGAAGACAATGGTGGTATGTGAAGATATTCACAACTAAGATTATGACAAGAGAAGACATTCACGTGAAGACTATGGAGTGTGGAAGACATAGTTGTTTCGTAGTTTCCTTTTCTTCTTTGTAGAGTCATAGGAACCACCGCAGTGTTAAGTGTGGTCCAAGTGAACAAAGTCAGAGTGACTGAAGTGATGTTCAACCAAATCCTATGTCTTCGAGCGAAGACAATGAGAGCAAATCTTATCCAGAGCTGGATGAGTCAGCTTTACTTGTAGCCCAAGTCAAGCTGCCGCGTGTGTTTGAAATCTGACCATTGGACACGTGTCAGTTCCTTAGTGACCTAGGGTCATTTCAGACAAATCAGGTCGGGTTGCCTCCTGGCTATAAATAGCCCCCCCCCTACACCATAAATTGGTGGCTGCTCAGAGTTAGTGCATGACTTTTGTCGTTTGAGAGCAACCCACCTCCGAAGCATTTGAGAGAGAGAGAGAGATCCTTGCGAGGACAAAGCCCAAAACACCCAGAGCCAAAGAGTGTTAGGCATCACTGAAGTCTTTCTGTCCACATGATATGAAGACTTATTACACTTGAGAACTGTGAATCCTCCAGCTGGTTAGGCGTCGTGTTCTGAGCATCCAAGAGTCATTGTGAATTGTCGGTGAACGAAGTCTGTGAAGGTTTGGAAGTCTACCTTGAAGACTTACCAGAGTGATTGGGAGAGGACTAGGTGTCCTTAGCTAAAGGGGAATAAGATGAAGACGCGGTCTTCTGAGTTAAATCTCATCCTCCCTAACCATACGCACAGTTGTCATAGCAACTGGAACTGGTCCAACAAATCCCTGTCCTCACCAAGCAACTGGTTCTATCTCTTCCCTCTCTTTTCTTACAGTTTTTCTTCGTGAAGTCATTGCCTGCTTGCTTGATCTGTTTGACTTCACTGTGTGACGAATATTGTTGTTTGTCTTCATACTATCTTCCATCCCGATCTATACTACCTAGCTGCTAGTAGTCTTCGTGCTTTCACTTCATTACTTACTTGACTATGGCTTGTCTAGTGTAGTCTACCTTCTGCTGCATATCAATAGGTTCATTTCTATTGTTTGTCTTCAAAGCCCCTGTGTTTTGATGACTAGTCGATAAGTAGCACTTTCAATGTGTATCAGAGCAAGGTGCTCCCTTGTTCTGTGTGATTTGGTTTAACTACCTGGAGTTTTAGCTATGTCGACTGTAGGGATAATCAAAGTCTCTGCCGCGTCTCTGCCTTCGGCGGCACAGTTACCCTATTTGGAAGAATAAGATGCGCACGCATCTTGAAGCCATTGATGACGACCTCTGGTATGTCGTCAAGAATGGCGTTCCCAAGGTCGGTGAACGTGTCACCCCTGCTGATGTCAAGAGGTTCATTCAACTGGATTCCACTACCAAGAACATCATCTGTGGTCATCAGACCAAAGGACAGTATGGTCGTGTGAGTGCTCTGGAAACTGCGAGGCTAGTCTGGGACTGGCTCTCCAAGGTCAATGAAGGCGTCTCAACCCAGAGAGACTCAAGGATCAGTGTTCTTTGCAACCTCTTCAACCGCTTCAAGAGAAATGTGTCGGTGTACTAAAGTAGGGGTACCTTAGTACCCCGAACTTGTGCTGCAGGCGATCATGGCCGTCCCAAGCAAGCCTTGCCAAGGCGTCCGCCAAGACCCTCCGCAGCCATTCTCGAAGGCAAGACCCCGACAAGAGGAGCTTGT